>CAJQTT010000025.1:0-600000 GCA_906901655.1 Sminthurides aquaticus | reverse complement strand
CTATGCTAACCGAAGCTCCGTTAAGATCCGATGCTAACGAAATCTTTGTTAAGATCCTATGTAAACTAAAGCACCATTAAGATCCTATGTTAACGAAATCCCCATTAAGATCCTAAGTTAACCAAAGCCCCGTTAAGATCCTATGCTAACCGAAGCTCCATTAAGATCCTATGGAAAGCATCAATCAATTAAGCTCCTATGTAAAAAGAAAATCTGCATTAAGATCCTATGTTAACCAATACCCCGTTAAGATCCTATGTATACCAAAGCTCCGTTAAGATCCTATGGAAAGCAGAAATCCATTAGCGCTAGGTTTACGTAGGATCTTAATCGCAGCAAAATCGTAACGGGGAGTTGGCTGACATTGGATCTTAACGAAAATTTGGTAACCATAGCATCTTAACGGAGGTTTTGTTAGCATAGGATCTTAACGGAGGTTTTGTTAGCATAGGATCTTAATGCAGATTTCATTTTAACATACGATCTTAATGGATTGCTGCTTTCCATAGGATCTTAACGGGCCTTTGGTATGCATAGGATCATAACGGGGCTTTGGTATACATAGGATCTTAATGGGGCTTTGGTATACATAGGATCTTAACGCGGTATTGGTTAACATAGGATATTAATGCAGATTTTCTTTTAACATAGGATCTTAATGGATTTCTGCTTTACATAGGATCTTAATGGAGCTTTGGTATACATAGGATCTTAACGGAAGTTTTTGTAGCATAGGATCTTAATGGAGCTTTGGTATACATAGGATCTTAACGGAAGTTTTGGTAGCATAGGATCTTAATGCAGATTTCATTTTAACATAGGATCTTACTGGATTGCTGCTTTCCATAGGATCTTAACGGAGCTTCGCTTAGCATAGGATCTTAATGGAGCTTTGGTATACATAGGTTCTTAACGGAAGTTTTGGTAGCATAGGATCTTAATGGAGCTTTGGTATACATAGGATCTTAACGGAAGTTTTGGTAGCATAGGATCTTAATGCAGATTTCATTTTAACATAGGATCTTAATGGATTGCTGCTTTCCATAGGATTTTAACGGAGCTTCGCTTAGCATAGGATCTTAACGGAGCTTCGGTTAGCATAGGATCTTAACGGAAGTTTTGGTAGCATAGGATCTTAATGCAGATTTCATTTTAACATAGGATCTTAATGGATGACTGCTTTACATAGGATCTTAACGGAAAGTTGGACGTTGTACGGAAGTTTGGCGGCGGTATTGTGAAGGAGCCGATCGGATTTTATAGCCGCGAGCAACCGCAAATAAGGGAGAATCCGCAAGCTGTTGGCGGGCGAGATAGCAGTGCGGAATGTATGTATTACGTCGGTTAATAAATGGAAAAAATTCACCATGGGATCTTAACGGGAACCTTTATAATAGGATCTTAATGGCCATTAAGATCCTATGCACGCCCATCATGCGCAATCCTACCCGGATGTCTTCTTGCTGAAAGACAGGCCCGATTTTCATACGCTGGCTTTGAGAGAGGCTGGAAAATTACTAAGGGCATACTTTTACATGCTATGATCTACTCGTAAGTCAAGCATTTTCAATCCGAATTTTTTTTAAGTGGAACCGCACCGGAAAGTGAACCGAAAATTCCATAAGTTTTTACTCGTAGAGAAAGTCAATTACTTGGGAGTAAGTCGGCCTTGGGATTTCCGGCTAAACCAGACGTATTCGTTTGCTTCCAACTTGCACTTCAAAACCTGGCTCGGGAAAGCAAGAAAACTTTCAGAATTTCAACAACTCAGAGCAAAGTGAAAAGGCAAGATAATAGAGCAAAACTGAAAATACTGGAAGCAAATAAGGATATGAATTGTATTCAGGATCTGGAATAGAATCAGTGGTCCAATCTCGAGGACAGGACAGCAGAATAGGAGGAAACTTCACAGGAAGGGTTAGAAATTCTGATGTACAGGAGTAGTAGTGTGGTAGAGGCGGTGGTGGTATGGGTGAGACAAGGCTGAAACATTAAATTAGCTTTCACCGTGTCATTAGATCATACAGGAAGATGCGCTTCACAGTTCACACTGACAGAGAATAGAGAATGGTGTGCTTAAAAGATGTTCCAGTTTTGACAACATTTTCCATATGATTGAATTTGAATTGAGTGCTTGGAGAAGGGTTGAAATGTGATTTTCTACTCTTCCCTTCATCATGATGCGGCCGTAAATCGAATGTTCGCTCGTCGGAGGAAATGATATAAAATTTTGAATAACGTCAGAATGTGAGAACTTTAAACTAATATACTGGCAGCTGCAAGTGAGAAATTTGATCGAACAATCAGATTACAGTATGTATAAAGTGAAGAGGATAATGTTTCAAGGCTAAAACAAATCATAAGCTGAAGATAGGAATGAATTCCTAGATACTGATACTGGAGAAAGTGGTGAAAGTCAGGATACGCAAACATTATGAAAGTTAACGGATAACAGAAGAAAGTTGAAAGAGATAACGTAGTATCAAACATACTCAAATTTGCTATATAAAACATCAAACATGTCTACACTATATAAATAGCGGTAATGTGGGATCCCCTACTAAGATGCATGACAAGCTAAATTAGAATATCAACAAATGACGGTAAATTGAATTTCTATAATAAATGAAATTTCCGTCGTCACATGGTTTGAAATTTTCCGTTCAATCCATAACGAATGTCCCAAGGAAATCTAATACGGGATTGAATAAACTGCAAAGGGATTTTAGTTTCAATGAAATTGGATTCTCTTTCATAACTCGGAAAGTCTCGTCTCCGGTTTAACTAATTCTGATGAAATATTCTCGGGTGTGTCTCAGCCAGGCTCGTATGAACACAAACACTCTATTAGGGAAAGATGTTAAATCTTGAATGCAGTAAATCTTGTAACAAATCTCCCAAGCTTGAAGAACTTGTTCATAAATGCAAACAGGAAGGAAGCTAAGAAAGATGTACGCGCAAGAATGAAAAGACCCAAACGATCCAATTATCAGTTTCATAGGAAGCCGCTTGCGAGATCGGCTAGAATTGGAACTGTCGTATAGTACATAACTTGACAGTTTTTTGACTGCATTAAAAAGCTAAAAATTTCGATTCTGCGAAATTTTACCCGCGTCAGTTTTTCTATTTCGTAGTAGCCGTATGGTGCTTTCTATGAGTTACTAGCATTAGCATGCAGTTGTAAATTATGAACATTTGAAAAATTATGGGTACAAGGGAAAAGAAGGTCATGTGTGTAGGAGTTCGTGCATGGTGAAAATCGTGTTACTATTTTTCATAGCGAAAGAATTTTATAGTCCTCCAGATCCATGAAAATCATTGCACCGCACACATGGATTTGTGATCGCTTGGGCGGCGTGCTTCCTTTATATTTTGTATTCTAGGCAGTATTCCGGCTACTCTGCAAATATATTAGGTTATCAAGATTTGCTGAGGACCCTGGAGAAAATATTGGGCAAGTAAAAATGATTGGAGAAGAGTAGGTGAAGGTGATGATAACAAAATCAAGGGGACAATAGGACGTTCAAGGAGGGGAAAGGCCAACTTTTCTTTTTTTTACCCTCATAATAATAATGATGGAGCGGAAGGAGTGGAGGCGGGTAGAGAATATTATCTGATCATAATCATGTTTCCATGGCAAAGAGATGGGGACGACGACGGAGTGCAAGAAAATTGGTTTTTAGCCAACAGCTCGCTTTCGGGCACTTGGCCTATCTGCCTTCTTTCTCTTGCTTTCTCTTTCCTTTCTTCTTAGCCTCTCTCGTACTCTTGTTCACACTTACGCATCTCTCTCAACCTCGTACCCTTATCTTCGTATGTCCTCGTCTTTCCCCTTTCTTCTTTTCCCCTAGACTTTCTACAAATAAAGATTCCGTTCATGTATTAACTTGCTCCTTTTTTTCTCTTCCAAGAGACGGCCGACTTCTTTTCCTTGCACAAACTGGCGTATATGAATACCCGTCTGTTCGCGGCATAACTATCTTGGCGCATGCAAAATTTACACTCTTTTCGAATAAGACTGAAATTCCAAAGCCCCGGGAAAAGTTACTTTTACTCTCTTTCCCTTTGGATATCCAAGACCACGCAGGAATAGAAAATAACCCGTCTAAGATTGCCTTCGAGATTCTCCTGCGGCTCGGCTCCTGAAAGAAATTCGTCGGCTAAAATAACTACTCAAATATACGACTATGACCGTGAAAAGATTCTTATGGAAAATCCAGAGTTTTCAAGAACCTTCGCTGAGGGTTCCACGCAGTAGAAAAAGCTATTACAATAAGAGTATCATCATTCCTCATATGCATTCTAATACTACCAAATCATACTTACCGTTATTTGGAATGTGTCTTAACTTTCTCCTTATATGTTTTCAGAGTTTCTTCTCTTCAGTTCCCTACTTTGCCTAAGCTTTTCTTTTTTCAATGATTGCTAATGCAGAGCAAAGTAAGTCGAAATGACTAGCTTTTTCTTCACCTTCTAAAAACAGCCCTTTCTTTACTCATACTTTATTCTCTTATGCGGCTTTCTTCCTTTGACCATCCCTGCCTTCTTCGGATGAGCGAGCAAACGGGAAAAGTGAGGAGGTTAGGATTAGGACACTACTAAGACTAGTACTTTGCTACAGGCGTGTCGATCCACCCTGCATACTTTCTCTGCATGCTTTTTGGGAGGGAAAAGTAATTTTCACTACGCTTAGAGCTAAATGCTATCCGGCAGTTCTGCTAGATGCTTTCTCTTTGACTAAACATTGTCGGCTACTGTGAGTACTGAGGAGGGACACAGCCTATATCCGTATACGAGACTGTAGGCTCCAAGATGCAGTATAGCCAGTGCCAGACTAAAACTAACTATCCATGTAGCAATCATTTGCTGTTTTTTGCAGAGTTGTGTAAGGCAAGGATAGGCATTGTATTCTGTAGTGAAAGTCAAGTAAAAGCAGAAAGTGTACTTGCGTATTCCTGCTGAGACTAGGGGCTAAGGTTTATGCAAAGCCAAAACTTTTATTCTTTGCATGTTCCTTGTGGAGCTAAAAGAATCTCTGAATTCCTCTTTACTCTGAGATCCGTAGGAATAACCAGGAAATTTGTAAATTCAAGCACGTTTCTCCTCTTCCAGGCATCATCAAATGCAAACTAGGCAGGGGTCTAAATCATGCATAACTCTTCTGATTCCGCATCTTGCCGTTCCTTTGGAAGATGTGGTGACCTAAGATACTGCCGGCTACTGCTGTTGGAGGATTCACGGATGCTCAAAAGACTCCGGAGGCGGCTTGTATCCGGATCAGGATTACAGGCCCTAGAGAAGAGTAACATACACAGGAGAATTGCTTGGATTTAAAATGCTAGCCATGAACATGTTTCTTGGAGGAAATTGGCAAAATAGGGTTTTATTAACTCAATCCTTTTAAAAATTCGTTAAATTTTCAAAAGCAGGAGCATTGCGTAAGAATCTGCGTTTTTCTTTTTCTTACTCTGCTTATACATCTGCTATTTTCTCAGACAGAATGAGAAAGTAAAGCTATTCGTATTCCTATGCTGTTCTTATCGGTCGTTTAGTTATTGTAAAAAATCTGGAAGGTGCACTAAAATGTTTGTAATTTCTCCGATGGGAATATTATCTTGGTATTAAATTATGCAAGTTTAATGAAGGCCTATATTTATAGTCGCTAATTTGGGGGAAATTTAAAGGTATAACTGCAATCAAGCGTAGGCAACCAAGTCTCGGGCTGGATGTAGGGATATAACAGATGTTGCAGGGTTGTGTAAAAGAGACGAAAATGGTTACGCCGGCAGCTACAGGGTTCAAAGCTGCGTCAGATTTCGCAAGCATGGTGTACGTGCAGAGGTAACGAATTGCCGGCCTTAGAATTTGCAAATCTCAGCTTCAACCTCGATAATTAATGCAGGATATTATTTGACAAGCTCGCTTCAAGCAACATAGCCTAATGCAGACAAATACATTCTGGCAACTCAGACCTATTCTGCAAGCGTTCGGCCGGCAAAGGAAGAAGATGGAAAGAATTCAGAGAAAGTTCCGGGAGCGTAATACGTGCACTACAGTTGCAAGTAGTAATTTATTCAGCGTAGGATACCTTTTCAAACTTTTTATATGCGCAATATATACGTTTGATGGTGAAATGGTCGTTACGTGGAAACTTTTTAAAAACCTTCGGAAATGAGCTAAAATTGTCTTAAAAAGAAAAGGTTGGGAGGGGTAGGAGAAAGTTTTGGAATATGGAACAATGACGCTATCGAGAATGTCGCAAGTATTTTATCTTACTAACTTTGTTAGAAATTCGGGCTTAATCTTAAGGGAAAATGAGGATGGAGAATTCTTCTGTGAAGGATGGGACAGGAAATCATAGCTTAGGATACTGTAGTGTACAGTAAGGATGCTATGAGAGAATGAGGCATTAACATAAGATAATTTGCGTAAAATTATGATGTTTATGAGATTAAGGCGCGGGCTGGTTAACTGTAATTTTGTATTGTATGATTACTATTTATCCAGTAGATGGTGTAAGATTCTTGGTTTTGACCAGGAATTATTGCTGATTCATTGTCCTACTGTTAAGATGAGATCCAAGGCGTGCAAATTGTGCTTTATGTATTCTTGAGGTTAAGAGACTAGAGTACCTCGTGTGCGAATTTCTCCTGGTAGGAGAAAAGGCTAGTGGCAGGACAAGGATTCAGGGAGTCGGATTCAAGATCTACTACGGTCAGGATGTGGGAAAAGAGCTTAGGAAAGAGGAAAGGAGGTTAGAGGAGTTTAACCTTAAATTAACCGTAGTTAGCACAGGGATAATTAGAGATTGAGGGATTTATTCTACGATTATTAATAAATATTGGACTTTCTCTATTTTAAACCTGTGTTCCCGGCATTTTACTAAAACATCCACTTCTACTCAGAAAAGTCTAGTCCCGGGTAGGGATTTTAGGCACGATTTTCTACATTTGGTGACCCCGACGTGATGGGTGTGTGATAGGGAGTGCTCTAATTCGCGATAGAGTTAGCTAAAGTGGTTAGTTAAGAGTTGAGTTCGTGGAGGTATGCTCATCACCAAGTGGATTTTAGTTTGTGCTATGAGAAGGAATTGAGAAGGAACAGGCGGGTAACATGGAGTCATTTATTGTTGCCATGGTTCCTTAGGCGGATCCGACTCCGCTGGAAAAGTTCAGCTCCAGCTAAGAAGACGAGGCAAGACACTCGGCGGAGTATAAACGTATCAGACGGTCAGCGCACCGGAGGACAGAACAAGACACTCGGCGGAGTATAAACGTATCAGGCGGTCAGCGCACCGCTGAACGGGACCATGGAGGCTCGGCGGAGAATAAACGTACCCAGGCGGTCAGTGCACCGTTGAATTGAACCAGAGGCTCGGCGGAGAATAAACGCGTTGGGCAAGAGACGACTTGAAAGCTCGGCGGAGAATAAACGGAGACGACTTGGAGGCTCGGCGGAGAATAAACGTGATTCAGCGGTCAGCGCACCGTTGGGCAAGAAACGACATGGAGGCTCGGCGGAGAATAATCGCTATCGGGATAGCGTCAGCTCACCTTCGTTAAGGACTTCAGCAACGAGTGATATTGGGACAAGTAAGGTGGGCAGGAGGGCATCGATTGGCATGTGCAGGTGGGAAAACTTTGGCTGGGGACGGGACCAGAATCAGGTCTACCGACTGTGGATTGGGACCGGGCAGCCGAAGTTTACGAGGATGAAGGACTACTGCACAACGGTTTGGGGTCATGTGTGAGACATGATGGGAGGGGCCAGTGTGGTCAAGGCAAGATGGAAGTTGCGACCGGTGGGTCACATACCATCGGAAGACATGATGGGAGGAGCCATTATGGTAAAGGAAAGATGGAAGATGCGGCCGGTGGGTCGCATACCATTTCAGGATTGGACGGAAGATGCGGCCAAGAGGGACACATCTCCAATGATGAGGAAGACACTGATTTCCATGATCAGTGCTACTGCTGCTACAGCAAGCTTCAGGGACGAAGGACGAGGACCCAGGTCAACTTGGAGGAGCACACTGTCATAGGATCCGACGACAGGAAGAGGAATCATCGAGCCTACTTGGAGGGATGCCCGGAATGGAACGAGCGTTACGGAAGATCGTCCCAAAGGATGCAACGAACAGACTCGGAGATGTCATCGGTCAATGCAGTGAACATTAAGGACAAATAGTGCTGGAAACTACTTTCGTGTGGAGGAAGGATCCGAATCCTGCGCTATGTACTATTTGTGTGAGTGAGCAGGATCTGCATCCTGAGCTGTGTACTTTAGTGTGTGTGAGCAGGATTTGAATCCTGTTTTGGGTACTCTTGAGATTCATGGAGGATGTCAGGGTGCAGGTATAATGAGGCATGGGAAGTAGTGGCATTATCAAGATGTAAAGCGTTGTTGTATGCTGAGACTATTGTGTTAACTTTATTGTATTGTTAACATAATCTAAGATTAAGAATTAAGGTTTATTTTAATTGTATATCCACCAATTAAAAGATGGGAGAATGTTAGAAATTCGGGCTTAATCTTAAGGGAAAATGAGGATGGAGAATTCTTCTGTGAAGGATGGGACAGGAAATCATAGCTTAGGATACTGTAGTGTACAGTAAGGATGCTATGAGAGAATGAGGCATTAACATAAGATAATTTGCGTAAAATTATGATGTTTATGAGATTAAGGCGCGGGCTGGTTAACTGTAATTTTGTATTGTATGATTACTATTTATCCAGTAGATGGTGTAAGATTCTTGGTTTTGACCAGGAATTATTGCTGATTCATTGTCCTACTGTTAAGATGAGATCCAAGGCGTGCAAATTGTGCTTTATGTATTCTTGAGGTTAAGAGACTAGAGTACCTCGTGTGCGAATTTCTCCTGGTAGGAGAAAAGGCTAGTGGCAGGACAAGGATTCAGGGAGTCGGATTCAAGATCTACTACGGTCAGGATGTGGGAAAAGAGCTTAGGAAAGAGGAAAGGAGGTTAGAGGAGTTTAACCTTAAATTAACCGTAGTTAGCACAGGGATAATTAGAGATTGAGGGATTTATTCTACGATTATTAATAAATATTGGACTTTCTCTATTTTAAACCTGTGTTCCCGGCATTTTACTAAAACATCCACTTCTACTCAGAAAAGTCTAGTCCCGGGTAGGGATTTTAGGCACGATTTTCTACATTTGGTGACCCCGACGTGATGGGTGTGTGATAGGGAGTGCTCTAATTCGCGATAGAGTTAGCTAAAGTGGTTAGTTAAGAGTTGAGTTCGTGGAGGTATGCTCATCACCAAGTGGATTTTAGTTTGTGCTATGAGAAGGAATTGAGAAGGAACAGGCGGGTAACATGGAGTCATTTATTGTTGCCATGGTTCCTTAGGCGGATCCGACTCCGCTGGAAAAGTTCAGCTCCAGCTAAGAAGACGAGGCAAGACACTCGGCGGAGTATAAACGTATCAGACGGTCAGCGCACCGGAGGACAGAACAAGACACTCGGCGGAGTATAAACGTATCAGGCGGTCAGCGCACCGCTGAACGGGACCATGGAGGCTCTTACTCGGCATTTTACTAAAACATCCACTTCTACCAAGGTTGCCCACGAGGGGTCGTCGACCATGGTCGTTTTGTGGTCGACATGTCGACCACACTTTTTTCACCCTGTGGTCGACACTGTCGGCCCGGGTTGCCGTGACCACGTTGTCAGCCACAGTCGGCCCGGGTCGACATGTCGACCACAACCGCGGCCACAGCTCAATGGAAACTCAATATCACTACGTCGTCTGTTATGATGTATTCTGTAGTGTGTATTGTAATTGGAGTTGAATATAGAATGTGATATAGGCATGGGAGTGATGTACATATTATCTTTTATTCTTTGATAATACTGGTAATATTCCGTAAATCGATTTTAGTACGTATTAAATATGATGTGTATAATGAATTCGTATGATTGTTCTCTGAGTAGCGTAATAGACAAAGTTTGACAACAAAATCTAACCCCTCTCTAGTACAACCTTTTGCTTTCGAAATAATCATAAATGTTAATTATTCTCGTGTTCAATGAATTGCTTTGGTTACGCAGGAACATACTTTTGTTGTTAATGATGCTGAATAGGATTTTCTTTCTACGTGGGGCTTGCATCTAGGTTTTTGACGCTGATACAATATTTATGAAGTTACACAAAAATTCAAAAACTACGACACAATGGGTAGTCACAGCTACAATTGTGGTTGACTTTGCCCTTCCGTTTTGAATCGCAGTGATTGCCCACTACTATTTCCTACTATGATAGGTGGAGCTTTCAATATATACAAGCTTCAGTAAAGCTGAACCCATAGTTACACAATCAGTACACCAACGTGGTTGAATGATAGGGGAAGCTACCAATATTTACGCAATTGAGTAAACGTGAACCCACAGTAACACAATGCCAAACATCAGACGGTTATATGAATTAAAAAAATGCAATTGAAAACAAGCATTCGTGTTATTTAGAGGAACAACGAAGTAACAAATTTTGATCACCGGCAGGGTAAAAGTATTTAGAAATGTAGGTGTCAAAGCAAAAAAAACCAAGCGCCAAATTCCAAGGTCTGGTAAAAAACGACGTAGCTTGAGTAAAAAGAAAAAAACGTATAAGAAAGAAGAATAAAAACATGAAAAAAGACATGTAGTGGCGCTATGATAATTGTATGCTTGTATAGCAATAAACTTAAAGTACATGCAACCGTTCGCGAAATCGAGGAAAAATGAGGGCTTTCCGTCCCCAACTTGCATGACAATACGTTAGCTGCACAATGGCAAAGCAACGGTAGAAAAGACTAACGGGACCCAATGAGTTCTGTCCCAGGATACAAAGCATGAAAATAGTTGAAGAAAAGTTGCGATTCTTCTCTTGAAGAGCAACAACTTCGATGATACGAGGTTAAGAAGAGAATAAGAGGTTTGAGAAGTACTCCATACTAAGCAGTTAAACAGGAAATAGAGGTAACGATGGCTTCGATGAAGAATGCCTAAAATCGATTGTTTTCCTTACATATTGATGAAGTAACAACATCTGTGTAGTCGTCTTTTGAGTAAACATTGACTACACAATGCAATGATGTGAGTTAAAGTTTACAACTCGCGGTGGCTGATATTGTAAGCAAAGACAAAAACTGCAAACAAATCAGCTACGACGAAATTCGCTATATACTATTGTTTATTTTCTAAGCTGTTGCGACTGAACTCGTGCGGAAACAATTAGTATTTAAAATTAATGAATTACTAAATTACGATGGGGTTCGCCGAAATGAAGGTTTTGTTATAGCTACGTAGATGTATTCATGAACAGTTAAACGTGAAAAACATTTTGTGTACGTTTTCTTATCCAGCGCAACGTGGTGGGCGGCTCAATTGCACCTTAACGTACATCCAGGTTAACACTTTCAGCATTCAAATACATATTTCGATTGAAAACCAACCTGTTCATGCGAAATTTGGCAGGTGCTCAGTTATGTAAACATCACTGGTCTCCTACTCTTTTACAATAGGAACATTTTCTGAGCAAACTTGAATAAGCCTTCGTTGTCTTAGCCTTCTTGAAGGCGCTCTGCACGGGCCCCAATGGTGCAAAAATTTAATTTCTCGAACAGAATTCGTGGGTATACGCTTTAACGTGCCTCAACAATCAGTAACGACGACGACGTAGACTCGACGATCTATAAAGGTCATTCAGCCTTTTGTCCTTGTTGTCTCGTTCTCGTTAAAATTGCAAAATGTTACCAACGAAAACAATACTAAAATTCTGTATTTCGTATTTCCTCGTGTCATTGCAAGTATTTAATCCTTTTTTTGAAATCATATTGCACTCTTTTACTTAAAATTCGCTTATCTCCACTCTCGTTTGCTTACCATATTATAATTGCGATGCAGAAAAAAATTGGGAATATATAATAGCTGTATTCCAGCGCATTTCATGTTGGTCAGCTTGGATCATGGTTTTATTCAAATTATTTTTCCTTTCCGTTAGCGCTGTTGTTTGAAATTTATTGTGCACGCAGCCAGCCGCCTGTTCGGAGCCGTCACCATCCATCTGGCATTTTGTGATTAAATCCTTCAAAAATGGACGTAATCAAAAATTGATGTATTCTGTTCAATTCATCAAATCGTAAACACTCTCAGAAATAGCTGTGATAGTATCTATCGGATGTTTGTTTCCCTTTTTGGGAAATTGTCTAATGTCCTCGAAATGGAATTCTTTCGCCTTCCCAATTTCATCGTACAAAAAGCTAAAGTAAAGGTTAATGGTTCTACGACAAACGGTGATTGCATTACGTCATATCTACCTGCACAGTTCACACAAGCCAACTTTAAGATTTTGCCTTCGATTGATACCAAGACAAAACAGCGTTGAATTATTTGAATGTCTAGTGTTTCGTAGCAGATGCAGCAAGAGTCCTACTTCATTACTGGGGGACATGTGGCGTGTGTAGACTCCCGCCAATTGTGTACAACGAACTACTCGTATCAAGCATCAATTTCAGTACCCACTCACTACACAATGCTTTCAGGCATTGTGTAGTGAGTGGGTAAGTAACAAAATTAACCTTTGCACAAAAACATACATATATGTTATCAACAGATGCACTCATTTATTCATCAATAGTCGCGAAAACGAAACATAACACTTGTTGTAAAAATCAATATAAAACTATCACATTTTTTTAGCGCCACAGACGCAAAAAACTGCGTCTGACTTCAACATCTTCATGATGAAGGAATAAGGTCCTCCGCCAAAAAATTGTTCCGCAGAATTGGATCCACGCTGATCCAATTTTAATTCACCATTGCAGCTGCGGGTAACGCGGAAACACAGTACGTTACTGGTACAAGTGCCTTCCAGCATCTAATTCAATTCTCCTGTGCTGAGTCAGTGCGTTGATGCTTGACCAGTTTATACACAAAATATTTGTGGAGTGGGAGCGCTTATAATTCGTACAATGACAAATTCAAGTATCAAACGAGTGTGTAGTAAATGCGCAGCATGCCCTTTGCAACCAAATGGTTATATAAGTACAACATGGACTATGATATATATTGCGTCAACTATCAGCTCACTCCTTTAAACATGAATTTATGCAGCATCGACATGAAATGTGGGTAGACGGACCATCATTTAATAATTTTGCAACAAAAACTGTCTACGCTATGATTAAGTTCAACTGTTATTAAAATTCGTACTATTTAAGGAAATAAAAAATGTTTAACACAATTATAAAGGTGAGTTTGCAGCATAAAAGATGTAGGGAATAAGTCTGTGCAAATCGGGATAACAGTGTAACCCGGCTAGTGGTCGAAGCTTGGTACCCCGGCCACCGAAAAAAAACATTGGTTCCTTAACCCAAATATCGTATCCGATAGAATCCGTTGTATATTACTCCTGGGTTTTACATTCTGTGGCCATTGCACGGTTATGTAATATACTTGACGGAGCATTGTGGTACATGGAGTATAGTAGCCCATTTAATTGGTGTGAATTGGGAATTGGCGCAATCAAATGTGACTCATTTCAGCGACGAGACCACAGATTTAGTCAGAGCATGTTAAATGGCGTCTATGACCATAGCGCACACACAAACCCAGGAGTACCAGTTTCTCAGCAGAAACGAACTGCTGCGACTCCATTGTGCAACAGGAGCATATACAACAAAATTTCTTAAGCATGTGTACATTTGAAATTGTGTCCTTCATCATACAGTTTGTTGTACTATAGCAAGAATGAAATTCGAATCAAGATGCAGTAGCTATCAGTAATAATTAGTTGTGTTGTAACAATGCTGTGTGAAACTGTGCCCTTAGATATCATTGCGCACTAGAGGGACGATCATAATTACCTCTCATTTCCGTCATACGCAGCTAATTCCCTGCATAAATCACATGTTGAGCTCCGGAGTCGATCTACACACAACAAAAACTGGAATATCAGAGAATTTTTCATCCTAAAACAAAGAAATCCACTCTATGCAGACGGTTTTAGGAGTTTGTAATCACTATATTCAAAGTTTTAAGGGGGCAACTATTCACTAACCTTGGTTGGAATGTCTATATAAAGTAATTTAATTACTGAAAGCATGTATGCAAATAAGCAATTGCCCTTCTACTCAATGAATACTATTTATTATACTGCAACAAGAATTTTACACCAAATGTCAACCAAGTTGCAGTGCGTATTAGTGACACAGTCGTCATTCAACAGTTTCATAAAATCTGCTCGATACTGACTGAGATAGCTGCGGGCAATAATTGTGCTCCAAACGCGAGGGGAAAACCCATCCAAAAAGTTAGCCCTGGCTTCAATAAGCCGGCTATGGTAGCCAGGCTACGAAATTTTCCTAATCCCCCAAACTCTCATTTCGTAGCCGAGAAGCCATTGATACTAGCTCCGGCTATTACATTATCAGCATACACAATCCACATTGTGCCTAGACAATTCAAATGGTTCCTAGACAATTAAAATGGTGCCTAGACAATTCAAATAGTGCCTAGACAATTCAAATAGTGCCTAGACAATTCAAATGGTGCCTAGACAATTCAAATGGTGCTTAGACAATTCAAATGGTGCCTAGACAATTCAAATTGTGCCTAATTCACATTGTTTCTAGAGAATTCACATTGTGCCTAGACCACACAGGGACTACACAATCATTATGTCCTGAACTAGGGACGTGAGTGAAGCCTAAGATATTGAAGGGTACCGACTGTTCTTGACTGCTTCTTGTTGTCCCCATACTGAAGAAAAAAACATCAATTCCTCTACAAAAATCCTCCGTCTTGCAAAGTTTTACTGCTTTAATTCTGATAAATACATTGGACAACTAGAAAACATTTTTGGGGAAGAGTAACAGCAAGTGATTGTAATTTCTTGCTATCTGCTATGACCGTATCTCATTTAGTGATGTTATAACTCATCCAATAATAAATTTATTGAGATTTGAAGCAATGCAAAGGAAATCAGAAAGCCAAGCCGCAGAATATGATTTAAAGGAGGAACAATACCGACACGTTAGACATACCACGCTACTATCATTACTGTAGCAACTGCCAAATTCATAATTAAATATGAGGTAACGCATTCTGGAAAGTAGGATCACTAACCGACTATCCCGCCTTAAGTTATCTCCTTGCCCATGTGCAGTACTGCGGTAACCTTATGTTTATTGGGCAATCCAGCGAACTGAGTATCAATATGAGTGAAGTCCAAACTGTTTTAGGCTGCAGACTCCCAACACCGGTTGGCATCTGAACGTACAGCAACAGCTTATTAGAACAAGCCTGGTTACCAATTCTTGTCCCTAACGCTCTACGTTAAGAATGACGACTATATTAACCTTGCACAATTGCCCCATTGTGCAAATTTCCACTGCGTAAATTTTTGAAAATTCGTTGTGCAAGAAATAAAATTTTTGGGGGCAGTTTTGATGAAGAGAAGCATGAAGTAACTACTTTTACTCAGTAAAATTCATTGTTATCACTCTTTGAGTTTTCTTGTTTTGTCGGCCATGGTCGCTGCGACCACAAAGTATCCTGTCGACCCGGGTCGACTGCAGCTCAGTTTTAATCCTTTCCCCCACCCCTCCCACCCAAAATGTCGACCACACTTAGTGTGGTTTTGGGCAACTCTGACTTCTACTCAGAAAAGTCTAGTCCCGGGTAGGGATTTTAGGCACGATTTTCTACAAACTTATTTGTGTCTTCTATGCCCTTTAGACGGGGTAAATTATATCTTTTAGACAGTAAAACTCATAAAACTATTCCTCTTCGTTTTACTATCCGTGGGGATTAAAAGAGAGAGAAAGTTTAGGCGACGATAGAAAGCTAGGAAGAAAGCTGTGTAGGAAGAAGGAAATGTTTGGTTGGGACTCACAGTCTTACTCTACGTGGTGGGAGGATTCCATGCCATTTTCTATTTTGCCAGCCCTCTCTCGCCCTCGCCCCTTCTTCTCTCTAACTCGATTACGTATTCTTTGAGGGAATGAGACAAAGATCTATTCAAGTATTCTAAGCAGCTCGAGCCAGGAACACATATCTATGGCCGCAAGAGCTAACGAACCTGTGCTAGACTAGAAGAAATTATCAGGGAGAAAGCAGTACAAGAGCAAAGGAACGAAGAAGAAGGTCTGCACTGACTGGGATAAGCTGATCCTTTCTGATTACTTACAAACTGAATATGATAAAGAATGAAAGAAGCGGGGAGGGCTGGATAGCCGGGGGAGTCGTTGACACATTACTTCGTGACTTGCACGTAAATTGATTTTCAAAGAAGGCCACAACATTTACAATACCCAATGGGACTTCAGAAAAGCTTGAGGAGTATATCTATGGTTGGATCAAAGCTAAAGCTGACCTGGATGATATCCAGTACCCGCTGCAGGTTAGGAAGAGAACCTGGAAAGGGTAAGGGCGTGAAGAATGAATGCCGGCGTATGTTACATGCATAACACCCGGTTTGCCTTCAAAATTCGTGACGTTGTGAGACTTGTACCAGCTACCCGAGTTGATAACTAAAATTACTGTAGAGTGCTGCGGCTTAGTATCTGTAATTTTTGTTTGCAACAGATCCTGGTGCTAACATCCGGGCAAACTTTCACCCGAGTACCGGATGTAGAAGTAAATTTTCCTAGTTCGAACGAGCGTTTGGCTGAGATGAGAGACATTGATGGCAGCATTTCAAGTTAAAATATGGGATGAAAGATGAGAGTAGCTTACATAACTTTCAAAGCCTACGTGTTCAATACAGGACGGATAGTAGAAGGTAAACAAGATTCGCAAGGCTCTTGTGCCTATATGCTGGACAGATTTTAATACAGATCGTAAATTATGATACAAAGCAAGAGATGTGCGACACTAGCAAGTTAAAGCAAGGACGGCAAGGAGCTGTAAGAGCAAGAGCTTTAATTTACAATAACAACAGCAGTGGCTTCCGTAATTAGCTTTCGGCAGCGGGTAAAGAAAGTTTTGATCAATTCTAACTAAGGGTTGGAAATTAACACATTTTGTGTGCGCGTTTTGTTTGGAGGACTGTTGGCGTTATTAGTTGTGGAGAAGGCTGCATGGTTGGGGCTGGAAAACGATGAGTAAATATGATTCGGTGTAGAGTTCCGGTCCAGGTTAGTTGGTGGGAAGAAGATGAAGAAAAGCTGGCTACTGTTCCGACGCATGTATGCATTTAAATTAGGAGCGCAAGCGTGCATGACGAATGGTTGATGGATTTTTGGTTTTGTTGGATGAAAGGAAAGGAGTACTGGTTTGGTGGTGGTGTGAAAATGTTTCACACTCAGTTCTCACGATATGTGTCAGTAATGAATGCATTCCCAATGGGCCAGATGGGGGGGAGCAGTGGAATGGAGAAAGTGGAGAAAGTCTAGAGATTTAGTGCTGGGATAAAGAAGCTGTGGATTGGAATAGACTTTGGATGAAAAGTTACTCTGTGGCCGCTTTCTCCTATCAATCATTCAATCAGTGGATCATTTACGTCTCTTCAGACAGGGAGGGAAAGTGAGAGAACTGGAGGGCGGAAGGCCTGGAGAAGAATCGACGGGAGGGAGCATTGATATTTCTATACAGTCTGCGGAATGAATCGGAAAAGCTGTGAATGAATTTAAAGGTGCGGGTTTTTAACCGATGTAAGCTTATGTTGATGTTCGGAGAAAATTAAATAACGGATTTGAAGAGGCGCTAGGAAAAGTTTGAGAAAGTTTACTTATGTTGATCCTCTCTTCCCTTGGACCCTACTCCTGAATTCAAAGGTTGTTATGGTGATTTCAAGTGGCGAGGAGATTCAGGCAATAATTCTGGTATTACCAGAGCTGATTTGAAAGCAAAGGAGGAGTGGGAGAGAATTCTAAGGCATGAAAGAGATGAAAAACAAAGGAATAGAGGGAAAATATAGAAAATAGAGAAAAGAGAAAGAGGGAAAATACTGAAAGAAACAGATGAAGCATTACGCGGGATGAATGGACGGGTGAGAGAAAGATTTGGATTTCCAGCTATACAAAAGGATGGATCCCTATATTACATGCTTATGTGTACGTGGAGAAAGTCCACATATATATACAACCGCTATGTCTCCTGCTTTCTCCTCTTCTTCTACGTACTCTATGCTCTTTATATTGATTTTCCCTTTTTTGGCAACCCTCCCATCAACTTACAACATGATCTAACTACCAATAGGCATCTGAAATGGAGGGAGTTGAAGTAAGGCCTAAGCCTCTTTTCCTTTCCAGGCCGTCAACTCAAACTCCGCGTGTACGTCTAAGCCTTAAGGATACAGGCCCTTGGCGTGGGAGGGAAAAGGAAGAAGAAGGGAGGGAAGAAAGGGGGTACAAACTGTTGAAAAGATGGTGAGTGAGAGCCGCACCCACAATTTTTGGTATGGTTTTGACGGTTTGTGTGGAATTTTTGGAAGCTGGAAAAGAAAGAGGAAGAGGACAAGTGGAAAATGCCAAGATTTAAGAAAGAGGAGAAGAAAAAAACTAAATAAAAGTTTTACCTAAATCCCCACGTCAGTCTGTGCTTATATGTGAAGTTAAAGGAAGAAAAGTCAATTGGTTGAGAGGATAGAATGATGAAAAGTTTTCTCTGTAACTCGATATATATTCTTGCTACAAGTCCGTTCAGGAGGGAAGGACGGGAAGAGGTCGGTCCTTAACAGCCCGAGCATGTAATCCTAGCTAAGCGCTCCACTTTCTCTCCATCTCTTCCTCTTTAATCATCCATGCACCACTTTCCCTCGATCACTCACATTGTCACTTTTCAAGGAACTAAGCCAACAGTGTCGGCAAAGTTTAAACTACACGCGAGGGTGTCCTCAGGCAACAATTTCAAGATACAATCCATTTGAAATTCCTCCCAAGAACTTTGGAAGCGGCAGGTGGAAAGGACTGGAATGGGAGAAACTAAATCGAGAATAATATGCCTTCTCATCGCCCTTCAACCAAGTTCCTGTTGAAATTGGAAATTTCAACATTTCGAAGATACAAAACGTGATATCGAAATACAATGACAGTTGACATTATGAATTGAACACAGAATGCTGGAATTGTACTGTAACAAATTCTTAGGTTAAATAGCAAACAGAGCCGTCACCGACCGGCACTTGCGATTATATCGGGGCAAAAAGTAACTTACAGGCTTCAAGCAAAGGGTAACACGTTGTTGAAAAGGTTGGTATTTTATGGAGCGCTAAAAATAATTTGCTTAACCGGAGCATCACAGCAATTTCCTGCTGTCAGTTTTCCCAAGGTGAAAGCAAGTGGAAGTCGGAGGAAGCAGGAAGTTTACATAGCTTTCACTTGTCTTTCATCTTCTAATTGGAGTGTACAGGAGTAGGACAGTAGTAATTAATCAGTAAAATGTCCCCTCTTGACAAGTTGAATTCGTGCTAGACTCGTTGAAAAGGGGATAACACCTGTACGCTTAAGCTAGTTGATTCGCCAAAGCTGATTGTAGCCACCTGCATTTTGTTAGGATACCCGCTGTTGAATGACACATAGTAGAGACAGCGAGAAAGTGGATATAAAACGAACAAAGTTATTGAAAAAAACTTGCACACGTCAGCTACAAACCGTGAGCAGGTCGCGTCATGAGTCAGCCGCGAGGACAGGTATGAACTCTTGGGGAGATGACAAAGCGAGGTTTGATGCACAATAAGTTTGGGGTGACAGGGAAAATAATGCTGAATGAATAAAGAATGGAGAAACGATTTTTCATAATTCCCAGACGTGCCGACAAGGAGCGACCGATGAGACCAGTGAAATTTAAGACGGTCTATAGTTTCTAGTGCGAATGAAATTGGAATACTGTGATGCAGGCTGTGGTGGTATAAGTAACTCGCGGCATTGTAAGGCATTGTTATTGTTATTGCCAAAAGAGGATGAAGAATGGAAGACCGGAAGTGGAAGTATTAAGAGCGCCTCTCTTCGGGCAGGGGGGAGGTGAGGGAGTCATGAAAGGTCGCGGAAAGAAAGCTTACCAAGTCAATAAGTTGAGAAAGTCTGAGGCCGAGGCGGACGAGGACTGTGTCCGTATTATTGGATACAGGTCGTATAAGCCGATTGTAGTTGCTAAGAAGATCATCGTAGAGCCGTTTGGCATCCGGGTTACCTAAGCAAGGTCGCCCTGTCATAATTATTATTGTACAAAGGATAAAGAAGAGGGAGTGGGAGGGGTTGGATGATGATGATGATGAGGAGGGATTCTGGAAGAAATTAGAAAAGACTGGAGGAAAGAATGGTATCCGGGATTTTCTCTTCGTGACGTTACTGTTGTACCCTGTTGCAATAAAAGCTGTTCGTCTCCTCCTCTTATACTTGCCCTCATCAAGTTGTGATAACAAACCCGTGCCTCCTTCATCTTTCACATACTTTTCACATTTTTTAATCCGACTCTCTGTTTCGGTTGTCGTGGAAAGCGACAACTGAGTTCTAGGATTCTCCTCTATGTCGTCACATCCACGGGTAACGTTCTTTTCTACTTCCCCCCTCCTTCCTCCTACACGACTACTTTCACTTGACTCCGCTTCGCCCTGCTTAGCCGCCTCGCTGAATCCTTCTCGGGCCTCAGCCTCCCTGCTATACCCTGTGCCGTGATCATGTTGATGATGATGATGACGGTGGCAGTACTGGCAGTGTGGGTGATGCTGCTGGAACAGACTTCGGTCTTGGAACCCGTGGTGGCGGTGGCGGCAGGAGTTGCTCTCCTCCCATTGCCATGAGCAATGAGATCGATACACAAGCATTGTGTAATCTATGCTCCTTCACTAAATCCCGTCTTCTTGTCCTCTGCTACATGCATACGCACTGCTTTGGAACGCACTACACAGAAACTAGTAGGAGAAAGCAGGAGAAACTTCACTACTCCTGCAACCAACATTCACTCTTGTACTTTATCCGAAATTGAATTTGCTCCTCCTAAGCAAAATTCCTTGACAGTTTTAAAAAAATACTGAAACTTTTTCCAACATCTTCATTGAAAATCGGCTACTGGTTTACGCTACAAACTAACGCTATTCTTCAACGGAATATACGTTAACGTAGCGGCAATAAGGTTTTACAATCAGGTTCGAGTATAGGTAGTTTTCTTGCGGTGTAAAATACAAAAACTGGAGGTTATTTCAAAATTCACAGAGAAGTTACTCAACAGCCAGTGTTTTTTGGGTGACGTCCAAAATTGAGCCGGTGACGTTAGCTAGAGTATTTTAGTTGCGGTAAAATTTCAACGAGGGCGCTTTACACGTACTTTGGAAATGACGATGTGGAAGAAAGCGAAATGGAACTGAGGAACATAATTGATAATAATCTAACGTTTTTAATTACCATCCTTGTGAGCACATGTTTTTTAGATAGTTTTTAATGGCGGGAAAATGAGTACAGTCACGGGAGTGTTTCATGTGTTTTCACTGATTGATTGTATCACTGATGGAGTCTCTAGACTTGTTTGTTTGCTGCCACTTTGAAACATTTTTGAATTCTCTTCGCACAGATTCGATGGGCTTAGAATGAGAGACTGCGGAAAAGCCCAGAAAGAGTAGGAGGAGGAAGAAATACACAGGCCAGGCTCTTGGCAGAGAGCACGAGGCACACACACCAATCTTCAGACTGAGAAGAGAGGACTGTGAGGAAAATTTCTTTGTCTATCTGCAACTGCCTCCTCTTCTCCGTTCACTGTTACAGTACAGCACGCTGAACTGGCTGAACACTTTTCCCATCCAAAAACCAACGGGGATGGATGAAGAGCACAAGCAATGGGATCCGCTGTAGAGAGAGAGAGAGAGAGAGAGAGACAAACTTACTTCAACTTGCTTCCCTCCCTGCTTTCGCTCGGCTGGCTTTTTTCCCTTCATCCCTTGCACACTCACTGCCCTCTCGCTCTTCTACACACAGAAACTCTCCCTACAAGGAAACGTTCGCCTTCATCCCGTCAATACGCTTTTCGGAATATGCCCGGAATATAAGTCATCCCTTACCAAAGTTTCTTAAGTTTTCACTGGCTCTTTCCTACGAAAAGGTAGAATCGTAGTGGATAAAAAATTTTACCCTCAGCTAGCATTAAAATAAATCAAAATCAAATTATCAATGTCCTTCGTTCTTACACTTTCTCTCCTATGGAGGCTGGAAGCTGCAAGTTGGAGCGACCCTCTGCTTAGACTTCCGGGCAACGACCAAACCTTAAGCGCTTGAGTGATGTGGCGCTCCTAGTAGCCTATTTTGCTGCGTAACGTTGCTTTACTTTCTCTACTTTCACTTCTCGGAATTTTTCACTGTTTGAAAAAAACTAGGAGGTATTTTACCCTCAAAGATGGGACGGGTAGAAAGCCTGTTGCCACAGGTTCTTCAACTTTTTCCCTCATCTTCATGCCAAGCCAAGTTCTGCTGGCATGACACGGCTTTCGCTCTTGGATCTCAACGAGCTAGCTTGCTTTCTCTTTTTTCTCTTCTTCTTCTGTACTAGTGTTAGTGTTGCTCCGTATGCCTCTAGAAAAGAGGGACAGGAGTCTGGTCGGTATTTGGAAAAGCGCGAATGTGTGTATGTATTCTTTACTCCATGTTGCACCAACTATTCTGGAAAGTCTACTCGAACAACTTCTAGAGGGAAACATGGAAACAATTCCAGCCCATATACCCACCAAGTTGCTGAATTTTAAACTAACAACTATGCAGTACATGCTCCGCTTTACAATCCAGTCTTGCAAGCAGAAACCAGATCCAAGTCATCCTTTTTCTATCTCGCTAAACATTGAATCAGTAGCATACTTTAGGCTGCTGCTAACTCCTGTATAGAAGCAATACCAGAGCACAAGCTTTCTTCCTGGAGTCCGTTGGCTAGCAGTGTAGAATAAAAGCGACCAGTCGCAGCTTCCTCTATTGCTCTTTGAGCATATAAAATTTTCAAAAAAAGCATCTATGAAGTTGAAATGTAGAAGAAAGTCGATCTTTCTCCGCTTCAAAAGGATATCTTTTAGCTTCCTGCCAACTGTACGGCTCATCTCTGAATAGCTTTCACCAGGAATGAACCAAGAACGTTTTTCTTTTTCAGAGAATTCCACATGTGTCTTATGTGGAATGCATGTGTTCCTGTATGGTCTCATGTTTCGGAAGCCATGGATGAGAGAGAAGAGAAAAAGAAGGGAAAAAATTCAATCTTATAAACGCTACATAGAAGCAGTCAAACTATTAAAGTATATATATGAAATAAATGCTAGTGAAAGGAGTGAAAGCGCGTAAAAGTCAAGTTTTGTAAAATAAATCCTAGTTTCTCTCTATCTCGTCTTCATTCCAAACCATTTTCTCAAAGCATGTTAAATGGAGCAAGAAAGTTGCCAAAATTAAAACAAGGAGCTAAATCCTACATTTTTCTTCGGGTAAAAGTAGCGATAAGGCTAAAAGCTGGAGTTTGACTACATTTTTTTGCTTGTAAAAACGAAACGTATGTACGAGGTAGTTCCATATTATTTATAGTCAGAAAAGTTGATAGGAGTACATGCGCTTTTCTTTGAAAATTACTTAACCACTTTTGGTAGTCTGGCGCGGTCCTACGGAATTTAACCGGCTTATGGATATGTGTAAGGCACGTATTACAGAGGCAATCCTTACGGAATGTGCGCAATATTCAAGGGATACTACTGCATTTCATTTTATATAAATTCACATTGTATTGCAAAGGAGGTTCCCCTGTAAGATATATAACGAACAATATCCAGGTAGAACCCGCTCCAGGTAAGAAGAGCCTCAATCTCAACTTCCAATTCACAGTTTTTTGAAAACTTACCGCAAACGCTCGCAAGCAATTTTTGGATATTATGCATCAGATACTGCCTTGTGGATGCCCTGCCTTGTGGATGCCCTGCCTTGTATAACCTGCATTTACTTGCAAATAATATTCAAAAGTTGCTTGCGAGCGTTTGCGGTAAGTTTTTAAAAAACTGTGAATTTGAAGTTGAGATTATACATTTCTTTAGCAGTATGCAAAATTTCAAATAATTCGGCCTACCGGTTTTCTCATACGAACTTAGGCAAGTTTAGTCAAGTATCATAACCGTTAAGGGAGGGGGAGGGGCGGTGCAAAAATTATCTCTCCAGTGTTTTTGGGGTTTTCGAATACGCTATTTCACATGGAGTGAATTTCGACAGCGTATCATCTCTTCTTACCTGAAGCGGGTTCTCCCTGGATATTGTTGGTTATATACATGTATTTCACATACATATGAAAGAAGAGAATCCAAAAGGAGGAATTCAATAAAATGAGTTTAGTTCCGTATCTGTATCATTTGGATCGAAACAATGTATTTCGCATAGTTGGACATGGGGTTCTATATTTCGGAACAGGATAGCCTCCAAGACGCTGACGCAAGCAAACAAGATATAGTTCTTGAGCCCAACAAATCACACGCTCGCCAAGGCTTGTAGAGAAATTGCAAAAGCTTCTTCTTTCTTGCTGAACAGACATAGCCAGTCCTTATCTCCCGAAATACGGTCATGTATTTAGCCACGCACCCATACAACATTATCCAAGCTTTAAAAGTAGTACATGAATTGCTCCTTCAACAGCAGGCAGGAGGGATAGCGGTTAAAAAAATAACAAGACGTCCAATTATATCCATCTTCTTCTTACTTGACGATTTCATTCTATATTAAGCAAAGCTACAGTGTAGTCTACGATAGCGTTCCCCTGATTGAACGGTCTCTCTTTCAACCCATCACATACTCCGATTCCTCCTATCAGCCTATCGCAGAACAGTACTATGGTATAGGATTTCCAAAAGTAGCTAAAACGTTGTTGGTTAAATACTGACAGGAGGCTGGATTTCAGACTTAAGGCAGGTTTAGAGAAAAAACCGGACTAGTTTACAATTAGAGGAGATTGGTTGGTGCGAAACGTTTTCTAATCCAAACGCACATAACGAGGGGAGAATATAAGGATATGGAAAGGCCGAATATTTATAAAAGAATAGCGCTAAGTAACGCTAAATTTTTTGTTATCAACACTTTGTTCCGAGAAAAGTTTAGAAAGTGGCAAAGTGGAGACAGAGAGAGGAGAACCAGCTTATTAAAGTAATTTGAAAAATATAGTTTGTCCAAAAAAAATATTACACTACTTCATGTGACGGGCCGATGCTTGGTGAAGCAGAAGCTGTGTCAAAGGGGTCACAAAAACAACAACTAGCAACGAGAGGATGTGTGTCATCCTTCCACCTACTGACGGCAGTCCACATTTCTTAAGCCCTGAACCAATAATGCCCTTGTAGTTGCATAAGGAGAAGGTGCCAGGAGAGAATAGGAGGCATCGCCATTGCTGGGAACTGTGTGGATTTTGGCTCCAGTGTATTGGGAAGACAAGGATTCAGATTTCTGAAGAGGAAAGTATGGCGAAACGATTTAGTGATTTTTTGAGGAACGTGATGATGCGAAGCTGGAGCAGTAGAACACATCCGCTTCTCTTAACAGGCTACTGAAATATGAAAAATTATACTTTGCTCAAACATTATCCGTCCGCCTGTCAGCTCCACATGAGTGATGTGGAATCTAAGCTGAAAAAATGGCAGATACACTATTATAAGCTCTGGTCGAAGCGTAGTGCAGTTACCTCAGTTTTAAACTGTAGAAACTGACGAGGAGGCAAGATGCGAATAATACTTGACATGCCAAAAACTGGCCTGACGGATGGTTCAGATTTTGGCTTTGTCGGGGTATAAGTTTTGCCTCGCCTTAAGTATAAACTTTGAATACTTTCTTCTCTGATGCATAGATTTGAATAGGAATATTGGAAGTGTGGGAGGGGAAAGGGTAGCGAAAGCAGAGGCTCTACATGGTAAGAAGAGTAGTGGAGTTCGGGGACGGAGGAGAGTCGTCGTGGCGGCTGCTGGAGGCTCTTGCTTGACAAATGAGAATTGATTGCTCAATTTAAATGTGATGGGAAAGTTTAAACAATCAGACTCTTTTCCACCCACTGCACCGCCCCTATCATGTCCTCTCGGGAAGGAATTTCAGGAGTGTGCATTTTGTGTAGTCTATCGCTATTTGCTCAAGCAAGAAGTTCAATCAAATGTAAATCGTCCACATTTCTGCTCCTTTCCGTTTCTCTCTTAGAATTTTTGCTGGCACTACTCTCTTCTGTTCTCATACTTCTAGCTTAGCTTGAAGAAATCAGAGAGCTCTTGGTTGTTATCCTTCTGTTTCTCTTCTCCATAGCTGTTCAATATCGAGATTTCAATAAGAGGAAATGTTGAAATTTTTTTATAGAAGAGCTTACATAGCCCCTCTAACCGAGTTTAAGAGTTGCAAAAAGAAATCCTCGTGCTGATCCCAGCGAGTAGCTTTTATTTCCCTGGCAGCTGGCACCGATTTCCGATTGAAAGAAACAATTAAATTCATAGGATCTGGTAGGAGTTTGATGAATTTTATAATTTACGAACCCTATTTTTTTCAGAAAAAGGTTAAAGTCCCTTGATACTCGAGTCTCGCTCACGTTTCATCAAGTTTCACTCCTATTCATACGACATGCGAAACAAGTGGGATAAACGGAGGGAGTGAAATGTTTAACTTCTGAAATGTTGGGGATTCAATTTTATTAGATTTTTTACTGTAACCCCAAAACGTCAGATACCACACAGCTTTCCAGGGAGTTGAGAATTGCGTTGCTGCCAGGGATGGAAATAAAAGCTGGAAGTTTATGCTCGTCGTATGGAGAAAGCTCAAATGTCAGATTTGTGTACATGGAAGTTGGGGAGATGTGATGTGGGGAAAGATGTTGGGAAGGCATGTAAGTTGGATGCTGGAAAGATTTATGGAAGCTTTCATCACATATGAAAGTTGATACGATGAAAAATTGATACAATTCCCCATTTGTTTTAACGGGATTCGGCAAGGATGTAACATTAGCCACTTGTGCTCCTTCCTTCCTTGCAACCATATTGTATCCGATTTTTCGTAATCATTCTTTCTTTCTTCCTAAGGTAAAAGACAAAACATGTTTAATAGTTGCAGTTTGATAGCGCTGACAGGATAAAGACGAGGGATAGTGAAAGCTGGTGGAGCAGGTTTGCTCTTGTCTTGAAGACAAATACATGGAGTGGAGACGCAATAAGTTTTGGTGTGTAGCATGTTTGCCTGGGAGGCATACAAGGGTAAACCAGCAGTCAAAAATCAGAATGTGTACATATAGTATGATATGGGGGTTTTGGAAACGATTGGGAAGAAATGGCGGCCACAGCTTGAAATTTCTCTAATCTATTATTGGATTTGAGTTCATCTGAGTTTCCTGCTGCGTATGTGCAGGTAAATGGTTTTTTGTGGTGTTATATGGAAAATTTCTCCACTCCACTTTTACCAGGGGCCTTTTAACCGGAGTAACTGTATACCGATTTTTTGTATACTCTACCTTAAGTATTTGATTTGATTTTGTAAGTTTTTCTTGCTGACAAAAACCATTTCGTTAGTAGTTATAGAATTTAAGATTCTGATGGAGAAAGTTTTGTGGCGGAGCTACTAGAAAGTGAATGGCTTTAGTTGAAAAATAATGCAAGTTGAGATAAAAATCGTGAAAGCTAGATAACGTTTAGGAGGAGGGTGACAGGGGAAAGCCAGAGATTGTCAGGCTGTGTAACCTCTCTTTAGAATGCAAATGACACTCAGGGTAATCGACACGCTTCTCGTCTTCACCTGGAAGATGTCAATCTTGTCTAGAATATATATGTTTCCTCCCCATTTTCGTATACACTTTAGCTTTCCAAAGTGATAGAGTGAAAGTATGCAGTATATACGCTCTGATTGCGAATATGTAGGGAGATCTTGCTGAGATAAATCCCGAAATAGATTATTTAGAAGCTTGATTGATCTTTTTCCAGAAAAAACTGTGATTTGATGTATGCAGAAAAGATTTTTATACGTTTACAAGTCTTTATACCCGCTTTAAAATCTAGAATTCTAGAACAAACTTGACGTTGCAATTTACTTGATAAACGAATACTTTCACTCTGATTATTTTCTCCAAGAAACTCTTTAGGAGGTATTGGAATACAAAGTGCGGGATTGAACGAAGAAGGAGGACTTTTCTAAAAACACAACTTAGCGGAGAAAGTCCATCAACTTGAAACGGCTTTTACCAAAGGCTAGGATGTATGACAAGATGGCAAAACTATAAGAAAAAATCCAGGTGGCTGTGACTTACATGGCCGGGCAAAGGTAAGATACAGAAGGAGAAGTGAGTCCTTTGGGAAGGGTGCATATTCAGTAAGAATAAGAATTGCAATTTTTCAAATTTTCTTATATGCTTCCAGGGGGAGCTTTGAAAGTTTGAGAAGAGAGTTGTTCCCGGATTAAGAATTTAGCTACGTACACGGATAGCCATTGTCAGGAATGATAAAGTGGATGGGGAAAGAAAGTTAAAGAATTTTTTTAGGGTCTACGCCTACGGTATGTGCGGAGGTAAGATAAGGGGGGCAAGTATATCTTAAAAGGCTCTGTACACATAACTCAAATACTGACCCTATGCATAAGTATCTGGTGTTACAAGTTTAATGAGGAAGCTTGCGGCCCTTCTGCTCTCTCGGGTAGGAATTCATGATGAGAGAAAGACGCGGATGGAGAAAGCTGCGGTAAACCCCGGTTTTTAAGGGCTCTCAAGGGAAAGGAAGGACACCTGGTTCTCTTCACATAATCCAAGAAAGACGTTTTAAACAGGAGGCACATTTAAGAGGAGGATAAAAGAATAGGAATCACTAAGAGGGACTCGGAGAGGGAAATGATAGAAGAAAAAGCTTGATCTAGCTATCAACAAGGGGGAGGAAAAAAACAGATAGAGAAAATCTCTTATCAATTATTCATTCAGCATATTTTCTTGCAAGGAAGCGTACAGCTCCTTCATTCAGTTCGAGCTTTCACTTTAGTTGCTGCTACTGCGTACACAAGAAAAGAAGGCTACTTTGACTGAACTGACGTGAATTGCTGGTAAAAGTGGAGAAAGCATAAATATGAACGGTCTCTCATGTTCGGAAAGCATTCATTCCTTTCTCCCATTAAATACATACCGCATTGTGGATGGAGCCATCAGGACTGTGAGGCAAAAAAACACTTTAGAACTGGCCTTTAGGAAACCACATTTGACCAACTTTCTCTGCGAGTGGTTGGTACATCCTATTGAATCATCTCTGAAGGCACTCATCAATAAAGTAGTTGGGGTTAATTGGATACTATTTCAATTACCCAAGTTGAAACACGTGCCAGTTAGGATTAGATAAGTTTCACAGAATCTCACACAGGTCAGCAAGAGTATACTGGACGAGTCTAAGGAGTACAGTTATAACCAATCCGCCACTAGACTATATCTTGTCCACAATCTAAGGCAGGCGCAGGTTTTACTCGACAGTAGCTTTACGTGACAATTTCTTCAGACTCAGACAAATGAGACAAGTTACGCTATTCTTCCGAAAATATTTTGGAGAAAGCTTTTGTGATCCTAGACGAGAAAGTCTTAGATGAAGGTAGCAAGGGAAGAGCAGGTGGCGGCTAGGGGAAGTATCACGAATTGGATGATGCACGATTGTCACACATGATTTCCCCGAGTCAGGCTGAAGAAGAGTTAAAGCTAAAGGCAGTTGGTTAATCTTCGGGGACTAGAGAGAAGCTACTGGCCTGGGTATCTTTGAGCGTACCTAGCTGAAATCCAGAGCAGTAAGAAAACTACTGGACCAGAGACACTCGAGTGTTTATGGGAAGAGAGGATGAGAGACGGAATGGAAATAGAAGGCCAGTGAATAGAGAAAGCAGAGAAAGTCGGATATCTCGTAGAGGCCAGTGTGGAACATCCGTCATTGGATTGCTGTAAAACAAGTTTGACTCCTGCTTTCACCGTCAAACCCCTGCGGATGGCATTGGAAAGTAAATAATAGAAATTCACTCGAGATGCAATTCCTTACGTGTCCTATAAATCCATTTTAATTTGCATTCCCTTCCTGAGGGCAGGCTGTGCTGCATACAGAATAGACACAGCTCACAGCCTTTGAGATGCTGACAAAGAAGCGCCAACATTCTGTCTCTGTCAGAGTGTTTCATCAATTCTCATTTTTATCAACATTTCAAGCACTACGGCAGGAGTCTCCAAGGCTTCAAATACGTGAACTCTATTGTGCACAAGGGTATATGCAGGACAAGTAGAAACTGGCACTCCGGCTCAGTATTTTTCTCCCTCGTCGTCTCCTTCTACTTCCTCCTTTTTGATGCAGCTAAACTCCTGTTTCCTCCTCAAGGCAGGCTGGATGCTAAAAGACGCTGTGACTAAATTAAATCATTTGATTGAATTCTCCACTAGGCCTTTCCTCTTACGGAGGCGCGGACTCCGGGGCCTCGGTTCGAGATCAAAAGAAAAGTAGAAATAGGGGATGAAGATGAAACTGGCGGAACTCTTTTAATTTTTCATGCTCAAACTGTAATGAATCCTTACATGCTTCCTCTTTATTGCTGTAATCCACTACTCCTTACTCTCACAGGGAAGAAATAGATGGACGCATATATATAACCCTGTGCTTGCTCCTCTTCCTGGAACAATTAGTTACGATCCCGCTGATATACTTTTGCATGGTTTCTATGCTCAAAAAGAGCATATGAGTACAACTTTGCTATGTAGTACAGAACAACTAACCAAGGGGGAATTATGTCAAATTGAATTTTGTCCTATCAACTTACTTTCCTTCAACTTTCACCCCCAGACTGAATGACTAACAAGACTGGTTTTAAACATGGGGAAACCGCCGCTCGTTTTAACTCCTTCGCTCGACTGTAAACAATGACGCAAGACGCTGTAAAAAACCTAATATCTCTGGAGAAATACTCTCTGTCCAATTTCTGCTCACTATGAGTTAAATCTTCAAAAATAGAGAATGACATTTCCAGGGAAGAAACCCGGGTCATTTGCATACATTTCTCTAGCATCAAGAACCAACCGCCTATTCTTTTTGGGTCTACTTTTATTTCTATAATGCCAAGTAGATACCATAAGACATAGTTTCGCTATTATCGGATAGACACTATTCGTAGGATATAAAAAGTATCAGTCTCCCCATTATACTGAACCTACCTTTTTTATCCTCCGGTTCACCCAGTCTGGCGGAAGCGATACTGTATTTAAACACATTATCTTTTAAAAAATACACGATTCCGGTACCTTTCCCAAAGCTATTCATCAAAAATTATGTCAAAATATTCATTCAATTGAAAATATATTACTTTCTCCTCGGTTCAGTTGTGACACTTGGAAAATTTGGAGCCGTTTGAGCCATGTAGAAGTCCGTATATGTGGAATGGACAATTTCACATGGTACAAGCCCCTATGCCTCTCATGAATTAAAGGATAAGGATAGGGCAGTTGGTTAAGGGATACTATTGTTTGGGGCCCACACTGGCAAGGGTGGGTGCGCCACCTGGACTAGTAGGGTAGAACACAGATGATTCGCTACGAGGTTTGGACAAGAATCCATGGCTATGCTGTGTTCAGTAGATTTTGTAGCGCCTCGTCTGTTCAACGCTCATAATTTTGATGCTAACGATTTTGTGGTACAAATAGTTTTTTGAGGCAATACAAATTGGAGCAGGATAGAAGCAATCCCTTTCTGCCGGTTTGAAATACATTTTAGCACCTGGTGGACTAGGCAAGAAGACTCTTACTCGGATATTGGGAGGTAGAGTAAGAGGCAAGTCTCTAATCTCCGATTAACAGCGTGAGTCGGCAATGGGTTACAGCCCTTTCGTTAGCGCGGTTAAAAACGGGCGTAGCGTAAGCTAACTTCGAGTCAACAGCACTATGGTTTAGCCGAATGTAAGGGTTAGCTCATGTTTGGGTCATTTTTTCACTGTTTAATGAATACTGAATTGCTAAAAATTAATACTATTCTTTCAGAATGGCCTGCAGTCCCTCGTAATTTTAAGCAAAACTAGCTCTTTTCCGGTTTTTTTAAACGCTTGCTGAACTCGTTTTGATTGTCAATTACAATTATTATTATTCGTACTGTAGTGACTAATTGGTACAATCTGTTTTTCCGGAAATTCACCTCATTTTTATCGCAAATAGTCCCAATAACATTTAATCATTAAAAATTAAGTTTATCAATTTGAAACTATAGTTAAAGTTTTATTTTTATGATGGCAATTTATTTAAAATCTATTGAAGTATTAATTTTAGCGAATGCAGTTGTATCGTTAATTTATACGAATGCATTACATATATAACAAACACTTCAACCCGCACTAACTGCAAACATTCTCTAATATTGGTTGAAAATGAATCAACGTTTCAGTTCTCAGCGAAGTATTTGTGCATGAGCATGCATGCATTAAAATATCGGGCCAGCTTGTTTGTATTACGCGCGCTCTGCATTGTTGATGATTGCCAACTCGGCCGATAGATTAGAGAGTGGACTACTGGTGGACACATTAGTAAAGATATTATGCAAGAAAAACGTAAAAACCTCAGAAGACGCATCAATGCTTTCATATCACCATGGTATCTTGTTCGTTACTGCTATGTACTGAAATGGCACTCAGATTTGCTTGTGCAAACTCATAGGTTTTGCTAACCTCCTCGTTATTCCATCGTGGTGTTGATTGTTCCGAAATTGTTTCTAATTCAAAAATTATTAGAATGAATGCGTACATTTTGGAAATGCATGTAACAAAGACACTACAACAGTAAATCTGGTGAGCGGTGATGGTATGTATAGGTATTCGAACCGTAAAATTCCATGTTGGAAAAGGTGTATTAATCTATCCGTCTGATTTTCCTGTTACCTTCGCAGTGTTTCCTGCGCTAGATACTAGCAATAGACGACACTATAGGAAAGCCGGCGCTGTATATTACAATACTGGATTTAGTTTTTCTGCAAAAATGTTAGAAAGCACTACCAAGAATATATCGATAAGAATCTCCTTATCTTACCCTTTCTAACGAATGTCTTTTTTGAGTATAGCTACAGCAGAACTGGACTATGAAAGGCAAATCAACGACCGCAATGGCTCATACTATATACTGCATTTCTATTGTTTCTATACAGTAAACTTCTATATAACTATACGTATCTAAACGTTTGACGGGATAACTATACGCAACTATACGTTTGACGGGAGAGCTATAAGCTTCATGCAAGAGTTACAGGTTCAACGGAGGCGGTGAATGTCTGACAGGATAGTTGAAGGTTCTTGTTAGGAATTAAGGGATAATAGCATGGAAAATTGTAGAAGAGTGAAAGAAACTGGCCAGTGGTATTTCCGGTAGCCAGAGCTACAAGGTGGAGTGATTCACCCTGAACAATTATCGACAGGGAAAGACGAGCAAGAAAGCAAATACATGTTTGAAATTGCGGCTACCACTGCTTTGCTGAGCAATTAGTGCATTACTTTTTGTGAGAGATAAAAACAAAACATCGGTCATTGCTTAGCATTTCACATGACTGATATTTACATCAGCAGTAAGGAATATTTTGTGTAACAACCCGGAGTTATGCTGAGTTAAGTTAACAATAATTTTGGATTTTTGATTATGCTTTGCAGGCATAATAAAACATTGTAATTATAGCTGAGTTTAGTTTAAGCAAAACCTTAACTGCAGGACTAGAATGTTCTGCACAATAGTTGTCAACAATCAAACCTACATATATAAGTTGGAGATTGGCATTGAATAAATGAGTCAGTTGGTTACGAATTGAATCGATCTACAAGAGCGAGAGTAAAAACCTCATACTTCCATAGACTAGCACTATTTACAAATGTCAAGTAATTTTTGCAAAATCAATTCATTTTGAGCATTTGATTAGCTTCACTGTGGATACTCTCAGTGATGGCTGATTTGAATCTTATGAATCACACTATTGTCATTCCTTTTTTGAGGCGATCGTATCGGCAAGCACTTCACTCCAAAGAATCAGAGGATTACGAAAACTGTGCATTCACAAATGTTTACAAGATTCCCACAACTTATAGATAGTATTATAAGCTGTGGGATTCGTGTACTCTGGGAGGCTGGTTGGGAGTTCCACTCAGGCGCTTCTTGATTAATTCAAAAAATCAAAAATTTATCCACCTATATACAATTGCCTAGTTCCAAATATTAAAATTCTTGGAGTCTACTCATCCTACATCGCATAGCTCATAACATCCATCTCTCCCTCCAATCTCCCCCTCCCTCCTTAACTTCTTCGTCCATCTTGAAAAATCTAAGTTACCAAGCTGGAGGGAATAAGACACGTTTCATTATCGAAAAGATATCCTATTCCTTCCACCTGCCGCATCCATCCTAAAGAAGATATTGATGGGCTAGCCAATATACCGGGATGGGAAAATATTGGGATCCACACAACAGAAAAGGAGTGGCTGCTTTAAACAAGGCGCAGGGGTGAAGACAAACCGGCCAATTCCTCATACGACACGTTTATTGTGCAGCTCTCCTCGTGGGATGCGAACGAATAAGTTACTCCGTTTTGTATCTTTTACATGATGGAAAGCACAGCTGACGAAGACAATCATACACTTTAAATTATAATTCTCTCCCACTTGCCCTGTTTTTCCATCATGCAACATACATGAACGTCGTAACCTATGCGTTGAGATGGAAAAATTGTGGATTAAAAAAGTGTACACTGCCTGTACTGGATGGTATACAAGGGATAAGATGTACATAGATGTGGGCGATGAGGAGTTGACCAGGTCATCTTCCCTGCTACACCTATTCCAATTCATTTTTCCGATTTCATCCATCCTTTACCCAGTTTGTACAATTCCTATTTTTCCCTTGTGGACCTGTGGAAGGGAAAAAGTACAACTGAAAAAATTCAATCATATTCATTATTCTTTACAAATCAACGAGTGCGTTCGTCCAGAATCGGCGCCCAACTCATGCGAAATTCATCAAACTTTCGAACGTTTTTGAACTTTATCCTTCCTTAATTAAATTGTTCATGCCATCATACAGTTTAGCCAGGTCCCTCAAAATCATTTTCCGCGATTAAAATGAGAAAAACGTCACTCTGTAGACAGAAAAGTTGGTGCTCGGGTTGTATTTTTTTCAAGATTTTTCAAACGAAAATTATTTGAAATCAATTCAGTTAAGTTGAAAAGAATACAAGTTGATGTTAAGTAGAAACCAATTTAGATTATATTGCGATATGCAGATAAAAGGAGCTGCGAGCACATTCTATCCTGTTATATTACTTGCTACAGTTCAGGAAGCTGTACGCAAGGGCGGAATCTGATGATCTGATCTAAAGTGCTTGCGCGAATCCATGCTATGAGGATGAGGATGAACACCTGCACACCTTCAATACGGCTTGGGAGTTACAATGAATCGTGGCTCACCAGCTCCTAAGCTACACACAACGACATTGCTGCTAAAATATGTTCCTTCACCGGTAGACTTTTCCGGAATTAAGCATAAACAGGGAATATTTTTTACAAGTCTGGAGTAGTGATACCTGTCCTACGATGAATTTTCTACGGCTTCAGGTAACAGGGTTTTAGAGAATTAAAGACAGCTGCAGTGGACGAACGGAGAGCTGTGGTCAGTTTTGCCTGATGGCGCTGTACAAGATGTGGTATGGCTACGATTTGACAGGATTTCTCCGGTCTTGCTTTCGTCCGGCCTGCTCAACCATTCCTAAGAATGAACGGATAGTGGCAGAGTTTTCCAGCCACCTAATTTAATCTCCCTGCTCCGTCCTTTACATTTGCTACTCTGAGCCTTCTTCCAACTCGAAGGGGGCAGAAATGTTTTTGAAGCATTGTACTAGCAAATTAAAATAGCGAGGATTTATATAAATATAAAAAAGCCCTTTAAATTTTGAAACAAACCTTAAAAGTAAAACAAATTAGTACGGAAAGTGATGGAATATCTACAGATTAATTGGGCATATTTTATATTTCATCATGATCTTCATCTTGAAATTCACATTTAGTTAATTTTTCTTGAGTTTGTCGGAAATGATTTTTTAATCGTTTAACAGCATAGTCATCCTTTTAAACTCGTTTGGATGTTCTAGGAGCTGTCGTTGGAAGCTTTGGAGCAATATCGAGGTTAGATAGAACTTTTCTTTTGATGGCAGGAAAATTTCGTGCCACTTCTCCGACTATCAGAAGCTTGGAAAGAAGGCGCACGAGAAATATTTCATTAAAAATTATTTTCGGGAGGCAACCGAGGAAGAATCAATTCAAGCCGTTCTTTGATTGAGCTGCGCAGATTGAATCATAAATAGGGCTAAATAAACACGAATAAAGGTTTAAAGAGATACTACGTGGTGCTATTTACCCAATAATGTTTTTGCAGCCTACTCTTACAACGGGTATAGGGTTAACACAATTATTGTTAGGGTATAAGAATATAGTTGTAATAACCTGTGTTACGGAAAGTATAGCATGTGCCTACTCTTCGGATCCCTAGCTGGTGCCTACTCTTCGGAACTCTAGCGGGTGCCTACTCTTCCGATCCCTAGCGTGTGCCTACTCTTCGGATCTGTTGCTACTGCCTGCTGGCTGTCGCTAAGGAAGAGCGGAGGCAGAGGTAAAGTTATGGAGCGGAGGCAGATGTTGTAGACGTCTGCTCTCACTGTGTATAGGATACAAGGTTATAGTAAGTAATCTATAGAGTAGGGTATATAACGTGTGCCTAGGAATGAATTTGTGTGTGACGCCGTCACAGGGACGCCGGTTACAGGCATATGTATATAGTGTAAGTGGTAAGGGCTTGATGGGAGAACGTTTTCCAGGGAGGAAAACACGTTCTCGCCGGATTATACTGTAATGTAGACGATGTAGAAAGAGAAGGCATTCGAGCTGGAGAACTTACTGAGGTAAGACGTGTACGCTGCGGTGTAAAGAATGAGAATAAATATCGAGACAAAGGAATTCGGGAAATAAGTTAAATCTGTGTATTAATTAAACTTAATTAATAGTTCATCGATTATTGAATAGATTTGTAGTTACGACTAACTCTACACTGGCCTATTTCGAGGAGAAAAGGTTAAGTGCTCAGACAATTATACTAGCACGTTTGATTATTTCACTATTTGCACCTTTCCAACCAGCACAGAGTGGGGTTAGAACTGTTATCTTATTTTCTCTCTGGTAAGCAAGAAGGAAGGGTATCGGGGTAAGGAAGAATCGAAACCAATCTTGTTTACAATCTCGTTGTGATCGGTATGAAACAATCACTGGCATGGCTTCAGAAAGTTCTTTTAAATATATTGCATCATTCCCCTAGATTGAACGGATTTAAAATTTCATTCTTATGGTCTATTAAAATTACGCAATAGACAATTTCCATCCTCCACTATTTTGAAAAACAGTTTTGAGCTCCCGCAGAAACTTACTTAACTGTACCTTAACACAGCCAGGACCTTGAGAAATCTGATATTACACAATTCATCTGTTTTAAGTAAGGGAGCTACAGAATTACGCGGTTCCCTTAGAAACGCTTGATTGTTCTTATTTTATAGCTAGTCGGGTGATACAATTATTGATCTAATCTTATATATGTAGTCTATTCGGGGTGTTGCAACAAAAACGTCAGTGTTGGCTTTCGTAACCTGACCTGAACGAAGCGAAATTAGGCACCAGCACTTCGGGCAGAAGGTTCCGCTGATGTACCAAAGAAAAACTATTTCCGATGTGTCTCTTGACATTGTCAACAGTAACTCATTAGAATCATCATTATTATTAATCAAAATAACATCTTTCACAGTAACCGATACATTTTCTTCATTGCTCATTCACATTCACAACATTTTCACAAAAATTATTTGCTACTACCATCTCGCATTTAATCATCTACCTATCAGTGCTCATGTCTTTGACATCAACCGTTACATTATATTGCTTCAATAATTTGAATGAACATATCGTAATATGTGTATACCAACACTCAACAAATCTTTCGATATCCCTGCCGCTGAATCAATCATAGGATATATATAAATTCCACAGGAATGATACCTTGCCGCATTTACCGTATCCACATTATGAACAGTTTCCAAACTTTCCAAATTCTCGAAAACGATATCCCTGAATACATATTTCCCATCGTTATGTAACATTAATACATCAATCAGAACCACATGATGACAACAAGACACACAAATCAAACAAATAAATGGCATAAAAACTTCATCGATAGAATAAACATTCACTGGAATTTCACGTGATGACCAAATAAAACTTGCTATTCGTTTGCTACGAAATGCCAAACAAAGCATTCAAATCTTGACAACAATGTATTAACAATCGTATAATAATTTTTTGTTACATAAGGATGTTCACCGGGTTGAATAAGTCCGAATTAGTTCCGGAGTCTCATACCCTCTCCAACATACTAGTATGTCGTCGGTGGTGTGTCGTTCCATCTACAACTGCCCCAAAAATTCGCCATTGAAATTAACTTGGTTTCGGGTTACCTAGAATTATATACTAAACAAAAATTGATAAATGGGAATCGCCAAAAATCATACATATATACAAATCAAAATGAGTTTTCCCTAGTTCCCCGAGCCTTAAGGTTCTTTCTCCGGTTTCATTTAGCTTTTAATAATTGACTGCCACAGAATACTTTAGCTTCTGCTTAAAATCTACTGGAAGTGATGTATTTTTTGGATGTTCTATCTGACATTGAGGTTTAACCACTCTTGGAATAACTTTTTACGGCTCATATATTTTGTACACCACGCGAAACAATACTCTGATATGTTACTAGAAGTATTTTCTAAATATTTACCGTCACATCTAGGAGCTAATTTTTGCATAATACCTCGGATTGCTCATGAGTCCTAATCCAAGCATATACGCCTATACCAAAACTCATCTGACGAACAATTTAAAGCTGACCGCTCCAAACCCAACTACTTCCAATCAGCTGAATTTAATTTCAGATGATAGGAAACATAGATAACCTAGTTACTACTAGATTACATCGTGTTCAGTTTTTGGAGCTTCTCCAGATTACGTTTTTTACAATTATTTTGTTTTGCAAAAAGAGTCGCTTTGCCGCTTGAATGATTAACTTAAACTTTACTTTCATGTAATTACAGGCCTTACATGCACATCAAGCAACTGTGATACTCTCCGCCATAGCAAAATATTTGAAACGATACCGTCGTAACTTTCCGAAGATTATATTCTTCGACAATTCTCTCTCGGAATCACAAACTGCAATCGAGAAATTGTCTACTTCGTAGGAGTAGCTCATGTGTTTTGAGCACCAGGGTTCATGTTGTAACGGACACGTTCCAGACTAGCAGGGACGTGGTAGTGGACGGAGCCTGAAGGAGCAGGAAGAAGCTCTAGGGACGTTGTTGGAGGATAGAGCTTGAGTAGTTGTCGGAGGACAAGGACTAGGGAAGAATGTAGAGAGGGAGACGGGACTCTCTTACGAGCCCTGGACAGGATAGGATCTACTGAATAAACGGAGCTGCGGCTCCAATACAGAGAACCATGCCTTGTGTAGCCGCCATTGCCACTTAATTGCCATCAGCCATAACGCGCCCCGTAACAATGTATAAACATGTGCTACCGAAAAATGCGGAATTACCGAATGTAGAGCGTAAACTCATTGAGACAGAGTTTAACGGTGCGATATCCAGATTCGAGTTATAATTGCGACATCTGCTTTTGGACTTCGTGTTGATATTCCCATCATACGATGAGTGGTTACATTATCCAGCAATGACACAACTTCCTAGTCAAGAAACGACCAGTATATTCCAGTGTTTCTTTGAATTTTATGTTTGCCAAGAATTTTTAATGTAAAAACGTAACACTAAAAGAACTGGATATCCTTTTCTGTTATAGATATCCATAGTTATCTACTATATATCCATTATTTATATACTGTATATACTATGGGGCGAAATCCCTATTACGATCAGTAAAGCCGTCCACAATTTTCTTGATCTATCTACAACTACAGCATATTTATAGTATATACCAATAGGTAGCTTTAGGTATCTAAAGGATTCTATAAATATCTATAGGAATCTTCTACGTATCCAAAGCCGTCTACAATTTTCTGGATATATGTATATCTACAGCATATTTATAGTATATACCAATAGGTATCTACAAGTATCTATAGGAATCTAAAGATATCTATACAAACCTATAGATACCAATAGAAATTTATTGATATATAAATTTAATATGCAGTAAAAATACATATATCCAGAAAATTGTGGACGGCTTTACCGATCGCAATAGGGATTTCGCCCCATAGTAAAGGGTGTTCCATTTAAGTCGCACAGTCCGCACGGCGGGAAGTTGCTCCGGTCAACTCTATGGCACACATCCTCACTCCTCTCTGCAGCTCCTCACCTCAGTCCCACCGCTCCTCACAGCACCGTCCACTGAACATGGAGCAGCTGCAGAGAGGAGGAAGGAGAGGAATCGGCGGGCTCCTCCTCTCCAAATACCGCGCTCCTTAGCCTCCTAGCCTCCGTAAGGAAACCATTGGAGACCGCGGCTAAAAGTGCCATTGTGCGACTTAAATGGGACACCCTTTATATAAAGTATATAAATAATGGATATATAGTAGATTCCTATAGATTTCTATAAATTTCTATAGATACCTATAGATATCTATAGATTCCTATTGGTATATACTATAAATTTACAGTAGATTTGCATATATCCCGGAAAATGTGGACGGCGTCACCGATCGCATTAGCCTGTTTTTCAAACCGGAAAAAATATTAATTTTACATTTATCTTATCACTGTCTGTGTTAGCATTACCCACAAGGGGGAGCTATCACCATCAAGAGTCCGTATTCAAGAATTTCTATGTTCACAAATGTTTGCGAATGCTATGTACCTATACCTACCGGCGCCGCAATTAGTGTTTTGTTGACGGTATGCATAAATTACCATTCCATCACTTATCAAAACCAAAGGTATGTATAGATTGTGTGAAAAATAGTATGCGCTAGATTTCTGCCAACTTGTTTCGGATAATCCAGGATTGTCTGCTTATGTTCGCTTTAATTACTATGCGTCCATGCAAAGTCATAGAGCTTCACGTGGGAGTCAAAAAGTTTGTTGTCAACCCTGATTCACTTGTATCAGGGTTGAATCTAAACTAGGAAGCTGCGTGCCTTCCCGGAGCCGATCCGCAGTCTAAATTTCGGTGGTTCAGTTATGATTTCCCTTTTCATCGTTAGGCAAGGAGACTCTTACTCGGATATTGGGAGGTAGAGTAAGAGGCTAGTCTCTAAGCTCCTACAGAGGGTCCGCCAGCTGTATTTGCACAAGCTGAATTGTAAGACAAAATGGCCATTTTGATAGCTACAGATTTCGTGGTAGATTCAAAAGAAGCGCAATTTCATTGACCTCATTGTGTCAAATTTTCATTTCAAAATTTTGAAAAATGCCGAAGACATTGGGATCTGAATGAGAAGGTCTAATTTTAGCTGTTTACAGAGGAGAAACGACCGGTAGGGTCATTGCGGATGACCTTATAAAGTTGAGTTATATCATTTTTTTTCGCTCAGTTATTAATCTTCAGCATTTTGTTCATGAACAAAGAAAATCTGAAGCTCAGGACCTCTCATCGCCAAAAATGCAAAGACCTAGTTATACTCAAATTTCGAGTGTTTCACGAAGAATTGACCTGTTTGCGGCTAAAGAGAACCCACCATCCCAAAATGAGATTCCCATGTCAGTTAATGTATTTGAGTCGTCACCTCGTCGAGAAATTACCCAATTGGGTTTACAAAAACGGAAAAAATATCGACATTATACACTCCTGGAACGCCACTATAAGTTACGGGAGGCCAATTGTAGATGGCTGTACGAAAAGTGTTTGGGAGGTCATAGGTCGGAATGCGTGACTACACTAGATGAGGCACTGTTTGGGCTTCCTGATGTTAATGGGTAAAGTCGAATTTGTTAATGGAGGACTGGAACAGAGGTGTTGAAAGATCGGGTAGTGGGGAAGGAGAAGTTGCCTTACCCTTAATTCCTAGTCCGACGGGTTATTAAATTTTAATGCTATAGAAAACGGGCTTCATTTTGATGTTAGTTTCACCACCAACAGCCCGCAACTTTCTTCGCAGTTATTGCTTCAGTTTTGTGCAAATACAGCTGGCGGAACCTCAGTATTTACAGCGTGTGTCGACACTGGTGCTTAGCCCTCTCCTTCGTGAAGTCATAAACGGTCGTTATGAAGGCGGATTCCTAACTTGCTGCATTTCTCGATGGCGGAAAGTGGCTGTATGTTTAAAATAGAGCTACTTGAAGAGCGTTAGCTTATACACAAAACTGATATATGATATTATGAACATACCGTCGGGGGGTGAAAGCTCTAGAACTTCAATATTATGTACTGAACACTGGCGAGAGAATCCAAGATATCTATGTAGTTGGTCCTTGTAGTTAGCGACAAAATAGTGAAAAGGATAGAAGCTGTTTCTTTAGCCAAAACACCGATCAAATTAGCGATTTTGTCCCTCTATATATACTAGTTACATATTGATGGTATAAAGTGTGGATGTATAGATCCTGTATGCAAGTATCCATATCCTCACTATACTAACGCATAGATATACTATAGCTAATTGTGGACAGCCAAAATACCGATTTCAATAGTGATTCAGCCCCCCCCACACTATAATGTTGGGATATAATGTAGAGACAGATGCTTATACGTAACTACCCCTGTCTCAACTATGTATAGGTGTATATACAGTGTGTCCGATTGTGGGCAGCCAAAACACCGATCGCAATATCCAGTATTATCAGACCGGAAAAAATGCGAGCGTAGTCTAAAGTTCCATGGTGGTACTAATTTTCACCGTATTATCTGCTTGGGATCATACATGAATAATTGCAAGATCAAAGTTGGAGGAGATATAAGAAAATTTTGCCGGGTGGAGAAGGATCATAATTTACATGGCTTGGCCGTTATGACCGGGAAATTTATGCTTGGAAAAGTCAAGTACACAAGTTTAAGATAGCAGGGTATTGGTATAAAATATGGTAATTGAATTGCTCCAATATTGAGTTGGAGCGACATTTTAGGTTCTGGAAAAAATAAATTTTCGATATTCCACTACCCTCATCATTTGCATATCGTGCTCAAACCCTGCTTGTGTCACGCCTAATGGCACATGAAATGAAAATATGGAAATGGCACAGACTTTCTCCAAAACTAGAGACGGCGTTAGACTATAACTTGCAGAATACTCCATGGCACGGACGACTACTCAACTCTGAGTGAATAGCAATCTCTGTTAGTTAACATTAGTGTCCGATTGAAGCTGATACTACGAAACTGGTACTCAGATACTTTAGTTTTATCGTTAACCTAGATAAAAACCTGCATGCTGTCTCCATGAAAGCTTAAACCATATGTGTCATGGGTCGAAGCTGGCTGACTTTAAGCATAGGGGCCGATTGGCAAATCATAAACCTAAAGCAAGGTAGACAGAAATTAAGAGGACACGAGACATGAAGAAATTCAGGAGACAGTTACAACTAGCTGTACTAAAATCCTGTACAACTACATAGGTCTCTAGGCTTACTTTGTCATCTAGAAAACTACATATGAAAAAGAATAACCAGAATTATATATTATTGAAAATATTTCAAGGGGAACTACAGGAAGTCATGGGGTCTTCCTAATCTAACTATAATTTCCTTCCCTCTTTCCAGAAGGGATCCAAGAGAACGGGAAACACATAAGGGAATCTGATTTCATTTATGCATTGTCTTGAGCCCCATTTCCTACTCACACAAGGAGAAACCACGCTGAAAGCAATCCATATTCTGCATACTACAGTAAACAACTATCTGCGCAGACAAACTTAACGTGAGAGGTGGTTGAAGTTTCCTTTGTACAAGACTAGAAGCAAGAAGACGCGGCACTAACTAAACTAGCAGCGTTCTTTGCAAGAAGCTTCGACACGGGTCAGGGTCTAGGGTTTCTTGGGAATAACATATGTGTCTCTATTCAGAGACATGTATTAGAGACGAATGTACTACTACACAAATTTTCTATACATACATACACTCCGATTTTTTTTTCTAACTAAAGTACGGTAAGCTTCAATTATGAAAGTTGTCTCTCATGTTTAGCATCCTGGACCAACACGCAACGTAAATTGAATACTGTCCAGATATATGATCAGTTTTAGAAACTGATGTTGGTTCATTAAAAGATAGCATAGATGAAGGTCTTCTCTGATCTTGGGGCATGAGACAAGATGAGAAATTGAATACATAGATACTGACAATAATTTTTCTCAGGTACCAATACATTCTTATTTATTTATTTTTCTTCTTGCTAGATTTTTTACCTGTGAGGGTGGCAAGCAGACTGAAACCCTCTGATGCCAAATCTCGCATAGTGTGGACGCACTTCAATTGTTATGGCGATTTTTACCATTGTTTAACTCAGTACGCAAAATTGTACCGTAACACGAGTATTGTGTAAACGCGTTCTTAGGTATATGGAATGGATTACCAGCAGTGGTTAGCTTCTTGCTGGGCAGAAGCAGCAGAATATTAATACACAAACGAAGAGCACAGATTTTGAAATGTATATGCACATTTCCTGGATAGATCCCTTAGATCGAATAATACGCCGCTTCAAAGGGTTGACTTAATTTACTTATTAGGTTATGAAAGGGGAATAAATTTGGCGGCGGTTATTCAAAGTTTCGTGGGAAACTGTTGTATGTGAACATTATGAGTGAAAAGATAGCCACACAGATGTGACCAATGGAATCAGGCCAGTAGAATTCACACCAGGGTAAACTGAGCTTTCAAATGTGGTAAAACTTGCCCTTCTTGAAGTCTCCCTTTGAGCTGGTTTCCCATCCTGCTTCGAGAGCTAAGGATTGAGAGTCCCGAAGTCAGTGTACAGCATCTGTGACACAATTATTGTCACCGTCACCACTGGAGGCTGAGACAGAAAATATAGCCCATTCCTCGATGCCTATTGCACAATATATTTCATCCCGACCGAATTTCCGGCAATCTCATTCGCCCACCACCCATTTCTCAAGCTCTCCTCCATGGAATGCGCTAGGGCAAAATTCGTAAAGGCGTGAAAGGCTAAGGGCTAACGCCAATCCAAGGAGAAAGCAAAAGGAGGATAAGAAAACCGTGTCGTAGCTTTTTCCTTTTTGATCTGCAATCGCTCTGCTATATAAGAGCACCTCACGCGCGAGAATTGTTATGAAAAATTGTATTGGAATACGGCTCTTGGAAAGGAATAAGCAGAGTAAGAGTTCTGTAAAATTTATTTTTTTGCCTGTACTTCTGTGGGATAAAGTTGCTAGAGAAAGCAGAGAAGCAGACCATAGCACCTTTCTTAAAAAACCTAAACTTGTTAAGAGACCACGTACAAAAATAATTTACCACGTCCAAGACCTCACCCCGAGCTAACAAATTCCCAGTATTGTATAACTTGCACATAAACAAGCCACGTATTTTAGTCGGTCTTGACTTTATATTTTTGTAAATTCTGCTATTCTCTTCTATCTAGGCGTTCAGTTGTTCCTGGCGAGGAAAAGGAGTGATATAAGCTAGTCGTCTCCTCTCTCGTGTTTCATCCTGGGTTCCGTGAAGTTTAATGAGACAAGGAATAAAGTGGCACTGGTTGGTTGCTTGGCTGCAAGCTGGAAAGGGGATGTGTGTGGCTGACGTTGTAAATAGTTGTGAAAATTTATCTATGTTGGCCCTACTGTTAAAGCACTCAAGAAAATATGGTTTGGCTCAAAGGCTATTCCCGACTGATAGAGATCCATAAACCCGTCTTCCCACCCTCCTCCAAACTTAACGAGTTCTATTGGCATTTACTTGGCAGGTGTAAGGGGAATTGTAGCGTGAATTATTTCATATCGTGAATCCACATTACGTTCCACAAACTTGTACTTGCCTACAGTGGAATACAGTGCCAACCAGGACATGTACTGATTCAAGCTAGAATCCTATTGGTTAAACGGAAGCATACAAGTTATAAAAACGTTTCCTCTAATTATTTCATGCAGAGAAAGTCTGCAGTTACTTGGGACGTGAGACGGAGTTTCGCTTCTAGCAGTGACCCTGGTGAGCGAACGGAAGAAATAACAAGGCAACTATTCTCATCATGTACAACTCGTCTTCTGCACTTTCTCTCTATATTGCAATCATCCTCTTTAGACTTTTGGTTATTACAAAACTACCACGTAATGAAATTCTTTACCCATCTTCATCATCATCAAACTGAGAATGAGTTTGTTCATTGCCGTTCAGATAAAAGAAAAAAGATTATGGGATGGGAAAACTCGTTTTCATAAAATTCTTCCCAACAACGGTGGTGGAACTTCAACGTCGGGTGTGCAAGAAGAGAGGTGGGTGAAAGCTGAGAAGATGAATATAGAAGCCATTGAGAACAATTTTCCAAAGCAATTTTACGCTAATGTGACCATGTTCACTGGCGATGTTGTGAAAATATTATAACGACGAAGAGATAGTAAATTGGTTGCAGTTTTCATTACTTTCTCTTGTAACTCTTCTGGAACCTGCAAATAATTTAAAATTGGTAGTTAACCAGCTCATAAACCATGTAATAGGGAAATCGACGCCGCTAACATAAAATGAAATTTACTTTTCAATTTTAGTTTGCAGCATTAATTTTAAATCTTTTACCCCGGGTCCCGGATAGCTTGTGGAAAACTTTGTAAATTAAAAACCAAAAATACACTTCGATTAACTTGACTGCAGTTATAAACATGGTAACAGTGAAAGTTTCGCGAAACATAGTAGTGAAGAAAAAAATTCACAGAACGGGATCGGGACATTCTCAGGTTCCATTCACAAATGGAGACATAATGGGACTTTCTCTAGCTTTCTCTGGTCGTCGAGAAGTTGGAGGGGAATGTAGACAATTGCGTTTGCTCCCGAGTTTTTATTGCAACTTTTTCAAGGGAGGCCTTGTTTATGAAGGAAATAAAGAGGCTGCATGGAATGGAGGCGATCGTAAAAGCGAAGAGAGTTTGAAGCCCTTGGATTTTTTCGGCAACTTTGTTTTAGTTTGCTCTCCTATTACTTTGTGACTTTTGCGACCCTGTCCCTGTGTCAAACACACTCGGAAATATATCTTCCCCAATGCTCTTTTCTTTAACATTGGCAAGATGACTTTTTGCAATATCCTCTTTTACTTTCTCCATGGGAGTAAATTCTCCACGGGTAGGACTCTATTTTGATCCTTAATTTTCAGTTTATGTCCGCCATACTTTTTGGACTTTGCAGCTGCGAGTTTGAAACTAAGGAACAAGAATAGTATAGAAGGGAAATTTAAAATTTCAGTATTATAGTTGCAATCGTCCAACTCATGAGGGCAATGGTAACTTTAGACTTTAGCAATATTCCAACTTATTTCTCAAGGTTGAGAAGAGCAGTTACAGACTGTAGGTGAAGTTAATTACAAAACAGGGAATGCAGAACTACAAGAACTTGTTGCAAAGCAAATAAAAGCATAGAAATGTAAGAAACTTCAGGCAGAGGACACTACCGTACACGGCCGAGAATCACGGGAAGAGAAAGTTGAGAGAAATAAAGTCGATCCAAAAAAACCGACTGAGCGTGACACACTGCGGAGAAAGTTTGCTTTCTCTTTTTCCAGTTTTCATCCACCACGTTACTCGTGTCTCTCACTATCTCCTTCGGCATCCAACCCCCAATTTTCTCTGGTTTCTCCGTTCAAACTTTTCTCACCGCACATTTTCCTCGGTTTGGTCTATATGGATCTGTAGAGATGCATTTTTTCCTAGTCGACTATAGCCTCTGTCTCACTCAGCTTTATCCCTCCCTGTATTGGTAAATGGGCTATTAGGTTAACAAGCAGATTGAGAACAAAATGTATGTAGAATATTAAGAGGAGACCAAGCCAGGAGAAGAAATAGCTCCAGGCATATACACTTGTTTCTGTATGGAACTTCGTCTCGGAATATCACGTCCCGTATGTAAATTCGAATGTGTAACCAAGAGAATAAGGATAAAGGCATGCATTCCTGTGTTTGATTCTATCCCTGCTATTCAGAATACATAACTCTCGAAGACCCTGGGTGGATTGGTAACATAACGTAGAAGGTAATCTCGTAGAGGAGGAGAAAATATGGGCATTGCTGGTTGGTGAAAGTACACGTAATTTAACAAGTTGCTCTGTGAGTTAGTCTATTTTCCCAGATGCCAAGTTACTGCTTTCAGCCATTATGTTTAGTGTAGCTTCTTTTAGAGTATCTCTTTGTCCCAAAGTAAATAGAGGAAGACTAGAGGATTCTTTCGTTCACGGAACACAGGCATCGAACTATGCTTTTCCCTTGGATACCGTTAGTTTTTATTTCCTCTTCAAACCTACTTTCCCATTCCCAATCAGTCCCACCATGTTCCGTGGAAATGTATAGAACAGCCTAAAATTATTCTTGTTCGATCCCTGCTCTGCTATTTTGCTCGTTCTTACTTTCTCTTGTGTAGTAGAAGAAGTAAAAAAGGGTTTTATGGGTTTCGTTAAACCCAAACAGTATCTTCGGATATTCAAGAAATGTACCAGCAAGACAAAGTTAAATGCAAGCTGGACACACTATTTACACAGCTTTTACCGTGAAGCTATCTCATGACAACAGAAAGCTAACTAGCTTCCGGACTTTCACTTGTATAAGACTGCAAAAGAAAATAAATTGCTGCGCCCAGCTGAAAAAAAATCAAAAGTTATGTTACACTTGTTTGCGCGACTCCAAACAGAACGATCAGAGATTAAAGTCTCAAGATAGGACGAATTTCTACAAGAAATATAGGAAAATAGACCTTTAATAACATTCAATAAGTACAAGCATCTAACAGTTCCTAACTAGGCTTATATTTCGATCTGACAAAATCAATCTTAAAGTTTACAACTGAAAGCTACGTCTTGGAGTAAAATAGAAGTGAGTACACAAACGAGAAGAAAGTGAGAAAATGAATATCATAAATTCCTTCTGTCTCGTTGTCATCTCTGATTCATCTGGAAAGTCGTCTTCCCTAATTCTGGATAGGACAGCTGCAGAATGAAATAAGAGCGAAAGGGAGGGGAAATTACGAGGAATCAAGGAAAGGAAGGCTTTCTCTGACTTTCTCAAATACATCATACATCACCCCGCCTTTGAAATGTATCATTTCTTAAGAGCTATAGGCAGGGTGAGGAAGAAGCATGGAAGGCGGAGGAAGGGAGGGTCTTAGAATAGTTGATGGCTGGGCGGCTTGGGCTCGGAATTCCATACTTTCTCTTCAGTATCCAATTTCACCCAGCTTTCTCCGAGTCCTCGAAACTAGAGCATAGAGTGGGGAAAGTCAGGACAGAGGGAGCGCGCCCTGAATCCGTCTCTACCAGTTTCACAAGAGGAGGAAGGAAACTAACCACATGAAAGAGGGATGGAAAGCTTAGCTGGCTGTGCTGGCTGCTGCTTCCCTGCTTTCAGATAGTTGGACGGGAAGGAGAAGAAGCAGAGGAAGCTTTTTCCACATCATTTTATTTCAGTCTTGCGTACTCTTCAATCCATCCTGAGCCGCTCCAAGCTCGGCATCTTGTTCTGTCTCTCTCATCTCTGTTCAGCTCCTCTGTCAAAACTAGTCGCTTCCTCACCCTCTTCTACACGAATCCGTAAAATCCAACTAACTGCTAGGAAAAATCCTGCAGCCAACGTATTCAACTCAGAAATGCAGATAAAACAGACGTAGGTTCGCAATCATCTCGAGGAACACATTTTAGAAACGTGTGCAGTCAGTAAGTGCAGCAAAAACAACAATTTGTATCTTAAATCTGCCACGAAACTTTCGATCTGAAGAAGCACAGAGCCAGTGAAGCACAAGGTAAGTTTCAATTTATTTTCCTTTCCAAAAAACGTGTTTGGGTGGTGGTACCAGTGAAGACGATGAGAAAATACAGGCATGAGGTAAGATTCGAATGCTTGACGGATTTGCAGACGTGAGGCCAGATAGACTAGGACTTTAGACAAATGTTTCTTCTCATTTGCTGCGACAAATATCCTACTGAGGTCACCCGCCAGCTTGTCTATCAGCAATCTGTTTGTGCTAATAACTTGGGCCTTGAAACCCACTTTCAGGGCATTATTAAGGATGAAAATATTAGTAAAGACTTAATGTTCTATCATCGGGAGTCGTTGAGCCGTGTCTCGTTATCTTGTCTTAAGGAACCTCATCTTCTGAAAGAGACAAGCATCTCATCTTCTTTCTGCAATGATGAAAGCTCCTTATTACAAAAACGACTGGCGAATGGCTGGAAGCCAAATGAAGACGGCGAAAAGAGTCTTGGGGACGATGATATTGCAGTAGGGAAAGTAGTCCTCGGATTAGCAAATAAAGCTATGGCTTTTCTTCTAAATTTTGCTACTTTTGTGAGAAAGATTCTTAGCTACGCTTAACTCGTATTCTAGCCCTAGCCTCGATAAACCAGTTACATGATGATGAGTAAAAGAGGAAGATACATGAGAGAAAGTGTGGAAAGCGTGGAACAGGGGTAGGGACAGGATATTTCATTTCAGTTTGTTTGCTGCTTGTGTATTTTATACAAGGACACAAGTAGGCACACTAGGGGAAAGCAACTTACATACATTGCGGTATTCTCATTGGATACACACCCGAGTTGTGATGAAGCTTATGTAAAGATAGGTCTAAAAGCCTAAAATTGACATAGTGAAAGCAAGGTAAAGCAAGGAGCAAGGAACAGAATCTTTTTGAAGCTTGTCGTTAGAATGCTTAACCAGTTGCTAATGTTGGAAAGACAGTATTTTTCTCTGCAGATACAAATTAAGACATGCTAAAAATAGGTTGAATCCTGTCTTCCCCTAATTTCAGGAACAAAGAAAGCAAAGTTGGGCCTAATTTGGCATTGTTTCCACGACGTTAACATTTTTTTAAATGACGAGTGAATGCGTAGGTGGCAATTCAAATGATTACAAGAAGAGGTTGATATTGAATAACATGCGACTATTATAGCCTATGTCCTGTAGGTGGCGCTGGTGTGCAGCCAATTTACGTGGTCAACCCTACTCGCTTCTCTTACCTATAAATTTTTGTCCAGACTTTAATATGCCATGTGATTACTTGGATGAAAGAATAAAGTGCAGGCGGTGTCTGTGGTCAATTCAAATTGCTATAAATAATTTTTGATAACGTTCAACCAGTGATGATTCTAACTGAACCTGAAAACGGATTATTCGAGGAAAGCATGCGCAATGCGCGGACATACTTTGGCATCCATACCCACGCTACCCCTTGTCAGCTTCTAACAGTTTGGTGTAACTTAAATTATTCTTCGCGAAAAAGAACAAGAACAAAAGAAACTTGTGGCGGATGTGGCAGGTACAAGTGTAGTTTGGAAGAGTTGTTCCCTCCTCAGTTGTGAGAGGAACATGACGGGCTGAAGGAGTTGAAGGAGGAAGCCTTCACATAAATTATACAGATTATGACTGTTTGAGTGGATAAAATTTATCCTGGGGGAAAGTTAAATCGTTGAAAATCGGAGAGAAGAAAGAAGATTCTCTCCTCTTTCCGGTTTTAACTTCAGGAAAAGAGATCGCAAGGATTACTAGCAGGAACGACGGAGGAGGGTATGGGGAAAGTTGGCGTAAATAATTTCTGACCTCGTACGCGAAAAGTAGATGAAAGCTAGTTCGCAACGATTTATCTGTAGCCAGGTGGCGCTTCTGTCAAGCAATTACGCTTTGAGGATGATAAATTATGTTTAACCAGAATTGGACGGTAGGTTTTTTAGTGCTTTCGTTTCCCTGGTCTTTTCCTCTGATTTCTTAAATCAACTTATGCGTTACACTCTTTCTCTGGCTTTTTCCATGATCGGGTTAGCTTTTTAGGTCGACCTTTAAGCTTTCACTCGGTAGTATTCTGGTGTACTAACATTTTTGCACCAATCACATTCCTGTAAGTTTTAAGTCAAGTGATCGTCTCGTACTCTTAGCGCCAGTGAGGTAGTCATATAATACTGACAAATAAAAAGAGTATATAAGGAAAATTTGGAGTTATAGAGCGGTAGTTATGAAATGCTGGTACAAGATTTTCGTCTACGCGGGAAGAATGTGAATGGTATGTTTCCAGAATCTCGTCAAACTTTTCTAAAGTTCATATAAATCCAACGGATTCTTACGAAAATGTTTTTTTTCAAAAGAGCGGTCTTCTTGAAGGAAGTTCCAGGGATATGTTATCAGCCATGCAGGGAATGCGTAGAACAGGAAGCCATTCTGGATACAAGTATGAGCGCTAATCATTTATTTATACAAGTTCACATTGAATGAACGCTGCATATTACGAAAGCTCATTGCCCTGTTTGAATAAATCCTGTATCATCACATCTCATGATTTCTGCTTCGTTGCAAGTTTTACGCACATGATGATCCTGGTGGACTAGAAGTCCATTTATCACGCTGCGAAGCTGAGCAAAGCGCAGAAGGAAATTACAGGCCTAGTGTACGTATGTTTTGCCTAAATTCAAACAGGTTACTGTCAGAGAAGGTTATAGTTTCGGTCCAGGGAGAGCATGATGTGAATCCAGAGATGAAAGATCTGGGTTTGAGGCAGACAAGTGTAGGTGTGTATGGTGTTGTTTGGTAAATGATGCTAGAGCTGGTCTGTGTGCGTTGCGTGGGGTAAAATAATCGATTTCAGCCACCCTTGGGGAAAGTCACGCTTTCTCGAAATCAATCCTATATTTCTCGCGTACGCATTGACCACCAGAATTTAACAGGCTATTTACAAGCTCTATGTTATTTTTATACATTTTTCCCTGTGGATGTGGAATACTTTCGCCATCATAGCAGTGGAGAACTCAGGGTCGAGGAGCTAGGCGGGTGAAAGCGGGTGGAAAGCAAAAGCAAGGCTCTGGAGGAGGATTTGTCTCCTGGTTAATTTTTATGTGGAATGGGAGAAGAGCCATTCAACGACTCTGTTCTTCTTTCCTGATGTTAGGCAATTTTTAGGAATTCTAAATCTGCCTAGCTAACTCTTAAAATTGTCACTTTGAATATGAATGCTTAAAATACAAAGGAAATTACCTGGAACTCATACATAAGTATGAGCTTTTTTAATGGTAGAAAACAAAAATAAAAAGAACGAGATGAAAGTATTGAATTCTGGAAATAACTGTGGTAATTTCTCGCTCTAGTTGCAGGGTTTGGAGGTAGGATTTTATAGAAGAGAACGCCTAGAGAAAGGTGTAGACTAAAGCAAGAGTGACATAAGAGGGAGAGAGACCGATTGTTCTGGTCTTTCTATCTTCTCTTCCGTGTCTTGTCACCTAAAGGCTGAAAGGAGGTTTGGAAAGGGATTCAGAAAGGTTGCCCTTTGAGGTAGTTCTGTCAGAGGAATTAGAGAAAAAGTCACAAGTTTCTCTTTCTTTCATTACTCACGACCATGGAAGGCTGATGAGCTGTATTGGCGGTGAAAGTAGAGGAAACGTTACTAAATATCAGTCAAGGATTTACGTTTCCTAGGCTGTCAACCAAAAATGTACGGCAATTAAATCTTCAAAAGAAAGGAAATGTGTAAGCTTTTGGCTTTATGTACTAGTCATTTTGGGTCTACAGAGATGGAGAAAGTCAGAGGAAAGTAGATGAGAGTCAGCATTGGGCTGCCATACCTAGCCAAAGCTAGTTGGAAACAAATGGAGTTAAGTACTTGTAATTAGCTACAAGAATCTCTCTTTTAAATTTGCCGTTGCCTCTCAGTTTTCCGCTAATAACCAAGAGAAATTTACATGCTAATCAGTGATTTTGTTTTATACAAGTGTCCATGCGTAAGCTGGGGTTTCCTCTCTAGCGTCTACTTTCTCTGGTCCGTATACGAGGTTAAAATAGACCTCGCAATGGAATCGGTGAAAGTTATGCTTATACAATAACCCATGGACTCTTTGATCTTAAAGAGAATAGCACCTACAACGGCTATCCCTGGTTCTTGGTAGCGAGGGTGGATGAGGAGAAAGTTGAGGGCTTCTGCAGGAAAAAGGAATGATGTACAGCTTTCTGAACTTTTGGAGAAAGTGTAGCTTCCTACACGTTTAGTCACACCCTTCTCCTCTCATCTTCTTTGTAGCTCTCAAGAAGATGCAAGAGCAGGAGGAATATGGAGAGGAAGGAAGGAAAGTTTGATGAGGGCGTTTAGCATCGATTTTGGTATTCTCATAAAGCTAGGGAAAGCGTATTAGAGGTCGCACTGAGCGGAGCTCCTTTCTCCTAGAAAGCTACTTGTAGTAGTCCCGTACAGATTCGAGCTGCTGAGCTGTATGGACCTTTTGCAGGCTTTGTTTTTGTTTTTGCCTTGATTGGACGGGATAAAGCGATTAACTTGAAGGAGAAGGCTCTATAATCAGAAATCTGCTGACGGAAGAAGGCGACTGTACTTTGCAGAGTCTGGCAGAGCTTGAAGGCAGAGATAACTGGGAAACAGATGTGAAATCAATTCACTCGGTCATTGAAGCTACATTAGCTGAACGAGTTGCTCTGGTTAGCTCTTGGATCATGGTCAATTCCATTAGCGTTGAAGGAGAAAGTACAGATACGAATATGGGAATATATGCTAGCCGCTGCGCTCAAATAGTAAAGAGAAAACAACATTTTCATTCACTCATAGCTCTTGTTTCGGATAAGCTTCATTAATCACTCCCTCGCTAATGCCAAATTCCTCCTGATATTAAAACATATGAGGGATGGGGTATAGTCTGCCGCCAAGTAAAGTAAAACCGAGTCCGGGGTCGAGAAAGATAGGAGGCCATCAGGCAGAGCTAGGAAAGCAGATGAGGATTTTGGGAAAATCCGGACGTGGGAGTTCTATTAATCAGCAAGGTTGCTTTGACCATCCTTTTTGTCTGCTGGGAATAATAAATGGAATGTTTAGGTAGAAAGAGAAAGCATCGGATGCATTAACTTCAACTGTTTCAAGTATTATGCAGAGCTTCTCTTATGTTTATCAAAGGAGCTTATGGGTTCTCGGGCAGGGAAGGGACGTTCGCTAGCTGAAGGATATGCATAGAAACTTGGAAAATGAAATAATCTAGATGTGTGCCAAGCGGAGCTTGAATTTCATTTACTATCTGATTCAGAAGCCATCGTTGAGTGAAAGTAGTGAAAGCAAAAATAATAAACAAGACGGAAGAAACGAAAGGAATGGCTGGATAAGGAAAACCGTGACAGTTATCTACGGTGAAGTATGAATGATAGACAAAAACGAGACAGTTGTAGGTAACAGAGCTGTTGTAATTTTGTTACGAAGGAAGAAAAAATATCATCGAGTATTACGTTGGGGTGGCATTGAGGGTTAAAGATTCACGTTAAAGATTGATTATAATTGCTTTTATTTCAGAGAGATGAAGACGGATTGGATTGAATACGGAATTTGGATTTGAAGAGATTGTTACTGAAGAGCGTCATGTTGTTGTCTGCTGGTTGGAAACTATATTCTTGCCTACGATCGTCCCAAGAGGAGAAAAACTAGTGCGGTCAAATATGCTGTGTTGGGAGTGAAGAGGACTGGGATTTGTTTGGATGCGGAGAACAAGTTCAGGGTGACGATGAACTGCAACGTGTTTGGATCCTGGCTGGCTTGTAGCTTTGTAGTACTGCTCTTGGGTTGTATACCCACAGGTGGGAATCCAGATGCGAAAAGATTATACGATGACCTACTCAGCAACTATAATCGGCTCATCCGTCCAGTGGGAAACAATTCGGATCGGCTCACTGTTAAAATGGGACTTAAATTATCCCAGCTCATCGATGTGGTAAGCTCTAATGAATGGCACTTGTGCTTTCACCTGCTTCCTCCACGCTTTATTAAGTATCGCAAAGGCGTATTTTGTATTATCTTTGAATGGTTGTGGTAGATTCGTTCAAGTTTTTGAGTATCACAAAGGGGAAACAAGTATTTCCGCGGGAAGTAAAGCATTGGTACTTGAAGAGCTGAAACACCTCTGTTGGCTCAAAATTGTATGATCTGACTTGTTTGTATGGAGTCAGTTAACTTTCACCTAGTTGTTTAAACACAAAGAAATCCATGAAGCATACGTACTGGGGTATGGCGGCGGGGCTCAACTCCTTTGGATCGCTTGACTTTTGCCATAGGCATGTGGTAATGGTGATTGAAGGAAGTGAGTGGGATGAGGGGTGGGCGTGGGAGCTGGAGCTGGGAAAGGCGGAATATCAGCTTTCTCTCTTATGTACTGTTGGGTAAGGTGGATGACTGGGAAAGCAATGATTATTGTTACATGAGAAAGGAGGGATCTGTGGGAGGAAGAGTTATTGATGGCATTCTATCTTGATCGGAGCAGAGAAGGTTTGGGAAGGTGAAAGAATGGGATGCGGACGCGTTAAAATCCCGTTTCAGGTGCAAGATCCGTGAAGAGGAAATAAATGGAGTGGAAATAAAGAATTTCCATCTGCATTTACATTTCTACGCATCCAATTGAGGCGCATATAAATTAGAATCTGGTGAAAAGACTGTTCCTCGAAAGAAGACAGGATGGAAGGGTGAAAGGCTGGAGAAAGTCTGGGGGACAAGATGTGCGTATACGTGTTGGTAGAATTTACTTACAACTTTCACCCGCCGCCTTCCCTTTCTCCATCAAATGGGAATGCCATAGAACTCGATCTCTTGTCAGACCTTTCACACTCGCTCGGGAAATGCATAGAATTCCAGCGTCTGCTGGATGTAAGAGCAGGTGCTTGATTTATGTGAGCGAGGGGAATTCATAGCGGCCTGATATTGAAGCTAGCAAACATATAACATACCAACCAACAGACTTTGCCATTCCCTGCTTTTCCAAAGTAAAACGCCAAGGGAGCAAACATATGCTCCTGTGTTAAAGGCGGAAACGCATTTTTCACTAATATCAAAGCCTAATGGCTTTCTCGGATGGTGCTTTTACAATGGAGAAAAATATCCCCCCTGTCATACATCACACCCGCTTGGACAAAATATGTGTAAAGATATGCAAAGGAAGGCTGTGATCTACAAAGGAAGGGGGGAATAAGAGCTGTGGTCCGTAGAAGAAATCTCGAGGAAGAAGTTTTCCTATTAAAGGAGAGTGAAGATTCCGTCTAGTCAGCGAATTATGATCGAAAATTGCAGAACTGAGGAAAGCTGGTATCAATTTTACGCTTGACAGACGCTGACAGTGGCAGTGACAAGGTCCGCACGGGTGGGTTTGCAAAAACGTTGATGGATTGGAAATCTAAAACGTTATGAAATTTCATTCGTAGCGTAGACGTAGCCATGCGGATAAACGTAGTTAGAGCTTCAAAATTTTGAGCAAAACACAAGCATCTTCTGAGCTGAATTGAGCAGACTGATGGTCTTCGCCTTGGTGAGTTTTTGTTCTTGGTCATTTTTCAATGAAAATAACGTTGTAAGACAAGGCAAGAAGATGCTGACCTACGTATACCGTACATTTTGGTGTGAATTTATGTGAAGCTTCAATGTTTGTGGCTTAGGTTTGTGAAAGTACATATGTAGGTGATAGGCTCCAGTATGGAGAATGCGAGATGAAATAATAGGAATCATACAAAGAAATAGGTCCATCTCTGTTGGTCTGGCCTGGAGTGTGGAGGACTTGGAAGCAAACCTGATGGTAAAGTTAAGATGTGCAGAAAGTATGGAATTGAAGATTGTCTGTCCCCAGAGTATTTTCTCTTACTGTAACTAATACCTCGGTTTTCTGATGAACATCATTTCAATTACTCTACGTCTCAATTTTAAAGAGCGTGAGAAAAAGAGTAAATGTGGATGCGGAGAGAAAGAATTTTAGAACTGTGGAAGAATTCCTTTTCCAGCTTTCTTAGAAGACTGTTTAAGTATCAAGGATTCGGAAGCTGCACGTAGAATGAAATTCCCATAAGAATTTACAAATGAAGTACAGAGGAAGGGAGGCATGTGTTGGAATTTTTAAAGGACATTATAGAGCAAAGATAATTTCAAAGATTACTTCAAAGACACCGAGAAATACTAACGAGAAAAGGAGTGAGCAAAAAGCATGGAAGCAACTAAAGAAACTTGCGAGACATAGTTTGTGATACTTACATTTCTCTACTTTCTCCAGTTTCATCTTAGGCCCTCATAACTTTTCACATTTCTTGAAAGGGGAAGGTAGACTGAAGAAATGACCGAAAGATCTAAACCTACTTTGAGACTTTCTTCGATGCACTTTCACTAAAATCATCTTCTCTTTCATCTATAGAATATCTTACTCAGGTATTCCTCCTTCGAAATGTAGACGAGGACTCAGTAGCTTAAGTTGTTACGGCCGTCTTACTTAGTTAGTTCCGCGGCTCAAGCTGGATGTGTGTTAAACGTTACAAATATTCAAAATATAAGGAAAGGGACACGAAAATAGCATTTCGGTCTCTAAAAACGACATCTATTCTCCGATGTCACTAGTCACTGTCTCCGAACAGATACATGTGGAGGAAATGTGATCTAGCAAAAGATGAGTATGTGTCATCCTTAGTTAGCTAGTTCAACCTTTCTATACCCTTTGCGATCAGCAGAGGATTTAATGTGAACCGCCGTAGAATTTGAATTTGAAATAAGACTCCAGCCATGCTGTTTTTCCATGGTGGAAATGTCGTATAGAGTGCTAAGAATCCTAGAAAAAAGTTTGGTTGCTCGGGTAGCTGCAGCTAAAATCTAGGGTGCGAATTTCTTTACAGAGTTCCAGCGTGAAAGTTTGTTACTTATCTCCTTTTAACAGTCGCCTCTTATCTCGTCGAGTCTCTCGCTGGAACTAAATATAAAGGCAAGCATCCATTGCAGGTGTGCCTCATCATCTCATCCTTCAATCTTCTAAAAACCTGCCTCTCGGACTTGTAAAAAGTTTTGTAATTACTTAAAATTTAAATTTTTGTGCAAGCACTCCTCTTTAAGTCATGGCTATCTTCTAGTTCCACCTGGACTCCTGAATCGATGAAAGCTGACTGTGGCAATGTGGGATGTGCGATATGTGTCTATGTTGAATACTTTCTCTGGAGTGCAAACAGATACTGGGAAAGGAGTCGGAGATGTTAGCGGCTCAAATCCACGGTGTATATTCTTATTTAAATTCCAAGGCTGACTGGTTGATGCCATTAGGTTGGCTCGTTTTTTAGTTTGAAGGAGGGTACGAAATGTTAAAAGGTTATGCAAGTAGCTCCCAGGGAAAAGGTTGGACACTAATGCAATATATGATCCTTGGGAAACCATCTTGAAGATGTGGTTAAAAGAGGGAGATGAGAAAGAAGAAGATGTTTTTCTATTGCTTTCTCCTTAAGTTTCTCGGATTCCATTTCAGGTTACTTCCCATACAGCGTACAGTGAGGAGGCAAGGAGGATTGGAGGGTAGGAGAGTATTCGAGGAAAGATGGAGAAGAAGTGTTTTGTCTGGAGGAGTTAGGTTTTAAGATCGTTAGGAGTTATTTTTTGGGAGAAAGTTGTTGAGTACACTATTGGGTGAAAGTACTTTGTATTCTAGCCAAGTCTGCTCTTATACTCTTTTTCTACACCTAGTACCTCTTGAGATGGTGCTGAGACTGCCTCGCTTCTTGTTCAGAATAAAGTTTTTCCGGCGCTGTACATTGGGTATCTCCTAGACCTGGATCTGCCGAGGAATGAAGAGACTGGACGATAGATAGGGCTAAGCTGAAAAAATCCTCTTGAAAATCTAATGCAATCTAAAAACAAGAAAAATTTTGCTTGCTCTACTTTATTTCTGAATCGATATACGAGAAGGAGGAAAGGATGGCAGAAGCCAAAAAGTGTGTAACAGAATTTACTATTCTGCATGACCAGAGCTAGTGGTGAGTTTCTCCATAGTAATAATGCCTCACAATATATGTTGTTTGGATGTAATGCTCGTCTAAACCTAAGTACACTTAGTTCAATTTAAGGTGTCTTAGTTTGACGGGCTTTAGGGCACAGAAAGTATGTTAGGGTATGTACGAGAGCTTTCTCTTGCAGATGCTATCTGCATCTGGTTGAAAATATTTCTTGTCTAAACATCATCATATAAGAACATTTCCCTTCAAGCCACGTCCCTTTTTCTAAGAGCGAAACTTTTTTACTTTCGGCTCAATGGAGTATGTGAAAGTGTGAGAGAAAGTTGGAAGAGTTGGAGGATTCGGATGAGAAATCCGCGAATGCTGTACATAGGAACGTAGGGTGAAAGTCAGGGAGTTTTTGTTCATCCGCCTTCTCAACTTTCTCCAGTTGTGTCTCTTCTAAATATATATTTGGAGCATTCTCAATGTACATCGATTTTTTTTGAAGGGAGCTATTCTAGGTTTTTTCAACTGTTTCACAAGACTCAAAGAATAATTGCTGTTGTTTACGAGGGCAAAGTGGAACTGTAACTGGATCGATGTAAAACTTGGATTAAAGAACCGGGATATTTTTTAGCTCTAAAATAAAATAACAGATAGCAAGAAAAAGTATGGATAAAGTATGTTTATGTGTTTGTTATGCTATCGGAATCGGAAGGCAACATGTATGGAACAAGGCGGATAGTGCAGTGTAGGCAGTGCAGAAAAGAGAGAGAGGAGAGAAGAAATGGTTATAGGGATGTATACCTATTGTGTATGTATATACGGTATGTGGTCTGTATTAGGACGAGTAAGCCCGTTTCCAAAGTAAGTTGGTAGAGTTATCCGGGTATTATAATCAAGGTGGGAGAAGAATATGCTAGGCTTTGTGCTAATCGAGAGAAGGGTAAAGGGAGCTAAGATATGGCAGCCCGTATTTGTGTTTGGTTGGTCAGCGGAGATAATTTTCGGAAAACTATCCGAATTTGAACTCAAGAATTGTCATGGGATTACTAAGGAGATGAGTTTCAAGTACGTCGTAAATCAGGATGGGAATACTTGACCAACATGTGATGTCTTGGGGTGAATATTCTATCTCTCTCTGTGCTCATTGCACTGAAACAGAAAGATATGGAGGAGTGGGATGGAGTGGGATGGAGCGTCTTAGGGAAATAACTTCCTAGAGCATTTGGGTATAAGCCTACCATAAATTACCCACATAAATTGTGATAGTTAGACAAGCTCTCTAACGACTTCTTGCCACCACCAAAGCATACTGAAGTAGGGGGAGGGACAGGAGGATATAGTATTACCCGCAGTTTGTAATGCGAGAATGGTGTAAAAGTTACGGCTACTGTACTGGAACTGGATGAGGGAGCTTGTGTATTCGTGATGTCTATAGGTAGGAGCGGTTGGGGCGGACAGCAGCTAGCAATTTCCAAGCCTTGAGCCGGGTATTATTACAGTCTCAAATTTCAAATGCACTACGCGGCTACTCAAAAAATGAAACTGCTAATTTTATGTGATCCAAAGGATATGAAATCTCTTGGTTTCTGTTACTCTTTAAGCTCCCACTAAATTCCAGCCTTTAAACACAGCTAATCTGCACATGTGACCACGTAATTTGTGCATTTTCAAGCACTACATGGTGGTTTCAACATTTTACATTAGCTCCTTTTGCTCTAGTTCATGGGTAGCTAAAGCTGCAAAAAGAAGGGAGGGCGTTGCTCTCGTAATGGATGACCGGAGCTGATTCGCTGATGCATGGCAGTGATGGCTTCAGATAGTCCAGGATTTGATAGTGAAAGTAGGGTGGTTTCTTTTACTTGAAAACGCTGTGCAGCATCTTTCATCAAAGAGAGATATATTCTAGCTAGTAGAAATTCCAAGAAAAACTGCGTAGACTGTTTATCTTAGCTTTCTGTGGGCTTGAATATGTGTAGATTTTCTGTGCTACCTTGCAGTTGAGATACTTATTAGAAGCTGAAAATAGCGAAATGTCTGTGTTGTGCAAGTTAGATAGGGAGGAAGAAGTCTGACACTGCGGATGAACTTGGAGGGCAGTTGAATTTCTTCGCAAGACTTTCTCTCTTGGGAAATGAGTGAAAGTAAGGAAGACAATCTCCCAGCAAACATGGAAACTGGATAAGAGTCTTCACTTGATCCTTGTAGCGGTGATGTTTACGTAGTTATGCGATGTAGGGTTGTGACTTGCCTTGGGCGAATCTTCCACACATTCTTGGAATTGAGAAGATAGAATTTGTAAAGGAGACAGGATTTTTCATAACCGGCTCCTTAGGCCACAGAGAGAATTTATTGACTCATCTACTTTCGAAATAGTTGAGCCATATTCGATTCTTCCCAGAAATACGATTCTATAGGTGCACTGAAAATATCACCAGTATAAAGCAGTCAAGTACAGAAAAATTCGAAAAATATACGCGTATACTGGTATCCAATACCCAACAATAGCAGGTATACATAGCAACATAGCTCTCTTTCTCTGTCTGCTAGTAGTCTTAAAGCGTGGTAACAAAAGTTCCTAGCTGGAACTATGGAGCTAAAAGGCGTTAGATAGAAAGGAAAAATAAGGGAGGCAATTTGGAGGGAGAATGAGGAGAAATGTTTTCGGCATGGAGAAAGTAGAAGCCAAACGCAGACTCTTTAGAAGTTAATTTGTAAAGTCCGGGATACAGTGATCATGATCCTTAAATGCTGGAAGATGTTTTGCTCAACCTTCGTATTATCACGCACTCAATGTTGCCCATGTAATATACAAGTGGTATCTGGGTAAATATAGCCTTCAGAAATTAAAACAAGCCATAAGTTGAGCACCACAACAGCTCATTGAGAATACATAGAAGTCTTCAAGAAATCTAATTGTTAGACACTACTTAAGTAAGAAGAAATTTGGGATTTATAGGAGATACATGATGGTAATAAATAAAGGCTTTCAGTTCAATTACAAGCAGCGTATCCAAGGTAAACCCTGTTCAGTTACCGACTCTAAAATTAAAAGTAGAGCCAAAAGCTAGGAGGGTACTGATGAAAAGCTGCATTATAAACAGGAAAAGGGGAGCTTTCATTGAGAATATTGAAAGTAATTTGGAACTGTATTGCATAGTTAATCCGCCTTATAAGTGAGGATTTAGAATTGGAACAGGCATAGAATTGAAAGTCAGAGCATGATTGCCAATTGTAACAAGATAGTTTTGCCTTGGTAGAAAGTAGCTTTGCGAGGGATAATCGAGGAGGTCATCGTTAAACATGGGGAACTATAAGGCAGTAAGTAGAAAGGCGGGTATAAATGCATGTTGTGAGGCGGGCGTTTATGTGCGGAAAGAAGGAGAAGGAATAGCGTGACCCTGGTATTTTGAGAATCGAGGCTGTTGCAGTATTGTCGTTTGAGCAAAAGAGAAAGTTGGGTGTAACGAAGCTGAACGATTTAGCTCAACGAGCAAGAAATTTCAACTGTGCCAGCCAAAAAATCTGGGGAAAATTAGACAAGCCACGAAAGTGCTCTTTCCCTCGAGCCGACACTTTCTCTCTTGGAGGACACTTTGCCATTCTTTCTCGGTTGATTCATACCTCATTTCCTGGGACTTCAATTCCAGTCTTGGATCTCATTTCTCTCATACTCGTCCGCCTCCTCCCTTCGCTCGTGAGGCGATTTTCGATCCACTTGTTTCACAGCCTCCTCTTATATAGCTCTCACTTCTGCCTTCTGCAGAGTTGAAGGCTATTGCGTGTGTACTCCAATGCCTAGATACACAGCACAGCCTGGAGAGAAGGAATTTCTTTTCTTTTTCCTCGCTTGACTTTTTCCAGTCCAGCTAACATTCTGAATCGGTTTTAAAAAGATGCGTGGTCCGACGATGCTAACATTGGGATGCAGGCTTTTACCAATACGCATATATACAGTATTCTCTTTACAACGCGAGCATAGAGTAGCAGGGCGAGGCATCGAGTAAATAACTCAGCCTTAAAACTCAAATATGGAGAAAAAAGAAACAGAAGTTTCAAAATTGCAAAGAAAAAGTAGATGAAAGTTACAGTAGGAGAAGGACAATTTTTCGCTTCCTACGTATGCTTCAACATTTTCTTGTTCAAATACCCGCCTATATACACGCTCTTTATCAAAGTTGGCAAGAAAAAGGAGAGACTGCTCCTCCTCCCACTAAAGCTTCAATAAATGCTGCGGCGCTGACTTTCTCCGCTGAAAGCATATGTGGATGATCATTGATTTTATCAAAAGTTTCTTCTATTTCCGTTAGAAACTGCTATCTTTAGAATTCAAATCTTCTAGCGGTTTTACTCAATTGTTTACGGGTAACTGGGTTTTCCTCCCTGGCCTTGCTCCTCGTCTGACTTTGGATTTATAGTAAATTCAAAACACTAGTGCACACGGTTTTCCATTTCTTCTTCTTAAGTTTGCCTCTTGGTAGCTCAAGATTCTACATTCAGATCCTTGCTTAGCATTGTTTGAAGGTTTTAATGAATTTGTGTAATCGAGAGATCATGTACCGCTTACAGCAATAATGACTTGTGTTGCATTGGTTAATGTCGTTTGCTTCAGATTGCAAATATTTTAATCAGTTCGCATTATGATTAAATTCAAAACTACAGCAAAATAATTAAAATACTTTTGTTTTCTGGATTTCAGAATCTGAAAAGTCAAATCATGACTACCAACGTTTGGGTGGAGCAGGTAAGAAAAGTTTCTCTCGAAATATAAATATGTTTTGTATTTTTTATACGCTGCTGTTTCGAAAACCATGGATTTAGTGAAAAACGGGGAAGAAATTCAGCGGAAGACAAGATTAGGGGTGCAGAAAGCAGAGAAAGTTCAGAGTTTTTTGTTTCCTATATTTCTATAATTTCCAAGTCGGAGATAGACAAAAGTTGTCTCCAGGAAGGATGGTAGCCTTTGCACTCGTTTGTCCACAGAGATCAAGAGCGGATAGTTTCTCTTCAAGTTTCTTTTGAAATGTAAATATTCTGAATGATTATGAGCTTCAGCTGTCTTTGGCTACAAAAGGCGTAAAAGTTTTCTTTTACCTTCAAAAGCGTGATCGTCAGAGCAAGACTAAATCAGGCCCATTATTTTCCTTATCTATTAAATCCTGGGCTCTCATAAATGTTGGCAAAATCTCTCTCTTGGCTTCCATAGATTTGCCGAATGCTAACAAGTTGCTTACACTTTCTCCACTTTCTCTCGCTCACTCTCTGTTTACTCTCATTATAGTTTGTTCTCCTGGATCCGGATTTGAATGATTCTTCTGGCGCTGTGAGACGTGGAAATGAATAGTAATTCTAGGGATAGGATAGGTTTGGAGGGAATGCAGGAAAATGAGATAATGTAAGCTGTTCTATTATAATAATTCCTCTCTTGATGGTTGAATGTATAAACAGGTCTGGAACGATTATAAGCTGACATGGAACCCGGACGATTATGGAGGAGTGGAAACGCTTCATGTACCATCTGAACACATTTGGCTTCCTGATATAGTACTTTACAATAAGTAAGTTAATAAATTCCCGGTTGTATTAATTTGTTTAGCAAAATGTGAGTATTAGTAACTGCATGGTGAATCTCGAGGAGTCTACAATGTTACCAAAGGTAAACCGAATGCATTAGGAGAATATTTCCGACGCGGTTGTAATTCTGAATTGTCACAATAAAAGCTTCCGTGCTTGGCGGAACCCCTGGTGTGGGAGGATGAGAGAAAGCTTTAAGTTGGGAGGATAAGGATGCCTTCTTCATGTTTTGATGGTAAGACTAATTAAGAGTCGTTTGACCATGGCAATGACATTTTACTGACTTCCGTTAACAAACTTCCGGCGAGTACACCATCCGGTAGTAGTTGCCACAGACTCTACCGCAACTAACGGAATAGCTACTTATTATATAGCTACTCATAGGTTTGGGTAAAAGCTACTACAGCCTTCATTAAAACTATGAGAGGAACGGGTATAACTTTCACCGGCTCATTTAATACAACCAGAAACAGAAAACTTAATTGGCCCCCTATGGAACCGTGCCAATCCCGACCTTACCCGTACGAATACAGAATAAGACATTGGCCTAACAAGAAATATAGGATGCTTGGTTTTCACTCTATTAATGATAGAACGTCGTTTCCTGATTTCTAGATTAGCAAACCTGCTCCATAGTCGGGTGACAATCATTATATAAACTTTTGTCGGCTGTCACTTAAAATAGAAATAGGACGCAGGAAAGGAGAAAGGTACCTCAGATACTGAGGCATGCAAAAGATGGACTAGGTTAAAGAGGACATTAACAACAGGTGAGAGTGTGTGAAATTCAAAATTTAGACCAGGATCTCTATACATAAATATACCCCTTGGTAGACAATTTAATTTCAGTCTCCAGCCCCGGCAATAAATCTGTGATGAAAGTTTTGAGACAATGGGGAGAAGGTACACAAAGCGAGGTTTGGAAGAACGAAAATAAGAGAAACTCGGATAAAGCTAGCTGATTGTAGGGGTCGAGTAATGGGATTGGAGGAAGTCAGTAAGGTATGAGAGAATAGAGAGAAGGAGTTTTTTGAGCGACAAAGGATATTGTCTACACACTTTTGTTCGCCCAGTTCGCTTACTTTGTGAACACCTGCTGTCTTATTGAAAAAAAGGATGCAAGGAGAGCATTATTCTCTCGGGTTTGAAATGCACCCCGTGGATAAAACTGCGGGAAGAAAAAACGATGATTTTGCCCTAACCTTTCCAATCACTTTTATCGAAGCTTCTCCTCCGATTATTCAAAGCTTTGTCCAAGATCAATCTATTGAAACCCACGGGAGATTATCATAGCTTGGGAACTTATGTTAGGAAATGGTTGCGCCATCTGGAGAGAAAAAAAGAAACTATGGCAACGCTGCCAATCTGTCTTAGAATATAAATACGAATGGATATATAAATGTAATGCATCCTTTGCTTTTTAGTGTAAAATGTTACATGTTTAGTAGGGGAAATGTGTACGGAAAATTTTAGGAGGATACGAGGAGAAAGTTTCCATGAATTATGCTAACATTCAAGCCCGTGATATGAACGTGCATAATGGAAAAGACGAACCAGTAGAAACCGTGAGGAGGAAGAAGAGAAGGAGAGAAAAGAAAGACGGAGGATTCGGGGATTGAAATTCTTTTCCGGGTATCTGCGTATGGAAAGACGGGGAGTGACAGGGATGAGGGGAACTTTTTAAGACATGGAAAAGAAAAGTATTATTGGACAAGAAGGGTCTGGAGGATTATGCGAAGGAAATGTGTTTGTATGGAGGAAACTTGGATGGAATGAGGGAGAATGTATGAAAAAATCCTTCAATTTCACACGGAACAAGTCCCAGGATTTCTAGGCTGTTGTCATATAATTTTTTTCTCCATTCTATCCGCCTGTCTCCCATCCCAGATACGCAGCTCCTCAATCTTTTCAGATTAATCTCAAGGGCTCCTTTACATCCTAGTCACAAAAGCTCTATTCAGGCCTCCACCCAATAAGTCTTCCCGTCTTCCTCTCCATCTTCCTTGTACGCTTTCCTCTCTCACGAATATTGCTACTGCCTCCAGAACTCAGCGGTTGCAGGCTGGACTTTCTCTCTACTTTCTTCAGCACCGACGTACAGTCCATGTGTACACATACAGCTCGGTTATTTGGAGTTCGGAGTGAAAGGTAATGTGACAGGAGGAAGGGAAGGAATTGACTGAATGCAAGGAGAAGGAGGTAAATATGATGTGTGAAAGAGGGGCTGAACGTGAATATTTTTTCAAAGCTATCCAATAAATCTGAGATAAGAGAATGAATCCACTGCCGTCCGCCTATTCTGGCAGCATCCCAATCTGGAGAAGTTAAATACAAAATTCTTAGGCCAACACCATTACTGCTCTTATCCTCTTGGAAAAATCCTTGAGGCGGGATTACATGTTTCTTGAGAGAACTTCCGTATAATATGACTAGCACTTAAGCTCCTTGTGCAGGATTTAATAAAATTTCTAACACGTTCATCATCTTAGACCCCCCCCCACCTTTCCTGTTCGTAATCTCCTTCTAAAAAAATTAGAACATGTGGGTAAACATTAATCTCATGCATGCTGGCATGCTCGGTAGATGCTTAAAACCTATAAAACACAATGTATGAGGCATTGCATAAAGTATAGCTAATACGGTGCGATACTCAGCTCGGTGAAAGTTTTAGGACCCGGCCGCTCTTAATGCTTAAGGAGCGTGTACCGCTTCTAGAAAAATCCAAAAGACAGCTGTTATCTTATAAGATGATTGATCTAGACAGTATCATTATTTTAAGGCAGCCTTGTAGTCAGAGCAGGCATGTAGCTTTCAAATCATATCGCAAAGCCATTTCTCAAAATTGATTCCCTCCAGGCAAAAAAAAAACATTCAGCATCGAAAAGCATGCAAAAAAGATGAGCAAATATGGAGCCAGTAGGTGCGCTTTACCTGCTGTGAATGTGAATACAAGAATAAGAAAAGCAAAAATACTTGAAGAAAGAAAAGAAAAACCTAAAATGAAATAAAATGTAATTTTTTATTTTTCTTGCAGTGCGGATGGAAATTATGAGATTACGATCATGACCAAAGCCATGCTGAATTACACAGGAACTGTGCGGTGGAAACCTCCTGCTATTTATAAATCTTCCTGTGAAATTGATGTTCAATATTTTCCATTCGATGAGCAAACATGTACCATGAAATTCGGGAGTTGGACTTACGACGGTCTTACGGTTAGCAAAACTAATGGAAATGTTCAAATTTTAATATTAAATATTTCATAACTTATTCCTGCGGTGGAATTCACCTGCTTTGACCTATTTAGTTATGTCAGGGACGAACTGATTCAAAGCTCTGTCAGAATACTTCGTAAACGAGGTTTCAATAACCTAGTAATGAGGCTCATGGATAACCCAGATACAAAATGAGAAAGAAAACTTACTTTCTATTCCAAATTGGGTGGAAGACCTATGGATCCAATTCGGTGAAATATTATCATTGTGGAAGAAGCGTGTGCAAATAAAATTGCAAACTTTTACTTACAAAGAGTTCTCAGGGTGAAATGAATAGAGAAGGAGAGAAAGTAAATAAATTAAATTTCGAAGAAGGAGAAAGTAAGTGGAGTAGCCGAGGATTGTTAGGCGAGAAGCTTGGAATAGTGTGAGTAAGGTAGAGAGTTTGTAACTAAGAATTGTAACGAAGATATTCTGTAAGGTAAAATGATGGTACGAGAGGAGATGGAAGTAAGAGCGCACATTTAGGGAAATGATTGCAGAGAAAGTAAGTCAAGGAAAAGAGCGGAGAAAGTTGGGGAGATAAAAGACGAGAGTAGGGAAGAGATAAAACAAGAAAAGGATAGAAGAATGGGATGGTAAAAGGTAATAATTTATTCAAAAATTCCATTTCCATAGAGAATACCTCAATCTTATTTGGAATGCAAAGTTTGTCATTCATCCTCCCTCCTAACGTAGTTAGCCTTTCTCATCCTCCGTCCAAGCTCTATAAGTAATCTACTTTAGCCGAGCGGGAGGATGCAAATAAAAAGGTGGAGGGGCAAAGGAAATGGGACGAGGAGGAGGAGGAGGAAACGCTTCTGGGTTGACTAATAATATACCGGGCGAAAGGGTCAACTGGGATACAAATACGCTTTATTTTGACCTGTAAGAAAAAGGCAAAGGCCGCTATAGATCCGGTCAGGAAAAGGCATAGCGTAGGAAGCTGACAGTATTACAGCATTCAAATTTTTTAGCTGGTGTGACCTTTGTGGAGGTTGTAAAAGTGATTACGAGTCCTCCGTGGCCTTAAAATATTTGCATGAGGTAGTCAGACGTCTTTTATAGAATTTAAAAGTTTTCTTTTATCTTTTTTCACAACTATTCTATGAACAATCCGAGCGGTTGACTTTCTTCCTTGGTAACGATAGCGGAGAAAGTCCAAAAGACGTTGGGTGGGAGAGCTGTTTCAACGCAACTTTAGGTTGCCGACTCATAAATTTTCACAGGGAATGCACACAATGTGTATATACACAAATGGGAATGAGAGTAAGGGGGGTATGAGAAAATGCAGACTTGCGGAAACTCGTTTCCTTGCTTTCACCTCAAGTCAAACTTTTGTTTTTCTCTTGTCTTCCTCCTCCTCCGTTCTCATGCTGAGCTTTTAGCAAGCACTTTTATTCTGCTTTCACCTTTCACTTCCAACTTTTCCCCTCTTGTTGTATCTCTTTGTGAGTAAATACTTGGGAGTTTGGAGGAATGCATGTGTCAAAGAGAGATAAACAAAGCGCCTGTAATACAGTTACTCGTTAAACTTTCCCTGTTCTCTTTTAGCCCAATCACCTACTTGGATTATGTATAAGCTTTGGTATCCCCAACAACTAGGAAGGATAAGGGCAAAGTTTTACTAGCTTGGGCAAAACTACACGCGGGAATTCTTTCATTGGATTCAGTACCGCTTTAACTATTTACTAGTTGGAAAGGAGGTATATTTTTCATACAGACATTTCATGCTCCAAAACGTTAAGACCGACTCAACGATTCGATCTGCAGCTATTTTCTATGCTATAGGGTGTAAGGTGACATTAACGGAGAAGCTGCCAGAAAACTCTTTTCAAGTAAACCAGAAGGTGCAACCCCAGTTGCCCGAGGCGACAATTGTACAAGTAGTTGGGGCATAATAGTCTTCGTTCCGTTCAGCTGTGACGTAGGCTTTGAAGACTTTCCCCGGGGTGAAAGTAAAAACATGTTAGGGTTTTTCAACAAGAAAATCATATGAACACAATAAAAACTTATTTACCTTCAGGAGGAGGACGCTTTTAGAGGAAGTACGGGGACAATTTCTGCAAAAAATACAATATTTTGTACAGTCTCTGCTCTTAACTATGGCTATAAACTTGAAGAGAAAGAACATGGTAACATTTATAACTCAAGTAAAGATCATGTTAGGATTTCTTCCTTGGAAAGAACAGAAACTGAAATACAAGTTGCGCATTGCCTCAGGAAATTTGATACAAGCAGAGCTAACAAACATTCAAAAAGGTTGTAAGGAGACTAAAGCGAAGTTTATGCTGTATCTGTGGTTTAAGCTTGCAATAGATTGAAGATCTAACTTTCGAAATGGATTTTACTTGAATCACCCAGCGACTTAAGAGTTGCCAGAGGCAAATACTTTCTCATGAAAGAGTTTGAAAGTTGTAGGTGGTCGTGAAGTAATGGAACACGAGAAAACCAGCAAACTGGAAATATTGGAGAAACTATCGCACTCTGGCGGTAGATTCTCCAAAATTATGAGTAGGCAGCTCCATATGGTTCGAAAACAGAAATATTGACGTTAAGAATGTAGCCTTAAAAGAGCTATTTCCAGAAGAAATACATTAGATCAGCTCCGTGCTGCCTTACACTGTTACTTAAAGGGGACGTCACTATCTTTAACGAATTAATTTAGCTTAGTTAAAGCTCAAATTGTTTTAAAGTGAGTTTGTTTTTAATTGCACAGGTGGATCTCCGTCATATTAATCAAACGGATTCGAATAATAACATAGAAATGGGGATGGATCTTCAAGATTATTACATTTCGGTGGAATGGGATATAATGAAAGTTCCAGCTGAGCGTCATGAAGAATTTTACACGTGCTGCGAAGGTCAGTTCGTGGACATCGTCTTCAACATTACCCTGAGACGGAAGACGCTTTTTTACACAGTCAATTTAATTATACCCTGTGTGGGAATATCATTTTTATCTGTGCTCGTATTCTATCTGCCCTCTGACTCTGGTGAAAAGATGTCACTCTGTATTTCTATCCTCCTCTCTCTCACTGTGTTCTTTTTACTTCTTGCGGAAATTATTCCACCGACGTCACTGGCAGTTCCCCTTTTGGGAAAATATTTACTCTTCACAATGACGCTCATTACATTCTCTGTCATCGTAACCATCTGTATTCTCAACGTCAACTACCGATCCCCTGCAACACATAAAATGTCTCCCTGGGTACGTACCATCTTCATTGAATTTCTACCCAAGTACTTGTTCATCAAACGACCTAGTAAAGACGATGACGAGGAGGATGAAACCATAGGTGAGTCGGAATTTCTCCAACTTTCTCCACCATTTTTAATGCTTTCTCTAAATCCTTCTACTACCTTCCCTGTTCCATGCATGTTTGAAAGGAAGAGGAAACAACTTCCCGAGACCATTCCCAAGGAAATTTTCAACCTTACTACCATCATTTCACTAGGTTTTAGCTAGTATATAGGTACATATGAGGCATATCTAACTACCTGAGTTTGTCCTCTCCATGTTTATCCCTCCTATGTGAATTTATTACTCTCGCACCCATAGCAATGAACTACGTGCTTATCGTTTCGTGTCAAAAATTTAGAATTTGGAGCACACATTCTAAAAATTGAGGATGCAATTCCAAGGATCTAACGACCCTTCCTCTTTTCTTGCATCCGGTGCCGGGAAAAATCACATCATTTAACTTTAGCGAACATTAACGACCCGGAATGAAAGTAAATTTTACGCATTAGTTTAGAACGTCATGTATTCCTTTGAATACAAAGTGTAAATTGAATAATTACTGCGAAAAGTAACTCCCTAATTCCTAGTCTGCTATAAAACTAAACTTTCCGTAACTTTCGCTTCACCATCTGTACTTAATTACGTGGAACCAAAAGTGGGAATCAAATAATGACCCTCCCCTATTTTATAACAGTTTTTCAATACACTCGTTCAAAGACTGTAGCTGGTCCCCTCAAACTTTTTAGAAAGTTTTTAATGCGTTGTGGCTCCAAAATTTTGATTTTGATCGTGTTCTAAGAAATTCTTCATTCAATTTAGTTGGGTGATAATGAATAAAAGTTGGTGGGCGTGAGGGGATGAAAGGAGGTTTGATTGAATATTGAAAGTAGTTAACTAATGTGAAACGTTGCTATTGTTTTACAGGTGGAGGAGGTTTAGGTGGGACGGGTAGTGGTGGTGCTCATCTTCAAATATGTCATATACATGGGCTAAGCCCGCCTCAAGATATTGAAATTCCCTTCTACCCCAACTTACCCTCTCCAATATTTTTGAGTGAGTCTGAAGCTCATCGTCACGCTTTCTCTGACGTAAAGAGATTCCCCTCGGAAATTGAAAAAACTGCCACTAATATACGATTCGTTGCTCAACACAAGAAAAATAAGGACAGATTTGAACTGGTAAGTTGCTTCATACCAAAACTTGTACCTGAATTGATTTCAAGTACTATTTAAACACGATTTAAAGCTCTAATGAAATACTTCCTTACACTTATGCTGACCCATTCTTGCCCTAAGCCCAAATACCTGACTATACCCTCTAAACTTGTGAGAAGATACAGCACCCGTATTATTTCCCAAAATGTTGAACATGTACTACCCCTCCCTGCTTGCATGATCAAAGATTACATTGCGCTCTGCTCGAAACCCTTATCAAGTCTTTAAAAACAGCTTTGTGAAGCTAAACTAACAAAAGCAAGCGGAAGCCTGGAACAGCGGACGTGCTTAAAGCTACCTGTTCCTACGTTCTGGAAAATTAAACCAAAATCCCGAGGACTTTCTCCAAACTATGAGCACATACGTTGTGACAAGGATTCTTGCATGCCGTTCGAAACTAAGTTCTATAAAATACTGCGAAATGAGCTTTTAATGAGTTGGAAGTTCAAATTAGTTGATAAAGCTTGAAAAAGATTTCAGCCTTCATTATACGTAAATGTATCAATGATTTACCTCTCGTTTCGTTGCTGGGTCTCGTGAATATTACTACAAGTAGAAAGTTTCATCAAGAATTGATTCATAAGAAATAGAATTTTAATCTTGAAACTTTTGAGAAATTGCAAATTTAAGGCTTAATGTACATTCAGAATTTAGATGCAAGGGAGCATAAAAGCATCCAATTTATGTCTAATTAAAACTTACTTAAGGATTCCTCCACAAAATGAATCTTAGCAAAATCCCCTCCACTCTCACACATTCTTTCTCCGTAGAGATATTGACAATAATTGTATGCAGAATTAGATGCCATGCGAAAACAACTGGTGCTATCCCATCCAAAGTTTTGAAGCTTTAATCTCCGGACGGAATTCTAATCTGCATCTAAGAATGAATGTATATACATATATGCTTGTTGAGATTTTGATTGCTTTGTCATTCAACCATTCTTGTTTTATATTACGCTTCAGAAGCTTTCCCATGCTCTAAACTGGAGCTCATCTATAGTTTCTACAGGATCCTCAGAATAATGAAAGATTGGTTTAAAATAAGAAAATCTCCCTAAAGTTTGCTTATGGACTTCAACTGCCTGTGTTTCAGAGTAGCAGATTAAGATCTGGCATTGGAAGGAAATTAATTACATGTTTAGAACCATATGCGTTGGCTGTAAAGGAATCCTACTGTATTTAGAAGTAGTGCAGAACGAAGAGTGAAAAGCTATTGTAAACTGTTTCCAGCTTATGTTTTCTTCAGAATCTGTCTTTATCCACAGTGCAGTCAGACATGCCGCCGTAGGCAAGCTGGAATTTCTCAGCTTTCAGCCTTGTTTTCACGGATACTAGGAGAGTGGAGAAAGTGGTGAAAGTAATCCTTCATCTTGGATCAAGGCATAGCCCCTTGTCTTGCTCGTTGTATCAGAAATACATATCTCTGGATAGATTCCAGGCAGAAAGTAATACGAGTATGTTAGGAGAAGTTGGAAGGATTTCAGAAAGTAGAAGACAAATGAAATACGGGAGACAAAGAAAACAATACAGTTGGTCTTTCACACTCTTGAATTTAAGCTAGGGAAAGTTTGTGCTGTTAAATAAGAGGATATGATGTGGCGAAAATAGGATGCAATAATTCAACTTCGGTGTAGTATACAATATGGAGTGGAAGATGGGAAGACTAAAGAAGATTCTGTAGTTCCAAGAAATGATAGCTCCAGGGAATTCTCATTATGAAGCAGCGGGGAAGGATGGAAAAGCCGTGGAAAGTTGAAGGAGCTGAGGAAATTTAGTGGGATGAACTATAGAAAGTTTATTTCTGAAACTTTCTCCTAAAAGGATATCATTGTTAACTGCCAATCATTCAAATATCTATAGTTGCGCTTCCATAGTGGATGTAAACTATGTGTACCACAATTTGGAGGACTCTTTTGTTTATGCATGACAATTTCTCATGCAATATTCCTTCAGAATTACAACATGTATTTCTGTCAAGAGTCAAGACTCGTATATGCGGATTTCATGGATTTATTGCTGAAGGTGTGGAGAAAGAATTGTCTGAAATTAATATGAAAGAAAGAGATGCAAAGAAAGTTGGCAGAGGAATAGAAAGATTCATGCGGATGCTTGAAGAAATATTGGAGGGAGGGAATAATGGGTCCATCTGTTGAATCAAGAATATAAGCAGAGATCGCGTTTGATTTTAAAGCAAAGCTATAAGTGACAAAAATAGCGAGTTGGTAACTTGTAATTATTTTTATTCTTGCCTTGATGATACTTGTTAAGTGAAACGACGGGTTGTTAGGAGAAATAAGAAGGAGGCGGTAGGGTTAAGATGCCAAAAAAGGGGATGATAATAGTTATGTGGAGAAAGGAGGAGGAGGAATAGGGAGAATGTACATGGGAAGGGAAAACGAAAAAAGGAACCGTTTCGTTGTGTATCCTGAATGTAAAAAAATATATATGCACGCAGTCTTTGTTTAACAAAGACAAAGGAGAAATATGAATAGAACAAGACTCATCCTCTGCACGCTTGTTTGAATGAGCCTCTTAAGTTTTATGATGGGTTGTTCCTATTCCTGGCCCATTCAATCCCATTTAGCGTATCCTCCTATCCTTCTTCTTCAGTTTTCTCTTCAGATTTTCTATGCTTGAAAATGCTATTGCATATTTGCATCTTGGTATGCAGAACTAAGATTCAGACCGTAGGAAGGGCAATGAGGGGATGCGAGGAAGATGGGGTTGGATAGGGAACGAAGAAGTAGAAGATTCTGTAGAATATTTGGGATGCATATATGTAACTGCGTGCCAAGGAAAGCTCAGAGATTGCTGACGTCTCCGTGCGGAGTCTGTGGATGTCTGTGACGCCTCCAGTTTTGGGGCGAATTCCTTCCGAGAGTCTCGCGAAGAGAAAGAAACTCCTTTGGCTGAGTAGACACTTTGTTCATCCCCCTCTAATTCTTTTGGCTCTGGATGGTGGACTTGAGTTCCAGTTTTCTTGAGCGGAAAAGGAAATCATGCATAATATGGACGGAGCAGACGCATGTTGAACAATAATAATTCCACTTCCTCTACAGCCCGGTAGTTGTGCGAGTTTTCTTCTGGAGAAAGTCAATTTCTCTCTTTTCCTCTCCCCTCTTTCTACTCTTGATGGATTCTGAATCCATCCACAGGGGCTTCTATGAACCTTTCCTCGAACCCGTTTCGTTTGTCCTTGTTGGATGCGATGTAATACTCTTCTTGGATGTAACTACTCTCCAACCCGGGGATCAAGCATCCAAGGCAATTACAATGGTTTCCTCCTCCGCATCTAATCTTGGTATTATTCCCTTCCAACTTACTATTCCCATTAAATTAAAAATGCTAATGCGCGCATGAATAGATAACTTTTAGAATTTTCCTCACTGCGACCCTCATACAATCCATCCGCTCCCTCCTCTTCCTAAAACTTAAGCCTTTTCACCATCTTCCTTATTCTTATCCGCTTATACCGGGATCATTGCCATGATCTTCCTGCTTCTAAAATGGGTTGCGATGTGAGTAAAAGTTGCAAAGCTTCTACGAAAAGGGAACTCATTCCATTTTTTCTCGTGTCTTGCCAATTTCAGATAGAAGAAGATTGGAAATACGTAGCCATGGTACTTGATCGTCTCTTCCTTTGGATTTTCACCGCGGCTTGTATCCTAGGAACCATCGGAATCATCTTCCAAGCTCCAAGCCTCTACGACACCACTCGACCCATCGATATCCAGTACTCTAAACTTGCCAAACAAAAACTCATGTCAATGGGCCCTGAAGATGACTAAAGTTTTTAAAGGCGTCTTGTGTCAGCTAAGTGTTACGTAGGTAGGTTTAAAAAATAAGCTGAAATAGCAAATGGGACTGGGGAAACCAGCGAAATTTCGTGATGCAAAAAAGGATGTTATGATGGTAATGCTCGAAGAATGGTGCAGCAATATGTGGTGGAGTGGAATCCACGGAGCGTGTGTACACGCGAATGTCAGAAAGAGACTAATGGGAAATATGCTACAATTGAATTGTAATTATTATGGTTGTGTAATTAAGGATACTCATGGAAGTATGCTAGGCTACTAAAGAAACTGTGCTGAAATTACGGCTTGGTTTTGTTGAGATTTAAATGCATTATTGGTGTTAAGGGATAACAAAAGAGTAAAAAGAAAAGGAATGAGCTAAATCTTTGTTACTGTGACTAAACGCAAAAGAAAATATATTATGATTGTTATTAACTAGTATAGTGTGATACGACAAGTGAATGTGTTAAATTCTAACAAAATATTGTTAATGACAATATAGATACAAGATTACCATCTCTTTAATGTTAACGACTTAAGTAGTTTGTTGTACGTTACATGAAATCAATAAATCGTAAGTGTTATAAACATACGTCCTGTTACTTCTCATTCCATGTAAAACTGCATGATACTATTGCTGATCCTGCTACTATCTTGGAAAATTAACCTTTATATTCAAGAACGATCAGCTGCCAAAAAGGTAGAACGGATATCGCTGAAAACCGCTTCATTTATCCATCTTTGGATTCAGATAGTACTTTTAAAAGTAAAAACGTCTGGAATAAGTTAATTTAAAGGTTCTTAGTATGTTTCGCATTTCCAAAATCTCGAACTGCATCAAGTTGTGCAAAGTGTAATGACGAACACGATTCATAATTTCTGCAACGTGAAGCAAGATCGTTGCGTTATTATCGCTTTTTAATGCCGAACAGAGAATATCGTCGCTTATACTTCGCTTGCTTGGTTACAGACTGAAACGCTTTAGCTTATATACCGTCATCCGACTACCAGCATCAAGCTTTCAAATTCAGAACCGTCGCTTCCCGCCATCTAGCTGTCGGTCTTGCTACCGCCCGATAGCAGGTGAGTTGTGACCGAGTAGTACTTAGCTGCACACTGTTACACGATGTACCATGCTTATGCTATTTATTGCTGGACGTGTGCTTGGCTCTGAATGTTTACCGACAAGTTGGCAACATTCGTTGCTAGCCTTTGAATCTACTTATACCTATATGACATTGCGATGGATAGTTGTGTCTGAACTTGATTGCTTGCGTTTACCTGTATGGAAGATACATACTGAATGATTTTTAAGTGCACGTATATGTAATTATATAAATGGAAATGGGACAGCGGACGGTCGGGGAATGCTGTAGTGCAAGTATTTTGATTATTTACTACTACCAATAGATTGACATTATACTACAATTTCAAGATGGAGACAATTCAAGGCTGTCTGGCTGCTTAAATTAAAGTATTAGTTTAAATTTTGTATTAAATAGAAACGGGGACTTGAAATCGATATTAAGGTGAGCTTACACTTTTATTCGCATGTACATATTTGCGGTATTTTAGGGATTGTAACGTAAATGCAAATGAATCACGGATTTTGACGCTAAAAAGCGGTAAATTGTTTGAGGTTTTGGTTTGTGCGTAGACACAGGCCGGGAATATTGTTTTGAATTTCTGGGTCACAAAGACAGCAAAGGTTAAAAGTTAAGGATAGGTTTTATTTATTTTAATTGATCACTAACCAAGATTGAAGACACGGAAGCGTTCGGCAAAATTCGAAGCTTGATGAAATGACGTTAAGCTATTTAGTTCCATTAGTTTATGAAACTTAAAGGCTTGGCTTCATCAGTTAGCAAAATAGAATAAACCTTAGTTTAGAACATCATGAAATATGTTAGTTTCGTAGACATGTAGAAAATCAGTAGCTAGGGACTCAATTTAATGCGTCATGAAGGCAAAGGAGTGGAATACATTGTTTACGTAGGTACATTATTTACATAGGTACGTAATTTAATTTTTTTATATTGCAGATGGTCACGTAATTGGAAAGGACTGCTAGAGAAGCATGAATGAGAGATATTGATTGAGAGCGCTGCACTAGATTTCGCTGTAGGTGTCTAAAATATAGATATATATATATATATTTATTTAGGTTTTGAAAGGGTTATTTATTGTTTGAGTGAGTGGAAAAATATACGTTAATGATTAGAAGCAAATTGATATAAATAATATTCTTGACTATTTTGACATAGCGTAAGTTTTTGAAAACAATCGATTCAACGCGAAGCTCGTATCTTTCCCGTATCGGACGATTATTAACTGTGGAAGAACAAATTTTATGATTCGACAGTGGATTGGGAAGTAGACAGTTACCCTAAAATTTTGTTTATCGCTATAAGGTGTGCATCATAGAAGATATTAGACATTTATTTTAAATCGGTAGGAAGATAATAGTTTTAGAATTTAGGACAAAGGTAAGAATACTGTTTAAAATGGGAGTCTTCAACCCTTCTGTTGATTCGAACAAATTAGGATCGATGGGTAGGAGTGGGTCACTATCTTCGGATAATGATGAAGATACGAAAAGTCAGCATGATGATGATACTGAGTTGTTGGAAGGAAATAAGAGTTCAGCCCCATTGACCCGACCGCCCACATTATCCGTTAACAAGGACTCGAAAATTAAAATTAATATTTCTGTGACTGCCTCCACTATTTATGGAGGGAATACATCTGATCGAGAAAATTCAATGAGAAAATTTGGACCACATTTTTCTGCTAATGGAGCTGGCGGGAATAGCTACCATCCGTCGTTGAGCTCGTCGACGGCTAATGAAGAATTGGAAAATAGTGTTGTGGCCGGGGTGGTGACCGAGTGTAAAGAAAGTGAATCCCTCAGTAAGCGAACGTTTACAGCCACCTCGAATGGAGGCAAAAGAGAATATGCCTCATTTAATCAATCCGAATCGTCGAAAATCCTAGTCCAACAACAACAACAAAATCGAATAGATCGACTTAAAAGTGAGGAGAATCAAACTAAGCCGGAAGCAGCCCATAGTCATTCTGCAAACAAAAACGGCGTCGTGAACCGTAGTGAAGTACATAGTAGCAATGGCTCTAGTTGGTTCAAGTCTGGGCCTAGCCCCAGATCTAATGGTGTTGGTGGGAGTGGAACTTACGTACAATTACCTAAACCCAAAACAGTGCTTTATGAACGGAAAAAGATTCGCACAGGATGGCAAGTGAAAGTTTCTGTCGGAGCGGGCTTCATTAATTTGGGAAATACTTGCTACATGAATGCGTCTCTTCAAGTCCTGCTCCACACGCCCGCATTTCTGAATTGGCTTCTGGACGAACTCAGGGACAATGATCACAAGTCAAAATGTGAAGGAAATGGCGACGGGAACAATCATTGTACTATATGTCCGATGATAGGTCTTGCTCTCAACGTTTACCATAGTCAACAGCCCGTTAGACCGATGCTGATTCATAATAAATTACGAGGTAAGTTTGTCTTCAGTCTTGGATGAAAATAAATTGAGTTTGTCTACACTGGCTGAAATTCATTAACTGATGTTATTTGATTACAGTTATAGGTCGGAACTTTAACTATGGAAGACAAGAAGATTCTCATGAGTTTCTTCGACTGTTGCTCGAGTCGATGGAACGCTCCTACTTACATGCCAGGCACGCACAGCGGCTTGACAGTAGATCCAAAGAAACAACCCCATTAGGTCAAATTTTTGGCGGCTATACGCGTAGTGAAGGTGAGTGACATGTGGTTCAAATCATAGTTTAATATTTGTAAGGCTGAAATCAATTTTCTAATCTGTGCAACAAAAATTTCAGTGAGGTGCTTAACATGCCGTCAAATTTCTACGACATTCCATCCTCATGCGGAATTGCAGTTAGACATTCGAGAAGTTAATAATGTGGAAGATGCTTTGGAATTCTATTTCCAAGAGGAACGATTGGATAACGATGACTACAAGTGTGAATGGTGCAAATGTATCCAGCCGGCTACGAAGAAGCAATTCATGGAACAAGCGCCCATTGTTCTTTGTATTCAGCTCAAAAGGTTTCGAGCTTGTGGGAGTAAAATCAAGAAACCAATCTTCGTCAATGAAGAATTAGATTTAACCAAGTATATGTTCCACAAAGCTGACGAGAAACCAATGGTATGTTTACATTAATCATGACTACATTCTGCACTATGACCCTTGTGTGCAAAATTATGCTTATCTGCGTATTGTTTATAGTTATGATTTAACTGTGGATTGTATGCATTTTATCAAAAGAGTTTGGTTCTTGGATCCTATATGATGTCTAATGCTCTCTAATGCTCCTGTTTTATATGGTTTCAGCCTGCCGAGTATCGTTTAGTAGGACTTGTGACTCACATCGGCCCCTCTCCCAATTTCGGTCATTACACCGCAATAGCTCAAGCTTATAATGGACAGTACTACCACTTCGACGACTCTTGCGTACGTTCCGCAAGTCTAAACCAGGCCCAAAACGCTGACGCATACATAATCATGTACGAATCCGTCAGTAGCGCAAAATCAAGCACTACTATCACCAAGTCCACGTATAGTCCTTCAGCAACCTCTACTAGTACCATTGGGCCAGTTCGGAAAGGCAGTGAAACGGCAGCCGCGCCGGTGGGCTCTACGTCCAATGGAGACAACAAATCATCATACGAGAATCCGGAGTCCATGAAAGACAAAGCTGCCCCATCTAACCTTTCGCCTTCCCCAAGTGCTACTGTGGTTGGAAGCAGCAATCAACACGATCCATCCACAGCGAAGCAGTTGAATGAATTTAAATTCAGTAACTTAGTTAATTCAGTCCCAATAAGACCAAAGAATTTCCTTCACGATGATAGAAAATCAAGTGCGTTAGTCATAACGCCAAAGATTGCGTCGAAACACAATGTTACTGAAGCTTCATCTCCTGCGATGACGTCAAAAAGCAGTCAAGAAGTTTGTACTGTTGTGTCAGCCGCAGGGAGTCAATCAACAGCTGCTCCAAAGAAATCGTTGGTTCCGTATAGTAGCGATGACGAAGACGATGACGAAAGCGGAAAAAGTATTCAGAGCGAAACGGATATCCCTTGTCTTCAAGCCCCCGTACTAACAGAGGAGCCGTTAGAACGACCAGAAGCCCCTCTTGAAATACCTGTTTTGAGTTCTGCAGTCGGTGAGTGCAATGTGCAATGCCTTGCAAAATTTTTATTCTAACTGAATACACATTAACAATTTTTTTGCTCTAGATCCTGTGCAACGTGAAGGGACCCCATCGACTGAGAATGATAAAAAACGTCCATTGGAGCAAGATTCGGTGGAAAATGAAAACGACCAATCGTCTCCGAAGGTATGTTACTTTTACGTTGACAAAGGAAACCTGAATTGTTTTGCGAATCTCTAAAACTGTAAGTTAGCAATGATGCTGTGCAAACAAGTGTAAATGCAAAAATGGCAAAGCGGATGTACGGAAATGCAAAGATAAAATCTAGATTCAATTATGTACAAGTAACTTCAAGTTTTAATATTTATTTATCTTTGCAGGCTCCTAAGAAATCAAAATCAGATGTTGAAGAATCCAGTACTTCAGAAGCAACGTCTAGCGCATCCCCACCTGCTGTAGAGTCTTAACACTTGATAAAAATAAGTATATTGCACCAGGTTATTACTTGGGTTATTAGACAAATCTTGCGATAATGGTTCTATAACAAATTTAAAGATACGTAACGGATAATATATATTGAGGTTATTTACTTAATGTTGTACATAATAGATGGATACGCTAACTCACTTCAGACTGAAGTCAATGTAGAATGTACTCAGTGCCAGTAGATGAGGGTTGAAATACTGCTACTTGCATGCCGGTAACATGTACTTACTGTCATTCGCAAAATAATTCTCCTGCTGCTGCATTCTTCTAGGCTAAAAATATTCGTATCTACCTAATCACCTATCGATTAATGTTAGCACTTTGATTATTTGTCCTGTGGGCAGACTGGTCTTAAAAATTATCAGACGTGCGTAAATCCAGTGAATGATTTTATGTGCTCACCCGTTGTGAACTCAGGATATAGGGTAATTTATTCTCAAGACATATAACTAATTACATACATTGTATTCATTTACAATGTAAGCGATGGACACACGTGTACCGTAAATTCGGATACAGGTAATTAAATGAAGTTTTTATACCACACTCAAGCCAGAAAGTGAGATTTTGATGACTGCGTTTGTTTTCTATTACATCTAATTACTACTTGTAAATTTGTCCTAAAATCTTGAGGCTGTAAAACATGTATTAAGCAAATTTTGCCACCGCTGAATCTGTAATCAGGTCCAGCTTAAGACGATTTTGAATTTTTGCAACCATATGTCTCATTAATGAGTCCCGGACAAGTAGATTGGTCGAAGAAACTGTTATACACGGTTGCTGCCTCGATCGGGTAAATTAATCGAAAATTTCCAATATGTGTAGCTTCATGTTGTATCTGCAGCTGCAAGGCTTTTGAAAATCGGTGCGCTACTTCCGTTCTGAATGGAACCAAAATGATGGACTAATGTTATAGCTTATGGCGTACATGACAGGATTTTGATTTCACTTACACTTTAGTCTGTCCAGAACGTGGCCAATTTGATACAGCTGACTTGACGGGGCTCATTTGAGACTTTCCTTTGGACGATAATGCTGCTGGAGTATTCTTGCCCATAAATATTATGTTGAAAGTGTCCCGCAGTAAACTCTCTTTTACGTCCGCATCAACAGGTAAATCCAAATTAAAACTTGGAGAATGGTTAACCTGTAAGTAAATAAAAAGAGCTGCCACTAACGTATGCACTGATGTGGTTTGATATGTTAAGAATAGCTTTTCCTTCTATTATTGTATTTATTTTCGACAATTTTAGAATCCCCCATGTTCAGCGTGATACCTCCAGCAAAAATGGCTTCAGTGTTCGGTCTATGAGGATATCAAATCCAAGGATTTCAAAACAGGATGAACCATAATCTTGCTTTGGGAATGAAGCTCTATAGTAATGACGCAGCGTAGGCTGTGCGGCAATCAGTGTCTTAATAACTACCGCGTCGATGGAGTCTTGCAGCTTTTGTGTATCAAAGTTATTGTCTGCCAAAATCTTGAAGACATCGGACATCTTTCTACATCCCACAAAACATTGATTACAGCTCATTGCAGTACGCCTTGCTTATAATTCAAGCATTTTTTGAAAGAAAGAGGAACCACAAGAAGTCGACGTAAGAAGTGTATTAAATAGAAATCTTGCTTTTGCGTATTCTCAAACTGGTTATATAGCATTACCGCTTGCTTCCATCGCCGCTGTACGATTGACTGAACTTGTTTATGGAATAATTTGTCAAGTGCATATAGATCATGTCAACATTTGAATTGCTGGGTGCACAGTACTTGATCGTTGCGAACCTGTATTGAATAGATTTGTTTGCTCTAGTTTAATAGTTTCTAACGTTCCTTTTCTGAATCACATAATTATATGCGGACTAATTTCTTATAATTCTACCTTGCGATTCCCTCGTTGTATATAAATACTCTCAAGGGGTCACAGGATGTTATCAGAATGTAAATCCGAAGGTCGAATTTGTAGCCATCTATTAGAAGTGGCTACCAAAATTTGATGTTAATGTTGGGCTGTAAGAGCCAGAAGGTCTACGCTAATTTGAGAGACAGTGCTTAAACACCTTTGGGATGTAGACTTGGCAAATTAGTTTTGCGAAAGGACTTAGTTTCTTAACATTCCTCGCCAAAAATATCCCTTTTCCTTGGCATCCAGAATCGGGCTTGCAAATATATGTAGCGTTCTTCTTGAGGCGGGAATACATAAGCAAATCTGCCATACTGCAACGTTAAGTAAGCACATTATCGAAAAAGTTGAAATCGAATATTTTTTCAGTAATCGACACATACTCTGATGGCAGACTCCAAGTTCTTGGGAAAAAGTTGTAGTCTTCAGGGAAACATTTCCGCATTCGGTTCAGGTTCCGTGCCAGCCGATCCTTTCTGCAAATTTCGTTCATCCCTGGGAAATGATTAGCTTTTTGTACAGGTGAAGATGGGCCCCAAAGACTCGCATGAGAATTCTGTTGAAAACGCATCACTATTTTTATTCTGTGCTAAAATAATTCAAAATTAACCAAATTTTCACATGCATCCCGTTGTATTAGCAAAACTATACTTGGAACCTCCGCATATCCAGAGCTTTTTCGAGAGATATTGGGACATCTGTCCAGATAATGTTCCAGAAGTTATGCTCATCGACTTCTTTAAATCCCATCTCGAGTGCAATTCTTCGGACTACATCGTAACGGCAACCTTCTAGGCAAACTGTTTTGCTCCTGATATCAAAAAAAGCAGATTGGTTAAAACTTGTTAGAGCTTGCATGTTCAGAACTTTTAGATCCGCGTTAAAATAAGGAATAGCTTTAAACTGACCTGCAATAAGTCTGAGCCCAAGTAGGACCTTTCCTCTTGCTATTTTTAACGGCATACCATTCACGGTCGCTGTCTGTAGTGATTATTTGTTCGGAACTTCTTTGTTCGTTTTCAGTGGATTCCTGATAATTACGTGCAGATCTTTCTGCAGAATAATCCGGAATCATGTTACCTGAAGATGATAAGCTCAAGGTTATAAAAATAGTATTTTACAAACTAAACAGCAATAGCACTATTATTTTATGAGTCGCTACGCGCTTACCAGCTTCATCCATCTGGAGCTTATTGCCTAAACTTAACGTGGAATCAAATATGAAAGAATTATCGGTAGTACTGTTTGAAGCCGTACTGGGGCTATCAGGTATCGACTGATGCTTGGAACTTAAGTTGAATCTCATCTTTGTATCACGGATTGCGTTATCTGTTTTAAAGTAACCGGTTGACACAAGTTTCTTTGTCGGTATAATTAATGGGGTCCACAGACATGCATTAATAGTGAGGGCTTGATATCTTACGTTTCTCCCTTCGGTTAGTAAGCACATTGCTGCTGTTACCCTTTGATCCAACAGGTTGCTTAACCAGTGAAGAACTGTTGATAAGCGCCGGTTGTGCTGAAATGTATCCCACATTTTCCCTGCAAGTCAGATACTCTCCTCAAACAGAATTAAGTTTAGATTTAGATGTGTAGATTTAGTTGTAAGTAAGTTAAATTTAATCAAGCGCAAACTGATTTACTTACGACGTACATATATTTGAGGATGTGAGCATTGAGTGAATTGTATTTCATATTTTGACTCCTTCTGATGTGCCCCATCTCTAAGTAACGACCGAAAACAATTAGAAATCTTCCCAAGGGATCACGTAAAGCTTGGTACAGGTTTTGGTTGAGCGGTTTAATGTTTTCGATGATTTCGGAGTCAGAGGTTGTTTCTTCTAACCGTCGTCGAGGATTGGAAATTCCCCTGTAAGCGCCCATGCGCTGATTTTCATCTGCATTGGTCGTATATGGTGAATTTTGCAGCACGTCCTTAATAGAAGATTGCGCTTCGTTTACACGACCTAGGCCATTGAAATAACCAAGTACTTTTCTTTTAGCAACACAACTACAGCTTTTAACTGACAACTGTTAAATGTATAGTACTCAAGAAAAAATGATACAACAGGCCTACTTGCGTTTGTACGAGCATGCTGCTCCATCCCAGTGGTAAAAATTGTGTACAGATGCCACAGTCTTCGATAATCGTTAATGTCCAGGTTTTTATTGTCGGGCAAACCCAGTGTGAAATTGACCACACTACAGAATTTTTGCAGTTCCTCCTTGTTCTTGTGATCAAGGGAATTTTGAATGACGTCGTAAGGAAATTTGGTATCTAGAACAGATGCCGCCACTGTCATAGCTACAACCTTTGAGAAAGTCCCACTGTCTGTGTAAATCTTTAGAAGCGTTTCATTTTGTACACTTCGGGCTACCGTGGAAGGAGTGTCGGTGTGGATGTTTAGATTTGGATTGAATCCATTCGGATTCTCTCGTATTAAGTTGAGCTTTTGAGATTTTCTTTGGCTCTTACTTAACTGATCTTTCAAATTACTAGATGCTTCCGATTCAAGAACTGATATCGCTCGAGTTTCCACACCCCGGATTTCCACTAAAGGTTCAAACAAAGTTGATTTCCGAACAGTTGCCTTTTCTTTTTTTCTTCTCGACGCTACCCGTCCGCTATCTGTTACATTACCTACAGGTCCGGCAGAAGTCCGCCGGGTTTCTTGTTGAAATGACATGAAGCATACGATAAAATAAGTGACACAAGATGAGGGTTAAACGCTATGTGGTACTAACTTCTCTATGATCAATATACTCGCAACAAAAATATAAACATAATGCAAAAACAAGAAAATTGAATTTGCCTGAAACTTGCGCCATTTATGCTTCCCATCCGCACGCAGCTAGGGAAACAGTTATCATGTATAACTGTGACATGTGGTAATTTTAACGTCTATGTATAACTGCAACGTGCACCAAGTGCTCGTTTCGGCGGATTATGAAAAATAGTGTAAACTGTGGCATTTGCATCCTAGTTAATAGCTCCAACCCAAAAAATCCCATGTTTTTCGGTTTTCGTGAGTAATTACGATTCACCGGTTTTTAATGGGGAAATTGCTAACGGGAAATCACATGCGATTCTAGATCGTCCAGGCATCGATCCGTTCGAGTCATCGTTAAAGCGTTTCCTGAACGATAATCCCAGCAAGTGATACATTTTTGGAAAGCCCACAAACTGATGTGAGGAAGAGTATTGTGCTCATATTCAAATCCACTAAAACAACGGCTCTAAACACCATGTTAATAAAAAATGAATCAATATCTTTAAATATAAATCACGTGGAGTTGTTATTTCAGTTTTGTAGGTCGATTTTTTAGGGTTAATGAGTATGCGTCAAAAGGTGCGAGCTCCGCTATCGCTTCTTTCCTGCAAGTTATGGTGCAATAAATCCGACATTTTTGAAATTCGGTTTTTCGCAAATAGGCAATTATCTCACAACCGGATAGGCTTTATACTGTGTTGCCTGGAGTATCTCTTGACGCTTGCCCCATACTTACGTAGCTGCCCATTGTGGAGATATCGCAAGTCAAAGTTCTGACATTTTTGCGAATTTTCCCGCCATAGACGGAGCTACAAACATCCGATGTCCCTGAAATTTTGCTAAGTGGGTAAAATTAACACGGGAAATCCGATTATGATACGCTATAATGTCCCAGACTGCTAAAAACCCGGGTAGCCTACTCTGCTATCCGGGTAAAATAAAATGCCGGGTTGAGTAAAATTTCGGGTTCCCCACATCATCAGCTTTCGAAAAATGTATAATATGTGTATGGGGTCCAAAAATGGTCGCAATAAAGTCCAAATTAATACACTATTCGACACACTGTGTGGTACTGTGGGAGTGTCCATCACGGTAGAATTTCCGTAGTGATGGTTGATCTTGGGCGAGAAGAGGCAACCGGTAGATGACTAGTAGGTAGGTTGGGCACTCTAGAGATTCCGAAGTCTCCATATTCGCCAAACGACACAACTGCAAAGGTACAAGGCGGTGTCTTTTTAGGGATTCGATAGTTGGCGAGGGAAAATAAAAAAGTGTTAGCAGGGATGGTGGTAGTCGTTGTTGGTTATATGGCGGCAAGGAACTCTTGGTCGATGAAGACTTCGATTCCGTCATCAGAAGACGAGTCGTGCACCAGGCATAACTTCCTCTGACTTACTCTTCTTATGCCTTTTAGGAGTCTTCTTATTTTTGCCGGTTTGTTAAAACTGACTATTGCGATCGGTGTATTGGATGTCCACAATTTGACATATAGTGTTAATACGCGTATATACAGTTGAGCTAAGGGTATCAACACGTTAGCTACTATATATCTACACTATTTACCAATAATTTCATAACTGGGGGGAAAATTGCTTTCCGATTGGTGATTGGGCTGCCCACAATCTGAAATACTGTGTATCCATTTATAAAAACACTATATCTGCACTGTATATTAACTATGAGTATATCAAGATCAGCGTTGCGGTCGTCCTCAATCCTTTTTAAATCACAGTTATGTAGCCTATTCTTCAGTCAGTGTCCGGGATTTCACTGTATAATAAAAAAGACTTTCGTCAGTGAGGGAATGATTACAAGCCTCTGCCGCAAAACGTTTGGGTAAAGTAAAAAAAAAGTAAAGTAAAGTGAGGAGTTTATAGACCTTCTTATACTCGTACGAGTTCATCCAGGTCTGCCGTTCTTCGCTTTACTTTGTGGGGGCTTGCGCCTTTATTCTTACATTGTCTCTTAACACGGCTTACTAACTATGGGGGATTAGCCCCGCACCCGGGAAGGAGAGCGCTCCAGGGAAAAACCCAATTTTTAGTTGATTATATAATGGCTTTATAGAGTGGGGAAAAAACCTGTAGCTATAGCATTACAAATGTTGAACGAATCGGCCAAGATTCGAACCCGCGCCTCTCTCTCCTCCCATGATATGGTCTCAACGCTCTACCAACTGAGCCACGAGACCAGGTCTACGTTTGGGTAGTATTATATTACGTGAATTGAGAAGAATGAATCGCGTATCGCAAGATAGCCTATGTTCTACTGTAATGTCGTATATTCCTAGGAATTAGGGCAGGAAACAGTGCAAAGATAACGGAAATCAAACGGATAGATATATATAATTATTTGTACTATACATAATCTGTGTCAATACCTCAACCTTTGCCTATCAGATTTACAGTTTCAGCATCACGGTAGTTGTATGAATTTCCATTAATGTGAACACATTGCACTATAGCGCAATTATAAGAAACTTTGGGGAAGAAAAATGGCGAGAATGGAAAATTAAATCTTCCCTCCCTTTAAAATTTATAAAAGACTCGAACTAGTAACGAAGTTTATTTAAAAGAATTACCCTCTCTTCACATTTTCATGCGTTTTTCTTGGAGGTTTTGTGTTACCCCGTGGTAAATTGTATCTGAAACCGGCAGTAGGGAGAGTTTCTATCCTGGTTCAATTTTTTGTCTTGAGGGTAGGTTTGGAAACTTCCAGGGATCATTCCTTGCTTGTGGGTGGTAGAGATGAAGAAGGTGAAATAGGACCCGGCTTGGTGGCTTCATTTGTTTCCAAGTCAACTACGTGCATCGGTAGATCCTCATTCCAAGTGTGGTTGAGTGCTGGGAGGGAGTAAAGATGTAGCGTAGATATTGAAGGAAAGAGCGTGTCTACATCAGAAACAGAGTCTATAAGGTCGGTGGGGTAATAATCCTCTTTTATCAGCAGTTCTGGAGAGTTTAAGCAGGCCATAGAGCCCATGTTAGAATTGTGTGGGAGTTAAAGCGGCATTAGATAGGAAATAGTTTTTTTGGCAAGAGGAAGTTTTTAAGATTGTAAGTATACTGTAGGATCTAGATCTGTGATGCCATAGCGGAATATTGGTTCCGGACCACGTCGTGGCCTGGAAGAGGCAAGAGATTCTGCACTAGAAGATGAGGATGCTACTTGAGAACGAGATATTCTGGATCTTTGGAATGATTCTTTGGGTTGCTGGTGTAGCGTAAAGAGCTGCGGTCGAGCCGGGGAAAGTTCGAGCATTTGCGGATTACGAATAGTGCTGTCAACAAGGACAGGAAAATCAGGATAACCAAATAGTTCAGAAGAGCTACGTGGTGAGAGCAGGGGAGAGGAGTTTGCTGTAGTTTTTGAGAAATAGGATCCATTGTAGAAGGATCATCATCAGAGAGTGGGTTCATGGTAGGCGTCGTAGTCAGAGCTATAGTGGGAGTCAGACGAAGCCTTCAATCTCTTGAAGCTCGTCTTCCCTAATCTCTCTTCCAGGTCACCTACGGTGACAATTTGAGGGCTTGGGGCAGGTTAATTAGAAGTGGTTTCTGAAGGGGGAGATGTGAAATTGATAGGCAGGATGAAGGTGGCGAGCTAGATGCTGGTGTAGGAGGATTCAGGTTCAAAGGTAAATCTAGGGGTATTTTTTGAGGTGATGGGCGTGTGTGTAGTAGGTAAAAGAAGGTTAGGAGGGATATTCAGTTTCCTTTAGGTATTAGCGGTCGTGCTTCTTATGTAGCAACTAAATCTCCTACCTCGAAGGAAATAAGAGAATGCACCCAATCATGTGTAAATTTTTCTTGGAGCTGTAACCTGCACGTATTCTCATTTCCAATATCCTGATGCTCTCGAGTTAACCTAAATGATTAGCAGGACTAAGTAGGGTTTTGTGAAGCTCAACAGAAGGAAATATATTGTCGCGGTATGAATTAGGTTCGCGTCCATGGCTAATAGAGTACGGAAATACTTTGTGGGTGTAGATATTGTGGTATTCTCGTTCTACTGGACTGCCAATAGGTGCAGATCCCAATCGAATGGTCTCCAGGAATGAAATTGAGACAGAGGGGGTTTGCGTAGTTGCCTTGTGACAAGGTTTGTGGTTACAGCTATCAGTGAGAGTACAGGATTTTCCGCGGTATATTTAAATTTTGGCAAAGAGCCTTGCACGCTGATAGACGTAAGTTTAGGTTCAGTATTGAACGGAATTGAAAGGAGCGAAAACCTTGGTGAGAGATAGAAAAAATTTGGAATATTGAATTGTAGAATAATCTAAGATCCTTTTCTTTCAAAATCCTTCCATCCTTACCTTCCTTACCGAAATGGATCCCGGATGAATTAAAATTAACCTGCACAAAGAGACAGGATTTCAGGCTGTTGTGATGGACAGAGACTTCAAAGATACGGAGGTTGTGGTGAGTTTTTGTCGAGAGTTGAACCAGCTGCAGAATCGATATTTGGGACAATTCCAATCCATGATATTGAGGATTAGCTAGGCTCACAGAATAGACTTGATTCTCGGTTTAAGATCTTATTTATAAGCGCTACGCTGCTTTTCCACGGGTTAATATGAGATTTGTAAAGAATAAAGTACAGAGTAACTTCTTCTTTAGCAATTAACTGGGTAGTTTATTCCTGTTTAGCTTGAATAAACGACTGCTTGCTTTACCACAGAGCAAGCGTATATATAGTATGCACTGGCAAGCTCTTGCACAATGAGCTTGCCACATATTATAACAAACTCGGGCGTCTTAGATGATGTCCGAGGCATAAGATGGGAGGATATTGGATACAATATCCCCGTCAGCAATAAATGTCAACAGCCATAAAACTTTATGGCTGAGTGACTCTGACTAAGCGCAGATTAACAAACACACGGTTGAGTAAGATTCATTCCATAGAATAATGTATTCTTACTCACCCGCTTCATATTTTAACAAGGTTGGAAAACTACACTACGAATTGGGTAGAGAAAGGATTTTAAATACCGAGTGTTTAGGACAACAGGACCTTGGCCGGTGCTGCTAGTTTCCCCTCTTTATTGGCTATAAAGTTTTAGAACCAGTTTTATTGTGGTTCAGAACCACGCTCTACTACTATGTGAAAGAGTAGAAAGGGTACATTATTTCCTATACACAGTTTCTAAGAATAAGTCGGAGTTAGTTCTGAGGTTATTTATTGAAGAAACATCTAAGTCCGAATGAGATAAGAATTAACCAACGTTGCTCTGTCAGTGATGGTTCACTAGAAGACTGAACCGGGTGAAGATTATGAGTGTATGGGGAGTAGCTTCTCCACATGAGTAAGCTGACTGCAGCATCGTAACTACAGTGAGTGAAGACGTATTCCAAGAGGACACGGTAGGAGTCGATACTAAGCATAAGCATTCCCTTACGTAGCAGGACGGGATATGAATGTGATAACAGAGCTATTGGCGTCTGTCATCCTTATACTATTCAAATTGATCAATGATCATCATCATAAACCAGTATTGACATGGGTTTCAACACACAGGTTTCAACAAGCTACGAAGCATATATGTGTACATACGATGAGCTGAAGAATGGCGTGTGGAACCCAGTAAACTTCATTGGTGATTCCAAATAGCAATCCACAGAGCACAGGGAAATGACGGGTTCCACTTCTTCGCGGCCGCGGCCACACATGTACAGTAGAAATATTACTATCGGTATTGCGAATAACGGTTTATGGGTTATAACGGGGTAGATCTAAAGTCCCAGCAGACAAATAACTTTTAATAACGTATCTGAGTAACGGTTTATTCCTTATAAAGGTGTAATTCGGCTTCCCCCTACGTGACCGTTATAAACCATATCTACTGTCTTACGATTGGCGGACGCGGCCTGAAAGCTCATGGCATCAACTTATGACAGTGGCCGTAGTAGAACCCTTGGCCGCAACTTTTAACGTGTCGCCGTGAACTTATAATCAGGGCTGTCGTCTAAAACCCTGGGGCCGTCAAGTTTTGATTGCGGCCGCCGGGTGAAAACTCAATGCCGTCAACTGTTAAGTCAACTGTACGCCACTTTAACTCTTAAGCATTATTTTGTGGAGCTGGAGCATTGTAGATCAAGTAAAATCGCAAAACAGCTTTCCATTTTTACAGGCATTAAATGTTAATTGCAAATAAGCATTTACTTTACAATCTACTTTAAGAAGTCCCATCAGATACTTCATGCACGAGCTATAATTCAATATTATACATTATTTTATTATTATTATAATGTCTGTACAGCCCAGAAGCTGTTGTAAAACTAAAAAGTATCATCAATGTTTCAAAATGTGATTTTAGCAAAATGTTTCAAAAAGATCGCAAGTATATCAATAGTGAGAAGGTTTGAGTGTCACAACAAAACTATGATCAAATATTCCAAGTTTGGTTGAAATAATGGTCAATTACTTAAAAATTTATCCTCAAAATTTCTTGATCAAGGTTTCAAAAATCAATCAATTCTGTTAAGCTTTTAGCTGCAATTTAATGCCTGCAAAAATTGTATGTTTTTTTACGTTTTACTTAATCTACAGTTGAGTGCCAAAAGATAAAACTTACTACTTAACTTGGCGAACATTTAATTAATAGTTGACGGCAGTTAATCCGGCGGCCGCGATAAAAATTTGACGATAAGACTTCGGCAATCATCAAAAGTTTAAGGCCACGGGTTTTAAGGCAACGGCCACGATCAAAATTTAACGGCCATAGGGTTTAACGGCGGCGGTCACGGTCAAAAGGTCACGGCGATGGGTTTTAAGGCGGCGGCCACGATCAAAAGTTAAGGCCATAAGATTTCAGACGGCGGCTGCGGCCACGAGAACGTCATATATGGATGGTGGGGCCACGGCGGCGGCCACGAAAGAGTCAATGGAAAGCACAATACTTCTTTTGGAACGTGGGACAGTGGATCATCATATTTAAAATGGTGACCCCAGTAAATATCAATGCAATTCAAGAAGATCTCCAGCCACCCATGTACCTGATCGGACTGAAACCCCACTTAAGCAATATAGAGTAAAGTCCGACATTTTGGAAAAAATCTGTTTCCATTCCAAAGCAAATACTACAAGTAACTGCCATCGAAAATTTTCAACTTGTATTGTAAAAATCCTGCATATAGCTTATATTTCAGTTTTTAATCATTTACCCATGGGGGTTACAAATCCATTTAAAGTTGTCCATAACAATGTTTTTGTTTTCAGTTTCATTACTACCTCTGGTATTTTACAGTTTGTAACATAAATTTCTCTCATTCATTACTGCTGAACATTGTTAAAGTTATTTGTATAATTATAACACTTTTTATATGCCTAGGTCATCGCTTACAGTTAAATACAGGGTAGCTAGTTTATCGCACAACATCCTTACTATTTTAACAAAAAAGTACAGACAGCAATTAAGGCACGTGAGGTTATTTATGCACAAGCACATTTTCAACTATACTTAATTTAATTAAATGAATGAATAATTAAATATCTTTCGGATTAAATCTAACTTTACATTGGTGGGTATACTGCTTTGCGATTACAGAACACTTTTAAGTCCGGTTATAATGCAGTCCCGAGAATCGTTACCGGTTCTGGAAGTTACAAGAATGAATGGCTACAACAATTTACTAGCGTTGGGAGTGAAAGGTAGCAAATGAAGTAGATTAATCCTCACATTCAGCTACTTCTATACAGCTTTTAGGTGCTTCGGAATGCATGTATAATAATAATAAGACACGTTGTATTTGTCTGTTACTTGACAGCATAAACAAAAAAGTGAGGGGTGGTGTAGGGAACCGGCATCTTTGATGCTCCCGTAGAACACACATGATATACGCGGGGGGCAGGAGGATAGTGGATGAGTACGCTGCAAAGAATTTGTTCCACAAGATAGAACATAGTAATAGTAGCATTTAACTACTGCGCGAATCAGATAATAAGAATTTAATCATCTCTCCTCAAGTTTCAGCAGTGAGCATAGTACAACATGAGGGGATGCAAATAATACCGGGTAAGGGCAGTAGCAAATCACGGCAATTACTCATCCAATCCGTTTGAATACCATAGTCAATTCCTGCGACGTTACTACTTCTGGTATCAACTTTACGCTATCGCTCCTACCGTGAACAGATTTCTTTATCCTACAGGCATATGTGATAACATACCAGAAGAAAATAGGCGGATGGCAGACTTCCACAGCACAGCTGGGAACGGGGCACAATAAAGATGGAACAGGCGAATACACGATATAATCAATGCGCCCTGCAATTCTCCTGCGCGTGATACAAGCCGTAGTCATTTAACCGGGCCAACGTTTGGAAATAATTATTCTATACGCTGCGAAAATTGAATACAAAGGCACATATTTTTGGCCACACGTTGTTGCTTGGTGTCGGCCAGCCAGAGCTATTACAGTACAGTTCAGCAGAATAAAGGCATTTTACAACAATTAAACTTGAGAATCTGAGTTATGATTTAATTCGTTCTAATAATAAAATACGTAAAGCCTCATACAAAGAGTGGCCCCTCGATTTTGTATTACATTAGAGTTGATGCAAACAGAAAGGATAATATTGTATGCGGTCGGTCATTAGTCGAAAAATCCTTGAGAATGAGTTACCTCGACATACGAAATTATATTCGGAATAAAAATGTCTGCTCATCCGTATCAAATACCTGTGTTAGTCGTCCTTGGGAATTTGTAAATCATGGGAGTCTTTGGGAAATTTTAACAGAGAAATAAATCTATTATCAATCCCACAGATTAGTGTCTACATACCAGGATACAAAAATAATGTTCTTACAAGATTATTTTAGAAGGAGTAGAAAAAACATTTTAAAAATGATTGCATCATTAAACGGGGTTCAAGTTGCATGTATTTATGATTCAGCGAACTATGTCTCCTAAGCCGCCTTCGTAATGCAGACGTACTGCTGTTTGGATTTGGATAGACACAATTTACAATGGAGGAAATATCGTGGGTTTAAAATATCATTCGAAAAGCTCTATTTAAAACAGTGGTTTCGAATGATCATTTAAAATAAAACATGTAGGTTAAAGTTTTATAGATACTAACTGGTTTCATCCTTGACGAACAGCAAAACTTTGTCACTTAATTATGGCTACTAACCAGTCGCCACTTTACATAGCCACACCACACCGACTTAAAGATATCGTCCTTAATAAAGCTGTACATATTTTACAAAAACGTCTCAATAACTTTGGAGAGTATAAATAAAAAGTTTCAAGTATATATCTTATTTTATGTTGAGTAAGTAAAAAAACTTTTTACATTTCGTATATATAATACAGACAAGATAGAACACATATATAGAACATGTAAAGACAAAACATGTTTCACACTCCATTCATTAGTATTCATGTATACGGGGGAGGATGGGGATGAACTTAAAATTCAATGGGCTTCTTCATACTTGCCAAATCATTCATAATTTAACCCTATATAGCATAACACCATTACTGCCGAAATTATTACACAAGACAGGAACTGTTCAGTAGCAGTTCCACCATAGTCGTAGTTTCTCGTATATTCAAAGAAAATATTAACACGCAAGGACACTATATGTACGTGTAACATAACCATATAAGTTGGTGTGAATTAGTGGAAATTTCTTATTTGTTCTGCTTTCACGAGGGTTTACTGGACGGGGATAAGAAGGGAAGGTTTTGAAGAATCTAAATGTACATTTTCTTGACTTTCTTCTCTAAAGTTTCTGAATTAAGATTGTTCTTCAGCGGGTTTTTGTTAGCTGTGGGAACATTAACGACAAAATCAATAGGTTTCGTGGTCAATCTTTGTGTCTCGTTCACCGCCAATTGGGCATTTGATGATGAGTCTTTGGTTTTATTTTGACGAGTTCCCATCCATTTAGCCAGGAGAAAACCCATCGCAAAACCAACGAGAAGCGATAAAGCTCCGGACGACACAGTCGCCGCAATCACAGATCGGCTACTCACTCCACCTTCTTCGGATTTCACATACGACAATTCGTAATCTGCGAAAGAAACAAACACAATTCAGTCATTAGTCATTTAGTCATACATGTAGAAAAAAAGAATACGGTTGTAAGAATTGCTACTGTAGTTTTTTTCAATCCCGGAATACACACAATACAGTAGGAACCTATTCACCGCATCGATCATTTAAAACAATAGTCCGCTTAGAGTAAAACAAGGGTTGCAAAAATGCCGCTTTGCATGCAAGTATATATACATAACACAAGGACAATAAAGCAAGCACGAACGTAAGAAGCAACGGCATGGAAAGTAAATAAGATGGTTCTCTCATTCACCCCCCACCGAAAACCAGGTGCAAAAAGGATTTAAAAGTAACCCTAAAACAAAAAAGCTTCCGGGAGTCTCCCTGCAGTTTCTTCTCCGCCATAGCCTCAGTTGTTGATAGTTATTCTTAGTAAAAATACGCTATTTGCTAATCAATCCCAACTTTTCGCAAGCTTTTAATGCACTTCAAGCCTACAGTCTCGTTTATAATCCGGTACACACCAGGGGAGGGTGACATGTACGTAATCTTCAGTTTCTTTGAAACTAAAACGAATCTTTAAAAGCGAAAATAAATAATGAAGCATTTTCTCAGCGGTAGTTTGGGAAACTCAACGAGCCTGTTATAAATGAGGCGGTAAAATTTTGCAAAAACTACACGACGTTTAAGGAATCATGCAGAAATTTTATAACGTTGACAATGTGCTAATCCACCTGCATGCCCTGATGTTTCTTCGTAAGGGATTTACATGTTACATGGAGTCATCCAACCCTACACTTCTTATCTCATGAGTAATCAAATCAACGGGAGGAGGACTGAATGGCTGGTAACTCATAATGTTCAGAGGACAACAACTCCGAAGGAGTCGTGCTCCCTTTTGGCAAAAAACAACTACTTAGCAATCATAAAGTCGGAGACAATGCCGGCAAAGTCTTTCTTTACCCTTTTGTACTTTCCTTCTTTTTAAATCTTGTACTTTCAACAGGAGTCTCATCTCATTCTTCCTACTGTAGTACTGTACGCACCAATTTTCTACCTCACGTCTGCCATTATATTTACGTATGTGTTCTATCCGAAGATAGGCTAGAGTTGGAGCGAGTTTTATAAAAAAATCCGCAGATTCACTTTTTACACGATTTCAATCTTACATGCGGAATTCAAAAGTTATACAGACTTGTGCACATGCAATTGCGAAATTAGTTACGTAAAAATGGCGACGCTTTTTCTCTAGCAATAACCTCGTGGAAATCCACTTAATCATAACTCTTCTACCTGTCTAGCTCGCGTGCGTTCATATAATATCAACAACCCAAAATAATACATCAATCACCCTACAGTCAATAACGTGGACGGACTACACGAGAACTTTAATGCAGTCAGGTTTAGCTATAACTACATCTTCCATTGCTTTAAACCTTCATGTCATCCCCCATAAGGATAGAAAATAAATAAACTGTTTCAATAATAAGACTGCAATAATCATTTTCAAGAACAAGAGCTAAAGGCTGGGAGTTGGAGGAAAATCATGATGAGAGGAATTCATCATGATGAAAAATGTCCAAAGAAATTGCAATTTCAACAATATTTGACTTTCCCCCTCACTTTGTCACGCAGACAAAAAGTACAGTCCTTACTTAACCCTAGTCCAAGGCAGATACAGCAACGAGATACAATTGAGACTTGAGATACTCTTAACTCCAAACTCAGTAACAATTACCGCGACGGGCTGTGAGCTAAAGATATACTTTTTCAAAAGTTTTAACTGAATGTCTTCTAAAGAAAAAAGCCAGTCAAGGTCCTCGACTCGGATGAAACAGACATCAAGGGGGATTTCTTGAGTAACTTATCAAGCATCTATACCTTCTGCAACCACTAGCGATACAACATGGCCCTCTCCGTTGAGTGCACATTTATACAGACTTGATACGGATGAGTGAAGAAAATATATATACACTAGATAATCCCAAAGCTGCCATGATTATGGAGTAAAATCAAATACACGAAAGCTCGCATAACTTACAAGGATAATAAAATAAACTGAATTATAAATTCTAATACTACAAACACCATAAATTAGTATAAATACAACAATATTTAAGCTAATAGTTACGATTGCGGAAAATAAAACATTCGCGCTTAATAGCTTATGCACGACAAAGACCAGCAAGACAAGGACGATGAACATATTGTTTTGATAATATCTTGGACGATAATAAAAATAAATGATTCATAAGGACAGTGGACAGTTTCGAGAGGATACTGGTAAAATTTGGAATAACTCTAAACTTGCTCCGTATATAAACAAACGGCATTAACAAACAGCTTGCACGGCATTCCCAGGCCAAGGTACAAGGTAGACTAAAACACACTTCTTAGCCAGTATGTAAGAGTCTTGAAAAGTTTCTCAAGTCGGAACGACGACGGGGAGGGGAGCGACAATACAAAATGAACACTTGACAACCATGTCCTTGTCTTGCTGTCATCACTCATCAATTTCTCCATCTCAATAGTTTGACAACTCTTTGTATTTTAACTTTGGAGGAATGGCGTGCAAATATTTTTCACAGTCTTGAGTTAGTTATTATGTTTGTAGCATTGTTAAGGGCATGATTGCGCAACAAACGTTTGGGATATTATCATACAGTGGACCCGAGATGAGGATTATATACCCATCTTTCGCAAACAAATAATCATAATCAACGCTAAGGCTAAGCTACAGTAGTAGTAAAGTGAGTAGGTAAGCTAAATACAGTGAGATTGAAAGTGAAGTGATCTACTTGTTTCATATACACAGCATGATTTTCGTGACTTTTTCTTAAACTACAAGTTGAAATTATAAAAAAAGGCATAGAATCCTCTTGTGAGTCATGACGATGAGTCTGTAAAGTTTATACAAATCGTTATTAGACTATGGGCTAACCTTGCTGCTGGAAGTTGCGGAGTCGTGGGATCTCATTCTCTGAGACGGAATAATTTTCTCCATTGGATGACGAGGGAGCTTGATCTCCCAATGTGTTCGTGTCCAGAGGATTGGATTCTGGGATTGTGGAAGCGGGTGTGCATGTACAGCAACCCTCTGATTGTTGTCCTGAAGAAGATCCAGAATCCGAGGAGTCATCTCTCCGGGATGATGGAGCTTCAGGACGCTCATTAATACTTTTTAGATGATTGGCCTCTACGACGTTCACGTCTGGATTTGTTATATCTGCTAGTACAATGTCATTGTGAGGGACTCATTCAAGCAGTTGCGGTCATTGTGATTTATTTAAGGAATAAACTATATACTTTATAAAGCAAGGAATCTACTCGCTTAGTAATGCTACTGATACTAAACTACATGTACATGACCAACAATACGTGGAATTAAATATTCTCTCCAATTCACTACTTGTAGTACGCTCAAGCTATAGACACGCTAGTGTCCAGTTTTCAACTCAGACAACGCGAACGAAACTACAGAGAAGACTCAATTGAAATCTCCGTAGATACCAAGCAAAAACTACGGACAATGGCATGAAATAAGACAGACGAGAAAAACTAGAGCACACAATGATAGTGAGAGAGCAGGATGGAAATCCTATTCAGTTAGGCACAGTAGAATATAAGTTAGAGAATGAAGGCAAATTTAAAAGACTCACCATCAGAAGAAGATGGACATAAGTTGATATCACCCGCTGTCACATCTTGAATAAGATTTTCGGACAAGGCCCTCCTTGATTCTTGTCCCTCCTTGGAAACACATTTGTGATTGTCAATATCCCATGCACAGTGAGGATCACGGATCTTTATGCAAGAGGAACAGGACGTAAACTCCTCGCAGTGGTCCACTTGAATGAGGACCGCGTCCGTTTCGGACGTTACTAACAGTCTTTTAGCACTCACTAAGCGGAGTGATTTTATTGATTTACCCGGGAATACTTCCCAGGATTGAGAGATCACGGATAATTCCGGATTGTAAAAATTAAGCAGTGATGATGTTGTCGAAGCATTTACTACAGCTTTCATCACCTTCCCGGTTTCTGCACATAAAAAACCAAGAAAAAAAGTATTACAGTCATGCTCCAGTCAACGGAGTAACTACCGGTTACAACTATGGTCGTAGTGTCAAATAGACTCCCATGCTCCAGCCTAGCCTTACGGCATTGCAAGGAGCCAGAGCACCTCAGTGTGCTAAATTTACATGTAAGTGTCAAAACCAGTGTTGCGTAAAATCAAAGGAACATCAAACTGACGCCTAAGAATAATGGGTGCGAACCGGTAGCAAAAATATATGTAGTAGGGGTAACATCCTACTGTGAAAGGACACTCGTTTCTTAGACGAGAATGATAAGAATAATGCAAGAAGAAGACAATTATCTCACCTGTCCCGACATACAGAACGTGATAGGGCCCCGTCTCAGGCGATCTGTCTACCTCAATGGTAGTAAAGCGATCATTGTGGGATGACTGTGTCATTATAAGTTGGCCCTGTACAGCCTCATCCATCAAGGGATGATCTTTAAGGAAAGCCAGGGTATTTGCACTGGGAGCATTTTGGGGGTCGGGTGAACATTGTCCAATATTCTGTTGGGGGAGGTCCTTGCTCGGAACTGGCAACCAATTTGAATTGTAGCTGGATTGTCCTTTAAAGGGTCCGTTAAAAGCTTTGAGGATACTCTCGACAGTAAAGCCGCAAACTGCTGAACCTCCTATGCTATTTGGGGGAGTGGTGAAGACGGCGTAGAGCATCTCGTTCCCGGTCTGGTTGTTCATAAAAATATCTGTTGTGCCTCCTGGAATTCAAATTTAAATAATCTTGGTAGAGTAAATTCCTTGAAAAAAATTGATTTACGCCGCCCATCACAAGAAAAAGGTTTATCCGAGGAGGCCCAGGCTGTACCATAGAACAAAAATGTATATGCGATATTATGAAGACGAGAGCACAGAACGAGAGTGAGACTACATACTTTATAAATCTCTAAATACGAAAGCAACGGCGCCGGAGGGAATTTTATGTTAATGGTATATTTTTTCACAGTTTTGGCTCCTTGTAATTTTGGCCCGGATCGTACTCTCTTTCTTTTGTGTACTCTCATTATCATCGTATCACCTCCTCTTCAAAGTTGCTCAGCAGCTTAAACCTCTTGTATAAAAAGGATTTTAGAAAGAGGATGTTCAAGCTGCCCATTGGTTGCAACTTACGTATGTGATCAAAGTAAAATGGGAATTCGCCCGGCACCGAACAATTAAGTCTGGCCTTAAGGAATGTTGTAAATCGATCTCGATGCTTTCGACTTCCATGATCGTGTCGACATAATCGAGCTACGCGGCTAAAGACCGCCTTCCCGCAATTCAAATGTTCTGTTGCATATTCCCGGAAGAAGAAGAGAGCAAAATCCTTCCAGCTTTGAGAGCTGACGAAGGCAGGGCTGTTTAAATGGCGAAGATCGTATTGCTCTGTCCGCATCGGACTTTTGTAGATAAGGGCGTCAGTCCCACTGAAATCCGCGACGGTGGCAGAGTACATGGCTCCTTCGTGGAGGACCGATGTGGAGGGATGTGTGGGGTTAAAGGGAGAGTAGCCAATGCCAGGGAACTCGGTGGTGTAATTGGACAAGTCCGGATTGTAGTAGCGACATGTGGGTTTGAATGCATTAGTTCCGCACACAATAAACCCATCATCATTAATTTTTTGGATAGATTTACTAGTTCGTCCACCCGCTGTCGTATCATTAGCCCCTAATGAAGAAGATGTGAGATTCCTCTCCTCCCTCTTCATCAACTGGCGGTGTGGTAAGGGGAGGGGCCCGTGAAACACGCGAACAAAATTGTAACATTCCGAGTCCGGCTGACCCTTTATTTGACATTGATCTCGATGATGTGGTGATACTGCCCAGTCCAACGCCTGGAATATACCAAATAAACAATACAATCAGAAAATCAGCCCATACTACAGTCAAAGCATTCCCGCAGATGATCGCATTTAATTTCAATTAATCAAACACACCTTCCTTCTGTATCATAAATTCAGGAAAAAGCAAGTACATCGGCTAACTCAATTTCATCTCGGGTTTAGGAGAACAAATTTTCAGCTACACCCTACAATAAATTGCTATTAAAAAGAATCCACACTTACAGATTTCTCCTTCAGATTATCCGTACTAAGCCGGTATAGCTTATCCCGTCCACCTATGAACACATTGTCCGCATTCCATCTCAGTACGTTCAAATGGTCTTCGGGGTGGCCCGAAAATTTACCGACAATCCTTAACTCATCTGGAAGAAAGGGAATATTATCATTAGTCATCAGAAGATACATTCAAGATTGCCATACAAGGATACACAATATCATAACAGCAGAACCACCAGGCACCACCACACCACCACCACTCTCTCAATTCATTATAATCATTATATTAATACCCACGCACACACTTATTATTACTCTTCATCCTAATATTAAATACTCTTGCCCGTACCCTAAATATCCTCTGGTCACAGTCATTTAATAAGCTAAACTCTAAACCCTTAGCCCTGCCCACTTTTCCTCTTAAAACAAAAATGCATTAATAACTTTACTTATAAATACCACCATCATAATTTATGCTTACCCTCCTTAATTCTTCCCTCTCAGCTCCAAACTCTTCTTTTCCACCACCCACCACTATGCTTGCTTTCTACGTCTTTCTAAATGCATTAAACTCTACCAACTTGAACTTCACCTCATTACCCATTTAAACAAAATATATATACTCATATAAACTTTCAAACTCGCCTTTCCCCTTCTTAAACATCTACGTATATCCTATGTATTTTGATTTCTCTAGATCGTAAATTTCTTCACTTTTCACTGAAACCCAAGCCCGCAAGCCTTAAAGGAATCATTTCACTCCTATGAACAATACACTCCCTGTAAACCACGGTTCAATTACTCTACCTCCTGCACGTGGCCATGATCCTAAATATATTTTTTAGACATGATCAACCTCCCCGCCTCGGTTCAACCCTCTGCTACACAAGAAACCGAGGGAGAAAAACAAAAGAATCCACACCAAGGTCAAGGTTCCTGGATGCCTGATGGCAAGTAATGATCCTCTTCTCATTCTCAAGTTCGAATGCAATCCAACGCTTGACTTTGGCTTTTTATTAGCCGTGCAAAGAAATATAGGATGCTTATTATTGCTTGGCTAAAACCATGCAAGAGTATTGCGCCTCCGTAACATCAAACACGAATATCATCCACCTCTTCTTATCCAATATCACGATTCTTCATCATCTTATCGAGATTTGTCTCACGTTCGCACCAAAAACTAGCCTGGGCCAGTCATCTAGAATAAAATGATGGTTAACTCTTATTTTCTGAAGGGGTTCTTCTCTTCACGTAAGGAGGGGAAATGAAAATCTGGTCAAGCTGAATTCACGTCCACCGTCCCTAATACCAAGCTCACACTCCCGCCATCATCTTGTAGCAATTCCATAATATGTCATATAAATTTAATAGAAAAATCTAAACACACTCCGCCCTCATCCTTACTTATTACCAGCTACTTAACTTGAAAGAGCTTCCACAAGTTGTAAGAGCGGAGAAGAAACTACTTCCTTGGGTGAGATGTAGTAAGTTACTAGATGCAGGCTAGGCAGGCAAGTAAGCCAGGTAAGGATGGTATTACATATCTCCATCTAACGTTATTACAATATCTTGGAATATCTCATGCCACCCTGTATGAATCACGTCGAGGTGATTCAAACACGCTCCCCTTCTTAACTTGTTAAAATGCTCATCATTTTCTACATCATCATCAATCTCTTCCTCATCTTCATGAGCTTAAGCCATAATCTCTGCTGCTTCCTGGAAAAAGTTCCAAGCTAGAGAACGTACCTAAACTTAATACTCGTACTCGTGCAGATTTTCTTGTGTATTCAAATTTTATACGACCAAGAATTATAGCAGATTTCATGGAAATAATCATATGTACTTTTGCTTATAGCGGTCAACCGGTGGATACCTAAGCGATTTGACTCTTCGGGCCGTCATCATAAACACCGCCATGGGACAACGCCAACAACCAGGTATCTCAAAGGTAAACCTCTCATCCGTCTAGTCTGACACGTATGAGGAATTGTGAATCATTTCAATAAGACTCATTCCCGTCTGAATCACGTCGCGTTCCTAAATCGCCCGACGACTGGCTACACAAGAAGAAGATGTACACAGGCTCTTATTTTCTAAATTACTTCCATTCCATTACACCAAACCTCAAGATGTAGGAAGGAAGACCTTATAAGACTAAAAGCTTGTACGCGGCTACTCAGCAGCTTTCCCTAGCTCTCAGTTCTAGGGAAATGAGCCGGAATCTAAATTATTGTCATCTTCTCGTCCATCAATCCACTCATTTGAATTTTTTGGTAATGGTTCATATCCACTTCCACCCTAGTTGACTGTGTTGTGTGACAGTGAAATAACGAGGAGGAAGAATTTTGACTCTGTCAATTTTCCTTGATTCAATCCTCCGTATCAAATTACTGCCCTCCTCGTCCTCAAAACAATACACATGCTAGGAAGCACAACCCGTTTTTATAAGTTTCTCCAATCATTCATACATAAAATCCATTTCGCGAGGGACAGGGGATGGTAGTAAAGCAGAGGAAGTAGCAGGTTTTGATGGAAGATTATGACGATTAGATTTTTACTAACTGCTATTGCATTGAGCCTTTGAACACTTAAAGAGCTTGAAAAGAAGAAGACGCGAGACGAACGGACAGAATTGCAATAGGAATTCAATTGTTAATTTACATAAGAAAAAGCAAAAATGTTGGACAATTACCCAACAACACATCTCAGTCCCTTCAATAAAACTCGAAAGTCTCCACTTCTGCACATCACAACAATCCGACACGGTTTCAATTACCAGGCTTTCCTCTTCAAAGTCATTATAATCCAGCATGTATTCTTCCATGCTCTGCTATAATTTCCTTGCTTTCTTTATTTTCCTTTCTTCAACTCACTCTCTCTTCTCCAATCTTCGGGTTTCTTCCATCATCCTCTTCCCGCAACAATCAACTCGATTACCCTCATCCAATCTCTATTTACCAGGAAGGAGTGGAAGACGTGGGAGCTTCATCACTCTCACCGAATCAGTTTCACAGTCGGGAAGCTTAGATTCAATAAATTTTTTAAATTCTATCGTCAAACTAATCCTGAAAACAGCTACTGACTGATACAAACTGGATGTGCGAGTTGAGCCAGACAGAAACGACTGCTAACTATACCAGTTAATCTACTCTTCAATTCCAACATATTTCAATGCAATATCCTCTCTTTAAATTCACAATCATTACGCCAAAGTATGATAAATGAGCATTGGGAAGAAGTAATCATCAAGACACAACTAGCCTGCAAGTGTCGTTATTTTGTCTTTTGGATTGCTGCTGTTCTCGAATATTGACGCTTCTCTGATTAGTGTTGGCTGGCGCTGATGGTGTTGTCTCCACACGTCCATGTAGCCACATTCCTCTACGCTTGAGCAATTCCACAATTTTTGCTTTTACCTCTATTATCTATTCAACTGAATGAACTAACACCCTGATCTGCTAGATTTGAATGGCCTCGCCTTTATAAAATTCGCTTTACATACATCGCTTCTTCTATTTCTCTCATTAATGACCATCGCTTTTATTCTTGATTTCCATTGAACCACAAGAAGAGCACCCTCCCTTTTGAAAAAGCAGACGCATCATCATCTAGTCGCTCTCGCTCATTTCCACACACATGATTAATTTTCAAGCTCCTCTCATCACAATGAGAAACGGGAAGAATACGAAATTTGGGAACGCAATGCAACTAGGGAACTTGATGCAATTTACGTGAAACGCGAGAGAAGGCAGCCAAGCGCAACGACTAGTCATGGAATCTGCGGTACACTGCTGTCAATTATAATGGGTCCCTGTATTATGCAATTCTTCCCTGCATAAGCCAAAGGGCCATGAGAGAATGGATAGAAGTTATTAAATTTATTTTTAATATTTATTCTCAAGCCACACTACCACTCTATTATTATAAAAATTGACTCTCATGTCATCACGGTGGGGCGAAATTTGCCTACTTTAGTTGTGTAATCAGCTCTTGTGGTTTTCATTTTAGATTCATTGTCCCACAAAGTTCAAGTTTCTTTTTCTTTTCTTAAAAGCCACCAAGAATTATAAGGAATACAATGTTTGGACCGACAAAAGGACACAGTAAGCATCTCTCTCTCATCCAGGATTCTCAGGGGAAGGCTAACGGAAATGATCCGAAACTCCGTGCATGGGAATTATATTCTCCATGTTCCCAAACATGGAACTCTTCTTCTTTTATAAATCTAAATTCGTTCCTACCGGTCCCACTCGTCAACTACACAAAACCCTTTTTTATGCTCATCTTCTCCTATCTTTTGAAACTTCCTTCTCTGTCTTGCACCCACGAAATAAGAGAAGCCCCATGGAAGGCTGTCCGTGGGAAGTTAAATACTTCATTACCGTATACCTGGTTTGAATTTAAAAAATAAAAAAAACCAAAGATCCCAGAACCCGCAGTAGCATCTTGGATACCCACCGACAGGCAGGTTTATCCTATTATAAGCTTAACAACTTAGGAAACCTTAGAGAAGATGGAGAGGCAAATTTTAACTCCTTCAAGACCAGGCTTAAGTGTAAATCCTGAGAGATTTAGATGGCTTCAGACTAAAAACCCTCTCATCAAACATACATTACGAGGAAGAAAATCATAGGTTTGAGCATAAGACTGGACTTAAATTTACATCATTTACCTCTAATCGGAATGATTTCTTTGAGAAGTAGGATTCTAGTCCACTGCGAAGATCGGGACCTTTGCTAAAAAGTCTTACTTGGTTAAAGGGTTTTACTAGGGTAGTGTGAAATTGGAGGATTGTGAAGCTAAAAGTGTTCCCCTCCCCTTCCTCTGCGAAGAAAACGCACGGAATGGAACAAAGGTCTTGGTCGTAAAGGTAAAAGGTGGAAACGGAGGTGCTTATTGGAAGCATCTCTATTCTCCATCCTTGATTGCATCTCTCTACTTCTCCCATACAGCAATACAGCTAATCTTGCCTATCAAGAATCGTGCAATCCATCTGACTCACTCACTCTCTTGTATATCCGCTCAAAGTTTTCTCCGACATAGTCCGCCAGTTTCCCTTGTTTCTCCTGTTCCTCCGCTGGCAGAAATTGCCCGCGGCTGTAACCTTTTTTTTCCATTTTAGTTGACCTCTCCGCACGGAAACCCGTCGTCTCCACTCTTCTCTCTCTCTGCCTGAATAGTCAAAGCCGTTGAAAACTTTTCACATACTCATCCCCGTCTCCTCCTCTTCACACACCTCACTCACACAATGGATCTTACACTTACACTCCTTCCTTAGCTCACCTCACTCTCACACAAGAGGAATACGCAACACCCACTATTTATACGGAAAATGCCCCTCAAACCCATATTACCTGATGGGTTGTGGGGATTGAAAATAAATTTAACCTCTTCTCCTTCTTTCCCTCTCTTCTCTCTCGTTCTTTATTCATCCATCAGCCTCAATCCTCTAACTTACTGAGCTGTCTATTGCTGTCTTATCCGATTTTGCCCTTCCTCTAACCGAGAAACTTAAACGAAGGCTGATACTAAGAAAAACTCGAAACGCGCCCCTTAAATCATTCATTTTATCTCTCTTCTTCCTTTTCCCATTATTATTAATCCTTGAAAAATCAGTTACCACTATTCTCATCATCAACTACAAAACATGGGGTTTAAAAAGACCGTAAACTACTTCCCGCCTCTAAAACTTCATGGCAGCTTTCATGATGATTGTTATTTCCAGACTTGGGTACAACTCAACTTACTTTCCTCCTTACACCAAGTTATCCATCTTTCCTCATTCTCATTTTTTAATTCCGGGTAATCAACGGGGCTTGTATACAGTATTGTTCTAGGAAATCTTCCTCCTTGAATCTCCGTCACAACTGCCAACGACTATTTTAAGCAAGCAGCTGAAACAGAGAGGGAAATTTACGACTTACGACGCAACTCATCTCCCACTTACCACACTATCATTAGATAACCTTTGTTTATCCGACCGAAATCTAAAATCTGCATCGTGTAGGAAGCAGTAGCGATAAAATCCAGTATCTGTACAACACAAAATTCATCCTTCCTACGTACTCGCCAATTCTGGTTTTTATGATAGAAATAAGAGGAGCTCTTCCTTGAATCGGATGCAGATGAATGTAAACGAAAATGGGATGCATCTGTTACGTCTGCATTATCCCTGACATTGGACGTTGGGTTAATGATTGCTTGGCTTGCGTTCCTTGCTTTTATCCTACTTGTTGTTATTGCTTCTGTTTTGAAGTCTGCATCTAATATTTTCATTGCCGTGACCAAGCTGAGTATGGGGTTGCTCCACTGCCAATAATCATGACGTGTTATGGTTTGACTACTTAAGTTGGCTAGACTCGACTATTATTTGTACATACTTACTGCATTACTGACTTGTTCTTATTTGTACAGCCGGCTGACTGCCTTTTGAGGGATACCTATTGGTACTTAACTTTCTCCTTCCTAAATCTTATAACTTCCTACCTTAACTTTCTTTGGAGTTACCACATAAATATATGCATGCAGTTGTGCTAAGTACATTGGTACTAAACTAACTTTGATTGTATTTACTCATGCACCCTTGTGCTGAAACTCTAGTTCGTTGTTGGGGCTGGTGTTATGACCGGATTTTGATGACTTTTCAGTTTAGATTATACTGATTGCTTAGTTAGTCTTAGTTTCTTATTGGAGCTATCTAATGCGTTTGGTTTCATCGTTTCCGTGAGCGAACTTGCTAATTGACAAGAGTTTGCTACACAGTGTTACGTAAAACTGTTATCTATCGTACGGCAAATCTTGTATTAATTTTGTGTAAAGTTTTGGGCTATCCTCAGAAAATAACAACTTCCAATGAATTCCAGTTTGAAATACAAGTTTCTCGCTCTTCCTGATTCCTGGCGTAATCTTTGAAAAGTTATTAAAATGTGGGAAATAATGAGCCATCCATCCCTCTATCATCTTCCTCCTACACTTTTGCCTAAATTGCAATAGATATACGTGTAGGACGGTTATAGGAGTAAGGAGTTAGGAGGTGGACACTTTTGTTCCCTTCAATTATCAAACTACAAACAAGGTAGGATAAAGTGGCTATTCTGCTTTGGATCTATCCATTTTATCAACGATTCTCTCCCTTCTCGTCCTACGCATCATCAAACACTCGAATCTCATCTTCTCATCATTACACCATTAATTCCCTCCTCCTCTCCTGTCCATATCAAAAGCCGTATCAAATGCACATGGATTTCAAGTCCCAACACAGCTAACACCTACACTTTCGGATAAAAAATCCATGCTGTGCTTCTCCTCCTTCCTTTTCCGTGGAGTCAAAGTCCGAAATTAAAAGACTAAAAAAGACTGTACATGCTGCTCATGCTCCAGTTATGAGATCTCACCTCCATCGTTTGACTGTTGCTAGCCAGGCCAGATGTGTTAGGTAGGTAGGATAGACGGGAGTTGGCTAGCTTCTCAATCCCGTCAAAGGATGCCAGTAAAAGGATGGAACGAGAGGAAGAAAGGGATGTATCTGCGAAACGATCTCGTTTCTTCTGCTACGAAACTAACGACTACACCGACTCCTTCTGAGATGCTCCTGCTAGTCAGTCACTCAAGAAAACTGAAGGAAATATAGTGAAGATCTAAATAATCCTGCCCAATTCCCTGCTCCTGCTCCTACCTTCTTTCTAACTCATTACTCTATCAAAATTTCTTCAGGTGGGGCAACAGGTGAGTGAACCACCTGAATAGACATGAAGACATTTTATGATCCAGGAGCTAGCTGCTCCTTCCTTGGAGTTTAAAAAAACTGAAATCTCTTATTCTTGTTCACACCAACACTTTTCACCTCCACCCATCCTACATGTGATGCCCTTCAAAATCTCTCCCCGCTCTGGCCCCGTCCATCCATTCCGTTATAATGCACTGCCTGGATCTTAGTTTGCGTTACAAGTTTTTTAAAATATAAGCCCAACTGCAATTATAATAATCGCCCGCCTCCACATCCAATCTAGTGAATCTAGTACCACCCTCGCAAAATGACCACGCTGGGCCTGGATCAACTACTTTTTGCAATCACCTTTTACTAATTGAAATCGATCTGAGGCAGACTTATATAACTTGTCTGGTTTTGCATTTCTGGTTCCGTTATTATGTACATAATCGATTACCTCATAGGCAAGCATGCTGAGTCGGTGCCCCCATGCCCATGATTACGTGCAGGGGGGATGAAACGAAAAAGTTGTAATCTAACGGATACTCATTTGCTTGCTTGGAGTCATCTGCAGATACTAAGTCATGGAGTAGAGTTTGTGCCACTAACTAAGATACGGCCTCACCTGTCCCCCCGCCTAAAAAATTCTGTGAATGAAAAATTACTAATGCATCCCTCGTCGACTCATCACTTTGATAAAAAACCCTGCGAAGAGTCCTTCTTCTTTGGCGTTGTATTACAACATGAGAAAACAAGAACCTGATTCGCAAACCCAGAGCCTTTGGTGTCGAAAAAAGTGGAAGCGGCTTGAAGCAAAGCTGTAACACTGTAAGTCAGAGAAACCGCTGAGGAAGGTGATAAGGTGGATGGTGTAGTAAAAGCTGAGTAGAAGAATATTGTTTTTTGAATTATCCCCAAAGTTTCACACAGACATTAACCATTATTATGATAATGTCTAAAGACGTTTGCCCCAGGCGTCATTACCATAAAACTCTGAATGAGCCTCAAAGGAAATAACTGCAAACTGATGGCGGTAGTCGTCCTTACTCCGGAAACTACACGCATCCTTCATTGCATAACAAAATCCAGAATAATAATATTACAAAACTATCTTCTTGTTTTCCCCAAGAAGAAAGGAAGAGGAGAATAAGGAGTTGATAGTTAGTTAGCTCCTGCTAGTTAGTTAGCTCCTGCTAGTTAGTTAGCTCCTGCTAGTTAGTTTAGTTGACTCAACGTCTTCTTAAAGCGTGAGACAATTTAGTTATCGCAGCAAGCTTTATATACGCTAGCTTTAATTAGTTCACACACATACATCTTGTTTCTCTTCCCAGAGACCCAGGAAGTCAGAAGCGGAAAGCTCATGGGAATTTGTCAAAGCGCTAAAAACTACGCGTAAATCAGCTATGCTCTGTGTTCTCGTCCCAAAAATCACAAGAGAAGCGATGATGTTCAGTGATAATTTAAAGGCTGGTGAAAAAAACACGCCTACATTGTACACAACTTCCTCTTGGAGGATCTACGAGACATACATATACATATGTTGGAATATATGTATAAATCTTCCTTCCCGCTTGTTCGCTCATCCGTCTAAATCTCCACTGTCTCACACATTTAATTCTAGGATTCAGTCATTAATTTTATGCAAGTCCGTTCTTCCGTTTCACTTGCTAAGCTCATGCTATCAAGACCAGATCAGACCACTGTACGTTTCTGGTTCGGGTGTAGTATGGCATGGCTGTAAAAAATGATTGAGCAAGCCGTACAAAGCCCCCAATTGGCATGTAGCACCTTGACAGGTTAGTGACGGTCCTTTGGATTGATTTCCCTTACAGTTGCTATCAAATCCTCACGGGGAAGGAAGAATGATTTTATAAAACACTTTAGCGGGTATCGCCCGCAATTCTTTAGTCTTCAAAGGCTGCCGAGTCAAGACTATCTCATCAGAGACGACAGAACAAAATTGCCGATACGCTACACAAATAATAGCGGTGCCATCAACCTATTGATTTCTTTTTATATACCACTCCCTTTCATATTCAATCATGTAGAACATGAAAATATTATATCGCTAATTTTCTGTTCTGAAAAGCTGGCAGTAACTATTGGAGAAAGACTCCACCGTATCTTCTTCTGAAATCCCCTCCTCATGTGGTCTTGAAGCTTCCTTTCCGTATCCGACTATCTCGCGGATTATTAATACGACAAAGGTTTTCCTTTCGCAATTTTCTAAGTACGATTCTTGCGAGTACGCCTGCTCCCACACCTGCAATTCCACCATTATTTTTATCCAAAGAAAGCATTTGAAAATTCATAACAGAAAGAGAAACAAGCCCCCGTGGTAAAATACTGTAAAAGTTTGTAGATTGTGGAAGAGATGAGGAAAAAACATAGGTGTATGGCGGATACATAATATTATTTCCCTGCCTTTCTTTTAACTCATTATTATTACAAAACTCTCGCCAGGTATATAACAACAAAGTATTTCTCTACAGCATGAAAGTACAGTTAGTATCTTCTGTTTCTCTTCTCCATTGGACTTTTTTAGTTTCCGCATCTGAGGTTCCTATTAAGACAATTATTGTCTTCATTTCTTATATCTTCCTCCCTCCAGCCTCTTCTTTATTTCTTTGAAAAGAAATGATGAGATGGCTTTGAAGAAAGAAGAAACAAGAGGCTCCTGTCTGAAATGTCTGACAAGTTTTAAATGCTTTCCATATTTTTTCAATTTTTTTTTCAACTGCAAACTTGTTGTTCCGCTCATAAAGGCTGATTGCCTTGCTTTTACCCTCTGAAGGAATACAGCCCTCAACCCATGTGGTAATAACGACCCAGTCTCATAACCTATCATATCCGAAGATGCTACACGGTTACGTAATTTGGAATTACAATTATTAACCCACAGCTAGCTAACTACACTGGTTTTCTTCTCTCTGCCGCTCCCTTACTAGTGTCTGCCCCAATGTCTCTCATTTCTTCTTCTTCCTCCATCCTCCTACCTTCGCCTTTAAATATTCTTTGTTAGCTCTTGAAATCATTCATCAATGTTCACATGCTACGCAAACATTTGTCATACTAGGAAGAAACTGCATGGAGTAAGAAGATGATGAAGCCTCAGCTATTATTTTCATGTACACTGATAAATTATTCCCAGTCAGTCAAATGTGTCATAATATTCTAAAACGGTATGCAAAGCCCTACTGAAAGCTTATTCAGAGATGTTATTCAGGAACTAGTGAGTGAAAGAACTTGGTAGTATCAGGAATTAAGACGCTCATCGTTATATTCACATGATCCTTTTCAGCTTCTGTGGACAGAAACTGCTTAAGTGCTACTGGGCAGTGCTACAGTACATGGGTAGCTGAAACAGAAAGGAATGATGAACGTAACCTATTTCGCGAGTCAGGACTAAGTATCAGAAGCTTGATATCTTGGCATTAATCTGCTTACGATGCCGTTTTAATTATTCCCATGCGGCCTATCCCAGCTTGTTGTCATGTCTCTCTCAGATTAATATCAATTATTATGATATTCTATGTAATAACAGATACATTCTCTCATAGTGTAGTAGTAGTAACTAAGGAATTGTAGACTATGTATGCTTGCTGCCAAGTTCTGAATTGCTATAAACAAGAATGTTATCATCTGACTTTGCATTCTTAAAACTATCACTGTCACTGATACAGATAAGAGATACATGAGGATTGACGAAAGACGTCGTAGTTTTATCTTTAAACATGGACAGTGGCAAAAGCCAGGAGCAGTGTTAGTCAAGCATTGCACACACGTCTGTGTCTTTGCAAAAGATAATCCTAAAAACGCTCTCTTTCGAACGGCCTGCCGCCATAGCATCCAAGATCGACTAAACTCCATCAATCAAGTCACCGCCATTAACATGAATACTTGCTACCCCCATGCATCATCATCCGCTTGCTACAACTTAATCAGCTATTTAACCCTGGCTAATACTTTTTCAGATTAACATAAAGTTAAACTACAAAACTAAAGCGTCTTCTTTGGTTTGAAATGATCGACAGTGTCTTCTATAATCACTGATTGAATATCGACATGCATTGATGCATGGGGATTGGGCGGCGGCGATCAGCAGCAGCTGCTGGTACAACCCGTAGCTCAAATCACCACCCTCTCATCTCGAACTGTCTGGCTTTCGTTAGCAGATATTTGCATTCTAGATTTTCGTGTCTCCTTTCTCGTTAATGGCTAACGAGTAAGCTAACTAACTGGGTGATAACGGCGGGGAAGGGACGGACGGAAGGCGAGCTTGTTCCTTAGGATGGAAGAACGGAAGCTAGTTAGGTAGTGTGTGTCGGTGTCGGTCGCAAGAGTATTTAAACCGCTCGGAAAGGAATGAAACGGTGTTTTAATGTAATCAAACTTTTTCTTACTCTGCATAATAAGAATAGGGCAAGTTTTTACTATAATATGTGGCTGGTTCTAAGTTCTGGTGATGACTGAAGCTACAGCTATAACTTGCTGCCCAGCCAGGTGAGCTGCTGTGATTATAAAGCCGGGAGCAAAGCGGGAATTACGGTGGAGAGGAAGCCAGGCACGTCATAGGGCTTGAAAATGAGCAAGGTATATTAAATAGCAACAGCATCCCTCTTCATTCTACCTTCTGGCCTCATCACATGGACATTTAGGAATGAAAACAAGGAGTTGTCTGTCCGCAGTTAAACTAACTGGGAAAACAACTTTTGGGCCAGATTACCATGTGCACATCAATTACAAAGTTCATTCCACCTTGATTTCTCAGAGAGCTGGCCGTATCGTATCATCATCAGCTTGAACGTACCGGTCTTACACTTAAACCAAGCTTGCTATGAGCTGTCCGTGTGTGTCCGCCCGGGAGCAGCCCGTCTTTTCCGTTTAACTACGGCCCGCTAACTGCTAACTACAAATGCCTTGCTGTATTGAATACAATATAGCGGGTTGTGAGTTGTGAGGGAACCTGTAATGCAATCTAACGCATCATATACCTGCTGCATCCTCCTCCCGTATTTCCAATTACCCTCCTCGCATGCAAAATAATATCATGTAAATTACAATCATTTGACTTCACGGAACTCACAGCCTACATTTGGCGAATCCATTCTCCTTCGTCCACTTGAATCACTTGACCCCTGAGCCTCAGCTCCGCGAACCGGCCACACATATCATATGATTCTCACCATCCGTCCAAATAACTAACTGAATTCCCAGACGTGAAACCATCCCCTGTATTACCAACCCGGCAATTTCTAACTAATGGTGAATCAGTCAGGGTCAGGAAGGTATCCGCGTTGTATATTTCTGCATGACAGGAACTTGAATATCCTCAATCCTCTCGGACTAGCTGCATGAACGTTATTAGATTATTAATAATAAAGTGTTATTGCTTATGTAGCTGTAGCTCAGGCTTGCAGTTTGCACATAGAAGATAATAAAGGAAACGTGGGCTGCAAATAATAATACCTGCTATACTATTCAATCCCGATGGAATTAAAATCAGTCACAAACAATTCACCAGCACAGTGCAGCGTTTGAGGGACTGAGTTGAGCTGATTCTAAAAACACTAATGTTTCGCACAGCGTGCAGCCTTTTACTACCACTATAATGGCTGCGATTGAAAAAATTCGCAATGAAAGGATACATGTTGGATTGGAGATAACTCCTCCACAGTTCCCTGCAGTCAATGCTCAAGCATGAATGAATGCCCCTAATTCGATAAACATTTCCCCTACAAGATCAAAAGGTCGAACTGAAGTTACAATCAGGATCAATATCATCATCACCCACCCGCCCACCCAACAATATGCCCCCAATTTCTAATTCCAAAACCCTTCGGCTATATTTCTCTTTTTCAAGTTCAAGATGCGGGATAATGGATAAATCGCCAACTGAATACGGGCTGACTGTCTTGCACTTCACTCCAACTGACATGAAGCTAATCAATTCATTTAAAATTAGTCTCAACGCTCTTACAGAGGGAAATTGAACAAGATTGCGCTGCTACGTTTGACCATGTGTAACTTGAGGATGATCAGCTTATTCTACACGTTCTCGCTACTAGTATTCCCATTTATCTAACCTAATCGTTTCATTCCAATTTAACCTGCATCTTAAATTTCTTTGGACTAAATTCCTATTCAAGCTTGGTACAATAGGCGAACATCATACCTTATCGTGGACTTTCTTGTAACCAAAAACTTGAGAATATTCTTTGCGTGTTTGAATTTTTCAGTTTTAAAAGTGCATGCCAGTGTGAGCTAAATTCCAGAGGATTTAAATTATTTTGATTCCCAGCCCAGCAGAAGGCACAAGGGTCGTAAAAAGTATGGGACTAATGGTATAGTACTGCCTGGTCGGTCTTTGTAGTGGTGAGATTTGAATTTACATTTTGCATTTACAAGGGCAGCGTTAGGAAGCCGGGAGTGGGTAATTCATAAAATCATAAATACGCCTCTAAGAATATTCAACGCCAATGTGCTAATCGGAGGGATAGTGCTCTTCTCTAATATGCTTTACCTACAAACACGAGATAAGCGTAAACAATTGCATGAGCTTTAGAACTCAAGTGTGGTTGTTCCTCCATCTCCAAAATAAGGAATGAGGCTCATTGGTTATTTAAATACAATCCGCCAAGCCTCACTTTACTTATTTCATTAGCCTCCTACAAGCAAGCAGAAAATAAATAGGAAGACGGGAACGACGAGAATATTCCAGCACCCACAAACAATCTCACAGCTCGTAGCTCTAGCTTTGGTGCTAGGAAACCAAGCAAGAAAGTCTTACAAGTTCTATTAGCACGAGCCGAATAGCTGAATACCAAAAGGATAATGGTTTTGACGGAAAGGAGCTCTTGCTGAGGACGAAAATGCAAGGATGATAAGGATGAGGACGGCAATTTAAAATGCACATTCTCTTCTGCATGCAAAACAAATGACATGAGGGGGAACACAATGCAATTAGGATGAGTCTGCATCGTTCCAACAATGCGGGGTAAAGTAACGCCCGTCTGCTTCGGTTACGTAGTATGCCTTCTTAATACAACTCGTATCTTCCCAGTCTTTTGTCGCTCTCTTCATATTTCAATGTCAATGACTGTGACTGTGAATGACTCAGAGATGCGGCAACTCAGGGAACAACTATTGTCCACACAATTCCGCACCATCACCAATCAAGAATACCATCAATTCAATACTTGAACTTTTCTATCCGGAACAAAATCAAGATCACATACAGGGAAAATAATTCCATCAACGTCATCAACAATAAGGCCACTCTCATTCTTCATACGTTGTCAAAGCCCTTGTGGCTCACACTGTAATTTACAGCAACTTCTTGACATCTACATGGATGAAGGCGGACCGAGATCAGGAAGGATCAGATGAACCACAACATAACCTCCTTCCCGTCAACAACGCCGATCATATTTGATCAGAAAATCTACTTTACAAGAACTCGAGTCAACATGATAATCAACTAACTAGAAGCATTCGTAAATTTTGAGAACGCAAGATTTGAACTTTATGCTGGTTTCACATTTTGAAGCCAAGAATTTAAGCACTCTGGCCTGACTGGCATGTACACATGTGAGCGAAATTCCAGAGGAGGAATTTTGAAACCCTGTGCTTCAAGCATTTGGTGCACATTTCTATGCATTTTTTCGCAATATATCGGCCATACTAGGAGCAAAACAGCAATTAAACCCGGTACTGCAAGAAGTACGAGGGCCAAATTCTAACGCCCAAAATGTTACACGGTAATTACATGTTTGACGTCATACTCTGTCTTGTGCAGGCTAGCTGGGAGTTGGTAGGCAAGCAAAGTTGGCAGTGGCTCAAAAAATTATCAAATTCATTAAAGAATTAAGAAAAGCCGAAGATATCCGGGCGTAATTAATAGTGACCCCAATTCCTTGACTGTACTGACAATACAGTCTGTCTGTACAGTAATTGAGCCGCTACTACATAATTACTTGATCTTTTACTAATTCTCATTCACGCGGCTTCTCTCTCCCTGTCTCCAAGCTTGCTTAATTTCACAAATTCTATGCAGACACCAATGCTCAATTACGCTACTCATTACATAATCATCTTGATGATAATCAAGTGAGCATCTTTCCCTGCTCTAGCTCATGGCATCCCATCAAAACTAATCATAATTTTTCAAAGCTAGCCAAACCATTATCCTCGTCTCCATTGCTTTCAATACCATCAACTTTTGTGAAATAACGTAGCTTTGAAGCGCAAAACTCGTTCACTTCATTTCCATCACACAGTTTATACATTGACCTATCAAAATTATAGAATAATACAACGGTTTGTACAAGGGCGAAAGCAACTCCGTCCACACGCTACCCATCCTGCCCAGTCTGCTTACAGAGTAAAGCGCACAAGCGTAGAATTACTGGTTATCTTTATGGTTAGCTGGGAAAGGGTTGCGTTGCTTTGCACATACACTGCGCTGTATCTCGCTTGATAAGTTGATGCGATGATTTTTGAGTTGTCATGTCCAATGTCGTACAGAATATTAAAGACTATGTGCATGTGATGCATGATGCTAAAGTGATGTGCGCGGACCAATTATGACGCTTCCATACTGTCATTATTAAAATGAAAAACAAATGCACGCCAGCCCATGAAAAATTGATTAAACGTGGCAACCTGCTCTCTCCACGTTTACGTACGTGCAATAAAGCTTGACGAAGAAAATCCTGCTGGTCAAAAGGCAAGAAAATTGCATATTTCTTTTCCCCTGCATTTTCTTTGACTTATCTCTAAACACGTACATTGCATTGTTTCCCCTCCTCGTGGCAACACTTCATAGAGTCTTGTTTACCGTAATACGAAAGAAATTCATTCTTGAATTAAAATACAAGCTTGTTCGTTTTACAACTTAGTAGTATATAGTAGTTGTATTCACTACTTGATTGCTCCCACATTACCATAGCCAATAGCTTACCACTATCTGAAACACATCTTAGTAACACAACCTTTTATACGTTTACTTAAAGAATGGCATTTGGTGGGGATGTGATGAGAAGGAAGAGAATAGATAGAGGAGAACATCCCCCTAAACAAACATGACCACAATTTCCCATGTCCCCATCTCACCTTATTCAAGACGCAATCAATCTCTTTGAAAATTGCTAAAAATCCTGCCACTAAAGCCCACATGACATGACACTCTCACATGATTCACATCATTATCAAGAAGCCAGTTTTGCCAGCATAGCACATCCCTCAATGATACTTTAACCTACTTGAGGAGTATCATTAAGGGATTCAATTTAACACTTGCTCACTTCATCCACCCATTCTTCTCGCCTCCGTTCAATTCCTTTTGAAGTGATAAAAAAGCATACAAATTACCCAAAAAGAAAACAACCCGGTAATCCACCTCCCTTAAAATTTTAACCTTCTTCTCTCCATCTTCTTTTTAGCTTATCCCACGGCCAAAATTGCAACCTAGGCCAAACCAACTTGTTCGTAGCTGTATTCTTTTCGCAACCTGCTCTGCTTCGCTATGAACCCAAAAAGCCATAAATGATGTAGCCAGCCCCCTTAAAGTAGACTATATGTAAGGTGTACAGTAGAATAGCCGGTAAACGCTACATGGTATAATTGCAAGAAAATCAACTGGGATTAAAAGAAAATCTATTACCATAAATGGAAGAAGTTCATCAAACAAGTCTTCTTAAATCATAGCAGCCAATAGCCAATCTCATTTTTCGCAGCAGTTCAAGCTCGATCTCCTTCAATGTGCAATGCTTCTTATTGTGCTTTTACCTTAGCGTATGTATTACGGCACTAAGACGGAAGAAAAAGTGGGGAGATTACGAGAGAAAAAGTAAACATGCTATATCTTTATTAAATCCTGGGCTTATCTCAGGAGGACAGTCAACATACAATGTGGATGCTAAGTCGATGTAATATGGTACGTGAAATATCCAAAGTCAAAGAGAGATCAAATCTTGTAATACCCAAATGCCCTCCTATACTTTAATCCAAGTTTAATGGATTTCATCTCGAATCTTCACGCAAGGGTTTAGTTTACCTTTGGCCTACACTGAGAGTAATGGCTACATGGATAAAAAATCCACTACTTTTCGCACAGAAAACAACTTTAACCGCATTCTACTTTTGCTGTTGGCATGATGGAAGGCAATATAGCTGAAGCCAAGACCAAGAGTCTGTCAGGTAAGTGTAGTTGGCTCAGGCTGGAGATGGACAGAGGCTCAGAGGTGATACACGTGAGCGGATAAAACTTAACCCGTAGTCCGGATCGGGTCAGCGGATGCACGTAATCAAGCTAAAAACTATATACAAATAAAGAAAGGTGTGTTCTCTATTTGATTTAGGTAAAAGGAAATCCTTGCTTTTCAAACACATCATCTCTTCCTTATTATTCTTGAAAGCGTTAATAAAATTATTTTGTCTTTGACACTAAATCTTATCCGATACCTCGCTCCACGTCCACGGGTTTCTACCCATGTCAATCCATTTGTTCTTCTCTTCCATTGGAACACCAGGCAAAAACTTGTCACTCCCCAGGTGGTCATGTCATAGATTTATTATTCTCGTTCACAAAATATACGCAAGCCTCGCCTACTCTAGCCTGCTGGTAAAAACTTGCACCAAACGATCACGTGCTTTATGCAGTGACAATGATCGCAGAAGTTGCACTCTGATCGCTGCGCTACGCTATGCGCGCCCTGCAGTCTGGCAATTTTCCCATAAGTTGTGCATGCAATGGCTGTGAATCTGGCCAAGGAACCGTTGGCTATGGGGCTTCTTTCTGCTTGTAAAACGAAAACCAAAGACACTTGACTTTCAAAACGTGTGATTCAGGAATGCTTTCATTGCAGCTGAAAACGAGGGGCTGAGAGGGGATAAGAGTGACGTAAAGATTGAGCATAATCAGATGCAGTTTCTTGAAAAAATATATTTTCGCTGCTATGGAAGAAAAGGCAATGGTAAGGCTTCGTCCATAAATTTCATAACGCTGATTTTGTAAAAATCGCACCGACCACCGCATTTTGTAACGCTACAACGATGTTACATTACAGTTTGAGCTGGGGACCCACCATCATAGTTAACAATGAGAATATTTATAATAATCTTTAGACTTTTGTATGTTACATTGATGGGAAATACTATTTGCAAATCCTACAACTCCGATAGAGTAGTTAGCCTGTAACTGGGTGTGATTAAAAAGCAGAGCAAGGGTTTTTAGTCACCCGTACAGCTTTGAGTTTTTTTCCAAAATAGTGTATCTCTAGAAACCCACCGATCCAAAATTTTAGGCCCATACATTGCGAAATGGCGGAAATAGAAATTCTTAACTGCGTCAAAAAACGCATGCTTTGGAGTGGAAGTGGGCGAATTTTAGAACCGTTATCACCCTGTTGAACTCCCATAAGCGCAGAGCAAAAAAGTGTTTTTTGACGGAGTAAATAATTTCTATCTATCTCCGCTATTTCGCAATATTATGGACCTAAAATTGTGGATCGGAGGTGGTCAATGGATACACTGTATTGACAAAAATACTCAAGGCTGTACGGGTGGGGGCACCCTTGTTCTGCTATTAAGAAAAGGGCGAAAGATTTATACGACTTGAAGGGAGACCCGAGTGTAAATGCAAATTTGCCTCTCAATTCGTACTTCAATTTAAGCTATCCTAGATTATTTTAAGCTAAAATATAAAAATATCATTAGAATAGAGAAATTAGCAGAAAAATTAAAGTCTGCGCTGATTTTCTCAATTTTTCACATATCGGTGGCAACTTTCAGCGTTACGTTGCATATGAACAACTAACCCCCACCACGTGTAACAAAAGGGTAACACAAAGCTAGAGAGACTAACCACCGCGAAAGCGTTATGAAATTTATGGACGAAGCCTAAGAGGCAATGGATTCGTGAGAAAGCAACGAGATGGCACAGAGAACATTTTACCAATCATCATAATCCCATTTTTGCGCTCTCAACGTCAGTCTCAATTAATCCATCCAGATTTCAACAACTCAACCCTACCGCTCCTCTCCAGCTCCACCCACAATCACAATCTAAAATCATGTAATTCAAGTCATATGGTTTTGTAACGACTAGAGCAAGGACTGTTACAGCGGCAACTTCCTGTGGCCCTGTGGCTTCGCTTATAAGAATACAAAAATCCTGTGGAAACCAACAGAGATGTTGGATGATTCGAAAAAAAAGTAATCGGGAGCTTGTGGGAGAGGGATTGAGGAATGAAGAGAGATGGATGCATGCATAATGCTTTTGAGAATATGATATTAAAAACTATTCACCGCACTAAGTAGTGTATGCAGTCGTACTGATGTAGATAAAGCATCCAATCTGTGTGTGCAGTCAATCGTTTTAATTCAACACTTCCGCCAAGCAACCATCCAACCCAAAATTATCCGCCCGTCCCACACACAATGACAATTCATTGAAATTACATACTCTCCCGTAGCTTATGCAAGCATTGTAAATTGCTGGGAGCGCGCGCAGCTACCAACATGAAGGAGATTGGGAAACGTATTATTATCCAAAGCCTCGAATTATCATCATTATTATTACAAGTCTGCCTGCCTGGTTGTTGTTGGATGGCTAAAAACGCCACCGGGAAGGCAAAGCAAAGTCAAAACAGGAAGATGCAATTTGGGATGTCGGTTTCTCTCTCCTTGTAACTTCTTCTGCTTTGGTTGAATCGGATTTTTCATAGCAAGTACTGTCACTTGTTGTGAATAGTAAGATTGTTCCCTATTCTTACAACACTTGTACTGCTTTTACTTTAAAGTAAAAGCCACGACAAACAAACGGTGGAATTCATTCACCGCAATGCAATTAGCCACGATTCTCCGCCCAACCAAACCAAGGTAAACCGACTTGAGTCGTCTGTCTGTCCTTCTGTCACCGCCACTTTATTCTACCATCATCACCGCCATGAAGAAAAAAGCATCTTCCTCTGCTTCTTCGCCTTCATCAAATCATTATTCTCATCATCATTCCTCCTTATTTCCAGCCTTGATAGCTCTAAATCCTCAAGACCCACAAGAAGAAGAAGCTGAAGAGAAACAGCAGACCTCCTTACAGTATGCAAAAAATTAAATCTATTCTCGGCTCTTGAATAAATCCCTCAAAGTATGTACATCTTCCATTAGCTGTGTACCCCCACATGGTAACTTGGGAAGCCGCAGAAGGTTGGCGAAATATTTAAGGATTCAAAATGAATTTGCAGTTTTCTCTAATAATCTTTGTCCCTCCCACCCTGTAGTATAGGGCTTAATTTGGCTTAGTTTAGCTAAGTAACTAAGCTCTCTCTTCTCAAAACTCCCCCTCGGAGAATATCTCGTTAACGCTCACGAATTCATTAATAAAATCCATGGCGGCTCATGTATAATCAAATCACACAGGGGAGACACTGACACTACCCCCATAGGGAATCTAGAGAATCCTACAGCGTTTGGAGAAATTATCAAGTATTTCCTCATCCGAAATATTATGGAATTCAAGTCGAGTCACTTGTTAGTGCATTTCCTTGGAAGGAAACTTGGACCAAAAACTAAAAACGACTTCTCGTCTGACCACATCTCACGAGGAGGGAACGGGCTAATTATATGTGTCTTAAGCGATGTTTCATAAGCCGAAAACAAAAGATTAGGGTTGGGAAGTTAGCATACAGTAGTAGTGGGAAAGAGGATAGTATTGTTACATAATTGAATAAATAATACACATAATTCTGCGAAGAAAAACAGTAAGGAGACTAACTAAATGAGTAACCTCGAAACTTCAGATAGCCGCTTGACTATAAATACTACACAAGCACGTGCTACTCTGCTAGAAATTTGTAATTGTCTTAGGATGTAGAGAGAGAGAGATCAACATTTCATTGTGGATTGTACTGGCCCATCCCAAACAATAGAAAATATATCACATCTAAATCATACAGCTTCCATATTTCTTCTCGCCATAATAATTCATCTCTTCCATCTAAAGAATTTCGAATTTTTTACAACTTAGCCAACCCAGGTAAGCTAACAATTACTCGGTACAATCTTGATGAAATCACAACAAAAGACGTGCAGCCATCTTGCTGAGTTAGCTGACTAACTGTGTCTTTCATTATATCCCCTGATAATTCAATCATCTAATCATAACGCTGTGGCAGTCTTGAAAATTCTCTTGATTCGCAACTTTTTCCTAGCACACCCAACAAAATTACACGCTTTTTATAATTCTTTCAAGCATGTAAGCGTAACTGTAGTATTTGCATTGCATATTAAAGTTGGCATTAAACTTGGCAAGTTTTAATGCAATACCTCCCAGAGGATATGCTAGTTAGAATAGAGGAAAAAGTATTCAGAAATTGCAATAAACTTGTTAACAAATTCTTTATCCCTGTCTGTGACATTCAAGGGAGAAAAAGCGGTATATTGCGCTGTTGCCAGCTGATTTTTTACCTTCCACCACCAATCATTCCATTATTATCTCCCTTAGAGACAGAATAGCACCATTGAATCCCTTTTATTATTCATTCCTACACTCCTGGACAATCTACTTCCTCATTGCCACCTTTTTAGCAGCGTCATAACATCAGAGCGCCATTTGATTTCTTTTTTTCCTCATGCTGACGCTGACTTGGAAAATGCAAGAGTGAGCCTTCTCATCAAGAACTTTTTTGAAACGTGATTTAACTAAGAGCTAACGTAGCAATTGTACATAGCAAATACAGCTACCTCGATTTGACTAGCGGAGCGTTGTAACAAGAACGTTGCTTCTATTTACAATAGAAGGGAGGACAGAAAGCGGAAAGAAGGATACTGACAACTCCTCTAATGGATAATGATTCATGAGCTCTATTAAATATATTCTTGTAGTGTTAACTTAGCGTGAGCCAAAAATCCTCATGTCTCAAGTGAAGACCACCGAAATGCTGGATCATTATTTTATATTGACATTCAACAGGAGTCTTTTTATTCGTGTCCAACGCTGCTGCGAAACACTTTTGACACTTGTTTCAATCTCATGACCTCCTCGTGTGCGCCCCATGTAAAAAAGCGACTTTTTTATCTTTCTTCTTCTACTCTTCGAAGCTAACCTACTATTCTAGTGTTACTCGGTCCACAAAATGATGTGTGCCTGTACTGTGTGTGAATGTCAAACTTATTCAATTTGTACGCGTGGGCGTGCCCCTGCATACAGCACGCCCGCCCGCCATTCCTCCCTCAACACTGTCACACAATCACTCCTTATGGCCAACTGGGTTGGAGCTGAAAAACACTTACAATTTGGAATCCTGTGCCGTAAAGATGAAAGAAGCAGACCGTAATCTCTGAAGGAACTGCGATCTTAAAATACGACAACGCTAAAATCTCCCTCTGCAACAACAGCTAACAACTAGCCAACATATTCTACGAAGGTTCCTTGAAGCTATCATAATACCATTAAAAATAAATTTTACGTGTCAAATTTTTTGCATGAAAGAAAAAACTGAAAAAATCCTCTACCTTAAAATAATCATTATGATAACGAGGCTTTGATGATAATAAAAGGAAATTAGGGTACAAGCGTCGGGCGGACGTGGACGGGCGTGTGGCCTTAGTTCTTTCTTATAAAATTGCCAGCTTGTCCTAACTTACTTCGCTTGCTTAGGCAATGTAACATAATCCAAATCTGAAGCTGAATATAATCTATGGCACTTTCATTCTGCATTTTAAAACAGCGCCCTCCGCCTTAATCTGCTGTGCGACATCAAAAATGTGATAAATCTTGAGGATAGGGAATAATAATAAACTACATGAAAATTGTTATCACAATTTACCTAAATCGTTTAAAAGAAAAAGACTGGTAGCATCACTTGGAGGCAGGCTGCGAATAAATCTTGTAAATGTTTCGCACACTATTTCTCGTTTGCTGATATTGTTGTATATTTTTGTAACTTGGTTAACGTAAACAAAGATATGTGTGAAAGATGTTAAGAATGCTGAGAATCATAAACGTTGGTGATGGATATAAAAATGGTGCGTATGCAAAAAATGCATTTTTTCCACGTTATCCCTCTGGGTGCATGTCCGCATGCGAACGTGCGAAAAATTGCGAAAACTCATGTAAACAGAAAATCCTTCATTGTCAGCTGATAACAGCTTGAACAGCCATGCTAGGGAGGCATGCTTTTAACTCTAGTTCTACTCTCTTCCAAAAAACCATCACAATTACAGAGTTTTCAGGCTTGTTCCATCCTATGTTATTATTATTAGGGGATTCTTTAGATGAAGAAAAGTACCATCATAGCTGGTCCGTACCACTTACAATCATGTCCGAATTCATTAACTCTTTTCAAGCAAAAACTCTACCATAGAGCCACTTGCTCGCCAATCTACTTTCAATTTAATAAGTAGCCAATTTCAACATATGTGTATACAGACGTCAATTAACTTGGTGAAACTTTTCCCTCCCATCCTATGCACAACATACAGGCATTTGCTCAGAGTTTTTTACAGCTTCACCATTAACTTCGTAACATTGTTCAACTTCTCAACATTGACTATATTGGAGGAATTATTTGGATTTTGATCGCATTCCTTCGATGGACACCGCCTTCTTACACCAGGGTTGTGTTGTGGAAACCTAACCGTTTGAAGTGGCTGCCAGGAACTTACCTCTCATTACATAAATTACGGAGAAAAAGCCATCTCAGCTCCTGGCTAAAATTGCCAGCATGTTGGCTCATTCACGTGCCAATGTTAATGTTTGACGTCCCAGGAGTGCAGCGCAGACAAGTAATCTCTTAAGTGGATTACATTTATTAAAAGCTCTAGGAAGTTGACTGACTGAGTTAGCAGGGCAGCGTCAGGGTGGCAGTCAGCGCCAACACTTATTGTGTTCACCATCTCACCGCACGCATATTCTTAGACGCTTGCTAACTTACACTTTCAAGTTTCTTAACTTACTCAGTTTACTCCGGTCAGCCGTGAGGATGGATATCTTTTTAAAAACGCTGGCGGATATAATTAATCCTTTATCTCGTGTAATGTCCTTTCATTATTACAATATTTAACATACGAGTTGCTCAAAAGTTGAAACATAATTACATGGCTAATCCAAAGAAATTATTTACTTTTATGCCCAAATTTAATTCTATCAAACATTAAAGATATGTAACCGCGAGCATAGCCAGCGTATTTCAGCAATGTCGGTAACACACCTCGAATTACACAAATCTTTGTAAAGATGATTTTGTCCCTATCATACAAAAACAACCAACTCGAATAAAGATCAAGAAGCTTAAAGCTTGAATATTTGCTGATGTTACGAGGCAGCACGTACAAGTAATGGGAAAATTACATTCATCTTAACAGCCACAACCTGTATAATCAAACTTAACCACAAGAATTGATCTAATAAAAGTCCTTGAAGAAATTCCTTAAAGACACAAGTAAACTAAGAGCAAGAATGCGCAACCATCAATTATTTTTGCGGCCAATTTATGGATGTCAAAACACGGGTCCTTGATACACATTAAGTGCACCGTTTCCCTCTACAAAAAAAACCCTCTTCCTACAAATTAATCTAGTACGGCAGGGGAAAAACTATCTAGCCAAATACGATCACTCAAAATCAGGATCTTAATTGATCAAAATGATCATTTACACAACACCTTACTACCTCATAAGGGCAGAAATTCCTCACCTCCTCAAGCTATGCACACCTTAACTGAAGTAAACTTTTAAAATGCTAGCCATGTAAATACAGTGATATACTTGTTAGGCAACAACGAAGGGGCCTATCCCTCCAGCTACGCTACCATTAAGTGCCGGCTCTTAATTTTCCTACTTTCACGTACACACGAAAGTCCCTGAATTGCTGGGATGCATTAACGTGATTACGTTTTTCATTAGCTAGTGCGCAACCCAGCGTCTCCTCTTAAGCAGATTTTTCCTTCTTAGTTTTAACACGCCCTCGCAAGGGTAACTTACATGCAAGCGGAGAGAAGACATCACAACTGAGAGCTTGGACAATCTCTTTCCCATCAGAGCCATTCATCTTTCTCTTGTCTACGTCTTAAATTATAAAAATAATAAACCTTCTAGACATTTTTTCCAAACAATGTGTACAATGCTCCCGTGATCCAAATACCGGCCCCACCATCGTGCGGGCTTCTTCACACTCTGCATACACATAATCCAAGAAGCAAGTACTGCTGCCCTAGTAAGGAACCGAGAAAAGTCCTAAATAGATGCGCTTCCAGCTTCTGTAAGAACAAGCTTCATAACATTACTGACGCTAGGATTTTACTTCATCCTTAAATATAACCTGTGCTTCCTTCAAGGATTTTCTTGACGTGCTCCCGCATTTACGCGTTAAATAATAACGACACCTATAAAGCTCAAGCTGATGGTGGAACAAGAGTTGAGAAGTTTAGTTTCTCTCTCAAATATCTGTATTCCCAAGCACGATTATTTACAAACAATAGTTTTAATGCTACTCATGGCCCGATTATACTTTCGCAATTGTTTATGACTAAATACCCCTGTCTGCATGTAATTAATTATATGTTTCTAAAATTCTTCTTCCGTTCTTCACTCTTATTCCCGGATGTCGCCCACTATTTTCCTCCCCCGCATTACATTAACCTTTTCCACAAACTTCTTGTTTTTTCCTTGTCTTCTTCTTCCCCGTATCTTAGGTTGAAAACTCTTGAAGCTACTAACTAAGATATACACGGAGCAATCCTAGAATGAGAATCGTGTTACTGAGAATAAATGAGAATAATTATCAGCTTCCACCGGTTTCCCTTCCCCATCCTTAATTCCTTAATTCGTTGTGGCTAGCTGTTTAGTGCCTTGTTGGGTTTGCCATGCACAGCATTGGTATTCCTAACTTCTTAAGTTTCTTCCTCCTCTAATGCTTCCTGACGTCCACGTTAGTTCCTTCACTTGTTCTCTCGATTCTCATGTCAACGTAAATTGAATGCATCCCAGAAATGCAATCATATTATCCCTCCATAATTTATTCAAACTTTCTTCCCGGGGAAACTCTTGAACTAGTCTACCAACCCTATGTAACTACGTACTACACCCACCTACCCCGACTATGATGAGCTTTATCAATTCTAATTGCATGTAACCGCCTATTAACCCGTAACCTGAGAACAGGAGCTCAACCACCTGCCAAACCCTATTATCCTACTAACCAGCAAACTTTCCGTTCATTGCTTATCAACTGAAACAATAATCCCATAACCATTAACTCTGTCTGCAAGCAGCCCATAACGTATCTTCCTAAGCTATAATTTCAGCTCATATTCGCAAAAGTCAATTTAAATACATAATATAGCTGCTTCGCAGAGAGCAGTTTCCTTCTTAAGTCAAAAGCCATCCGTCTTGACCTATAATTAAACCCACTGCGACAAACGGTACTTACTACGGATTCATTCAGTAACGGCAACAGCTACTAACTAACCAACTAAAACTTTATACGTACGCTATCCATGTAACTGAAATCCGTTCGATAATGTTAACTAACTGACTGACGCTTCCTTGTGAATTGTTTGAAAATTATCCTTCAGGATATCCATCCTTAGTTTCATTAGCGTTTCCACAATTACGTCTGTTTAAGCTCATCACAATGCATGCATACAAGAAAGCCAATCCCATATTCTCTTTGGGGCAAACATGTTGTTGAACAAGTTATAATAGCTTCTGCTACCGTGTGATTAACAAGATGGGAATTAGATATGGGATCGGGCGATGACTTGAGATGGAAATCCTCCTATTGTCTTCGACACTCTTTCCTTATTCTTCTAAAGAAGTTCTCAAAGAAGACGACAAGCGCGGGAACATTTATTCTCAATAATATCCCTTACAGCGAATATGATTACGGGGCCCAGCCATGCAAGTCCCCTCATTACAATTAAAAGTACAAGACATAAAATACACTAGATGATTTTACGTGAAGGCGGAAGGAAGAATACTGCAAGGCTGATTTACTTGTATGAAAGAACTTCTCATTATCATATTTCTTTCCGTGTAAATCTGGAATACTCATTCAATTCATTGACGTATTGTTAATTGTGCTGTGGTGGTGCTCCTGTTTTGATTCTTTTGTTGTTGCGTAATACGACCGGCTGCTATTGACAAGAGTATCAATATTATAACAAAGAAAAGTGTTTTCTTACCTTGCCGTAGCTGCTTTTTGATTTCAACGCCGTCTTGCCAAGCACCCAGGGCCAGACCCACAAAGAATAGTTGCAAGAGTGGATTCATCTTATTCCATCATCATCAGTCTTATTTATGCTCTCATCTTTCGCGCTTACACCTGAAACAATAGAAAATAATATCATTGTAGACGACAGTAATATGACAACATCACATACAACAAGACATGCCACACGTTACATGGTACTTGTCAATACCATTTAGTTGTTAGCTGTTGCAACAGGTATACCTGGTCTAATTACATCATTTCGCACCGCTTGATTCACTTTGATTCATTTGTCTACGAATAATCTAAGATTACGCTTTTTACTGCATTTCCGCAGAATTTTTACAATGGACAGAAATGCATGCAAGGCCTGTTACTGTGGGGCTGTAACTTGAATAAAGCGCCTGTCTGTCATACTCGTGCATAGTTGGATAGGAAGAATAATATGCCAAGTTCCGTGTCGTGACATATCCCATTTAGCTAGCCAAATTAAGTAATTCTTCTTTTACATCATGTTATAAAACGTGCCGTGGGTTCTAATGGTAAAATGGTGTTGGGCCGCACAGCGTTGATTCTGTGATGGCGCTCTAGCTAAATAAGTAAGATGATGCCAAACTACGACGACTAATTCCATTATCCAAAAGATCCCGAACTTCCTAGAGACACGATTCGTTTTTGGAAGAACAATAAGTAAAAAAGCAAGCTGTAGGAAGCGATGCTTTGCTATGCTATGAACGTATTGAGCATTGTAGCCAAGCAAGCTGCTAAGTTGGATACGCTATGTTATTGGGACGACACTTGATACACGCTCAATGTAGGAAAAAACAGAGAGAAACAATAACCATTATTAAGCTTTATAAAGCAACAGACAATCTGGAATGTACATTGTAGTTGGCACTTGTTCCCAAAAGTTGTAATTGATAATGCCCACTACTTATTCTGGTTGCTAATTTACCAAACTACTTCCTCTAGCACCACACAATCATTCATTTTACACTCGATTCAATCTTCGGTTCTCTCAGCTACTCAATAGATAACTGAGGCCGGGTCAACTGCTAATGGAAACGCAGGAAAGACATAAAAGACGGCCAATAATAATCAAACAAGAATTGGGGAAAACAGGATGGACTGTTGTTAAAGTAGTAAATCCATCTAAATATCCCTCATTTTCCCACACTTAAAAGCAAAAAGAGGGTGGCCAGATTCAAAAATCAAGTTTACTATCATACATGTCCCCCCAATTTTAAAGGTACACACCACTAACTGCACTCAAGAGTCCCGGATTGCAAAGGACCACATGAAGATAGAAGGTTGCATAGCTCTAGCTAAAACTTTGCTAACAAGAAAAGAATAATCGGATACGATTCCCATTTACCAGTATTATTATCAAAGGATTTTCAAAGAAGATTACAGGAACTGGCTGAGATGATGACGAGGAGAATTGAGCATCTCTACATTTAAGGAGGTTTCATTAATGTCCTTTTCGTACACGAATTGTGACATTGGTCTCCTTTATGGAGCCTAAACTGCTTGGGATTGAAGAAGAGAAGAATAAGGGATTTATACCCTTCCCGATTTCCCAGGCAGAGTTTCGTGAAATGAACGAGGAAGGCAAGAGCAAAGCAAAGTAAAAACGCTTTTGAATTCAACTTCGTCTTAAACTAGACGATTAAGCACAAATTACACAAGCTAACACCATTTCCTACATGGACAGGCAGAGGAATAACCATTATTCCTTCAACAAGAGAAGAGTTGCATGTGGCCCATGTAACGAGCCTTAGCATTAGCTTTAGCCTTAGCCACAGCTTTAGCCTAGCTTGTAATGTGTGCTACTAAAATAAATAACCATTCAAAGTAATTAAAGTCGTAGACAAACAAGAGAGAAAAAAATCTCATTACCGCTCTTCTCATCATCTTAAATACAATACAAATCCAGACCTTCACCTTCATCTTGGTGCTTGATCATCAAATAAACTCGGACTTGAAAAAGTTAAAAAGTTTACATATGTACTCTCAAAAAAGGACCAGCACCAACTTCACCACTACCATTCAAGGAAGGAAGGAAGGAGAAAAGGTTCCTAATTTAGTAAGATTTTGATTTTTTCTAAACCTGAACCTAGTTCCTCCTCAGCATCTGTATGAAAATAAAAGAAATACGGTGGCTATAAGAGTGTACTCTGTACTAGAAAACGACATATGTTCTTCAGATTTAGGATTTCTGTCTTTCTACTAAATTAGAAAAGTGAGAAAAAAAATGAGTTTTTCAACCCTCACCAAATTGATAGAACAGACGTTGCAAGGGTACAAACAAGAGCGAGGCAACTTGTTTAGGTGAACTGTAGACTGTAGCTACAAGTGAGGAAGTAAGGGAATTAGTAGTGGATTTTAACCTTGTCGACAGTATATATTACTGAGTTTCAAGAAGGATGAAACAGAGCAGGAACTGGTATTGCAGACACAGAACAAAACTTCTGTGTTAATCTATGTAATTACCTGAATAGAGGATTTAAAGGTTGGAAAAGAGAGCATTTCATCTGTCCTCACTCCCTGCTATTTATTTCCCTGTTTTTCTTAGGGAAGAAGCTGGAGAAATGGGAATATCATCATCTCTTGGCCACAGCCTCGCACCAGTCACAAAACTAACTATAAACTATACACTCCATCCAGCCTTCAGTTCAATCATCATGACTTTTAGGTAAAAGGAAATGGAATAAAGGAGAAGAAAAACAATAAACGGGAACTATGCTCACCGAAATTCTAAGGATTAATCCTCCTAGGAAAGGAGCAAACGATGATCCTTCACAGTTTGGCCCAGGATTAGGGACGAAAAGTTTTGTGGAAAAGCTCTAAAGTTTTCCCTTTTTCAAAGTCAAAACAGCCCACCTCCAAACATTAACAACAGGCTAAACATCCCTGTCACGTCAATCCTCGAAGTTAACTAGCAATCTTAGAAATCAACAATCCAAAAAGACACACATTACACTCCCTAAGTTAGGTAGGTCTAAAGGACTGTTAAATTCAAAGCGGGATTTCAGTCACCCTCCTGGAAAGCACGGAGGGGTAAACCCTTGGAATTGGTAGAACTTAGAACAAGAACAAGGCATTGAACATGGAGTGCTGCCTCGGGAAATATATAAAAAACTGAAATCATTGTCTCCAGTTTACATCATCACCCGAGGAATCACGCACAAGTAAATCTCAAAACTGGAGGGCTCCTGTGCGTAACGCAGAGACTAAGGTCGAGTTCGTATCCCGAATATTACATGAGTGCCTGCTAAGGTAAACTGATCTTTGAAAATCACTCACAGATCTCATCATCATGAACCATCAGGCCTGAGTCCACCGTCCTACAAATGCTGGCACACATACGTTCCCATCTCTTTGCCCTGTCCCTTTACTCATATTGTCCGTTCCCTTTTCTGTAAATTGTACAAAGCTTGTGATAAAAGCATTATCGATTGTCTACCCATTTCGTTCCAAGGATTCAAGCTTGTCCGTCCCCTCCTACAATTGATTCTTCATCCACGCTGGCATAGCTTAACAAGCGTAGAAGATTGTGCTAAGACATCCTAGATTGTTAAGCCTGACTTTCGACATGCTCCCAAAAAGAAGGATGAATTTCCGTTACATCCTAAATTTTACCCAGCCATAATCCAATCCCTGCCCGGCCGTCAACATAGGCTAGAGCTCGCTGAGGTTTGCCCATGCCCATTTCCACTTTACTCTTTCTTGCGTACTTAGTTCTTGCTAAAGGTCTTCTTTAAATCTTCTTTTGCTAGTAACCAAATGTCGCATATTATGTTCTTGGTTTACTTGGTTGCCGTATGCTTTTACTTAAAAGGGAATCCTCTTGGAGAATCAGGACCATCCGTCCTCCAAGACATCCGCTTTCCTTTGGAGCCTATTACTCCGCATCCGTCGACCGTTGGATGGGCCGGTAGGGCAGGTAAAATGCAACAAGGCCGGAATACAGATGATGCCGGAGGAGGAACAAACACTACTTTTCCCATCCCCTCTGTTTACAGTGACGTCTGCGGATGTGCGTTGCCTCCCTCATAAAAATTATATACACCTGGTCTGCTCATCTAGCAGTCTAGAGACAAAGTGCCAGCCAGTTATCAGCCTAGCCTTGATTTCTCTCCGTGTTCTGTCATGTGGTCCAAAAGGTATATAAAGAGACCTGCACAACATGGCTCTCATAGTAGGTCCGTCCGTCCGACCACTACTGCTGTGTGGTGTCAGCTTTCTTCAGTAATAATCCGGCCCAATCCCCTTTAAAGACAGGCTTTGATAAGAGGCAATAAAAAAGTGATTTACCAAAATTATATTGGACATTAATCCCTGCTGTAGTCACTACACGCCATATGCTAATTCAATACTTTTCAATGGGGATCCATACAATGTTCTGCAGTTTTTACAGCCTTGCATACGCAAATTGCTGGAAGACAGGCAAGGACCATATATGCACAGTGCAAAATAAATTGGCCAATACTGGCCAGCTCTGAAGCTGCTTGACAGGTAATATGCATCATGAGCTTTCTGAATGTACTAGCTTGAGTACAAGAGGGTCCTCTTCCTTACCTCCTGGGCAAGTTTCGTCACAACAAGGGCTTGGCAATTGCCACTTTGCCACGCTTCCGTTACACCACCATTCACAAACTACCGAAGGGAGGATAAGGGTTGGCAGGCATCAAAGTATCGGAGGAGCAGATAGATTCTACTGTGTTATGGCTCATCATAACTCACAAGCCGTACTATAGATGATCATGAATCAATATTCCTTGTCGTCCCACACCTATTCATGAAATGTTTTCTCTTTGGGAATTGTAAAGCAATATCTCCGTCATAAAGCTTCTCTCCTGTCTGTCCTGCCTTCTAATTCATCTGCTAACAAACGCTTGAAGCAAATGAATATAATGAACATAATCATAGTAATATAGTAGCTAAAACAAGAAAAATTAGCACACCTTGTCCTATCCGTTTCTTATGTTCGTGGTGAGATTTTCTATCTGGACGTTGTTTTCAGCACTGCGCCTACATCGATTCACAAAACTTAGAAAATATCACAGATTTTAGGCAGAGATTCGTTGGAAATTAATATTTTTAGTAGCTTATAATATCCTGATGAAGGGAGGTATGAAGGAGTTGTTGGTGTTCCTTGGTTAAGCGTAAGATTGTGGGGAAGAGAATCGTGAAATTTGATGGCCGTGTCGTGGGACAAGGGGAGAATATATTTGATAGACAATTTTCATTTGATACGAAACGTGTAATTCAATACAATTCAAAACAGTTACTCCTACCATCCCCGCCCCCTGTGCTGGGCATTATAGAGCTTAGCGCAAAAGTATACACAGCAATACACTACACAATTCTTAGCCTAGCGCCGAGCCCAAGACCCTGACACTCGGCCAGGCCAGGTGGCGGTGATAAGTTTCAACCTTTGTGCGTTTGCTCGTAGCTAGGGCGCGCGTATCGCCTTTCCTTGCGTCGTGAATCCGATGGGCTGTAGTAGACACGCTCATATAAAAAAGTAATAATGACAAATGATGATGATGAGCTAAACTGCTGAATTTAATATTTAGTAGCTTTTCAATTATTCGCATTCACGTTACCTCATCCAAAGAGTTGTTTCGTCAACATGAAGGAAAATGAGGAAGAAGAAACAAGAATCGAATAGCGAGGAATTTGATTCGCAGCACGAAATTCTTCGCACTTATTCGCAAAAGGTGTAATTGCAAATCTTGACGGAATTCCCACATCATCACCACCACAATCTATAAAGAATTGAAAATCAACCAAGGCTAACGGAGAAATCTTCTTAGCCCAGAGACTTAATTTCCATTTAGCATGTTCCGTCCCACACAAAATGATTTCAATTCCACCAATCCTCCTCCACCTCCTTCATCGCATCAATCTTTCCACGCTTATCCCTCTTGGTCGCTTGCTTAGTTAGCTACAAGCTAACGGCAGCGTCAGTACTGCAATTTGCAGTGATAAGAGAGTTGCTTTCAAGTTTTAAAAATCTGTCGTCAAAATATGGTCAACTGCCAACCCCAGGCAAAATATTGGACTCAACACTCAACACAAGATGATTTTGCCATTCTTAGGCGTTTTCGCTGGATTTGCCAATAAGAGCGTTTAAGTGTTACATGTGCTTTTAGGAATTATAACGTTATCGTTACACAGAATTTGCATTAGCAGCAATAAACCAAACCCTAAAGATTCTGAAGCGTCCGCCCGAGTTAGACCTGGTTTCAGATTACGTGGACCATTGCATTGCTCGCAGCTTGCTGGGCTAACATGCATGAACAATATGGTCACGTTAGTTAGCTAGATATGGGGGCAAGTTAAGGCAAGTCTGGGATTCGATTGCTTCAGTGTTTTGCGGATTTTTATAAAATGTATGTCCCTTCCTTCCTAACAAGCCCTTTCCCACCTTCCTATTGCACCTCTTCCAACAAACCACATAACAAAAGCCACACAAGTGTTAAAAAGTTGGTTTGATATTTTTTAAATCAATTCAAATTCACCTCCTCACTTTGCCCATAATCCAATGATCCTCTGCTTATCAGAAAAGCTAATCTGTTTTCTACAAGGCCTCTATGAATTTGCCATATACTTTTCACGAATTAATAAATTATAATTACTAACTAGCCGCCTAATTATGCACGAGAGCGTGGAAATGTTCCCAGCCAGAGGACAGGGAAAACTGGATTGCACTCAAAACCCTTGCTCCTTCAAAACTCAAGGAGGTGTGTGCATTTAAAATCTAAACGTAATTTGCCAAGCTCGCTTACATTCGATAATGTATACTGTATCCCTTCAAGCTAAATTAAAGCCTGGGCGCTGGTGGACGGGTTGCTGGGCTACAACTTGTATAAACTATTAAGCAGGCGGATATACATGACCATTACCATCAAAGGCTACCCTTGGGCTTATCAAAATCATCTCATTCCCACCCACCCCGACTGAGCTAGTAGAATGGCAGAAGCAAGCAAAACAAAGCCAGCAAGCAATCCGTCCACACTTTATAAGATTTGCCAAAAGACAAAAGAATGAATTGCAATGCATAAGAAATAAAAAATAGCGAAGGAAAAAGATTGGAAGAACCGCTTTTTAGCAAGTTTAATAGGAGGGGGCGGAGACTAGGTTCGCAAATCTCAACTTACACACCTTGTGACAATTCCCAGGGTTTTATAATTGCGAAGTATTTTTTACACAGATTAATTTTCGCCTTAGTATTCCTACGCGAACTCTTCTTCTTTTTCCTCCTCCTTGATCAAACTATTACCGTTGGTGGAGTTAATTGATTATTTTATTGCGCCTATCCAAGCTCCACAAACATTCTCACTAGGGGAATTCGCTTGAAACGCGATGATGCTACATTAAAGAATATCTCATCTACCTTGCATTCTCTGTTTTGTAACTGACATATACAGGAAAAGAAGGAAAAGAAGATGGGGAGGGTGTGATGATGAAGCTTTCTCAATTGAATCTCCAAGTTAGTCACACGCAAACGCATCATTACCATTAACCATTACCGCCATCAACTAACCCTTCTTCGTATTATCTTCCATGTCTGCAAAAGCAGAGTCTTTCCTTGTCTGTCTCTCTTGTATAAAGCTGTTCTCCGCTTTTATATACATGCAAATAATCGTTCCGGCTCAATCAAGCATGAATTCAATCTCCAACTAATTAAACGCCAAATGTCCATCAAGTTCGGATCCCCAAAGGAGAAAGGACGTGGGTAAGTGGGTCGGGAAAATCAATTTTGAAATCATCCTCCATCCCTTGATTAAGAGACGTAGGAACTAGAATGATAATTCTGAAAATTCCCTGGTCTGTTACATGAGGAGAGTGAGTACACATACAGAACGCCGTGGTGGTCAACTCTTGGTCATTGCCCACTTGTAGTAGCCCACCTTCAGGGTTGGAAGCAAGACCACTAAACAGGCATAGAAGACAATTAAAGCTCAGGCCCAGGAAATTAAAATAATTTTATCACATGCTACAATTATCCTAGTTGACATTTAACTATGTGCAAACAAAGAAAAGACAATCACGCTCAACAGGCTCGTGCAATCATAACTAACAGCTACTCCCCCATACACTTGTTACAATATTATTACAATATGACCGCATTATGCTGGCTGAATTTTAATCGAGTGAATGTAATCAGTTCTCTTAAATGTCGCCCTTTCTCCAAGCTACGATTAGCGCGACATCCAACATTCTGCATCATGTCATACACAGTAAATATGTCAGCGTACGTGCTATTTTTTAATGCAACAGGTAACAACTTGGCGGCTATCAAAGAAGACGGGGAGAGCGAAATATGTTAAATAGGAGGAGGCCGTATAAGATAATGGGATAACTTTTAAAGCAAACATTACAATTACTTGAACTACTCCTAATAATGCTTGCAAATTATTTTTTTCATGGGCCGGCGACGGCTACAAAGATTGTTGAATTCAAGACGTATTGCTGACTTGCCGAGCGGCATGAGCTTGCGAGGAAAGCACATAACCTTATTGCCTTTACGTCACCATTCATCTTTTTCTAACTGCACTAAAAGAGACAGCTAGAGTCTAAAAGAGTCGGTCACTATCAACCACATGAAACAACTCACTAGCGCATTTATTATTATTATTCCTGCTTGTTCTCCTCCCCTATCTTGTATCAAGAATGGGAAATACTGACGGATATACTGGTCCTGCTTTAAGCAGGCTGTACTGAATTATAATACGTTTGATTACAATCCATTATGCAAGAAGCAAGATTCATAATTAAAAAATACATACTCCCCCTCTCCTCCTCTGATAAAGCAGGAGCGGCTATAGAACTTGTACTGTCCCTTTTATCTGTTGGAGTTGCAACGTAACGTGTGTGCTGAATGTACGCAGGTAGCCAAAGGGGTGCTGCTCTTGGCTTGGCTAGCAGCGCTTTTAGCCTAAGCATGCGGAAGAAAATGACGGGGAGAGGCTAGTAAAATCAGGTGTAGCAATTAATTATTTTCTCCGATGACATTTCCAACCATGCGCTCTCCGAGTCTCAGCCAGTCAGTCACCTGATGCGTCAGAGATTGGAATTAGTTGCTAGTTATCAGAAGATAGGGGACAGCTCTTGTAAGTGTAGTTCGGTTATGTGGGTTTCTATAATTTGGCCGGTGGCGAAAATATATTCAGCAACAAACAACTCACTCTTGTGAATACTACCTGCCGGCAGCATAGTCCAAAACCCAGCATCCATTGTTAAAGCCATGGAAAGCGGATAGAAGAGACAGGACACTTGTTGTGCATGTCAAATGCTTCGGAAACTAGAAAGTGCACGTAATTATAAGAAGTAAGAAGCGCCCTCCCTTCTTAGTAGAAGATAGATCCACAGGAATGAAATGGATGCAAAATTATATTGCAGTACCTCGGAGAAAATCCGGCTTCAATCCTTCGAAGCACGAAACTTAAAGCCTTGTCCAGCCCTAAAGCTATTTCAATTCAAATTTGTTCACAGTCTAAAAAATGCTGACATGTCTTCAAAACTTCGCCTTTCCCTCTCGGTCAGTAATCTCATGCAGTCGCGGTTATTAGTTATGAACAAACGGATACGGGCTTCCGATCTTTCAAATTGCCGCTATTCCTTACACACACTAAGAAGAACCACCACCACTATTGCAAACATCATCTTCCGAACATGTAATTTATTCATCCGCAGACACACAGCAAGAAAATTGCCCCTAGGCGCCCCTAAAATCCACACATTTCCTCTCACTCAAGCTTACAGCTTTGACATCTGCTACAACTTTCCCTTACGCACAAGCCCACTGCAATCTTAGGGACATGTGTGCATTTTAATGTACGGTCTGCAGACGAGTTACTTTGCTGTAGCATAAGAGGGTAAAAGAACGTAAATCTCAAATCTTAGCTACGCTACTCCTGGCAGGCTTCTGGACTATATGATGATTGTGCTTGTATGCACTCATTCTTTACACTCGAAGAGAAGAACTTTTCGTAGAGAATTTTTAGTCGCTATCATCAAGTTTGAAAGATGGGAAATCTATGGCGCGCTCCTGATACTTAGATCCCAGTCAGTTTTGAAGAAGTTGATCTTCTTCTGAAGGCGTATGTTTCCTAAGATGAGTATGCTCTTCTCCAGTTGTTGTTCGTAGTCCTGACAACGGCTCTGGATTCCTTTACAGTTTCCAAAAATAAAAACATATGTCTGCCTGTCTGCTAAGAAAATTACACCCGCTTCAGTCACGCACATATTACTCAAGATTCCCTCCTCCCTAGAAAAACAGAGCTTTCATAGCCAAAGCGTCATCATCATCAACAGCCCCAGATACCCGATCCCTTGCCTCATGACCACATCCAAATCTCAGTCAGCCGACTCTTCTGTCTTAGTTTCTCTTTTCTTGTCCTGATTCTCTAAGAAACTTGTTTTAGAATAGCTACTTACTAGATAGAACCTAGGAGAATCTATTATCCCTCCGTCTCAATCTACTCCCGCTTGTTTTCCCTCCGAATATTTTTACACAGCGACGCTACATATGTATTTTAAGAAAACTCCCCGGAACCTTGAACACAAATTATCCGTCATCTGATCCTTCAACTTGTGGAATTGTGGCTACAACCCAACCTAGCTCTGCCGCGCACATCAGTCCCAGTCCCTCCTACTCCGGGCTGGTTGCAGTAATAGCAACAGCAGAGTTATAAAGTAAGGCAACGAACGGTTTTGAACACAAGCCACATTTAACAGAAAGATATTAAGCTTCTTGAAAACATTAACCACTGGTAGACGCTATTTCAGCGGGAAATTGGTTGGGTGACAGGGATACACCGGCCTAAAAATCACCGCACCGTCCTAAAATCTGGACTGGACTGGAAAGCAGGGAATATGGTCCGAAATTGTTTTGGGCTGGTTGTTTTGCGTTAGGGTACTCGTAAGAAAAATCTGTGGAGTTTCACATTTTCCCATCTACATCTGCCATAGCATATAGGATGCATCAATTTTAAAAATTTCGCCTTATTATTTAAATTGTGTAAGAATTTATCATTTTCCATCAAATCCATTCCATGCTCCCCGCCTAAAATACAATATTATTTGATCCTGTCTTCATTTCTACCAATTTCCCGTCAACAACGTGTCCAACTTTACCAGAAACCATCAAGCAGCATCAGCTCAACGGCATCACAATGCTTCGCTATCAACAATTAACAATGGAGCACCTTTGAATGGAGGATCTCTTCCGAATACAACAATGACGGATTGAGAATCCAGAGAGAAACCCAAGAACCAAATTGGAAGAATTCTTCTTTTGAACTCAACGTAGGAGCAAACAATCTTAAGACATAATACCGTGTGGCGTGCAGGAAGGCTGTTAGCTTGGTGGCAATTCTAGTTTTTTTGAATTGTTGGAAAATTGGGACCCTTCTCCTTCCCAGCAATAATATGTGAATGCCCTCCTGTTCCCCTGTTATAAGACACTATTTCTCTCAAAATCTAATAGAATCTAAGCCTCTAAGGTATGACCCATCTAAGGCATCATCTCTCATCCTTCTTAACTGACATACTGGCACGGCAAGGGAAGGGACTGAAAGTGACTTAGTATTATTGAGGAGTTTAAATTCTTTCCTACTAACAATGGAGCAATCTGTTTTCCCATATATTATATTCCGAAAAACTTTTACCTATTCCCTAGGACTTTAAGACCCAAACTGCTACGGATTGACACGTTTTGTATTCTCCATCATTTCTTGAAAGAAAAGTTAAAGCAACATCCATTTCCCTTTCTGTCATCTCTTTCCAACTATTCCTACAATAATCTAGCGCGGAAAACAATTTGTCTTCTCTCTTCTTCTCAAAATCGAACATAAGTCTAAATGTCCTACTCTTTCCACATCACCTCGTCTGTTTAAGCAGAACTATATAAACTTTTACCTTTAACCCATTCTGCAACACTCTGAATAGCTGAAAGGTGTCAGAAAACATCTACTAAATGCCGTATTTTATTCCATTCTTATTTTAATAGTTACACTGTCTTGTTATTTTTTGGCAAGATTTTCACCGATTCCTCACACACACACACACACACACACACACAAATCTCAACAAGAGCAAGATCAAGTAACAGTACACATGACTAAATCCAATGATGAATCCCTCCTAGCACACGCTACCTCCACGCTCAATCATCTTAATAAATAATCAAAGAGAAATCAAGCATTTTATCCTTGTCGTGTCTACCACTCTCTTGAACACATCTTCCTGTTTACCTGTATCAAATCTGCACGCAGCTCTTGTGGATAGTGTATACAAGGGATTCTTTGTCCAAAAGAAAAGCCCAAAGACAGAAATGGGAAGGAACTTAAAGAAAGTACAAGAAAATGGAGAAGAACATCATTATTTTCCCCTGCCTTATTCTTGATGCCAAGTATGCTTGCTACTTTGTGGCATTTGAGGCTATTGTAATGGCGGACGAGGATTAATGCTAATTTAATCCTAATAACAGCTCGAAACATGATCCCTAAAGGACCATTAAAACAAAAATTTTCACTCGCACCATAAAACCAGAAAAAAAGACAGCACTTATTCAATTTCTCTTTCGCAAATGCTTATGCGCTAATGTTCATCTTGTTAGATTCTCTATCAAAAAATCCAGCTGAGCTTACTATGCAGTATGTAGAGTATGTATCAAGTAGGAAACCACTCCAAATCACAACAACCCCAATCAAAAAGGGTCACCAAAGCCTTCAATAGAATGCCTGACTGGGACCGTTTCGTTGCAGAGTTGTTCGCATATGTTACGGCTGCGTCCTGCGCCTGCGCTGCTCCACTAAGAATTGAATGTACCAGAGGATATTTTCCCCGGCCCTTGCATTGGCTTTGCGCCGTCATATCATCTTCACCCCTTGAACAATTAGATTCAAGTAGGTTTAAACTCCTTTTATGGCTCTTTCGGATAAATGTCACCTCATAACTTGGCATACCAAACAGGATTTTCTCTACAGCTTTAGCCAAAAGAGAGCCAGCTTGAGCCAAGTTACAACTTCTCGCTCTGCCACTAACTAAACCATTAAATCCTAGCAAACTTACACTACTCCAAAGCTTGACGAAGGAGCAACCCGTCTTTTAACTAACTCAATAGCCGCAAGAGCATGGATGAAAGCAGAGAAAAGCTTACGATATTCTATGATTCCCTCGCTCGCTCGCTTTCCTAATGACACTTAAATCTTTGAAGATTGAGAGATGTTGTGTAGTTTCTCATCTTTATACCCTCTGTCTGTCACCCTTACTCAAATATATTAACACGCTTTGCACATTGACACATTTCCATTGGGCGGAACAAGTTTTATAATGTTCTGAGCTCAAAGACTTTGACAGGAAAACACAAGCGACATCAACCTACGCTTTGTATCCTACGGGGTTGTTTCCGATGGAGCAGATAGAAAGAATTGTGTGCATTTGTTTTCCCTATGTGCTTGTTTGCAAAACACACAAGCATATAAGCAAGAAACTATGTTTATAGCTTTTTCTTTGGTACACGGATGTGTGTTATTATTATTTTCATGATCATGATCTGCGCACGCAGGGAAGCGACACTTTTAAAAATCAGTAACCAAGTTCAACTACGAGTGTTCCAAGTTTTCAAAGATTCAATTTAACTAAATGTAGAATGCAGCTACTGTTGGAGCGGCAATTTCTGTGCCATCATGAGCCTCTGTTGCCCTTACAGAGCGGCTCATCACAGTCTCATATCTGCCACTCTCTCTCACGTTTTGTCTCTCTTGTCATTTAAACTAGTCGTTTGCCCCTTGTTTAGATTTCTAATAGAGGATAAGAGAACAGTGTTTCTGACGTGGATTAGACAGACGGTGGAGCGCAAATCTAGACGCTTATGAGGACTAAATTCTACAAGGGGCAAAAAATGCAACAACTTTTCAACTAGATACAGAAGCAGCCTTGGTCTCGTGACCAACCGACACTCTCTGAGTCAATGTTTATCATCTTCTTGTCTACTTAATGCTCGTCTTCGAAGTTCTAGCACATGATATTTTCATCAATCTAAGCAAGATAAACAGCACGTGCTGGCAGAAACAGTAAACACTTTCTATGCAGGCTAGCAGGCTTTGCAGTGACTAAAAACTTGGAAATTCGTTGCCACAAACAAAGCACTGACACATCCAATTGCGTCGAGCACATGACGATTCGGGTAAAAAACTTTTAGTTTTTAGGCCTTATTAAACCCAACGACTTCTTGGCAGACATGAGAATTATGAAAGAGAATTACAATGAAGCTTAAAAATTCAAGCAGTAGAGATGCTTGATCCCTTCTCTTGTTATTTGTCATCTCGGTTAGAGTAATAATTCAAAATTTTATTCTTCTCTTGACATCGATAGCATAGTTTACGATTGGTAGGAATAATAAGAGAGAATAAGCTTTGTGAAAAATATTTTATAGTACCCCACATGAACTCTCCGACTCCAACTGCAAAAGACAGTGAAGAAGGACGGACTATGTGCAAAGCTAAAAGATATGATCCTAATCTTCTCGGCTTTGAAAATGACATGGATGTTTTTTGAAAATTTCTCATTAATATTATCTGTAGGACACCTGCCGTTTGCTAAACCATCGGTCGTCAAATATTTAGTATTTGCCTAATCTCTTGACGAGACATGAGACGAGACTCTGAGACTCATCCTCTTTCTTGGGGCTTGTTTGACTTGTGCTTTGGTTAATTTGCTTTGGTTTAGTTATTACTTTTGAAGACAATCACAAGAAGATGCTGGCTGGATACTAAAGAAGAAGATGAAAACTATTAAAAATTGCAACGGAGGTGTCCTCATTACACAATTGGCATCAACAAGTAAAACTTGCTCCAAGTATTAAAAAATCAGGATTGCGCCATGGCCCGCTGTCGCTGGTGACGCGAACTAAGTCGCTCATCTAAGTCCTACGTCCCTCACCAGCTAATACCTGTTCCTTAAACCAATTATTCGTTTAACTAGCTGAGCTGAGTTTTTAGTTAGCATATAATTTAAACAAATTCTTCACAAGATTAAAGCTGACGAGAAGAGGGGATGAACGAGTGATTGTGTGATGCCGCAAACTAAATATTAAAAAGTGTTAAGTGAGAAATGACGGATGCAAGGGGAAATACTGCGGTGGTGTCCACAGGAATTCTTCTTCTTCGTATTAGCAGGAAGCAAATAACAGACTTACGTAATTGACAATTTACTTTTCACACTTGGAAGATACGAGAAAAGTAAATCCTTATACGAAGAAGGGGGTTGAGAAAACAGGAGGAAGTAAACATTACCATATAAATGACTGTTTTGAAAAAGCGCGAAAAATTGTATCAACACTGTCATCATGGTCATTAACTAGTTATAAATGCGTTGCACAGATTGAAAGCGAAGGTATGGCAGAGTACTGAGAACAGGGATGCTAGGCAGCGCAGCTTCTCTAAGAAGACTTTATGTAATTGTGTCAATAATTTCTTGTTGAAATTGTTTCGCTTTTTTCTTCATTTAAAGGAATTAGGACACACACGGTGTTGAATAAAATTCACTACACTCCACAATGATTTTGTGGGAGAAGAGCAAGTTTTCTAAGAAAATGGTTGAAGAACTCTCTTCTTCTACTGCACATCTCCATTTGTGAGGCACGCGCTTATTTCCACACCTTGTCTCTACCAATTACACCTCATCTGATTACCTGTTACAGACTGGTGGACTGTGGACATGAATTAAAACTAGCTGACAAATGTCTACCTAAACATGCTCCCCTTCAGATTCACACTTGAGGAGACATTCATCACCAACACCACACACAAGCGAGGATTACGAGTTGTGGTCCCGTTTATCAACATTAACATTAGTTTGCTTACTCAAAACGCTAAAATCTTCTGCACGCATCAATTCACATTGTATGCAACCCTAGGTTGCAGGTAAGGAAAGAGTAAGCAAACAGGTATATAAGAGTTTTTGGTGCTTGGATTATTTTGTGTGTTGGCAAAGATGCGCGACACGATGCTTGCCTAATTCCTTTCATTATTCATGATATTCGAAAGAAGAATCTGTAAAAATGCTACTTTTTAACGAATTGCAAAAGCAACTTTAATGCATGTAAACACATGTAAATAAAATGGGAGGATGAATGCCAAGAAAACTTTGCTACAGGCTCAAGGGAAGGATGACGGGAAAGTACAGCACCACCAGTCAGTACGAGAGAGTGGCTGTCCTAGGAATCCCTTGTAGAGAAACTTTTTGACAATCAAACTTCTCTTTATCATGATAAATAAATGATATTTTTATTTGCCGACAAGTAAGGAAACTTCTTGAAAATTCTATATGGTTGAAATGCACTTATGTGCGCCAAAAGAAATTAAAAGCGGGGACGATTTGTATGCAAATAATCATAAGAAAGTCATTCCGACGGGTGCGGCGACTGCATTATCATTTTAAAACCCTAAGCTATCTAAATCTCATCCCACATGTTGTATTACAATCTTTGCCACTTTAGAAAACATGAGGATAGAAGAAAATAATACGTTCAAACCAAAATTCACACACATACACTACACTCAACCCTAATAATAATAACAATAATGGGCTGTTCTTTAGTAAGTGAGCTACACAATTACGCTGTTCCCTTAGAAACGCTTGATTGTTTCTATTTCATAGCTAGTCGGGTGACACAACTGATTTTCAAATCCTTAGTCTATTCGGGGTGTTGCAACAAAAACGTTAAGGTTGGCTTTCGTAACCTGACCTGAACGATGCGAAATGAGGCACGAGGCCTTAGGTCAGAAGGTTCCGCGAAATGCCGTAGGCATTTCGCGGACCGATGACCTAAGGACGAGGGCCTCATTGAGCGAGTGAAGGTTAGGTTACGATAGACAACCTTAAATTTTTGGTGCGGGTTAGGTAAGGTTAAAATACTCGGAACACTAACTGCTACTGCTAGAAGGATGTCACCCGACTACTTGTAGCTCACTTAAATTTCTGTTGCTATGTTTTCCATTGTAGCTCACTTACTAAAGAAGCCCCCAATAATGATAAGCTTGCTAAATTTTGAGAAAACTTGTTCTTGTTCCTCTCAACAACAGCTCTTACTTGCTGGACCTTGTCGAATATTTTTATGCTTTATTTGTAAAAAAAATTGGAACAAGAAGCAAGTTAAGATGAATCCTCTTCTCGCAAGCTTTGCTCCGAAGAGTACAGATATTCAGATTCATGAAACGTAGTAGGAGCAATGAGTGATGTGCTATTATTCAGCAAAGAATTAGAATACTGAGGCGCGGAAGAGGGATGGACCTGGTAGTTAGGCTATTGGCTTCGTATCAACTTAATCTACATTTATATTAAAACGCTAATGTAGCAGCGGCCTCATTTACTAAATTCAACCATACCTTCCTGAATCTGTAAATGCCCTCGGTACAGCCCACAAGCTTTTTTCAAACGAGATACTACATTTACTTTACAACCCTTCCCTACTGAATACACTCCTGGGAAAATGATGCAAATAATCAGCAAAATGTCTTGAGAACACGAAAACAAGGTTGTTGTATGCATTCATGAATCTGAGGTTGAATCCTTTAAATCAAATTGCGAATTGCGCATCAAAGTTACAAGAAAAATTCAATCTGTGTACGAATTTGAAGTTGAATCGCCAATTTGATTCGTCCAATCACATAGGAATCATTTCATGGATTGAATCAAATTGCCATTTGATTTTCAACACTTGAAACCCTTCCTAAAGGTACTTTCAGCTAACCCCTTTTATTCTACCCCTTTGTACTTTAAGTTATTGGCAATGAATTATAGGGAATTTTTATATTTTTTGCTTAAAATCAAATCAAATCCAGAGGTTACTGGACTCGCTTTGCTACCAGTTGATGAGAAAAACGAGCCCGAAAGCTATTACAAAATCACAATCTTATGACTCATTGACAACAACATGTTAGGCATGTATACCTACCAACTTACCGCCTGCAACACAAGCAGGTAAAAAATGAACAACTGTGGGGTCATACCAAAAAAGTAGTTGCCGTCCTGAGCACTACAAGATGAATAGATAAATCCTACATGTTTCAATGACTGAATTAAGTGAGCAAAATCCCTTAAAAGAAGAGCACGGCTCATTGCCGCCTTAAAACACTAGCTGATTCCCATGAGGTTGCCGGCATCGTTTTAAAAGTGTATGCAAGAAATTAACGATGCGTAGCTTATCCAAAGCTTATTTAACCATATTTCCATTCATATTTCAGCTAGCCCAACGGTTGTAAAGAGAGGTAGGGCTTGGACTGTGGATGGCCGGAAGATATGTTGCGAATTTTAGCGATATTCATTATCATTAGTCTATGACGTCCCTTGTCCATCTGTGGGCATGCAATATTTCTCGAGAGGACAACACGTTGTCTTGATTATCAAATACAATTATTTACAGACAATACAGACAAACCAAAGTTACACAATAGGCAAAAGCAAAGGAAGAAACGATCTACACATGACACTTGATACTTTGAAGCAGACTCAAGATTCAAGATTCTCAAGTTGAAAAAAGCCACTCTTTCTCAAAAGCATTCTGTAGCTAAGAACAACCATCAAATCATGTGCTCTGCATACCAATAACAGAATACTGCCTACTAGAAGAAGAATCCCTCCGCCTTTGAGACAAAATCTTTTCGCTCTTAAAGATTCAAATCCGACTCTATCCACACCTGGTCTCTGCTGGACTGTAACAAGGTCTATGATTGAAATTGTTAAATATTCAGCTTTCCCAATGCTCTGGACTAGACTAGACTGGAACGCATAGATAAAGAGAAGAAACAAGTTGAAATCATTTAATCTCTTGTTTTTCTTATGCAAGAAGGCTCTCGTATGATGATAAAAAAACATTCCATGCTTTTCTTCCTCCTCATGCCACTATGAATGCTATGTCCGCTATAAAAAATGTTATATCACATACACACACATGAGGAACATAACTACTAAATACTGATTCTCGTGCAATTAGCTACTCGGCCAGCCAAAGGGATAAGATGATGTGATGAAGATTTTGAGACTGAATCCTTTGAGGTGTTCCTGCTTCTTCCTCCATATTCCGTATGTATTGAGGCTAGCAAAAACTTGTTTAACCCATCTACCAAAGCTCTCATTGCTTCTCTTCCTGAAAATATGATGAGCTTATCTTTTTTTTTAATAGACATCATCATGATTACTGCTACAACCCTACACCTCTCCTCTTCTTCCTCAGCTTCCTTCGGCTTTTTGAATACATATATATATATTTCAAATATATGATTTCAGTCACAACTCCACTAACTCTGACCTCCGTACGCGTTTACAGGTAGACCAGGAATACAGCGTTGAACTACCCTCCTGCGTGCTTGTATCAAAATATTGATGCAACAGTAAGACGTTAGTAAGGTGTTTGTGTATATGTATACAATATTCTTGCAGCTAAGCGCTCATTAGTTTTTTCAAAACTTTATATCAAATTCCAAGAAGCAACTTCTTCATCATATTTGTAGACCAGGGGTGAGATTGCTATCTAAAACGTAGCAGGCTTACGGTTGCAGCAAACTGACTAAACTTCGTTGCAGTTGTAGTCCTCGTCTACGCCTCCTCCGATGCCTCATCCGCTGGGTTTACCTTTTCAAAATTTGTACACGCAAACATTTTGAAACAAGAAATCATCAAAATCTTCTCCGACCAGATTGTAGCCCTCGACCTCCGAAGCTCTAGTAAATCTTAAGCCGGATCATCTTTGCACCCATGTTTCTTCCTGTTATCTATCTGCTTTCTACTTATTCTTCACAATTTTTACCTCCTCTTTGTATCCGTATGCTTCTTTATTCTTTCCTTTTTAATTTTCCTCGGCATCTTTTATTCGTTGGAATAATTTTCTTCTTTTCCTTTTGATCGTTTTCCTGAGTGGCCTGCTTATTCTTCCTTAAAGTCGCATAGTTACGCTGCGCTTCTTCTTACTATTCTTAATAATTTTCAAGGGTTTACTTGTTTTCATTCTTCGGCATCTACTAACCTAACCGCAAACTTATGCCCTAGAATCTCTCACAACTATTCAAGCGTCTCCACAATCAGCCCGAAGAACAACCAAGAGCCAACCAGCTTTGTATTAAATCTTCCCGCCCCTCCCTACCCATATATTCCACCACCCCTTATGCTAACCTCACATATTGTCCAAGAAAACCATACAAATCCATATGGTCCACGGGAACCACACTACCATGGAAACCACAAACTTCATATATCCAGAGACAGACATAACAAGTACCCTTGAGATTTCAAGACGCTTTCAAGATGCAGAAGGATACTGGGTTTGCCGGACGGATGGACGGCCACAAATTTTGGAAACGGAAAGCATTCATGCCCCATGTCCAGGATTAACCGCTAGAATCATCCTAAGGTTTCAAAAGTACATTGGTTACACATCCTTCCCAAACTGTGCGGAGAGGGGTACTTTGTTGGCTGGTAAGGGACGGCTATGTTGTAGGTTAGGTGGTAGTGGTAGCAGAGCAGAGTAGAGAGGAAGGAGAAATTGTAACCGCCATCTTTTCCAATGGATAAAAAAATCCATGGAAACCAATGTGGTCTGCTGCATTACTCGTTATCCAAGGAGCGGGTAGAATTGTTAGGTAGAGAGGAGGAAAGCACAGGTGTTTCCTTTTTCCACACCCTCTACTTTGAACAATGTAAAGGAAATAGATGTGGCTTGGCTGGCTTGGACTCCTCTCTCTCTCTGCTTCATTGGCTCCCCTTCACCGCAACAAGAGTTTGCTTTACATTAGCATCAAACCTGGTCCTGGAACACTCCTGTACGGTCTGGAGGGAGAGAAACGCTTAAGCGTTCATTTACTACTACTCCAGAGGTGAAATACCCTTGGCTATGTTAATGCAATACAATAAAGCCGGAGGCTGATTACAGCAGGTTTCTTTTATACATTTAAATTGCCTTAGGCTTCATCTCTTTTACGTATTTCAATAGCTATTCTATTCAACTCCTGAATCTCCTCTCATACACCAACAGACAGAGGTATCCTCTAAATTTTAGTAAGAAGGTAGTAAGAGATTCTCATTGTCATATTAGTATGACCAACACTTATAGATTCTCATCTTGGTCTTTTCCAAAGCCTCCTCCTCCTAGTCTTCCCATATCTTTTCGTCTGTATCTATGGAGGAGACTGTTCTTGCATCCTTGAGAAGAGACTAGAGAACACCCGGCAGAAGAGGGAGATGAGGAGGACAGACATTGAAAGATGGGTAAACCTTTTTCCCTCTTGGCTTAACAATCGAGTATTGTTAACCTGAAGACTGTGCATCCCTGCCTTGGAAATGAGTAAACTATACGGAGGAAACAACACCCAAAAAATAAGATGAAACTAAAAGCTAAAAGTTGTCTGGTCCTCTATGAGAGAAAAAAATTTCCTTTTTACACGTCCCTCCAGCGTAAGTAGGACCAATACCAAGGTAAAGCAGCGCTGATGTCTTCAGTGCGTGCAGTCTGTATTTACTACCACTAACTCAAGCAGGAGTGGGGACAGAAAAGGTCTTGGATTTTTTTCCCTCCGAAAAAACACAACCCCCCTCTCTCCATCTTGATTTCCCTCCAAAGTTTTCACCAAGGATTTTTAAACTCGCTAAAAGACTTGAAGGGGAAAAAGACACGTTCTCTGGTCCAGCCTAGCTCTCTATCTCTAAATACTAAACAAGCAAGCATCGCGTCTCTCTCCTTGTTGACTTTTTTCAAAGTCATCTCAGATGAGCCAGAATGCATCCTTACAAGATTTCCAAAGCCTTATACTCCGGCTTCTGTCCTGCTTTATTATTATTATTATGGTTAAAAAAGTGTTTTTATGCAGCTACACGATCCATTCCCTAGTTGTCCCGCGCTTGTGTTCAAGTTTGGGGCTTGGCTTTTAACTTTGAAAACTGTGAAAGCCCTTGTTGGGTTGGCGTGTTAAGCTGGTTCTTAGCCCATCTAAAGGGTTCAACTCAATTCCACAGAACATGTTCTGAGGACTGATTATTTAAAAGCTTTTAAAAAGTGTTTCAAGCCAATTAGCCGTAATTATTTTATCTGGTGAAAAGATCAACGAGATTCCAACACCTGATACAATAACCTTAGAATCCAGCCTGAAGCCAGTTAACGGTTCTGCTTCAATCCTTCGTCAATTCCATAATTCTTTTCACCCAACGACCCTGCATCCTCTACTTTGCACTTTACAGCAGCCTTTTCAAGATCAGATGCTTGAAAAACTTGTCCCTGATTCCTGCAAAACCTGCATTTATTTCCGCGAGACAGCGGCTCTTCCTAATACAATCAACCCCCCCCCCATATAATCCCGCATTAACAAGAACGAATTTGCAACTGCAGATTCTTCTTCACACGCATATCATTTATTCTTACCGCCCCGTCAAACCAAGCCAGGTAGGTAAGCAGCCAGAAAAAACTGGATTGACTGATGGACTACCGCCGCGTTCCTGATGAGATTAATCCGAAGAACAAGAAGCAGTTATTCGGAATGATACACCAGCGGACTTCCCGATAAGGTTGGTCATTTGCCATGCCATCCATTGGCATCATTACATTCGTGGTTAATAAGAAGCGGCAATTTCACAATCATACCCTATTTTACTGTACTAAAATTGCATAGATTGGCTAAATTACTGATTACATATGACTCCAAATTGCATCTTTGAACTCTAGAAGGAGTGGTGGAGGTCTGATGAGTTATAAGAGAATACGAAAATCTACAATGGGTTGAACAAGTTAAATGAATATATTTCCTCGCAGTCATTATTTGCTCACTTACTTTGGTTTGTTAGCTAGGCTCTCATTTACATAGATAAAAGGAAATCATGTTGCAAATATCAATTCAATATCATTGTTTACACTCCTGTATAACGAGAGATCCAGCCAGGACTTGCAAAAGAGTAAGCTCTAAGCTACACTACGCTCTGCGCTGCCGGTCAGCATTTGCCTCGGACTATGTTAGCAGTGCATTGCTGCCTACAAAACATGGAAAGCAATAAGACAATTCATTCCTTCCTCTTCTGTCATAACAACTGGCTCTAAATCTCCTCAAACCTACACGCACTTCAGCAAGATTAAATTCAAAGCTTCCCACACATTATTTCTACCAGCATCTTGGAAATTACAAGAGCTTCGAAAGGACACAGAGATGAATGCATTCTCCAAGGAAGATATATGGTGAAAGCGAATGAATGAACATTAATTGTAATTTTATATACGCTAATCTTCTCCTCGCTTGCCATTGCGTTGCGGTTCCTTGTAAATTGGGACGAAATCCGCAACGACTCACTCCCACAAGTCATGTCATGTATGACAGACGACGCATACGCAATTTGGAGAAGAACAACTGAACAACCCCTAATTCTGTCGTACATGCTTATGATGAGTGTCTTAATTGACATCATTACAATGTGTTCGCCCCTGTAAGAGTATGTTCTCATACTGTCAAGACACAGGTTCACCTGACAAGTTTCACCTGCTAGTACTATTTCATATTTTCTACCAGATCATTACTAGAATTGCAAAATGTTATAATACAAGAAGAAGTGCGAATTTGTGAATTGTGTCCTTCAATACAATATATCCTTTGATACTGCCTAAAATGTAAGCAGGTGGAGTGGAATGGAATGAGTGGATAATGGAATTAAAACTAAAAGGGAAATGTTTTCAAGAATGTAATGACGATTGTCACCGAGTGCGGAACCTGTGGTTGGTTTGGTGCTATGCCTATTCGCTACAGACCTTCCTGTTTTCCTGAAAGCAACAAGTGGTGGTGGTGGTAGCAACCACGTGTGAGAAGTTATTAAATTTACCAATCTTCTGAACAATGTTCAAGGACTTGGGAAGAAAATGGAAAAAATTCTCGAGTTTATCCAAGCTACTGTTCTTGGACTTAAGGCTCACGTCGGGTTGAAATAGCAAGTATTGAGTTAAAACACTTGAGGTTTGTATGCAGCCTGTTTTAAGAGAAGGTGTCTGCCTCATTTAAAGGAGATTAAATCGTATCACGAAAAAGAAACCTAGCACACTTATTAGTTATGGGAGAAAAGTAATCTTAAAACTCTGGCCCAAATGGCCTCCCCCAACCACAAACATTTCATCCCGAAAGAAATTTATGAATATTGCAATTACACCCCAACCCAAGAAAGCCAAGTCAGAATTTAGCTATCAGCTATCTTTAAATGAAATATTTCAAAAGCATATGCCCAAAGACCAACTGAGACGAAGAGTTGGCTAACTAACCCAGGGCGCTACCACCCTCGCCCGTTTCCTTTTGACTACATGCCTCAATTAGCACAAGTTACTCAAGAGAATTCAGACTTGATTTTGCTAACAAAGGATCGAGAGCTGGTTTGTTACTCAGGCTTGTTGCTCGTGGAATAAACTAATAATTGCAGCTGTGGTGAAATAAGAATTTTCTCCCAAAAAAGTATGAGAACAAGAATAGATGATGTTACAACGTTTAATTACTATGTGTACAGAAGCACAGCCATTATAATGACTTTGGCTACAAGCTGACTTTGGGGAACACAGCTTTAACTATGTTTTAGTTTTTATATTAACCATAGATCCGCTTCAATAGATAGTAACAAGGCAATGGCTTGTTTATTATTATACTCTCCTCGTCCTTGCTACAGTTCTTTTTGCTTCCAATTAAAGTGGAAAAGCAAATTGTAAATTCGGAAATCTGTACGCCAACAATTACTAGATCAAAGACTCCTTATGCACAGTAGCACAGTCTTGGTTTGCTTGCACACCTGTGCTCGGTTTGTTATAAAGTAGAGCTGCCACCTCCGTACGTATGGCGTGCTTCCGATGGAACTTTATCTAGTTTTTCTAATCAGAAACTTGTTGGGAGTCTCAATTGTTAAGGAAAGGTAAATTGTTGCAAGTCCTGGCTAGGAAAGTGTACGTGAATGGAATTGGGGAAAAATAATTTGACGTAACTCTTCGTTCAACGTACCAATTTTGTACATTTCAGTTTCTCCTCCCCCTCCTTCAATTAATATTAATTACCATTTAAGCGCTAAGGTTTTTTACTCTGTTCCAACGACAAATTCCCCTCGCAACTTTCATTTCTTTCTATAAAGAAACATGCCAGACACAATTAAGTTTGGCATCTATATGTGTGTACACATGTGGTTGCCACTATGTACGACATGTTATGTCGTTTTACACTTGTAAGCTTATGTTAGTGGTGTTATGATACGCTGTTAATGCATACGCTGTTGATTCGCAATGATTGGCCCTAGAGGGGACACGAGCGACACATTTTTGTGCTATTTTTACAGGCACAATTATCGAGATGAGGAGCGAAACTGTGTTGTATGGGATATGGCCACATGTTATTACTGTAAGCGAACATGTTAATCAAGATTTTTAATGATTGCTTTAGCAGAAACCAGGATTAAGGACGCTTGGTAAGACACTTTCTATGAATGAATGCATCATGTGCCGGGCTCATCATTCATAAACAGGGAACAGATTTAAAGAAGAATAAAAGCGCTTGCGCTTAATACTATCAGTGTTGCTATTATTTTGTATTGAGAGGCTCATCATTGGAGAAAATTATTAAAAGGAAAGAGGATGGATGAGTTGTGCGGAATAGAAGATGGTTGCAGAAAAGAGCTAAAGGGTGAAGCCACAAACTGAATCCGATTTTAAAGCACGATATCATCCCTTTGAAATGCTACAAAGAGAGTTAATTGTGGACGACAACGGCTCATTTGAGAATAAAAATGAGGCGGTTTTAAAAAGTTCTCTTTTGAGCTTTATAAGGATGCAAAAAATCCTCCCAGATTCCCGTACAGATATTTTCGCCGAGTCAACAATCCATTTATATTTTGATGACATGCTTTGAATTGAAAACACTTTCTACTGTATTAGCTTTTATCTTTAAACATCAACATGAGGGGCTTAGAAGCTTAGCCTGCTTTCAAACTGGGCAGTAATAAGTAGTAAGTACGATTGTAATTTAACTTGAATAATGAAGTGAACTGTGTGTAATCTCATGTGTGTAGTTAACTCTGTCAAACTAACTCGGTCTACCGGAGGATATACGCGGAAAAGTATTTAAGATGTGTGTCATACTCTCTTCTGTCTGTCTATAATGAGGAACAAGGGACTATTCAAAGTTTCTAAAGCCACGGTTTTAATATTCTTTTCTCTCTTCGGATACATTAATAAGCCTCTTCCGCTCCTTCACCTTGATAAAAGAACTGCATATAACGCAAACTCATTTTCTTGTTACAGCTAACCACATTAGTAAAGGAAGGTGGAACGCTCGGGGAAAAGCGTTCAGCGTGCGCGTCAAAATGGCGACTCTAGCCAATCTACGATGTAATTAACAAAGGCTCTCTCTCGGAGGATTGCTGTGGATTGTAATCGAAAATGTATATGTGACTCGCACTAAAACTGATACCTTAGTTACTCTTTTTCTCCGTTCATGAGCTTGGAATAGAGTAATTTGTAATAGAATTTAACCTCAAGGTCCGACAAGCCAAATTACTAATTACAGCCAGCTTGCTTTATCTATTATTGCTGATGAGAATTTTTGGTACATTGATCGTTCCACTTGCTGTCTGACTGAACTTTGGATGAGCTTTTGCGATGCCAATGGACTTGTAGCTTCAAGTAAGACAACGTCAGCAGTTTAAGTTGGAGGAGAACTAGGAAATAGGATACGGGCATAATGAAGATGAGTGCAAAATCCTGGGCGAGGAGATTTGCAAACTAATTTTACAACACTATCAAGTAAGCTGAGATCATTTATCAAGCTGTGGTGAGCTTGTAGAATAAGCACAAGATGTTGAATGCAGAGGATGCAGCATCTCTTCTGGATCATTAAGAATCTGCTCGTGTTTTTAACCACAGGGTTTTCTTAGACCAGCAGATTTAAAATCTTTACACATCCTTGCCAATTCTATGTAGTCATGCGATTAAGAGGAAGCACGTATGTTCAGTACGCAGAGATTAGAACGCGAACGGGAGCAACATTGCTGAACGAGGAGGAATGGACTCGTTGACTTCTTCCAGGATCATTTTTCAAAAGCTAATTGACTAGAAGCTATGGAAGATGACTTTGGATACGGAATATAACATGGTTTTAGAGCTAAGGAAGCGGGAAACTTGTACTTAAGCTGTCAATCTGCGATGCCAAAAATGCTTCTACCAAGAAATTCCGACCTAAGGAACAAGAAGGCAAGGACTAGGATCGAAAATGAATGACGGAGTCGATGCCAGATCTCCATGTCGAGCTTGTAGTTTGCAGGTTTGAATCTTAAAAATTAAACAAGTTTGCAAGGAATAACAAGACGGAGAATCGTTTGGCAGATATGGCAGGGAATAAGCTAACAAGCACAAAGTTAGCACTTCTTGTTTAGCAGCGTTCGCTGGGATTGAATACACTGATATATTATTACTGATCCTAATCCTTACACACTATCCTTTTTGGCAACATGAAGTGATATCCATCTGGATATGATCAACAATGCGTGGAAGACAAGGAGCAAAATCTTGGAAGGATCTGTGTATGGAAGAGAAAATGAAAAGAACGCGCGGAGGAGAAAATAAATAGTACGCAGGAGATCTAATGGTCAAAGCTAACGCTGCGCAGTCTCTGTTTGTTGTTGCAAAGATACATAATTCTAAGCCTGCTAGACAGACTGGGGGCTATTAGGCATAAGATTAGCATACACGAATCTCATTCATAGAAGCTATCAGCTCCATCAGCTTTGTTTCCTTCCCTCTTGTTTGCATTATGTTAGTAAACAGTAGAGTTAGCCATGACTTGAACGACAAGTTATCTGCTTGCCCTGCTAGCCGTGGACGGAGGAGAACGCCTTTTTAAAAATATTAATAAAAAAATGTATATGCTCGAGTTAAATAGAATAAATTATATTTAAATCACGTCGTCTATCCCTCTCGTTCCTTGAGGCGGCTTTTTTAAAGCGAATAAAAATTATATTTTACTCGGATGACTTTAAAAAGTTACGCCAACTTGATACAAGTTCTGCGCTTAAATTATCTTTCGCAAACTTCTTGACAAGCTTGGCTGACTTGGTTTTGCATGATAAAAGAAGTGACTATATTTCCCTCGGTTGGGGTTGGTAGTTTATGCAGTTAGTTGGCCCTGGTGCTCTGATTCTCATAATAATCCGCTCCTTCCGTTTCTTTTCAGTTTCTTTGAAGCGGTTAATGAGGGATGTCACAGAAAGAGATTGAGAGAAGGAGTTCAATGCTGGCATGGCTAAGACAATGACAATGGAAAGGGTTGAATTGGTCATATAATTTCCTCACACGCAAATTATTCTTAAATGAATGGAAGCAAATTCTTTTAGCAATGAACCTTGAGCAGAAACTGGGCTTCGCCTAGTATACAAGCAAGCCTTGTCTTCTCCGCTGCGTTTTGCACGAATATGCTGTTGCTAACGCTGCAGCTCCCAGACCTACCACTAGCAAACGTAACAATTATTCTGATTCAATTGATTTTTTACATTTAAATCATCCCACGCAGACATCATAACCTAAAGCTAACAATAAACTCTTTGGATAGATGCTCTCGTAATCTGAATCAAACACCACCTTTTATAATTCTATCAATGCATCCAGTCACCCTCCCAGTTTGATTGCTATGCTACTAGTTAAGCTAGCTTCATTACGATTACACCCGATCCTTTGCATACTGCTCCAAGATGTATATTACATGGACAGTGGATGTCAATTCAACTACCAGTTGTCCTCCTTGTCCATTGTCTTTCTATCTGTCCACAGCCCACAAATCATAATTCCTTTGGCGAAAATGTATCTACTGACTGGCTTAATAGCTTACACAACTCCACCTCCTCCATATTCTACTTTCAAAAGAATTAATAATCCAAATTGCTAGCTCGTATCCATAAAATGTTATTCAATATATATTACTTTACTATCGTAGGAATCAATTGATATAAATTAATTAAATTCCCCTTTCCAAAACTGTTCTCCACTGCTCCTTTTGCAAACCACAAAGCCTTGGTCAAAGGAATGCATTCTTTCAAAAGATGACCAGTGGACATGAGAACATGACATGAACATTGCACACTAACTGAGTTACAAGTACAGATCAGGACTTCCCCTGCTTCTGCACATTTAATTTGTCTCCAAGTAGGAGAACTGTCCTGCGTATGAATCGCTACTTGAAATAGGTCAAAGTGCAAAGATTGTTGTTTGTTTACTTCAAACACTTGATGTTTTCATTCCGATTAATACTTAACTGTGCTTCCATAACGTATTTATCTTTGTCAGCTTCACGCTTTAATCGCATCCTGTGTACTGATTACTTGAAGTTGATGCTCGCAATTTCCCCACCTTCTTATCTTCTTAAATACGGGTTAAACCTATGCAGATATACTTGGCTATTTGTTCTTGCATGTTGGCTACCTGATATGAAAAATTCTTATTCAACTGCAATAATAGCGAGCATGCTCGCTATTGCACAGCGAAGTTATTAACGACGGTATTAACTGCAATTAAGACTAAATGTGTGGAAATACGTCTCTACGGATATAAGGTATAGGATAGAAAGATGTCAATGTTTTCTTACCTATTTTCTGTATAGATCCTAATGAATCCAGTCTTTAAAATCCCATTAATGGATTTCAATAATAACTTGCACTATCCTCTTCCGGTAGAAAACTGAATATCCGCCTCTAATCCGTCTTGTGAAACACAACACTTTTATCCACTTATCATCATGCTATTGTACTCTTGTCTTGCTCATCACAATTTAAAAAAATAGACACTTCACATAAAACTTGGCGAAATAGATGCAGTGCATGGTCTCATGGCAGTTGTCATTTGCGAAGCTTCACTCTCATAAAACCATCTTCTTCTTTAAGTAAAACTGACCACCGTCATTCCATTCTTGATTATCACTCGAAAACAATGAAACAATCCACACAATTATCCATAAACTTCCGTCTTCCGTGTCGTCTGCTAAAAGTTAATAGGGTGTACGCAATCAAGGATGGTTCGAAGGAAGTTTAAAGTTCTCAGTTTGTTGTGTCCTAGAGGATAACATGATGCCTTGAATAGATGCGTGTACATATCCAAGAACCACTTGTTGATATCATCGGTGGGTTCCTTAAAATCCTTCTTGCTTGCTTACTAGATATACGTAGCTAGGAGCGTCCGTATTGATCTAAAATATTACGTGAGGAAATAAAATAAGCGATTATTTATAATGGACGGCATGCAAAGAAGCTGCAATTAAATCAAAATAACTACAAGAACTTATAAAACTGACCTCCGCCGGCGATTCTTCCAGGATATTCCAAGATATAGGCTTGATTACAAAATCACAATAGTCTACACACAATACACTTGGCTTCGTTACGTTTTAACCTGTTGTTTAAACCGAATGTTACATTAAACTTGTTAGTTAATAATAATAATTCAAAAGGCAAAAATTAAACCTGAGTTGTGAAGTGTACTTTAAATCCACACCAAAGAACAGCGTTCTCTCAATCGTCAACACACTTTGAAGAACAATCTTGAACTGACAGTAAAAGCCACGCTACATTCTACTCCCTCCTCCCCTGTTAGTTATTAAAGCGCTCGAAGTTAGCTCTCGCTCTCCTCCTCGATGCTCCGTAAGATAACATTGTGGCCAGAGGAACTGCTGCTGGTGCAGTGCATTGTATCGGTGCAACACTTCGACAGGAGCAGCTTATGCAGCAGCTCCATACAACTTTGTGATAACGCATAGGTACTGAATACGAATACCCTTGGCCTGGTGAAGCCACACATCCCTCCCCTTTCATCCGTGTGCTTATCCATGGATTAAGGCTTCGCGCGCCTATCTTAGTGTAGTTAGGCCTGGAACTTAAAGCTTGGGGCACTCTGATAGATGCTTCAGCTTCAATATAATATTTTACTACTACGGCGGCGGGGGTTGTATTTCCGCATCTCCTGCTTCATTGCTCCAACTAAACTGTTCAGTTATACTCTTCTCCAGCAAGTTTTGATATTCCAACGCTTTTGGAACTTAGCAGCCTAAGCTAAATCGCTTTCGTGTTGCATATGTCGGGGCTATATGCATCAAACTTTAAGAAGACCCTCGTCAGCTATCCCACTCACTCCGCCTACCATCCTTCCCCTTTAAATAATAAAAGTACAAGAACATTGAGACAAGGACGGAGAAAATATATGATCCATCTTACTCTCTTTGGTTCTGGTTGTTGGTCACTGTAACTTGCCGAGAGTTTGCTAACTGCAGCGCTCTGATATTCTGAAGCTAGCTGGAAGACTGGAACATAAGGTCTACTATTTTTACTTTGATCTGATCCTCTAACATACACACACATGTGGTTCTCCTCTTCCTAAATACAGGTTGTAAAACGGAGAAAAACATGACCCTCTGGAGAAGTATCCCTCCTTCTCTCGCTTACATTGGTTAGAACCAACAAGGTGCTCCATGGACAGGCCTCGAGAAAATGATCCTGGAAGTCCTGGAGATCTCAAGTCTGAGTTGTTATGAGTCTGGACCTGACTTGTATTTTGGCTGTACCTCAGCAGGTCTTAGTGTTATTTTCTCCAGGGAATATTGAACAGCGAAGGATGTAAGGATTCATTGAAAGCGCAAGATGGATGGATGTATAGATCAGTAGGCTCATACATTATCCAGAGAAGATTCAAGGTTACAAATAAACTGCTTACGACAGGTTTTTCCAGCCTGGTTTTGCTTGCTGCTGCAATCTCAAATCTGGTGCTCCAACTTTACTGGAAGTAATGTATAATGTCACACACGCGAGCAGTGAGTTTTTAACATGTTATAACACTCCCTGTAGAAACTCTGGAAGAGAGGTAGGGGTAGAGAGGGATAAAGAAGAAGAGCTGAAGTAACGTCTTATCCTGAGTCCTAGGGGCTTATTAAGAATTAAGAATCCCGAGACAATACTGTCTATTGTACCCTTAAATCCAGAAGACAAGGTGAGCGTCTTCGAATGTCAACTGGTGCTTCTGCGGATGCAGGCAGTGTAGACTGTAGACCGCTGGATATTTCTGGATAAGGCTCCGGTTAGGATGGATAAACGGGGACAGACAAGTGTAAAGAAATAGCTTTCGTGGTAAAGGATAAACCGAAAAGCACAAGAAGGTAGGCCTGTGTAGGAGGACAGGAGGAGAAGGTGGAGACGGAAGGGAAGGTAAAGCTTGTTAAATAAAGAATTGTAAAAAATAAAATTGAAACAGAAAAGGACGACACGTTGCATACAAATGGTAAAATACGCCCAAACAGGAGCTTAATTCATTGGCTTAAGCGTTTAGATTTTACTTAGTTCGGTTATAGTTGTGGAGGAACACTGAGATACTTAAGGCAGAAGAACTAAGAGTTGGGTGGAGGGTGGATAATCAAAAAGTCATTTACTAAAGCTACTAGCTTCAGTGTGAGGAGAAGAGCAAGAAGAAGAAGAGACAGGAAGAATTAAATCTGAAATCAGATTATCAGATTCAAAACGGGCGAAGGAAGGTACAGAAGAAGTGGCTTCTTCTTAGGTACCAAAAGAGTCAGCTTGATGAGAGAAAAGTTGACTTAATCTTATCCTTCTTTGGCTGACTGACTGTCCGGAGGAGGCTGAAAAATACAAGAGAAACTGTTTGGCCGTCCAAGGAACCTGTAATGTAAGATAGCTGGAGGATGGGAGGATGGGGGACACGAGAAGATGAGGATGGGCAGCCTGGAGAAGAGATTGAAAAGAAAGTAGGAAGGAAGACTGACAACTGGAAGCTGGAAAAGGGTTGAACAGGTTCTCTCTTATTTGGTCAATCAAAGGATTCATGATGATAATCCGGCAAATAGCACGAAGGAAGCGTGCAAAGAAGAAGAAGGAGCAAGTTTGGAAAAGTTTGTTGAAATAAGTAATAAGCTCAGCTTCAAGCTTCATGAAGCGGAGGTGGGATGAAGGCCCTGGAGGAGGAAATGAAAGACACTGGTTGAGCAGATATGGAATGAAAGAGAAGAAGAATGAATGTGAAAGAAGCTGGAGATTTACTTCGGTCGCTTTATCCACCCGACACCGGATTAACTTTTGAAGGGATCAAGAAAGAAGAAGCAGAAAGAGAACGATGAAAAGACCATGTGCAAGTTTTCTTTCTCTCTCAAGTAGTGAATTATTTTTATTTCAGATATCCGTGGAGCTTAGATTCTCCAGCCAGCTGAAAGTCATTTTAGTATGGGAAAGAGGAGCAGTTGTTCTACTTCAAGAATTAAAGAGTTCAAAGTTGAGCTCTTCCTCAATCCGAAATCTGAATAGCGTTAAAAGTATTAAAAGTTCTTGCTCTCATTATTCACGCCTGTAGCACTTAAAATGCAAGTGTGCAAGTGGTAGTTCTTACCTCTCAAGACCTCAACCACCACGGAGGATTATAGTGTAAACAGAAGATGGAGAAAGGAGAGAGAGAGAGAGAGAGAGAGAGAGAGAGAGAGTCGGGCTTCCGTGTAAGAAAATCCCCCATCCTACATAATGATTGTGTTTGAAGGGAATTCTCCCGTTGTGGCAATAATAATTTTGAATGTAAAACTCCAGTGAAGGCTAAACGATGGCTAATTTAATGTCAGTTGTATTCATAAAATATGCTAGTTCCCTTTAAAGTTTTGCCGGGAAATAATATTTTTAAGATGCCGCGGCGGTTCTCCCGACCGCTTCAATCAGTGTATATTTTGCAGAAGATCTGTTCAAAGAACGAGCATATACGAGTTTCTGTAAAGTAGCATGAATTATATGACGAAATATATACTGAAATACCCGATTGGCCTTATTTGGGTTTCACTAAGTGCCTTGAAACAAATCCGGTTTAGGAAGAAGATTCCTACGGATTCTTCTATGAATCACTCTATCCTGCTCTTAGGACTAATTATAGAAAATTTCCAAAGTATTTATTGTAATAAACTTTTCCATCCATCCAATGCAATGTTGAAATGGGCGAGAATGCTTTTACGAGGAATTTTATCTGTTTAAAATACACGATTCTCGGGAAAAGTACATTCACTTGAGCTTGTCTCAGTTTCTCGCCGTGCTTGATTTTTGGTATTTCGACTAGAATCCTAAGAAGTCGAAGGCAGACTATATAAAATATTAGGTATTCAAATAGCATTAGGTTTCGCTCAATAATGTTTTACTAAAGTCACCTTTAAACATTGCACCAATGCCAAGATCAAAAGCAGAAGCTGTAGAAGAATCAGCTCTTACCTTTTTTATCCGATACTCTTGGAATACTTGGAAATAATCATAAAGTACAATGTTTTCCTTTTAGTTTCTTGCAACTTGTTTACATCATCCCAGATAACTAATGTACACGGAAAACGAGATATTTGTATGCTGCTACTCTTTTCTTAAGGAGTTTTCTACAAGTCGTGGCCCATCATCATCTTTGTTATTCACATTGTACTGGTCTTGTGCTTGCTTTTAAAACAACTTAGGATGGCTCCTTACCTTTCTGTCTTGTAGTTAGAGAGAAGATGCAAGGCCTTATCGAAAAAAGATAAACGGTAGACATGGGACAGGAGACTACAACAACTTAATGTAATCAAATCCTCAGAGGATTTTCAAAATCATCCCTGTCATCCTACTCATCGGGACAGCAGGGCCTGTCTAGGGAACACCTACTGCACCGAGGTCACTGTGACAGGAAGACGCCATATCCATAAAGTTTCCAGCCCTGTTACTCGCTCAGTCATCTTTGAGCTACTGCTCTAGTGACGAAATGAAAGAAATATTTTTTCAAGAATGACTGATGATGGACAGGCTGGAGCTTAAAAGTTTAAAAAAGGAAATGGCTGAAGTCGTTACTTATCAGCGCGTAACTTGTGCTATCATCACTTCCATATCTTCACTTACCTTAGAGGTAATTCCAGTAGACCAACATGCAAGAAAATAAAGTCAAAAAACCATGGAATTGACTCTTGTAATACCAAGAAAGCGATCTTAAAACGCAACCCTTGAAGACTGACCCGTTGCTACGAAGACAAATGGTTTAGATATTTCCCGTTAATTCAAATTGAAATCAGAGAAATCAGAGTAGCTCTCTGTGGTGTGGCCCGGCTTGTTTGGTAAGGACGTGAGGAGAAAATTCATTTGAGGACTTGGAGAATTGAAAAGGTTCAAGCTTAATGCGGGCGGGAGGGAAGAGGGCGGTGTAGCGTTACTGTGTAATTTAAAGATAAATAAAGACCAGGAAATGCGTGGGCAACTCCTGAAAAGTGAGCCAAAACAGTTGGGCAGTTAGATAGATTTATATGGGATTCGTGTGAAATACATACAGCATTGAACGCTTTGCCCACCCTCTCCGCTATCTTCCTCAATTCTGTCTGTCTGTCACAAAGCTAAATAATGTGGAAAAAATAACCGTTGGATACACAAGACTTGTGGAAGAATATATGGATAATAGAAAATCCTCCGTATCCTGTCCTGTATTATTTGCTTACCTGAAAACCTGAAGTGATCAACCTCCTACTGTATCTGTAATTCCTCGTGTTCAATCCAAGCAAAGCTAGCTAAAACTAAGTATCTTCTGCTGTTAGAAGCTTGGAGAAGTTGTTTAAACTAGTTTACAACAACATCCGCTATTCTATATCACTATCTCCCTGCTCTGTTTATATTTGATAGAGATTACAGATTACACCAGGAAATTCTCCACATACAAAGCTCCTAAACACTCTCCTTTCCTCCGTTGGCTATGACATGACCGTTTTGTTTAATATCATTGTATTTTTAAGGGAAGAGGAATAATAGGATGATAGCGCTAGAATCGGAAAGAATACGTGTTTAAACATAATTGTGCTATGCTGGCTGAAAATCATGCTATCTATTTCTTCAGTTATCATAATTATGCATATATAGCAACAGCAAACCAGCGGATGCTCTCCTATAATGTTTGAAGAGGTGCTAAAGTATTAAATAAACATTTATATTAACGCTCTGATAGATTCCATTCTGTTGCGTTCACATTACAACATTCCACGCAGATTCTGCTAAATCAAAACATAAACCAGAAACTGTATCAAGATACTTGGCTATGGTACGATGTGACGTTTGACGAATGCCTTCTTGTCTAGCCGAATTATTTGCTTAGCTTAGACCTTATCTAATGTACACGGAAATGTTGCGAAAATATTGCATTTTTAGCAATATTGGCAAATTTACCAGCGTTCGGGCATTTCCTAAGTACTAGATCTACTAGCAACAGCAGTCAGCAGTAAAGAGTGGCAAGCCCTGGTATGAAAGTATTTATTTGCCTCAAGAAGATCCAGCCGCGAGGGATCGTACTGCGTAAATTCTTGATGATTTTAGGTTCATTATAGGCTTTTGCTTTCTTGGGACTATGAACAAAAATGGGAGATTAATCTTTGACGAAATGTTTTACGAGTTACTTTGCAAAATTGAGACGACAATGTAGACATTTATAGGACTAGTGGGATGTGGAAACAGGAGAATTTCGATGGAGAAGCGGGCAGAGACTTTCAAGTTTACATTTATTTAACATAACGTTGATGCTATAGCATTCCTACAAAAAAGATTGCTCTTCCCACAATGCAATGAGAGCAATCATAAGCCATATCATCCTCATGTATTACTAGCTACAGTCTTTGGATTTGGCAAAAGGAAACGCGAATAATCCCTACCTCCGCGTTGTACAAATCTTTGCGAATGGTAAACGCTGATATTGCAGTACACTGCTGCAGTTCAAGCTAGTATTTTTAAGATTTTAGCACTGGTGTATGATCCGTATTATCGTTCGTTAAACCCTAAAAAACATCCAGATAATAACCAACTAAATACAGAGGAGGAGAGGGTGTTAACCAGTCTGCCAGGATGGCTATGGTTCTTCCTAAGCTGGATCTTTATGTAGTTGCTGGTGGTATATATACTCTGTAGCACGTTGCAGCCATCTAGATAGTCGATGAGATGAGGAACTACATGGCAATTTCGTAGATGAGGCGGTGGCAAAGATCTTAGATTGAATATATGTATGCGAGAAACAGAAAGGGAGTAGTGTATTATTAAAATCCCACACAAGATACAAGAATTCGCTTGTAATTCTCCTTGTTCATTCTTAGATCATGTAAATTCAAAATAAAGACTGATGCTATCATCTCCCCTGTTTGCCAGGCTGGGATCAAGCCTATAGTATTACCTGTGAACATACAAGGGAAGAGAGGAGGAAACACACTAGGATTCTTGTTAAATCTCGGAGAAATAGGCTGCGGCAAAGACCAGGAGAAATGAAGTTGGAGGAAGGCTAATGCATAAAGAAGAAGGTACGATGTTGAGGAAGATAGAGAGGAAATTGCACACTCCAAAATATATGCAGAATTATCCTGTCATGTTCCTAGCCAAAAAATTTCACTCTCGGTCGGTGGCTTATGTTATCACTCTTACTTATGAATAGCTTGTTGTTGATGTGGTGGGAATTTTGACGTTTATAAAAATCTCGAAACATGCTGAGAAAATTACCGGAATGGAAAATGGAAACCATAAAATCTTTTACCGTTTCCTCCTTTTTGCATTTCGGTTATGCAGAATTTAAGTCAAGATTTTAGCGAAATAACTTGACTTCTTGACTTAAGGAAAAAGCTCAACGCATTGGAACTAATTGAGGCCTGAGGCATAATTGGTCCTATTGATCTAACACAAGCCGTTGTAACAGATTGGACCTTTTTAGATTCCTTTTGGCCATGCAAAAGTGCGGTGCACTAGAGAACTAAAGGCAGGACGGTTTTGCAAAGTCAAAAGCGGCAGGAAGCATTCAAGAGGAAAGTCTAAAAATATTCGCCTCTCCATTGTAACATGAAAAGCTGCTGCTGCTTCCGCCCTCTTGGGAATTTTTAGCTGCTTCGACAGTATGGAAAATTTAGGGACTAGTAGAATTAGTCCGTTAAGCTTCTGGTGATAAGTACTGACAGTGCTGTGCTGTAATGTGAGCTAACTTGCAAAAGTGGTTTGCTAATTCCAAGCGGAAGGAAAGGGATAATTAAAGCTTATTCAGATCCATTCCTCCTCGCACTGCAAACATATGTCATGAAGGGAGGAGTAAAAGAGGAGGATTATCGTGTAAGGTTGAGGATGAAAGCAGTAAAATATTGGGATGTGCTGATTCTACAACCCTCGTCGTCTCCACCCCACCCACCTAATCCACGCTTTTCTCTTTGACAGTCGACTAACGCTTCTATTTTACTCGAAATCGTAACGAGGATAAAGAGTTTAAAATTAAACTGCTTGTACAAATGTCGAAAGAATGTGCCTAAGCGCTTCCTCTCCCCAGGAAGGAGAGAATTTCATGTCTGATGAAACACAATGTCAGTCATTGAAAATTCTGGGAAGGTTGTAAAAGTTTGGGATTTTATTTGGAAATCGGAAAAGTGCAAGGTAGAATGCACCAAGCCGGCAGACATCAGGGTACCAACAGGAGGTAAAAGTTTGCAAATTGGCAGGAAATATCGCGAATAATTCCTTCAATTGACCGTTGCTCAGGGAGGGATTTGAAAAAGATGTTTATTGCTCGGGATGTGATCATTTAAATCTTGATGTGACCCTTAGCACTGTGACTCTTGTGCTTGTTGTAGGGCTTTGAAGGTGGGAAAATGATCTTTATTCCGATTTTGACATGCTCCGAGATGGGGATAAGAAAATTTGAGATCAAAGAGCACGAAGATACGGATAAAACTTGGCTTTGGAAGAGCGGACAGTTATATTGCATGGTCTCCTCAAAGATTCAGTTCATCTTTCGGTAAGATGAATTAGCAAAGTAATAACAACTGCGTCACCGAATTATCCGAATAAAACTGGTATATCGTACTGGTTGGCATAGAGCAAAGGAGAAGATGTGAAGAGACGGTTAACGGAAAACTGGATTTGAAATTGCAATGTTGTGATTATCAATTCCATTTAATTGTAGGAGGAAACGATAATGAAATGCTGATGAGGTATAGGTGTGAGATAGTTTTATCGCACATTCCATTACCCGCTAAAGTAGAGGCCAATTACTGATGCGTCACTACAACTATATCCGCTCACCTTCAACAATACACAGCCGGCGTTGAGCTCATATTTAGCACCTAATGTCAAAAGCACATGCTGGGTATCTGGCACAGAATTTGCAAACTTTGATGGCTTTCCGCGCGTAGTAAATGGGAAGAGAATGAAATATATACGGACCAAAATGCCAATCGGAAAGATGGATGCGCAAACACAATTAACAACCAGCTTAGGCATGCTGTGCTGCCTGTGTATAGAGTGCAAGGATGTAGTGGAGGGGTTTAGATAATTGAAAATGGGAATTTCGCAAACTTTAATGGCAACATCAAAATACTGAGGAGGATCTAAAGGATGTCAAAAGGAGGGTAAATTGGCAAGGATAAATAGCAAAGGTGGGTTAAGTGTCAGAAAATCAGCACTCTTGTAGAGTAATACACACATGGACATGCTGCCATTTTGCGAACTGCTTATCCCTGCTATCACTATCTAAAAGGGACCTCCTGAATCTTCACACTTACGACGGCTGACATATAGTGAGGCCATTTTACATTTTCACGTCTCACCTCAATTTAAAAGCTGGTAGGTTTTATATATACGACCTAAGAATTATTTTCCACAGAGACTTCTTCAACATCTCTCAGCTATTCAAAGGAGCTATCCGCCTTTTGTCCTAAATTCCAGGAATCATCCCATCCCGTTCACACACTCACCACACACACAATACAATCTTCCTCTCGTCAATTATACGAGACTCAAGCAGAGCCAATTCGCACATGTGCGGATATAACTCAAATTAATGGCAATCATGGTTCAAGATTAGATTGAGATGCAGCTTTATGAATGCAAAGATGCTTGCTTTCAGGATTTGTGCAGGGTTCTTTCGAGTCTCAAATACGTCTTCCTCATTTAGACTTCATACCTGCGCAATGGGTTATAGCGCTGCTTTGAAATTAAACGATCTGATTAAGAGGTCATCAGTAGAAGAACTAACTGACCGCAATCAACGGGAGCTATGAGCAAACATCGAAAGAGAATAAATTGGTGTTGAAATAATGGTTGCAAAAAATAAGAGCAAATCTAAGTTTTTGCATGCCAATGAAACAAAATCAACGAATACCTTGAAATAGCCCGAGGACAATAGGCGTTAAAGGCTTGATACGGACAGTTTAGCAAATCCCTTGGTTAATTCAACGCCTCATTTGAAATGTGGCCGAAGAAGAAAAAAGAATTGGTGGTGATTAAACTAAGGCGGAGGCGGCAATTGGCAATCAGCGCCTAAAACTTTAGATTTAAAGGTGTTGGAGCTGCAGACCAAGGATAGGTGTGTCACTTGTATTGAGCTTGAGAGTGAGAGTATGATTCGCATGATTCAAGAATGAAGATGCCTAATTTTGAATATGCAAGCGCTCATTCAAATATCCATCATCTGACACCCAACAAGTCGAGCACAGTAAATTAAAACAATACTTTTATAACTACATTTCCCTTAAAGCATCGATACGCTTCACATAATCCACAAAGAATCCATCAAACACCCAACGCCGACGGCGCTTTTCGCTTTTCTTGACTGCCAGCACTCTCAGAGTGAATCCATATCCATCCAGCGCCGGAATTATTTAAGTTGTACAAGCGTGCTCTGCAGCAGGGCCAAATTCGATCTGAATCGTCAAAAGGTAGATGAGAAACGCCGCAAGCTTATGACATAAAAGCGACGAGCTCCTCCTAAAATAAGGCGCTGTGTAATTCAACATCAGGTTTAGGAACAGTTATACAAGAGACTCATTTAGAAAATAAAACGGAAAGGGATTGGGCTACAATCTACAATGGTTTGATTTGCTTGCGCTTTCAGGGCTTGGCTTCCTTCCTGGGTATAGAATCGGGAGAATTCATGGAATCCAAAGAGAATTCAATAGATAGAGGCAAACACCCCGACGGTCGCTTTAGTATGCGCCAACCTTTGTACTATTTCACCTTCACAAAGGATACCTTCCGGCCATCAGAGATGATTGAGTTAAACGGATTACAATAGCGTAGACAGCGTGCACCACGTAACATTAGCCGACGAACTAAGCATGGATGCAGAGGTTACAAGTTCCTGGACGGATCAGTTACATAAGAGCATTAACCACAGTCAGCGTTTAAGCCATCTACCGATACAACTTAGTATCTAAATGAGTCCGGGAGGCAAGAAAGGAATGAAAAAATGTGAGATGATTTTGAAATCTCGATTAATATTCTAGCTATTGTAATACACCAGGGTTTGGAAATCTTCAGGTTTCCAGCAGGGTTCAAGGATCTATGTTATATCAGATATGCTTACAAGGATTAAAAAGCCCTAGGAGGATCTATTCCAGCGATATGAAATTATAAGAACTAAAAGCCTTGGAGCTTCTAATTCTAAAGGCATTTATTGAAATACCTGCAGAGGATTTCAAGGCTTGGGATTTTGACTGTGTAGTGGTGTATGGAATTCCAGATACATAGATTCCTACATATTATGAGGAAAAAGTACTGGAAAACTTAAATTTAGGGATGGCGTATTGGGTGCTAAAGAGTTTGGGCGATTATTTATTATTATTATTAATATTTATTAAGGCTAAGGGTTTCTATTACATATAAAAGGAAGGAGAGGCAATTTGGGAAAGGAAGCTGTCATTAAATCCGAGATTTTAAGGAAGATTTGAAGGCGAAGCGTTAATTCATTTTGGCTCTTTTCCCGCGTGGTTGTAAATCAGAGACCCAGCTGTGCTTACACGTTCATTAATAACAAGATTCAAGGTTGTTATAGATAAATAAGCTTTTTATAGCAACCTTCCTTCAGCGTATCCCTGTCATTTCAGCTTGATATGTAAAGGAATTCAAGAAAGAGGGAAGTTCAGCTCAGGTGCACTTACTCGCAGTACAGCTCAACTTGGACTGAATAACTTTAAGGGATCAAGTCCCTCTTTCATGAAGAATTGACATGAGAAGGGTAGGGAAATGGGAGGAAATGTGTGAGTGTGAGCATGTGTTTTGTTGACATGTCCTTAGGATAAGATCCTTCCATGTATGTCGTATGCATCTCTTAAGGAGGAAAAAGCCTTTAGTGACTCTAACTGTAGAAGCATATAAGGGATAGAGAAACGTGGATTGAACGATATTGCTTGCTATAATAAATTGAAATTTGAAACGTTATTGAATAAAATTCAGAGTTGAATGGGGCAACTAATGGGAATGGAAAGGTGTTTAAATTCATTCTTAAAAACGCACATTCTTCTTGTACATTTCATTCTTATAATTTTCGTAGCCTAAGGGGGTTTAAGGGACTTTGAAGCCAACGGAGCCTGGTTTCATGTCTTGGATAGCTAAATTGGAGCTAAAACGGATTGTCGTGATCTGATAGTGGTGAGAAATAGTTGGTTAACTATAAAGAGAATAGCGGCATGACTCTAGGGGGAAATATTCATGCAAGCCTTAATCTGCCGTAAAGGTATAGCTGTGGCTGTGATGCGTTTAATGCTTCAAGTTTTAAAGGTACGCCCAGGCAATAAAGCTATAAGGTGTTGTGGCGGAGGTGGTAATCGGGAATGGTTATGGTGGTGATAGTTAGTGGCTGGGGCGGCTGTCGATAGTGGGATTGATTTAATTGTGAGGAATAGTCGATGGATGGAGTGATGGATGTGGGTAGGATGGATTGGTATTTTGGCTGCTCTCACTCATATCATATCATGACCATGACGGTGTCTGTAACATGACTGCCAGAAGCATTTACTAAAAAAGTCGTCCTTGATTCAATTAAATCTCGCTTCAATTTCATCCGCTATGTGAATTCATGAACGATTTACCTTCAGAGCCAAGATATTATGCGGTTCAGTTGAGTGGTTTTAATGTAATTCGGCTAGGGCTCGGCTGCTGCTAGCTATTTCCATTGGCTGACAGAAAGAATTCAATGAAGGAATATTTCCCTTGGATTTCATGCCTACTTTACTACACGATCTCCATGAATCCTAGACACTTGAATTCTTTGGACAAGCCACAAGTTTATGCTTCTCATTGGGTCAGCGGGAAGTCCTACGAGAGAAGGCTAATCTTGAAATTCTTTATTACTGTTGGAAAAGGAGGCCTCCTAATCTTCCCTGATTCGAATACATTATTTTTAGCAACTTCATCCTTAATAAATCCCTTTTAAATCGCAAGACCTTCTCAAGGAGAGTGCTCAAAGCGTGTTGTGGTTTGCTCTTGGATCCTTATACGAGCTTTGGTTTCATGAGATGCATAAAAACTAAAAATGGTATATGGGAATGCTGAGAAATTCTGTGACTTCTTGATTAAATGACATAAGTTATACGTAGTAGCATGGCTTCAGAATGAGACTTTTAATAAATCATTCAATTACACAGGAGTTGGCGCATTCTCTGGGTATTAGCAGGTACTCATAGTTTTTAAGTGCCAATGCATTTACTAGATATCCATGTAGACTATTCAATATGGTTGCATCTTAGATATCTTGTAGAGCTACCGGAATTTTGTAACGCAAGAGTGAGTCTAGTTCTTTCTAAACATGTACTTGCACATCATTGCCGCTAAACATGTAATAGTTTCTGTTGCTTGACCTTGCGAAGGGACTGGAGAAAAATGTAAAATTAACCAACGCAAATACGACTAGTAGCTGATAAGATATTCCACCTGACAGCAACTATGATAATAACTTGTTTTGTTGTAATAGTCTTTCCCTCTGGTAATTCTTCTTCGCTTCTTCCTTTTTGTTTGAGTTTCATATAAAGTCATGTCATAGCGGATGATGCCTTGATGCCGCGTAACCCCTGGTTTAAAGTCGAAGTACACACCGAGCAAAATCAAAGCATATGCGCAAAGCACGATGATGAGCGAATCGGTTCGTATCTTATACTTTTGCTCTGAACCAGTGGTCTTGCTTCCCTCTTCCTTCACGCTGATAGTTAGTCACGTTCTAATCTTCTGCAAAAACAACAAATCATCTGTGGCTGAACTGTAAAAGTTGTCTGAGTTAAGCATCTTCAATTAATGCAAACATTCTTAAAGAAAAACCTTAAAATTTGACCAGAGAAAGTTAAATCATGTCTGGATTAAAGGAATGCGGGGAAAGTTCTGAAACTTCTACAAGTTGGAAACAGCAAACAGAGGTATGGTATGTATACATTACAGAATATTAAATTCCACTATTACACAGTTTTTTTGAACGCTACTGAATTATTGCTACAGCTACTTGATTTGTTTTTTGGAATGCACTTTTTCAGTCTATAGCTGGAGACACCAAAGAAGTAAGCATCGTTTGTTTCCTTGGACCGGAAACTAAAGACGGGTCTCCTAGGGATTTGCATATGTAACTGGTAGGTGGAAAGACAGGGTTGAAGATATGGGTTGTTGGTAGTTCATACTTGGACTTTTCATCCTCCAAAGATTCATACTTGGGGAATTCACACTTGGACTTTTCATACTATCTACTTTTCGTCCTGAGCCTGTTTCGTACTTGGTGGTAATTCATCCACGGACAGTTCATCGCTTTACAAGTTCAACCTTTCCATTTTCATGCTCAATACGAATTTTAATATTTAGATTACAATCACTGTCAATATAATTCACTCTTGCTGAAATCACGAAGAAAGACCTCCCAGCGCATTCTATTTCGTCAATCAGTTGGCTGTATCCAAGTTATTCCTGTTATTTTTCTCCCCAATATGGCCGGATTCACGCTTATATCTGCAATCCCATACATTGAAGAGACGGTGAAATATTTGAAAAACCTGGAAGTATTGGACAGAGCTACGAAAGTTTTAACTGCGGGATTGGCTGTTAATCGGGAGATTCCGGAAAGTAATAAGAGAAGTTCCAGAACTCCAGAAAGATTTTGGGCTCCATCCGATTCCCCGCCTCCAAAGTTATCTCTTGAAGCGTCGCAAACTCTAAAGGAGCTAATGGATAGAGCATGTCGAACTCCTCCAGCGTATCTTCCACGTCCCAAGACGAATAGGGCATCATCGCCATCGTTTATGGAGATTGTGCACTCATCTCAAGTGATATGTGACAAACAAATCGCTGAAATTGTCGCAAGAGAAGAAGCACTGCTAGCTCTTGAACCTCCTCCGGATCCTAAATACGAAGAAAGGGCAAGAAGCATTTGCCTGAATGAATCAATAACGACAGCGCCTTAATCATTACCTGGTCTTCCAGATACTGTTTTCTTTTAATTTCCCAGCGATGGATTGTGACACCTTTGCAATCACCAGAACGGGTTTCTGACGCTGGAAATGATGAGTCAAAGGAATCTGATGAAAGTGCCGAGGGTGAACTAATGATCCCGAGGAAAAGGCCTTGCATCTGTCCTCTTAGTGCGGATAATGGTGATGACGACGAGAATGATGAAAGTAACTCGGTTATGTTTGGTCGAACTGATGGACCTGTTCCCGAGTCTGAAGATCCTATTACTGAACATTAATTATTCAGTTTCGACCATGTCCTTTCCCATAAAGAATCTGCAGAACCAAATGAAGTAGAAGTTGACTAGGCTGATGAACCAATTGATCGTAAGTAATATTCCAAACCCAAGCTTCCCTCCAGTACAAACGGGTACTTGAAATGTGCTGAATCACTGAACTATGCAGGAGAAGTGCTCGAGGAACCAATTCCGGGAACAGACATGGAACATGCAGTTGTGGACACCGATAAAGTAACGGAAACTACTTGTGGTAATGAGCTCGTTCATGAACCCGAATTGCATACCGTTGAAGAAGAGTTCATTCCTCGACGATTTGCCATATTAGGTGTTTCAGGCAAGGTAAGAAAATAATACGTAGTTTTGTATTAAAAAAGGTTTCCTTCATTCCTTTCGTTTTCCGAAAGGCGTTTGATACTTCACGACATTCGCGAGTAGTTTTTATTCATGGAACATCGTTTTAAATCGCTCACAGGAAAGAGTCACTCTGACGAATACTTTGGAAGCGCTAGGAGCAACTGTAAGCCTACTGCCCAACTTCTAAAATACATGCGATGCAATTATAGCTTACAAAATTACGAGAAGGGAAAAAACTCTGTGCGCTATTGCGAGTGGTAAACCCCTCCTTCGCGTTACGTATGTAAACGCTTGCGAGGAACACAACGCTCTGCTAAAAGTTAGTTTCTCTCTTTCAACCATGTTAAATTTTATGATTTATAAGCATAGCTTACATCAACCCTAATCGCTACACTTACTGTAGGTTGATACTTATCTGTGGAGTGAAGAGGATGGAAAATCAGTTGCAGAGAAGAATATGGCCCGCTTAGCGCAACAGTGGTACAATAAAATACAGGAAGATGAGAGTAACAAGCCTTTCTTCCGTCTATCCGCGTGGTTTACTCAAATAAAAGTGAAACCGAGAGCCGAGTATACGCGACTGATCGAAGCGGGTGGTGGGCGAGTAGCTAAGAGTGCTGAAGATGCGAACATAGTAATCGGGGTCGGGAAAGTGGCACGAGACGTTGAGAAGAAGAAAAATATCACGGTGAAGTTGCCTGTCTACTTAACGGACGTTATTCTTCGACTGTGTCTTCTTCGATGCACCACGAGCACGAGTTGAATGGACAGACAATCCGGTTGATCGTAAGTTTCTGCTGATTTTCAAAGCTCCTCAATATCACACATCCGGCTGTTCAATAATCAATATTATTTTTATTTCACACCGCAGAAGAAAACCTTGAGACCGTTCAGGAAATTAATATGGAATGTGATACATCGAACGATGAAGTTCCAGCAACACTTTCGAACCACTTACAGCGACGCAGTAATACGAAGAAATCGTTTCAGTTTCAGTGCGAAAAATGTCTGAAACAGTTCAGTCGCAAGAGATACTTGCAGGCGCATATTCGAGAGCTGAAGCAAGGAGCTACAGCAACTTGCCAGGGTTTACCATGCAAATTCTGTGGTAGATTGATGAGTTCAGTTCGTTCGTTAAAGCGACACATACTTATGCACACAGGGGTAAAACCTTTTACCTGCAAGTTTTGCAAGAAAACCTATTCGCGGCACGAAACCTTGATTCGTCATCTCCGTATTCATACGGGCTAAAAGCCATATGCCTGCCAAACTTGCGAATATGCCTGCACCAATTTAAGTAGCCTCCACAAACATAACCGTTCGGTACACGGTGTACAATAAAGTTATTAAATCCCAGAAAGTGTGTCGTCCTGTGGAAGAGGATATGCTGCATTGATAACTCAAGAAACACAGGCTGGTTTGCGAAAAGGGAGGATTGGTCATCTAAAAAAATTCGTCGTCGAAAATGAAAGCCTTCCTGAGTGTTAGTACCGTGTCGTCCACGGTAGCGTTCCTCGCGAGGAAAACTCAAAACCTTTCTTCTTTCCACTGGTCATTTCTCGGCTCACAAGGGTCGTAGCGTTAAGCAGTTTGCATTACTGCATAGCTGAGATCTTTGTCTCTCTTTTACTCTAAGTTTAGTGTCCATAGGTCAAAGGGTACGGACGCTACGAATTTTATACTGAAAAAAATCATTTTTTCTGACTAAGTTGACCTTAGGCGCTGCAATGGCTGTGCCCTTTGACCTGTAGACATCAAACTTAAACTGAAAGAGAGACAACGACCTCAGCTATGCAGCAATGCAAACTGCTTAACGCTACGACGCTTGTAAGTTGGGTAATGATCGAAGAAAGGCAGAGAGCCATCTTTTTCTCTCGCTCGCAGCAGCAGCGAGAGAGTGGAACACATGCAGTGCTGTGCTGCGATAGGCTGATGGGAGGAATCGGTGTATATGATAGGTTGAAAGAAGCGCGCGAGACCGTTCAAACAGGGGAACGCTATCGTGGACTACACGGTAGCAGATTTATTTATAGTAGTAGTAGTAGTAGTAGTTTTATTGATATAAGCTCCGCGAGCTCCTTCAATATCGATTTATTTATAGGTATCGTTGGAGTGGAGACGAACGTCAATTATTACCCTATTTTCAGCAAAGCATTATTGTTACTAATCCGCAATCCAGATGTGTTATAGCTTCCTCTCCTTGCCCCAATGGATCGCTTTCCTGAGTTTTTAACCTTAAGATGAAACTTTTTAAAATTACATGGTATTTTTACCTCTTTTAATATAGCGCATAATAGTTAAGTACTAACATTGAATTGGATAACAAGTTATTCTTTCGTATTCGGTGGTTACTTTCATTTGAGTTACTGTTTTATAGATCATATTCAACAATAGGTTATTAAGTATAGCAGTGACACTCTTTTTAAGTTAGAAAGTAGAATTTTAGCAAATCGCAAGCAATAAATAATAAATACATATTTTGAAATCCAACGAAACTTTAACAAGTTGAATCGACACTGTCATACCTAGTCCAAGAAAGACAGAATTACATGAATTACATTTGAAGATTGTACAAGTACAAGAGACAAAAGAACTAGGCATACTATTTCTGAGAACTTTAGGAAACGTTTAAGACAGGCCAATTCGTGCTTCAACTGGAAATTATTGTCGGATGTACCTTGAAGTCATAAGTTAGTGCAGGACATTGCTTCCTAGTTATTGTATTGCATTATTGGGGGAATTTCTTTGCCTACCGCTTTTGATACCACAGGTAGGTGGCTGACAGTAAAGATTGCGGCTACCCAGTGCAGTACTCGGTTGGATTATTATTTTGGGGCGTTTTGAAGAGACGTTTATGTAGGTATACAGCCTCTACTTCTGCACTGCAGCAATCAATTTGATTTTGCTCATTTCAGGCTGCCCCATGATCCCCCGTTTACTGGTAGGTGTTTTTTACTCATCGCTCATGTCAGTGAAATGCTTGATGCTGGAAAGATAGGAGAAAATGTAGAGAGGCGAAGCGAGGAAAATTGTCTAAAAGAACCTGATTGCATTCCAACTCCAACCAAGTAGCGGGTCTCCTTCTTAGCCTCATCAGCTCAGCACTTCGTACTGTACAGTTTATAACTGGGTTGCCTGAAGAAACCAGGTCTTTAAATTTTATGCTATTATTCTTTGCAACTTTGAATTTTCTTAATGTCGACAATGCGCTTTTCTTGGACAGTTCATGTAAGGTGCTTCACTGGAAAGATTTAGAGCTGACTGAGAGCCTGCTGCGTCCAGTAACTGGACTCAAGTTAATTTTTGAGTCAGTTCTAGATTTCAAGGAACGTTTTAGTTTATCAAGCTTCTACACATGCATTGTAAAGTCTATTTTACACTTCAAGAACTTAGTGGGACTTCAACTGCATTGGGGAAATTATTAGGGAATAAGGATTTAAAAAGATGAAGATTTGCAGACTAACTTGATTTAGCTCTTGGATAGCTTCTTAATTACCTTGAGAGCTTGTTGTATTTTCCCCTTTGTACACATTTTTGCCCTGAGAAAGCAGAAGAGTACCTGAGCTGAGGTTAGATTGGGATACAAGAAATTGATAAGAAAACTTAAATTGAAAGCAAAGTCCAGTTTCCATTCAAAGCGAATATTGAATTGTTCAAAATGTAAAGTCTAGATGAATGGCTAATTGCTGTTCATGAAACAACGATTAAATGCTAAATTCTTATTTTTAGGTTATCATGGAAGGAAGGCATCAGCTCCTGCTACATTCTATAGAACAGTCAGCTCTTGATGGTACTCTGCATGAATTTCCTTTCTAGTCACTAGAATCACTAAAATCAAATTATTTTCGCTTAACGTACGAATTGCTTACATTTTGATTTTCTAGATACTAGCGTTTAGTATTTGGAACGATGTTGGAATGCATTCGTTTTCCCACACCCGATCTGAGCTGAAACGCCTGTCTCCAGTCTCCAAAACTATAATTTTTAGAAATGTAAGCGCCTCAAAAACTCATCCGTTCAAAAGTATTCTCATCATTGAATTCGTTCAGGCAATGCATGGAACTAAGATTGATTATATGCCTAACTTTGAAGCTATTCTTTGTGCAGTGAGAATATGAATCGGAGGGAAGCTAGCTCATCCACGAAAGCTTACTATGGACTGGACGTACAGAACAACACGAAGCTGGCTCATTTACGGGAAATGACTATTGAAGATCAGCTAACCTACGCCCTGAAGAGGAACGATATTTACTTTGCAGACGGTGCAGACTATGAAGGCCTAGCGGGGCTTGCCGGTAAATGAAAAATGTCGCTCGCCAGATTTATAAATCCGATAGCTATACATATATTACATAAGTAAATTTTAAACATCCGCTCTTCATAATAACTCAGTTATTTTTACAGAGTTCAAGGAGTTATCCTGGATACACGACTTTGAAGACGCGAGTTTCTACCAGCCAAGTTCTGATTTCCTTGCCAGTGAAATGCGTGATTTAAAACGCGTATGGTTAACCGTGCATGGGGGATACAAAGAGGTAATGCAATGTTCACACAATGCATTAGCTTTATGCAATGCTCTATTGTTCTGGAAAGACTATGTTGAAATTGCTGAAATCTTGGATCCAATGCTTTCTAGACGGAATTAAATGGGATGTTTTGGTTGTTACAGACAAAAGATTATTTAAAGACCTCACTCATCAAGGAGGAAGGTATTGACGTAGAATTTTTACTTCTTCTTGGTGTACGTCCCTTGCTCCTCAGGCTACTGCGGACCGTTCTATCTTCCATGCATATTGTAAGTCCGGAGCATTTTCCTCCAGAGGCCGCATGTACTGCTTTATATCGTACAGCTCCAAAGATTCCGAAAACCATTCAGATTCTGAATAAATATTAAGCACTCATGTACTTGTAATATTAATTGTGATGGTGCATTCCCAATCTTTAGTCCCTGTTGGTTGGATTCATTTTGCCTCTATAGCTTCTGGACCAAACCAAGCACTTCCAATTTAAAACGACAAATTTAAAATTAACGAATTTTATTTTATTTTTTTACTTCATGAAGTACATGACATAACACACGTTTTATACACATAAACGTAATACAATGTTACAGAGCTTGATCGACAGTCTAGCAATTAAAAATTGTTTTAACTCTGTTCATACTGATTCTGAAAAAAAATTCGACAGCGCCTAAGCACAGTTAGCAAAGAAAATACCAGAGCTAAACAAGGAACACGCATACAGAAATATCAGAACATGCTATAGGTCAGTTGGAATTTATGGAATCGTCCTATTTACCTCAGTCCGTGCAGGACCTTCGTCCTGCATTCCTGGGGAAAAGACATTTCTGGGCTTATCGCTTTTGAGATTTACAGGGAACTGAAAGGCAGCAATGTGACTTACTAGTCCTTGGTTGGATTATTCGTTTCATGTATGTGGTCTAAATCCTAAATTTGGTTGAGCAATGTAATGGCTAGGCTTACGGGTACAGGTCGTGTTTCATGTTGACCTTGCTCGCTCCGTTTGCCGCACGACAGCTTTGCCGTAAAACAATTTATTAGCCTGTGGATCTGTAGAGTAGGTTAGGAGACATGTAAAGTGGGAATCCTGTAAATCAATACTCTCCTTGGTGTAGATATGATACAGGCGAAATGGAGCTGATAATCATGCTAATGCTTTGCTTTGGCGGAGAAATAAGTTACAGATATATATTATAAATAAAGCAGCTAGCTAATATTAAGTAATCGACTTTGGAGGGCCGGTCAAACGGATTTTGCTGTAAAGGTTCTTAAGTATAGAAAACCTAGAAGGCAAAAGCTTTATGAGTGGATATAAGCTAGGGTAGAGACAGGGTGGCCAAAGAGCAGTTTCCGACTAAAAGTTTATAACGGTTTCAGTTCTTATCTGATTTTGAAGAAAAATGAAAATTGTGACAAATACATGGATGAATTCTGAATATAGGGAACTGCATGTCTAGTAATTTTAATTTGTAGGTCATTGAATAGCCTAATGACCATTGAAGATAAAGGAAGGAGGCAGGGAGAGAGTAGGAGGGTCTTGGATGTCTCTTGACAGGTCAGACAAGCGTTAGACTTTTCATTAGAATCTGATGAGAGGCTAGTTTGATTGATAAATGAAATACGAAGTGGAAGAATCAGGTGATCAAGTAAATGGTTAGCAAAATATAGCGCGTGCTCCAGCTAATAATGTCTTAAAGCTTACAAACATAATTGCAGCTGACACTTACAGCTAGTTCAGCTGAAGGCCTAAAATATCAAAGTCAAAATCAGTTAACTGGATTTATAAACTGTAGGCATGCATAGAGTGTTTTCTTCTAGTTACAAAATGTTTTGGTGTTGTGGCTCCGTCACTGGTTATTGATATGCTTTGACTCTAGGTCTGACTTTAACTGCTACAATAAAAAGCTAAATGATGGCTGGCGCACGATGCTAGTTACAGTTTAAGATTGTCTGCCGTCGAGTATTTTACATAGCAAGTAAAATTATACGCTGCCAAACTGACAGAGTTTACTGTTTATACACAACAAGTTTGTTGGCGTCCATCTTCTACCCTCTGACTGCTGTCTTCCATTGCTCAGATTTTGCCTCAAGATTGAGAAAAATTGAGGATGGATGGAATTTTAGTTATTCAAAGATCGGGGACAGCTGCAGGCTGTGTGTTAGCTGGCTTGGACGGTTTGGTTTAGCTTGCGGATGTAGAGTAGAGACAACATCATGTAAGTAGAGGTCGGTCCGTGATTTAGTTTGTCTTGTTATTATTTTGTTTACATTAACTAGGACCAAGGAAGATGGATTTGATACCCTCAAACTGTTTATGACTAGGGCAACGGGCATATACGAGCAACATTTTTTAAAGGCAAAGCATCAATGGAGGAAGAAGAAGAGGAAGAAAAAGCCATAACAATTTGGGAATTTGATAGCTTTTGCCTGTGAGCTATGATGGGGGAAATGCGAGACTAACTTGTTCCTTGTTGAGCATGGCTGGGAGTCAAGAAGACTCTGAGAACTGCAACTACAATGGAGCTCTTCCAATAAGTTTTAAAATATGTTTCAAATTAAGTAAATGTGAGCTAGGCAAATCAGTTTTTAAAAGAATATGCGCCTGTTGTGAATTATTTTCACAGAAAATCGGCCTCCGAGGCGAAGAGAATTTTTAGAGAGGATCTAGCAGCTCTCAAAACTTTTCAGGGTAGCTTAAATGACATTTGCCAGTGGTTAATGTGGCTTTTGGTACTTTCATACACGCTACTCTGTTCTTCGAATGAACCACCAAAGTTGTTCCGGTAAATCCCTGGTTTATGATTGCATTATGTATACAGCTAAATGCACAGGCTACAAACAGAGCTATGTACATTCTGTCCCTCGGAGATTGCATTTATTTTATGTATTCTAATATATTTTCAAAGTCACTCGATCTTCTGTGGAGTTTATTTGAAGCTCAGGAATGCATGGTATTTGCTTGAGGAAAAGAAGGTAGATTTGCTAGTGTACGCAACACTGCAAGAACTTACTGGTTATAGGCTTAACTTTAAATTTAGCCCATTCTTGAGCAGATTTTAAATGCTCTGTTGTTCGGAACGCTGTTTTGTTGCAGGATCATTTATTTGAGAAGAATTGAGAGTAAAAGCTGTGTGCGACAGTGGTGTAGTGGTTGTAAGTTACTTGTTGGTGGAAGAAAGCAGGAGAGCTAAGGTAAGTAAGTTATGGTACAGCTTAGTTATGTTCACTCCAACGTCGCTATTATAAGTTAAGCCATGCTAGAGAAGCAGTTAGTTGTAACCTTCTTGTAGGATTTTGTTATCCTGTGAAGCTGCAGGCATTGATTTACAGCTGGGGAGGGGAGAGAGGCTTGAGCAGCAATGGAGAAGATGAGTCAAAGTTTACTCAAGATTTTTATTACCTTGGCGTATTTCGTTGAGCTGATTGCTACTGGAAATAAGAATAATAAAGATTAGCCTACGATGACGACATGAATGCAATCGGACTACAATACGAGCTTGGGTGGGAATGCAAGGTGAAGCTGTTGTGAGGTTGATGCTAAAAGCACAACTGATGCTTTAAAATTCGATGGTGGCTAATTGAATTCGCTGTAGAGGATTAAATGTTGTTTAACGTCCTCCTGATGGTGTATGGTTTTTTTAAGCTGTTGATTATTCCTTCCTGCTGCTTTCGCATTAGATAGAGGAATGTAACGGTGGATAGGAGAATTCGAATTTGGATATGTGCTTAAAATGGCTTCCACAAATGTGTACAGTTTAAAATGTTACTCTGTTGCTTATAATATTAGATAATGTTTAATCGAAAAGTAACGGAGAAATATGTGTGATGGCTATCGTGGTCTTATGCAAGAAATAATTCCTGGAATGTGGAATTGATAAGAGAGGCGTAGGGGCATTGTTCAACACGGTTATAGTCTACTGTAAAAGTGCTTGGTATAAGGTCTGTCGTGGTGTAATATTTGAGATTTACATTGAAAGAAAATTAAATTGTGAATTTTAACATTAAATACAAAACTGGCAGTGCTTAAAAATATGTTCTGCCCACCACAGATTAATTCTGAAAGAGCTGGAAACGGTGACTTGAGTTATTTGAAAGCCTTGGAAACTTACGCATAGGATATTTCGTTGTTGGAGTTAAGGTTGAAACGTTTATGTTGAAAAGCTATACTTTCTGCGGTTGCTAGGACAACGCTGGAGTGAAGGCATCAGGATATAGATAGTAACATGCTGAGTCACTTCAAGCAGAAGAGGAGAGAGAGACGGGGAGATTTGCATGAAGGAACCACGTCTATGGCCTCGAAGGTTAGTTTACTACAATATTGATTCAATTTGTATTCAATTCAGTTTAGCAGCCCGTTTTGCTCCTAAAGAGGATTATATAATTACAAAGAAAGGACAACCAGGAGAACTATAGGTTGAAGCTTAAGAGTTGTTGTTGACTCGTTTCTTCGCAGTTTTCTGCTTGGGGTTGTTCTGTCTAATTGCTTTGTCTCATTCATTGAATGATTGGTGAGTGACAGTGGTGACTTGGCCAGTGGGTAGCATCTTTATTTATCTTACTGTAAAGCTATTGCTTTATGCTTTGCCACACTAGAAGATTTTGACAAAATTCTGCGATTTACAGGAAGGGACAGTTGATTAATTAAATTCAATCACAACGTAGGAAGTTTTTCTCACATTATATCGAAAGCCAGAATAAGGAAGCAGTGAAGATCCGACAAGATGTATTCCATTGGAAGTAAGTCATCTTTAGCATGTTTCAAGCTAAAAGTTAATTATCCCAACTGCTATAATCCCACTTAGTTCTCAGATAGAATCAGAAATAGATTTGCTCCAGTTCCCAGCATAGACGATACGTAATTTTTCATGTATGCATTCCTTTAATATTTTTCAATTGGCGAAAATGTTTCTAATTTTGTTGGTTTTTCAGAACTACTGTTGTCAACTGTGGTCATCTGCCTCATTAAGGAGCTGGTGCAAATATTAATAGAGCAAAGGACTAGGAATGGACAACGACGGAGGTCAGCTGATACTGATTTTGTCGCTAACGATCCCAATGCTGTGAATCTCATCCAAAGGATCAGAGAGCAAGCTCCGCAAATACCGGTCAACTTTTTGCGCTCTGGCATTGCTGCCATCGTTAATTCCGCACTTCCAATGTCTCTGAGGAACTTCTCGGATGAAATCATCGCTATCCTAATTCATCTTATCCAGCCGCCTCTGTATGTAACTGGTCGTTGTTCCAGGATGTAAGTAGAAGTTAAGAAGCTCTTCAGACTGAGTGACAATAATGAGTAATTAAGTGTATTATATATGTGGGCTCTATCTCGTCCGCAGTGTTTATGACAGCGCGCAGCACCTACTAGGTACCTACATATGTATAACTGTGAAAGCAACGTGTGGGTCAGGAGGTTTTCTTACAATTATGTTTACGTTATGAATATAGTATAATGTTCATTTGACTGACATTTTACTCCTATATTAAGGAGTTCGTAATAATATTATCAGGTGTGAAATGGATTGGCACTTTTATAATCGTTCTTGATACTTTGAATTCATGTTATCGCATCCCCCAGCTAATACGTACTATTGCTAAATTATCGTCAATATTAATTACAGCTAAGAAAAATACTGTAGAACTGTTTGCATCTGATTTGGAACACATTACTATTAACTATCTATTAACTTTTGACATTTAATACTGTTGAAGCAATGGTATCTTACACATAACTAACGCATGCTAAACAAAAGCAGTTACGATAGGTTAGCAGTTGGGGAAAGGAAGGAAGTTAAGAATTTGATTAGCGCCTAACTGACTCTTTTAAACATTTTATTACAGTTTCGATGTAAGATTTTTGCGAATAATATAAAAGTATAACTGGATTGATTTGAAACATGTTTTATACTTATCATTTCACTTCCTCTGCGTCCTTCTGTTTTACCTTATCGCCGCTGCTTGCGGCAGATGACGATGGATTGCCCTGTTTTCTACTTCGTATCCTGGGTTGCGGTTTCACCTTCAGATCTTTTCTCAAAATCTGAAAAAATAACATCATCATACATATTGGAAAACGTTAATTCTACTATGCATGTAGCCCATTGACTGCATCATATATTAAACTTAAATACTATAAACCGCAACGCTAATACACTTAAATGGAACGTACACCGTGCACAGTTGAGTGTCCGAGGTTAAATCTCTTAGCAATTTTGCGTATGGATATTTCGGGATCTTCTTCCACTGCAGACTTAATCATCTCAATGTTCTCCGTCGTCCTCTTTGGGTTTTTTCTTGTTTTCGACTTGTTGGATATGACACCGCTTTTTTTGAAGTTTTTAACACACCGTCGGATTACTTTTCTGGAAGGGCAATCACTGATGCTTTCCAACTTGTGCGCATCTTTGTAAGTTCTTCGAGCTTCCGCATAACTGCCACCTTCAAAATAATATTGTACTATTTCTGCAAGCTGCTCCGGAGAAAATTTGGACATTTTAGTGCAAACAATTGGAAAACAGAAAACAACAAAACACACGTGTTTGTTGTTCAGATAAAAACTTATGGGTTCTGAAAGTTCTGAATATTTTTAAGCGAGCAGAAATTTAAACAGTCCCGCGCACTCCTGTCATCAGACAAGGTTTCCCGCCGGTTTCGTTTCTTCTTCAACAGGCAGTCTCGTAGAGGTACTCGTGAGCCTCATTGTCAATTGAAAATTCCATGGATTTCGATGGATTTGCACTGAAATGAGTTGCATTGAACATAATCACTAACTTCAATTTTTTGCTAGCTCCGGATTTTGCAAAACTGCTACTTTGTATCAAGTAAGTTGTCGTGTATCTTACATCTGCCAGTATGTACACTATGTACAATTAACAATATTAATGATTGATGCTGGCAGATACAGAACAGCAATATAGTAATTTTAGAAGCTAGAATAGCTTAATCTCGTCTAGCTGTTATGCTAACTGCCTTACTTAACTTCAGTATTGGTTACTGCTCTTGAAGTCGATTCAGTAATTTATGCTCCCAGGCCTTATTACCATTTTGGGCAGGGATTCCAAATGATTAATATGAACGGTCAGGCATCGCAGAGGTTAGTGATAGTCTATTTATGGTACCTCTGGTGCATCATATCAGGTCAGTGAATGATGTGGACAACCACGCTTTGATAAATACTGCCACAAAAAAACTACGCAAAAATAGCTTCTGCTTGAAATTGAATTGGATACGAAGGGTACGTTTATTTTAGCTGGCCGATGACCAGTCCCGTCGTAGAATACTCTAGCTGTGTAAAAGAAACAGCAGCTGTGCCCAAAATGCCACAAGACGGGTGGCCGTAGCGTACAAGAGCTGTCACCACATGAGCAGGAACGCGGGAAAGTTGGACGTTAACGTTGTTCTTACGTATACCTTAAAAGTTATAAACTATAAATAAGTTTTCCCTGCAAACATGAAATGCTGTATTTCCTTGCACCCCGGATTGTTGTGACCCATAACATGTAGTTATGATTTGTAAAAACAACTAGTAAAATCCATGCGCAATTAAAATGTCCACGGCATTTTAAGCAAGAAAATAGGATTTAGCTTACACCTAATGTGGTAGGTGACACCATAAGTATACTAGAACACAAGATCAGCGGTCTAGAGTACAGCACATATCCCTAATGGTTGGTGACAGTTGGTGTGCGCTTACTTGAGACTGATGACATGCGTTGTTGATTGAAAAAAGTAGAATTTTCGCAAACTGAGGAAATCTTATCTTCCCAGGGCCGGATCTATTCCGTTCCTGGACATCCTGCCGAGTTTCACGTTTCTCATCATCACTCTTCCCATCTCACGCCATAATTATCCCTCCCAAGAACAGCAAGAAGTCATCAAGACCTGGGCAAGTCAGTGTAAAAGCGTCATGATTGTTAATAAGAACAAGAACCACCATATCAACCAGCCCTGTGACCACACGGCTTGCAAAATTTAATTCGTAAATTTATGCCCCATGTGTTACGCAAAAGCTAGAGGGAAGGGAAAATAAATCCCAACTACACAAAATATCTCCTACCTTATTGCAAGCCAATTGATATTAAAGTAATAGCCAAAAATTATCATCCGGATGTAAGGCTTGAGAAATAAATAATAAATACTGCACAAGCCTGTACAGTGTCAGTACTCAGCATGCGCAATTTTTTGCAAACATTTCGAAGAAGCACGGAAATCTCAAAGCCGGAAGAATATTTCAGGTTGTGGTCAATAAATAATACATCTTTTAATTTCTGCAAATCCCTGAATCCCGAATAAGAAGGGCGTTCACTTTGCTTAAGCCAAGTGTTTCAGGTAGGTTTGCAGTTATTACAATGCATGAATAACCCTTGCGGAATCTCGTTATAAGTGAGTTTTTAATAACTTGTTGACGTATCCCCACGTGGGACAGGGACTCTGAAAATACTACTAAATGCATATATACGCCGCATATGATCTCGTGGGAGAAATTTAAGGAATACATACTTTGAGAGGACGGTCCACATAGTATTAAATACGCCGATATTATGCCGTGCTTCTTACGATCCTAGCCTGTAACAACTAATCCTAAGTAACAAAAATAATGAAGAATGATTGCAAAAGGATAAGGTCTGTTATAAAAGTTATAAGGGATACTTGAAACGAAATAATAAACTTTGATTACGAAAATAGTTTTATGCTCGAAATTCAATATGCTCCTGCCGTACTTGTCATATCTACCGTATTACATATTATTGCAATGGCTTCACGGGTTCTGGCTTGCTGAGTATGAAGCGTTTGTTATTTTGTTACCTATCAGTGGCTAAAAATGAAGGGGGGGGGGGACTTGGGTAGCCACAACGTAATAAAGTAAATTCATTATTGTCACTTGTACTGTGTGATCAATAACCATACAGCAGGTTATTGGCAGAAACTCAATGCTGTTTGCAATATGTGAAATGCATTTAATGGATAAACAAAGCGGAAATATGCGGAAGAATATTTGCAATAGTAATGATATATTTCTTTTTCTCATAACAATCAGTCAGGTTCTGAAGCCGCGGTTTCTGCATTTAAGAATGAACTATCCATAATTTATATTTGAGGAGAATAGGCCAGTCGTACTTATGATTAAGTCTGAGGAATCCTCTAGAGATGAAACTGAATTTCTGGTCATTGCTCACTGTTCTGAATCTAGTTTGTATAGCTTTGCTCAAACTTTAAGACCCCAAACACATGTGAGGACGAGAAGAGTAAACAAATTTGAATTGAAATATAATGTAATAAATTGACACTACTGCATAAGCTATGTAGTGAGCGCCCTGGATTTGCAAGCAATTTGCAAGAAGATGGATCTGTATTTTTTGCATGCACTAATCCCCCTATTCACAGATTAATAAGAGGTGAAGCAAGTGGTAATAAATCATACGATTGTAGTAGAGAAGAAGAGTAGTTTTCATATTATCGTGTCGTTATTTATTATTCTTATTGATACTAAGGCCTGTCACACATCTCATCATTTCTCCACATTAGACATGATCAACTCTGAATCCGGCCTTTGTACTCCAGTGGTAATGTCATGCAATTTAGTTGTGATCTATCACGATTTCTGAAGCCATAATATCTTCTCTTCACTCGAACCAACTAACATTCCTACCTACACTGCAATTATGGCTACATGTTATGACAAGCTTGCTGCTACAGATTACCGTGTCCTATTCATTCCCAGTTTAGTTGTACATGACTACATGACGCTGTGTGAGGTCAGAAGCGCTGGTTATATACATGGAAGCTTATGAACGTATAGTAGCCCATCTTGAGTAGAGATGCTCCGTTATGAAATATTTCAGCGCAGCGTTTTCCCTTTCCATTTCAAAAGAGAGCACGAGAGGAGGGATGGAAGGGGAAAGTAGAAAATAACTGATGGGAAAACACTCATCCTTAAGAATGGTAAATGGGCTAAAAAATCCTGAAATGTAAAAGTAAGAAGAGGAAAGTACGGGATGATAAATGCAAATGGTGGCGTGCAGAATTTCATAAACCGGGCATTTGTAGACTTTGTTACAAGAGTTAGATTTTTGGAGTGGACTTGGCTCGGGATGTAAATGGTTTTATTATTATTGCTGATCATTGTTCTATGCTAGCCAATACGTGCTCCACGATAGTTGCTGTCAGTTAGCAAATAATGTGGATACTTTTTCTATCATCATGCATTCATGGAATTGCAAGTCAGGATGAGCCCTACAACGGACAGAAGGGTTGATAAAAACACGAAATGTGAACAGGTTAATACTGACGACGTTACAAAATGCGACACGCAAATCTCATCAATTTGCGTTGGGAAAAGAAATTCCCGTAATGGGTTTTTGATGTGAACATGAAGAGTAATAATATACGTTTGCTCGTAAGTTCCTTCTCGTCTGATCTTCGCATTCACAATTCTAGATGATTCTCCAATTTTCCTAATACCCTAACTCGTGTGGAAATGAAACGAGGTTTAATACTGCGAATAAGTAAACGCTCACCTTTGCTACGCGTGTTTCTCGTAGAGAAGGAATGATGCTGTAATCCAAGGAACGATAAGGATGAAGACGAGCAAGATTGTGAAAGAGGAGATCTAAAAGCCATTAAATTTGCCATCCTTATTATCGCATTCATTATCCATTTGCAAGATTTACAAGCGTAGCATCATCTTCAGCATCGTCCGGACTTGCTACTCCGTCTACACTGTACTGTAATCACCTAGGCTTTTCAATTAATTGAAAGGGTGAAGACGATGGGAGTAATCCACAAAACCTTTCTCTCATCTTAAGTCAACCTAGGAATTTAATTACCATGCTGATCTTCTACCAACCTAAAACCTACTAGGCTAGGATTGGCCCGACTTGAAATTTCAAATCTTCACACATACTACGATCCTTGATGGAATGCTTATTACGCACTGTACTATACGTGCTTCAAACGCAGCAGTGTGTGGTTTCATAGCAGTCGTACAAAACATTAGATGACCAATGTAGTTTCATTAGTATCCAACTAGTGAACCAGGACATAAACGAGTTGAGCTGTCGTCAAAAAGATTATGGGAGAATGGCAACATCGGTAAGGAATTGGCTAAGGGAAAATAATAAGAATAATAATATGTGCTCAATTCTTCCTTACAATATGAGTGATTCTTGCGTAAGAGTTTTGCAAATAAATCATCAAGAATGGATCATCAAACATTCCTCCTGAAAAGTTCTGAAGTTCTGACAAACGAAGAGAAAGAAAATAACAAGCTTAAATGGGCCCGGTGCATGAAAGATTGAAAGTTTCGAAGAAGTTTGAAAGAAATGTGGACAGCATATGGAGAAGTACCGCTAGCTCCGTGTAGTATTGCAACGATCAAGCTGGCTGGCACGTATCGGGACAAACAAAGTACTTTGAAAACAGTACTGCAATGCTCGGAACGGACAGGATTGAGCGCTGACGCTGCGTACGCAGTTGTATGATCACAAGAGGGCAAAACACTTGCACTCTTCTTCACTTGACACAATGTATACAGCTTACAACTTTCTCTGAAGCTCCACCTTACGTCGCTTATTCTCTTTGATCTCAAATGTAGTCGAGCACAAGTTTCTCGACATGGGAATAAATAAATTTGATGCGAGAGAGAGATTGAAACAGGACTTGGGAAGATGAGAAGATGAACTCGAGGAATGATGAAAAGGTACAGAGGGAAATTAATCAATGTTTCAACGGAACGTTTACTTAATGAAGAAAGGGTTTCATTAATCTTTTGTAAATCAAAACTTAAAGGCCAAAGGCTATTACTATGTTTGCGAGTTGGATGATTCAACAATGTCGTAATTAATGGTGGTTCAAGAGTCTTGAAGAAGCAAGAGCCTGCTTCAAGATTGAAGACGTGTGCTTAATGCTTACAGGGAGGAAGGTATAGGAGTCGCATATGAGATTTGTGGCAGATTAAGAAGGATTGAGGATATGATTGTTAGTTAGTCACTAAAAGTTGGTTTGTTTAGTCTGCGTCAAGTTTTAGCTCAGTAGGATACTTGGGAAATTGTTGAAGGGTTTAAACCGCTTTTTCAGGAATTCATACTTAATGTGAGCGCATGAGAATGCCAATTATTGGGGAGCTGACTATGAAAAATGCTTGAAGGAGAAGAATATTAACCTGTTGGATTCGTATACGATTTTGTAGGAAAAGTATGGGCCAGAAGAGTAAGATGGTGAAGGCAGAGACTGAGAAGAAGATGTGGAATTAAAGAATGTAGCTTATAGACGAAGCCAAGACAGCTTGAAAATGACAAGCGTAGATGACACTGAATTATTTAAATTCCTTCAACGCACATCGGCACATCAATCTCTGTGCATAGAAGAGGACGTGCGTGAGTAGTAGCAGGATTTATGCTGAAATACAAATAATAATTAAATCTACCTCCTCTTGGAGTTGGCGTGCGGTAATATGGCTCGCAGTTGGGACAGGTTCAGATAATTCGCTTCATTAGAAGGCAGAAAGAAATGGTAATTTATTACCTTATAGCGAATAAAATATGTTTAATGGTCAAGTGGTGATTGAAAAATGAAGAACGGTGTGCTTGTGTAGAATCACACATCTCAATCTTGTTTATGTTCGCTAGAGTTACTTAACTGTGGCAGAAGTTTTTGCAGAAGGCGTCATGGCAGATTCAATTCCTGATTTATAGCTTCCTGTTTCGCAAGTACTCTAGATCCAAAGCAGAGAAGAAAGCGTAAGCATAGCTCATTGCGAACTCTGGTTGATCGGATCAAGTTGAATCTTGTCTGCGGTTCTGGTACTGGGTTACATGTTTTACTGGATGGAGTATAGAGATTAGATGCTAATTTAGCAGGTTGTAGAGGCTTTTCTCTTGTTCTGATGATGTGTGAAAAAATTAGATTAAAAGCGCCATAGCGGATTAACGGAAGAAAGAGGATGCGGTCAATCTTTGATCTATGAACAGAGATCAGGATTTAGTTAAGAATCAGGGCAGATTTTACGTTAAGCCAAAGTTAAGAAGGGAAGCAAGAAAAATCTCAGATTTCGCACAACTGTAAAACTGTATCCAATTTCTGTGAATTTGAGACGGAGCGTGACAGATTCGCGAAAATTTGAAATATGATGGCAGCTTTGATGGTGTGCCAAAAGCTTTTGACAAGTGAGCTTCTTGAAGTGTGAGGTGGTCAGGAAGGAACGTTGATGTTGTGTGTGAATAGCAGCAGACCTTAGAGGTGTTGAATTGTGGGTTAGTTCGGTGAACTTAGGGAAACATGCCAACTTTGTGAATTATCCGCAAAGATGAGTTCTTGTTCCTTGTAAATGCATAAACCGTGCAGGGGAGAAACTTTGTAGCAGAGGCGATGAACTGATTAAGCTGAAGGTTAGCATTAGAGGCAGAATAAGACAGAATTTATTGAATTTCTGGTATTTAATTTACATAATAAGTTTTAAGGCATGATGGGCTTGTGTGGGTTATAACCATAAAGCAAGTTGGAGCAGAGTTTAGATTTTGTACTTTATTGGATGATTATAATCGCGTCATTGGCTCCATGGAATGTTGACAAGTATTGGAAGAATTTTAAGCTGTTAGATACACACAAGTTTGTTCGTCAAATCATGTTACGTATATCGCTGCTTGCGTAAACGCTGCTTATTTCCAGGCTAAAATCTCTGCTCTTTTTTAAAGAACGTGTAGGAAAATATAATTCTGTCAAGCCGGATTTGAAATGGCAATGATGATGGCGTACTGTCACCCACGGAATTTGATGTGGTCACATGCTTTACGCTGACGCTGGTAATAAATTGTTGTGAGAAATTAATTTGATGTGGTTTTTCACTAACGCTGCTGTAAAACCAGTACTGGTTACATTAGAACCGACGGGAATTTTGGGGACCTTGTTCCAAGGGTTCTCCATTTTCCTGAATTTGACTGCAAGAAAATGTCAGCGGAATCAGGAAGATTAGTTCCTTGTCTTTGTTCCTCCAAGGGATTTCTAAGGCTAGAAACGATATAAAAAGATTCTTTGAACAGCCGTTCAGTTTCAAGTTGCGAAGCAGCTTGCTGTTAATGTTAACTTGAACTTCAGTTCATAACATTTTCCTTTTATTAGCTCTATAGTTAAAAGCGGATCTGCATACAAAAATTATGTTTAGATTTTACCGTTGGAAAATAAATTAAGTCCAAGGAAGTAATCTACAAATTTTCCCAAGAACTTGACCGAATATCCATAAATTTTAAAGCATATGAAGCATCCGTACGTGTGCATACGTAAAGCAAATGAATTAAAATGGAAAAATCGATTATAATTAGGGAGGCAGCCATAGATAGAGTGAAAAGTAATTAAGGTCTCTGTTACGTGGTTCTTTAAAAGTTCAGCGTCAGCACCCTGTCTCAATTTCTTGATGTCCTTAAGATAGGAGAGGTGGGAAAAGTGTTGTTAATTACACTCGACGTTGACGATATTGGCCTGGAGGTTTGAAAGATTGTGAATAATTTACGGCTTCTATCTACTGCACTTTTTGCTATTTAATAATTAAAGTTTAATATGCGAGTCAGTAGTCAGGTTGCATTGGAGGATGATAACCTTGGTCTCTGTAGGCTAATCCCTACTTTGGTAAAGAGAGAATCCATTCTTTCTCTTGTGCTAAAAGAGTTTTGGTGCTTTTTGCAAGCGTGAAATAGATCCAACTCTCTCATTAATGCGATGACCAAGCCAAAGTTGATAATATATTGAAAGTCCATTTGCCAATAATGAATGAAAAATTCATATAAGGAAATGAGGGAGATGTGTATTAATATTGTAAAGCTCTTGCTTGAGACACAAGGTACAGAGAGCCTCTACATATAAGCTCTTGCAATCTTTTGATGAGAGTCTCTAGATTTTGGCAAGAGGCAGATTAAATGATTGGGGATACTTGGAATTTCTGGGCAATTTAAACAGGAGGGACAAAGATTGGATTTTAATATATGCACAACGTAGAGAGACAGCGTGTCGAGACCCAGGCGTCATTAAGAACGAACTTGTTGAGGAAGAATTATTAGAAGGAAGGAAAAGGCATACTTCGAAAAGTATACATATTATTCCACCAAACCAATTTCTCAGGCTTCAAGGCTTCTCTTTGTGTCATTTATTCACCATCATGATTCTCAGTGCAATCGGTTAATAATGTGATTTCCAAAGGCAGTCAGTCAGTCATAGTATAGTCCGTGATGCCTTTTATCTAAGTGAGTCTCAGGCTCCGGTAGGTGTGAATCAGTTAATATGGGGAATGCAGTGAAGTCCAGTTTATTTTGTAGATCGGCTAGGATTAAGAATCTGCAATCGCGAAAGAAGGTTATAAATAGTAGAACAGGCAGTAATGCAGAGTTTAATACAAGCAAATTTAAAAATGGTAATACTAAAGAGGACCTCAAGGTACGAAGGTTTAAGTCTTCTTTTTACACTTGACTTCACACATGATCCGTGTATTGGGCTTTGGGTAAAGGACAGGAGAGCAAAGGAGAATTAAGAGGATAAATAGATTCTTTAGAAATATTAGAATAGAGACCAGACTGTGAGCAGGATCCAAGGATTTTGGGATTTAAATAAGAAGGGAAGATATGGAAGAATAATGCAGGATGGGATATAATAATGCCGCTAAAGGTTGCAGATATTAAATGGTAGTCATGTTGCGAACGTTACAACACTTTCGCACATTGATCATTGACAGCAGATTCTAATATCATCATTCTCTTTAGATACGCTAGTCACTCCGTTAATTCGTTATCCATTGCATTTTTATCACCATCTCCTAACGCCAAGGTGGAAATGAAAGGTGAAGAATGCTCTCAAGGAATATATATATACGAAATGCAAAACGGTGTTGTAAGATACCGGAATGTGTCGGTGGATGTGGAAGGTGTCAATCAAAATCCACCCGAGGAAAGTAACACTGCCACCCACCTTCACTGCATTCCATAACGCAATCACACTCATTATATTCATTATTCAGGGCGAAATGTAAATAAAGGATGCTAAAGTAATTTAATCCATTGTTTTCCTCTTACGAAATATTAAACACTGAATTGTATGCTAAGCTAACTAATAATTCAATTTCCGTCAGATTATGTAATTGGTTTATCTGAATCAAAGCTCAATTAATTATGTTTTGGTCCTTTCCTTGTTTTTTGTTTGTATATAACATCAATGAAAACTCTGGAAGAGTCATTTAGCTCCGAATCAAGCTAATTATTCACATTCATACAGAAAACTGTAATAATTGGTAGAGCTGTAGGAGGAAGGAGTGCGCAAAAGCCTCCATGTCATTATATCAATCGAAGTCCAATTCTATTACTTAATGCGATTTTACTGAAGATGTGCTTTGCTGGATTTAAAATCTCAAAATGTTTGCACTGTTGTGCGGAGATTGCGGAAAATTGTGCATCGTCCACAATCAACAGAAAGGAGGCTTGCGGATTCCTTAAAACCAGCATACATAACATCCAATACGCACACAGAGACAGAAGTTTCTAACACTTTTACCCAGATGAAGTAATTCATGGCTGAATGTGTACTAAATCCTGGTGTATATATACCAAAGTCGGGATTAAGGATTCTCAAATAATATCTTTCCATATCCGTTTTTTAAAGTTGTCCAGGACTATCAAGTGTACATAACTGCCGTGAGTTATGCATTCTGACTTATACTGGGTTGTTGGTGCAAGGTAAAGACAAGGTGACTAGTAATGGCATGAGGGTAGTTAATTAAGCGGATTTTTTGCTTAGGCATTATTCCGGCGTTCATCTGTTTTACTCCTTCCTGGTTTCCTGATTTTCCCCCAACTCGTTTTACAATGCAAGTGATGACGATGAAAACAAGATTACAGTGAAAGGTAATAACAATTTACTGACTCAAAACCGTTCCGACATTGATATCTATAGATATACAGTAAGTTTAGTCGAATTTATCCTCAGGAGAGGAATAACGGTAGTTATAAGAGCGTGTAATTGAATAAAAGAATGAAAGCGATAAGAGTATATACATGCACATGAAAACACGTGGATCTCTTTGTCGGTCACTTTTTCTTGAAAGCAGCACAGTAGTTCTCTTCAGAAGCGGTAATGATAATCATCATAAGCCTAATCCGTGAGAGTAAATCCGAAGTGTGTCATTTCCTCAAGCCATTAGTTAATTAATGAAGGGAAGTTGAAGAAGATAATACTCTGCTCTTACAAAGTATAAGCTGGCTTTTAGTTATGATTATCCTCTCCCTAGTGCTATTCATACTTCTTTCTTTTTCTGTTTCGTAGTTGAATATGAAAACCAGGTCAGGTAAGATACGATACACAATGTAAATACATTCATAACTACTCACCACTAAAGTTGGCTGAGCTTTTTTAAGTTTATTGACAGCATGCAGCTTAAAATACGGTTCCTCTGATCCCAGGGCAAGGTCAGGCAAACGAGAAGAAACAGTGGAAGTGGCGCAAGCTTAAACGTTTACTTGTCAAAACTTCGGACCAGGCAGATTGGCATCAACTACATATATGGAACGTTCCAAAACAAAGAATGTTTAAAGTCACTCCTTGCGTTCCTATCAGCATATTATTGCCATCTAGTGACTAAATCTGGGAAAGATACCTTATCAACTTTCCCCATTGCATCCCTAGCCTTTTCTTGTAAACGTTCCTTTGCTCAAAATCATCATTATGAACAGAGGTTTCGCTTGCATACTTCTAATTCCGATTCAAGCTTGATAACTCAATTTGCTGTGAATAGCTAGGCCCTTTTTCCATATCGGCCTCTCCATTAGCTAACTTACTTATGAATATGAAGGACAAGTGTGTGAAATGGTGTAGCGATGCTGGAAGCTGTGGATCTCATATGCTATTTTTCCAGGACTATCGTTAATTTTTCATGTAAAAGTTAGTTATAATGGTTTCGATTTCAAATACTTTCAGTTGCTTGAAAATACACACTTTCCCAAAGCCTCTCTCAGTAAAAAAGTCCACAATGTACATAACTAATTACACATACTAATGTGGTCTGTTATTGTTGCACTCACTGCATTCAGCTGAGGCTCGATCCGCGATTTTTCCTATTCACAGTGTTGGCTTACACTATCCCTGTCCAGGAGAAGTTAAGGTTTCAAGGAAGATTCTTTTGCAAGTTATTCTAACTTTCCGTTGATAAGACAGGATTAATGTTGTAGAGAGGTGTAGTACAGCTAGTTTACATAGCAAACAGATTTAATTTTGTATATTGGCCTGGCCTGGCCACCTCCCTACAAGCAGCATACTATAATATTTATTCGGTACCCAGCCGTTGCTAAAGCACGAATTCTCTTGATTGTTGTGCAGTACTCAAAGAAATGGAAGTATATTAAAATCTATAAGTTTGTAGGAAGGTTCACGTGGCCTCTTATTGTGCTCTGTTACAGGAGGACCCTCAAAAGCATTAAAATCTTATAAAACCATATATATATTATTTAATGGTTTTATGTTGTAGCTAAGTTTTAACGAACAACTAATAGTGGAGACGAAGATAGCTGCATTGCAAACATGCGGGTCGGTCGTAAAGGACTATTCAAGTTTAATAGGGATGCAAGTTAGCTTCAAGTCCAGTTGAATGACGTTAATTTCTCCAGCTTGTGACCTAAGTTGAGTGCGAATGAAAAAACTCCGATTCAGTTCAAACCTTAATCCAAATAAGGAATTTCAAAAAGATGTCGGCTAACCAAGTAAAGATTGGCACCTTACTGAATTTGATCACTGCGGATAAAAGCTTTTATCATAAGCTTTATCATTTTGAGAGGGAGAAGAAGGAATTGACAGCAGTCCGCAACGCATATAATATCGCCCTTTTCACGTTAGTAGGCACCGGGAAGGTGAACAAGGAAGAAATTATTGCAAAAATAACTGAGCGTGAGAACATCTGCTATTGGTTTACGGAGAAACATTTTCCACAGGAGAAAAGTGAGAATCGTAGAAAACAAGTCAAGATGAATCAAGGTAAGGTGCATTAATTAAGTTCCCAGTCTGAATGGCAATTCAATGGTTTATCCATACATTACATCTACATAGCGTTATTTGGGAATTTATCAACAAAACTCACTGTTTTTTAGATGCCCAATTGTCTCGTGAGCATAAAAGCCTGCTTCCAGTATGCCATACATATGGAGCAACGGAGGATAACGGCTGTGATGGGGCCACCCCTCCCACCAACAATACGGCTTTAACTTCCAAGGACGCGTTAATTCCTACTGACCACCTCAGACCGAATTTGGATACTCCCGATGGAAACGGTAAGTTTTGACATTGGGAGTTGTTACCGTTAGAATTAGTCAGCACATGATTGATATGGGTTCCATTGCAGTGAAATGATTATGACGGTGATTCAATACCAGAATTTAACATTTGTGTAGATACGAGAGACTTTTGTCCAGAAGAAATGGGACAAGAGCCATCCAGCGCAGCTGCAGAAATCGGCAATGCCGAGTATTTGAATGATGAACTAGAAGATCAGCAAGCGCTGGCAGTTAATATATTCAACGAGAGCAGACGAAATCAAGGCACTGATAACACGTTAACTGGTAGGTAGTTGGCATTCATTCTGTGTTCAACTTTTTAGAATTGATTATTGCAGAACATTTGCAACATTTGGCTTTGTTGTGAAACTTGTTTGATTTACAGAGAAAGAAAAAGCGACAAGTGCTTTGAAAGATACGATCAAGGAAATGTTGAAGGGATTCAAGCCTGCTGGTACAAAGAATGAATTTAATCAGATCATTAACAATAACAAGAACAATTTAGTGAAACGGTTAATTGAAATTGTTCAATATGGCGAGCATATTACTGGAGAGAAGCTGGGGCCATTGGTTCAGACTATCGCTTCCAAGTTACTACCTTCAAGTGCAACGCAGTATGAAAGCGTTTATAAGTATTTACTGAGCACAGCAAAACAGCCCAAGAAAAGTAAATTCGGCGCGATTTTGTATTTAATTGTCACCCATCATGCTTCTTGGGATTGCTCACCTCACTGTCAAGAAAGTACCCCATAATTATGTTATTCTGCTATTAATAACTTAACACTATTACTTCCTAAATTTCGAGAGTGCAAGCTCGTTGAGATAGGAAATCTGGTCCAAATCTGTTTAATTTATAAGCAACTGTAATTTACACATGCATGGCGGAAGTATATATGTACTGGTCGTAAAAAATGTGAGCATGAAAAACAAAAATTTCTGCAAAACTGTTTTTGTAAGCTCATTTTGTAAACCATTTCCCGCAACTTGTGCGGCGATTTTAACCAACTACTCGTTGTATGCTTCAATTTGTAAATGAACGTGAGCTATAAATAAGTTTTTAACAATAATGCCGTAAATAAATATGGTACAGCATTAAGTAATTCTAAATTTTAAAAATCATTCAGACAACCTTCTCCAAGTACTGTGCAACAGATTAATTTAATTTGTAGTGATCGTAAGGCGGTTTAATCTAACGCCGGGTATATATGAAAATTTAGGACTAAGATACAGTTAGGAAAAGAAAACGCAAGCAAAAATAAGAGAAATCTACAAAGTATACGACAATACAATGGAATATGCACCTAAAAGAAGCGTTGTATGATAACCATCAGAAGTCAGCTAGCTACGAGCATACTTCATTTTCACTGCAAATTTTGCACAAAGCAAAGCTGTCGCTGTCCCCACCTCCAAAGCTACAGCTACAAACTATAGTGTCTCTCCACTGGACATTAGAAATTCTCCTTTGACGCTATAATTCTACTGCTGCGTTCTCAAGAAACAACAACGGGAACAAGTTAGCGGTAAATCCAAGCTCTAGTCAAGAAGTAAAAAATAACTGCTGCTTTGCTTTTGGTAGGAAAATTCTTGGTGTTGACCAGAAACCATCATTCAAGTCTCGTGGTAAAGCAAGTATTTACCAGAGACTTGTAACTCCAGAACCCTTAAAATATTATCACCGGACAATTACCATTAAAGTCCAGTCCTCTTTATTAAGATAGAAACGGCGCAAACCATTCTACTTAACTATTAAACACTTCTTTTACCTTAAAAGCATCCCTTTTCGGAAATGGAAGAGATAATTGAATCTGCACAATATTTCCACAAGATCTACAAGTTAGAATGTCATAAAGTGTTTAAAATACGCAAAGTCTTGAACTGGTGTCTCAAAGAAGTGATCAAACAGCGTCAAGCTACGGAGCCGGAAATAAAGAGTTTAGTTCAAGAGAGGGAGAATGTATGTTTCTTATTCACTAAAATGTTTTCGGATGTGGCAATCCCTACATGGATTTTGCCTAATGACTGCGTAAATGCTGATGCGACGACCGCAGATGGGAGTGACAAAAACGAAGGTAAAGCAAATTTTCATTTGAGTGTAATGGAATAATGATTCTCCAGCAGTTAATAAAATGAACTCCGTAATCATGTTTGAAAGCTCTCCATCTCCTTCCTTGCAGCAGTGCAACCCGCTGTAACGCCGAGGCGGATAGAAAACCCTGCTATGGCACCAGAATCATCAAGAAGAGAACAAACCCCAGCCAGAGGGAGCAGAGGTAATAAACGGAAAGCTCAGGGAATCAAGGATAAGGGTACAGCAAAGAAACATAGACCAAGTCATGGGAAGAGTGACAGCAGTTCATGTGATGCAGATTTCACACAAACTTTTAATGCCAGTTCCAATTTGCAGTCCAACGATTTATCTGAATTGCAAAGTAACTTTTAAAAACAAATAACTTAGCTTCCTAACTTTAGTAAGCTATTAATTGGATAATTTATATTTTTACGATTATCACAGGCGACTCTGGTCCAGGCGGTATTCAAAGGCTAATATTGTCAAATACTTTCGAAAGTACGTCACAGCTCCTGACTCTTTGTCAAATTAAAATATTAGTTCTAATATGCGTAAAGGGTTTGATTATTTTTGGCGACTGATTTTTGTCATTCACAGATACCACATCCCCGGAAGCTATCCAAGAAGAAAATATTTATAGCAGCACTGTTGTAGGCGCAAGCGTAAGACCGCTAACACCTGTCCACGATTCCAATGAAGAATTAGATGAAGAAGTTGACAATGATTCAGAGTTCGCGTACGATATGAGGCAAGAGCTAAGTGCAAGTATTGGGAGTTTACCTTCAGGTTAGTGCCGTGCGTACTGTTTTAGCCTCGATTAATATATAATTCACGTTTTATATATTTATTACAAACTGTTCAATCAAAGTTTTCGTAACTTCAGCATTGCGGACCAGATTAGCAGCTGCGCTGGAGCGAGGTGATGATAGATTGCAGAAGTGGGCGCCTAAAGGCAATGATTCGGAAGTTAATGAATTATGCAGGAATAACAAGAACGCCCTTCGAGATTGCTTCATTAAGGTAGTTACCGAGAAACGTCATGTTACTGTTACTAATATCGGATCAATAATTATTGATATTGCTGAACAAACATTTCCCGCCTGTGGAGTAGCACTAATGGCTAGAATTATAGTATTTCTACAGCGAAGTTTGTTAAAGACCGTTCTTAACTGGGTTGCTGAAGTTCATGAAGAGGAAGGTTGTAATGCAAGATGCCCATCAAACGAAGAAAGCTAAATTCAGTAAGTTGTAAAGGAGGTGCCCATTGGTTGACAACAGGCGCCAACGTAGCCACAAATAGGCTAATTGCGAAATTCAGTAAGTTCGTCAAAGGAACTATGAAAATCTGTGAAAGCCGAAGCCCATAAAAAATAATGTGTTAATGCTCAAATTCACTATTTAAATTGATTAGCAGGTTGCTATTTAAAAATGCAGTCTCAATGACGTATAAGTAGAATTCGGATTTAAGTTAATGGAATGATTGCTCACTATAAAATTGTCATTATATCTAAAGTTCTGAAAAATTGAGACTGAATGAGGAAGACTTGTACATGCATGAATGCACTTTTGCCTTACCTTCAGATTAAAGTTATTTGTTATCCAAATTAAGAATGTAAACGTTTTTAAGATCTATTATTGCGTATTTGGTACGTAACAGTCCGTCGGACTGGATTCATTCTTACACTATAAATTACAACTGCTTGAATGTCTAGACCCTCGCAGCGCTCACTTCGAACGCTGAAGCGATATAGCGTGTGTTGAAAATCCAGTAAAATTGTTACACGCATGCATCAAGTTATAAACTGACCCTCTTTCGAGAGCAACTTGGTACTCACACATGTTGGAGGGAAATAGCAAGGCACATGGCATTAATTTATTACGTGAAAAGTATTTTTTTGCGATCGGGATTGTCTCAGGTCAAGTACACTGCATGTTGCTATTAATAAAGCAATTCGGGAAACTCGAATCTCCTGCTCATTCCGGTATGTAGTTCAGTGACGCATTCCATGACTTTGACCTATTTGTGTGGAAAAAATTCGGGGAATTGGTGACCTATTTTTCTCTCCTAGTCCTAACCCATATCTTCCTGAGAAAATGGATATGCCACGGCGGAATAATAACTTGATCATCCAAATACAGGATCTGCCAGTAAGAGAAAGAATGCTAAGGTTAACGTGCCCACTATCTCAACCAACATCGGGCTGGAAACCATGGAGGAACAAAGCGATCATCCCTTGCTGAATGCATGTGTAAGTAGGCTATATTTTTTTAAATAATTGGATCCAACTTTAACTGTATATTATAGTTTCTAGTTTGTAATTTAAAAAAAATGAATTTTACTTTCTCAGATACTTGGGAAACTATTCGACTTTCTGGACGTGAATTCCTTGAAGACCTGCAGAGTAGTGTGTCATACTTGGTATCTGTTTGCTGGTACCAGCCTCCGAAAGCGGACGGCTGTGAAAATCAAGTGTTACGACGATATTGACAAGTTCAACGCTACCATGACTCATGCAACTGATCCCAGCTGGAAGATGTTGAAAAACGTTTCAATGAATCTGCTCGAGCAAGAAATAAGTGCACCCCAAGTACTTCAAATCCTAGAAGAATACGGTTCATCGATTAGTAGTCTCAAAGTGAATTTGCTCACGGATTGTGAAAATGCAGACACGCTGGTAGATGCTCGCGGCTTTGCTGAATCACTGGCTACACTTCCTGCTTTAGAGGAACTTAGCATCTACGGCGTGCCTTTTATGTGTTTGGACAAGAATCCTTTTAAAATTAAATACTTTTCAAAACTTCAGACATGCACTTTAAGTCCAAAAACGAATCTGATGCTTGAGACAGCGGACCTTGAGAAAGATTTCACTTTAAATCTGCTTCAGTCTTGTGGAAAATCCTTGAAGTCCCTGAAGCTTGGAAGATTCAGTTATCCCTATTTCAGGCAGCTTTTCAACGTTTTAACCTTGAAGGGACTTACCCAACTTGGGATTGGAGTGGATGCTACAACAAGAGTACCTTTAGATAGATGTACTGATTAAGTTACCTGATTGCTGCCCAAATCTTGAACGTTTCGAGTGCTTCATACCTGCAAATACTACTCCGGAAGATGTCAGCAACCTTCTTAGGAATTTAATGAACATTAAATGCGTTAATTTACTTGGATGTGATGCAAAGCAGATTATTCCAGCCGTCTCTGCAGTAAGATCCTGGAGTACTGCTTATGAAATAACAGCTGGGAGGAACTTTGCAAGTATTATGCAAATACCGACTCGGTTTGATATTCATGAACAGCATTTCCCGTGTATCACCAAACTTACTGTGGAGCTGCACACGCGGGGCGCTGAACTTATTTTTAACGTTTTGAAAAATCTCAGAGAGTTAGTCATTACTGATGGATCTGTGATTCTGGACAAAGATGTAACTGGTGTGGATCTGGATAGCCAGGAGGCACCACATCAGATCCAGCGAACGCTGCCTTACATTGGTGACCTGAAATGTAAGCTGAATACTGATATGAATTGAAAACGGACATGACCTACTAGTGAAGTAGAAGTTATTAACTGAATGCTTCAAAATTTCAGATTTACAAATTCTCTACCTTGGAAGTTACTGGATCACCAACATGGCTCTCAAGTATGGCTTAGCTGATTTGGAATCATTGACATCCTTGACAATCTGGGTAACAGCAGTTTAGTAAAAATTTCTCAAGACTATCTAAGTGCGATTTAATTGTATTTAGTTTGTTCTAATTTTCAAGGATCCTCGTGCCAGATTCACTTGCAGAGATTCTAATTGGGAAAACCAATGCATATCCGATGAATCGTATAAACTTGACCTGGAGCCGTTAATGCAGCCACAGATGCAGCGTTTAACTCAGCTAACTGTCATTATACTACGGGGAACTTTTTCTGAACCTGCTCAGCGTCATCAATTAGAAAATATGAAAGGAACCAGAAAACATTTCTCTTATACTGTCCTAGAGAAGGAACTGAGATGCGAATCATTAAGACGCTTATAACGTATGTACCTGTTAGGAACAAAAATTAGCACCAATAATTTTGACAAGCGTTATTTGTAACCTCGCCGTTTTGAAAACATTATCTTATGTCTTTAACATGAATCTATTTTCAATAACTTAGGATTACCCTAAAGCTATCGAAAATTGTGGCTAGTTAAGTGCTCGATTCTGATTCTGAATCTAAGGTTGTAATTGATTGCACTGTTTAACTGTTGCTAGCAGGTATGAATGTGATCCACATTATGGGGTTCTTCCCAATCACCTGTTTCTGCCAACGCTATCTGATGATTATTAAAAATGAGTTACTAACAAATTTATTGTTAACGTGAAGGAGGCATAGTATTTACAGACCTACGGAACGCATACATAAACGTCTTATAGGATCTACTGTCCCAGAAGAGCTAACACTCCACTAGTTGCCAGAAGATTATTAGAATTGAAACCCCAGGGCTGTCAATCCATACTCGAACACCCTTCTTAATCCTTATGCATCACAACCCAGCTCCAGCCTACGAGATTGCTGCTGAATATAAGCTGACTGCAACAGTTATTCTTAACGGGTTAACAATTCGATCAGCCACGTAAGCACTCGAACATCTTATACCAGGAAGGTTTTGAACTCCGGTAATTTTGACACATTTTTTGATACAGAGCAGATTATTAAACAATTCAAAATGTCTTGCTTATTCTACGATTACTGCGGAGCGTTGTGTCCATGTCGTCCGGATGTCAGCAAAGATCCGCGTAAGTTTCTTATATTTGTTATAAATAATGTAGAGATCGTAGCTAGAAAATTCTAAGGCTGTAGCTTTTAGAGCATGAAAGCACAGCTTTAAACTTCGAACAGGAATAAAGAAATTCTGTTACACGGTTTCAGAAATCCATGAAATCCTACATGCAGTACGTCAAATTTATCTTCAAACAAAAAGCCCGTGGAGTCCTGGATTTAACCAAGCTTTGTGCCGAAAAATTTGTGAACGGAAAGATGCAATCATGAGGGCTCTTTACACTGCTGGTCTGAACCGGATCAGGCATGGTACCATGATTGAGCAATTGTTGGATGAAGCGGAAGGAGAAATAGTTTCTGACGAACCCCCTGACTCGTTACTGAGGGAAGGCCTTGGGAATTATCTCATGGCTTGTCCATGGAAACGAAGTGAGACGGTGGAGCAAATTATTCAAGATATTGTTCGGGTTCATGACGACTGTTGGACTGGAAGCTGGCCTGTGTCAAAAGAATCGTGGCATGAGGTAGAAGCTTCGTTACCTCCGAAGCCTCATACCAAACGGGAAAATAACGTTGAGTGCAAGCTGGATCAACTAGGAGATATCGACCAGCAACCGGAAATGTTAGATATTCAAAGATCCTTGATCGTCATTGCTGAAGTAACCCTTGAATTTCATTCATCAAAGTTCAATCCGGAACTATGCGCAAGAATCTGTCGGAACTATGACAACATCCACAACCTTATATCCTACAAGAAACCTGCAGCGTCAAAAGGGGAAGACAAAATCGGATTGAAATTACTCAAGAAAAACCTTGTACCGATTCTTGCAGGAGAGCCGTCAGAATCGTTACTTCGACAAAGCTTTGAAAAGTATTTCGGCAAGGGAGTCAATCAAGAAAATATAAAAGTTGTGCATTTGATATGGCAATTAATCAAGGTACACAAAGACTGCTTATCGGATTTCTGTTGGAGAATACCAGCAGACTGTAATGCTACTCTTAGAGAAGGTGGGTTCGCGAAGGTAATTTCGATGCCATTTTGCAAAGATGTCTTGGAGAAAACTGAGAAATTAGACCAGACTTTGAGCAGCGAGGAGGATGTTACCAACAGATTTCGTAAGTTTTCTATTGAACTTCTATATTTGCGGTAGGTTGTCAGTGACTACTGGTAGTTAATATCTATGGTGTATTTTTATACCCCCAGGATCCTACAAGGAAACGAAGGCTCTGTTGGATTTAGCTGTCACCAGCCTTGAAGAATGGTATCCTACTGGACCAAAATCAGCAGGAAGAGAACTGGCCCGAAAAACTCAAAAGGGACTACGTCAAGAAGTCTGCCAAATCATCGTAACACGTCAACATATTTCTAAAGATAACCTGGATACCATTATCGAGAAAATTGTTAGCAATTTAATTCCCAAGGGAACTTCTTATGAAGCCCAGATGGAGTTTCTTGCATATCTTCAAAGGGCAGCTAGACGTGGTACTGGCAAGTTTGGCAGTATTTTCCCTCTGCTACTGAACCTGCATGCTAAGTATTGTGAGAAAAAAAAGCAAGAAAAAAGAAAAGTTTCTTTCAAGGGTGAGAGCGCTAAGAAGAAAGCTAGATTTGAAGACATCACACTTGAATGAATTATGAAACCAGGGAACAATATCTTAGACTAAACTAAAATGTGTTAATCCTAAGATTTTGACAAATCCGGAGAACTTAAGATCGCTAATTTAGAACTACATTTGTAACTTCGTCTAATCGTACGCCACATTCCAATTTTTCATTTTTCTAATATTTTCAAAGGTGATTGGGGTTCGTATGTTCGTATTTTGTATAACATTTTTCGGTTAGCGTGGAAATAATGGCGCTCGTAATTTTAAACTTTAATTGACAAACAGTGTACCAAAGAAAGATTAAAGTTGCCTTGAGCTCCTTTGCTTTCTCTCTGATAATACGTTAGCTTTGGACCAATTATGACAGAATTCCAACCATGATCAGTCAGTCATATTTGCATAGTATTTGCGTAGAATTTTAATACAACTCAGATTGTCTCCAAAGCGAGCACTTCAGCAATACAGCTTCAAAGTTTAGAATCCCTTGGAATATCAAATATAGTGTGCAGAGTGCAGGAGTCTCACCATCCTGGAGCTAATTTTGTGTTGTGGACATTCTACTATATATATATATAGATAATTTAGACGACTAGAAGACTTTTAAGTTGGTGTGGTACGGTTTAGCAAAATAATTTTAACATTTGACCATGAAACGAGGGAACAGTTTTCTTTGTTGTAGTTTTTAGCTGACAAAAGGTACAACAGGATTCATTCATGCCTTAGTCCTTGAACTGCAAGCGGCTAACATTTTACAAAACACTTTCGACTGAGATTACCCCGTATAGCTTCTTTTGTGTAGAACTTCTTCCCGCCAAACGAGTATTTTATTCATTAGCTAATTCACAAGTGATAAATCATTACAAATTATTTTCGCAATTTGACGGAATGGGCCGTAAAAGTAACGCTGGTAAGGATAATTTCATTCGCTTACATGATGCATAGTGGGTCGGTGACACAAAAGTCCAGAGTCAAGACCAAGCCTTCATCTTTTGTCTTGAGGATTGATTTTCTCATAAAGCTATTTCTGAAAACCTTTTTGCATTTCTTACCTATTACATAGGAATTGAAGATATCCACAATGCACTCCTGCGCCTAAGAGACAGAATGAGCGACCCGGATTCAACGCTATTCAACGCGAGGTTAAACGAAAAGGTTTGCACACGTAAACATTTAATCGCTAATATTCTCTCTGATGTGGAATGGATGTTTCAAGAGCAAAACCGAGAGACGTTCAGTCTGCAAGAAGAACGAACCAGCCTACTGGAAGAAGCGGTCGAATTGATAGTTACGGGAGAAAGCTTGCAATCTTTCCTAAGAAGAGGTATTGGTAATTATTTCAAGAACGGAGTAGAACACAGGCGGAGGGATTTAGAAAAGCTTATGTGGGATCTGATCGGCCTGCACGATTATTGCGAAGATGACTCTTGCCTGCGTCAGCCCGGAACTACAAACCCGGAGATGAAATCTGCTAGCAAAAGAAGGAAAATCGATATCAAGGAAGATCAAATAGGTAAGTTAAACGTAATTATCGCACCGCAATATCGATTCGACCCGATTGTGGACTTATGTGCAGAGACGGGATCCGAAATCATCTCAAGAGTTGTCAATTTGCAAATTGCAAAAATAAATTGAATCTTCTTATTCCTAGGTTTCTTTGAGGCAATACGAGAAAACGTAGATTACGTTGCAGAGAATATGGAAGCTTGGGAACCTTCTGTTAAAAATACTGGAGTCCATGGAATTCTTATGAAGATTAAACCTCTGATTCAAGAGGAGATCACACAGCTTTTACTGCACCGAAAGCACATCACTTTGGACATTCTCGACCAAGTTATCAAGAACGGTATCCAGAGGCGGGGAGTATTTCGATATGGTACCCGGAGCAAGGTAAGAGCCGATGTAGTTTCATTCTTAGAGGAATCGATGAAAACCACTTCAAATCTGTTAGGAAGTGTCATAGATATAGTTCTTAAAAGCCATGAAATATATTGTAACGAAACTTGCAAAGTGGAGGGCAAGTGGGATGTACCAGCGAAAAGACGTAGGCTGTTCTAACTGCGTCGACAGGGTCGCTTGAAATGAGTTTCGGGGAGACTTAATCTCCCGCTTTGTAGTTTTACAGAATCTTTTTCGTTTAATCAAGTTACTTTCGTTCCGTAAGTTGTAAGATGTAGTTGGGTGTGCAGCGTAAGAGGTTATTTTTAGTTTCTTTACTACATGTAGCATAGAAGAATGTTTGTCGCTTTATTACATTCGTAGAAGTACTGCAATTGACAATACTGACATTACTTCTTATTTAATCTAATTGTCACATTGTGGCACGTTTAGAATAACATAGGGACAAAACTTGATTTTGGCAACACAAGGTTTTTAATTTTCCTAGATAATAACATTAAGCTATATTTAAGAATTTTCTTTTCAAGTGCAGGTACACTACACGCTGATTTAAGGATTGCAAACACCAACTGGTGTGAGACAGTTATTTATAGAAACCTGACTTTTGAAAGTTAGTTTATTTGCAAGTTATACATTATGAATTTTTACTCCGAAGCGATGCGATCTTGTTGAGAAAGAATAATTCTTTCTGGCCGCAACGTTATGACATTATTACAGATTATAATATTACGCATATTCATAGCAATAAATATAATTTACTATTAAATAGAACAAATTCCTTGGCTGCTTATTTTGCTTCATCTTTGAAACGCTGAGCCTTGCTGCTAACCTCTGCGTTAAATCTTGTATAACATACGCTTAAAAGCAGGGAAAGAAACAATATGGCGCGCATGTCCATCGTTAACACTTAACATGCATACCGCTATTGAATGCATGTATGTATTACATGACGAGCTTATTAACATTTATTTTATAGTGGATACTGTCGAGAATCACGGAATGATGCATGCGTATCTTTATATGGAACAGAAAGACAGGCTAACGTTGGGAACGGACATTAAAGGAAGAAATTTAATATGAATTGAGAATGGTAGATGTCAGGGATGGAATGGTGGTGGGAAACCTTTGAGGAGAATTATCTTTCTGGTCAGCGCATCAGAGCAAATCCCATCTTACTATTAGGGAGGGAGGGGAGAGTCGAGGAGCGTGTTAAGGATTAGTGGTAAGAGGAAGGGGAATTGCATCGACTTACTGACTGTAATAATCCAAAACACCTTGAAGCCTTTGAGGAAAAATATGTAATATAATGTCAAAAGAGAAGCGTCAAGTTGCTTCGTTGTTGCTTGCTTGGCTAGCTTTAAAAAGCATATACGTGCTGTGACTTCAGTCTATCTCTTCCTGGGAAGAAAATCCCTTAGGAATCCTGAGAGCAGCGTTAGCCAAGAGTTCTAGACAATCTGCTTTGGAATGAACGGAGCGATAACTCTCCCAACAGAATTTCACTCTCTTCCCATCCATTTTACTCCCATTCGGCGATTAGCTAAAAGCAGTCTGGTGGTAGCATGAGCTTCCAAGGTTGTCGATTCGTCCGCTATCTTTAAACTATTTTGGGTAGACGCTTTTGAATCATAAATCGTTACCTTATTACGCGTAGCCTTCCCCCCTTTCTTTGTTTCAACGAATAATAAGCATAAAACTTGAAGACTCCAACGATGAGTTATAGCTTGAGTGCCGATAGGGCAAGATTGGTGAATTACGCTCCGGTATTTGTAACACCTTACCATTGGTACAAGAATGAAAGCCCTCAAAGGTTACAGGAGGTTGAAACCGAGGGGACGGAAGTGTCCATGGGTGGGCATATTCAGTATTGGTACTTTAAAATTGATATTGTTTTCACGCTTACTGACCAACTCTGACCGTAGTTAGCTCTGTTAGCAGCGAGTCATTGATAATTTTTTCAATGAAGGCTACTGTCAAACGGACAGGGCCGAGCGCTGAGACCAAGAGGTCGTCATCCGACAATTTCACAGACAAGACACATTGTTATGCGCGTTCTTATTCCAACAAGTAATCGCTGCTGACCAATGACCAAGTATATAAAGATCAGAGCGAGAAAGTATAACGAGATAGACAACTACAGCTCTAATTCTTCCCCTTTTGGTGACATTGATCTGTAACTTGAATGACCCATTGGGCGACGTTGTGCTGACACGGCACGGCGTAAGGGATGTTAGCATGCGAATTGTAAATTGGAGCTAAATGTGATCCGAAAAGCCGGTGCCAATCGGTAGCAATAAGAATATGGGCAGATACGCTTGAAGCGTTCAAATCAGCGCTGCAGTTTAAGGCCAAGGAAAATGATGCAACTATCGTTGAGACACATTTCAGAAACGAAATTACAATAAGTCACGCGATATTTAGCGGTGTTGATGGTCCTCCTATTACTTATCAGGATGCTAAAATCCCTTGGATGCTACACTTATTCAAATGTAATGTCAAGTTTGTTAGGTTGTTTCGCTAAGGGTTATTGAAGGATGAGCAATAGATAATGACATGGAATGAGTAATGCTAATATTGCTCACAAGACCAAATACGTCGCATGGAAATACATGCATGCTTGAATTTCAGTGAGGGGACATAGGTGCATTTGTACCGATAGCCCTCACAAGTGCGAAAACACATTTGTACCGATAGCCCTCTCTGTTGTACCTTTACGACGGTACAGATGTACCGGCAGCCCTCGCATGTGCGAAAAAAGCTTTCAAAAAGGGTCAAGTTTGCAGTTTATTTGACCTGCGGGTATCTAGATGATATCTGCGGGTGAATTTTTTCATTGCATTCGAAAGAGGAAAAAAAACTGCACAAAACGTAGCTGGTAAATAAGAATCGTAGCTGGTATTTGGAAGTTATCGGACTTTAAAATATGATTTACTTAAATGCCACAAGTGGCATGTATCAAATCCGTAACGGCCTTTTTTCATCCAAGTCTTTACCTAGAGCATTAGACTTTGGCCATTCTTTTGCTGCTGGTAAACGCATTTTTCTATTTACGTTACTCAAACATAGCTTTGATCCTTCATATTTCTTTACTTTTCCTTATTTATAATATACTGGAAGACGTTAAAACTTAAAAATACTAGAATTAAATTGTAGCAAGCATTATAATATGCTACAATATTGCTTGTACCTGTTCATCTTTTCTGATTCTGCACAACCTGGTACTGTTATAAGCCTCCATTCCTAATTTCGGTGTGACAATATGCGGTAACTTACGATTAAGGGAAACACATGTGAAAAATGTCCGAAAAAATTCTGCGTGTGATGTCGTAATAAGGAATAGCATCGTCCACCTGTGGTTCAGTCACCGTATGCATATACCTCACTTTCTTATGACCGGATTTTGTTACCAATTTATTTAGCACATGCGAGGGCTGTTGGTACATCTGAACCGTTGTAATGGTACAACAGAGAGGTCTATCGGTACGAATGCGTTTTCGCATTTGCAAGGGCTATCGGTACAAATGCACCTATGTCCCCTCACTGAATTTAGCCAGCACTGATCAAATTGAATCCTCCACTCCACGCAACGCATGCTTTTACATATTGGAGAGGATAGGGAGAATTTGTAGTTGTGAGAGTGAAACACCATGTGTTCCGTTGCAAAGGTGCTGGCTTGTAGTCCCAGTGCTCTTGGGTTTCAATGTTGCGAATAATTGATAACTTTACAATTATTATTATCAATAGGCTTAAGCGTATATGTAGGAGAATAATTATTACATGTATTGGTTATTCATTATTAGTTGTGCTCTTGGAGGGTGAGCGCAGGGAGTTAGTGTATAACTGTGTAGTTTTCATCAATTCATTATTTGAAATGTAAATAATTTAAATCTCTTCTAGAGGGAAGGAGGAAAAACATTTTGATTTTCGCTAGTTAGTAGAGGAGGAAACATGTGGAAATTAAATAATAAGGCAACAGTGACTCGTTATAGTGTTTTTGGCAGTGATTATAGAAATAGTTCAGTTAGTTGATACGAATAAATAAAATATCTATAATATCTAACTGTGATGTTTTGAAAGTTTATTCAAAAAGATTTGTTTGTGCCTTGATTGACCAGTTGGATTTGAGTGATCTAGTGTGCTACGATAATTGATTAACTTGATTTATATATGTATATATATGTTATCTAAGTTTATTATTTTGCTGATCATTGGTTTATTGAAGGGATAAGTGTTGTGATAGTCATAGGATTATTGAAAAGCCTAGAATTGAAATTAGTTTCATGGTTTCAAACCTTTCAATGATTGAAAACTCGTCACGTTTCTTGTTTTCTTACGTGTAAGTCATTTAACTAAAGTAGTTAATTTGAGCATATAGTCACGATAATTTCTAGAAACATTGTGGTATAGCTAATGCATTCCTTAATTTAGTTAGACCATATAGGATGGACAACAGACTGAAATAATTAGAAAAGCCTGATCACCGAAGTAATAGTTGCGACTGTACTTAACACTGAAAATATAATGTGAATTGGAATAACTTTTTGGTTTCAGATTTAAGTTGAAAAGTATTCACTGCTTCCAAATCCGTACATCGAGTACATCCGTCACACGTCCATCCCAGTCGCCTTTGATCGTATCCATGAATTCAAAAGTCTGAAGTTGTGAAATCGTCGTACAATCAACCAGTGAATAATAATTATAGTTAGTTTCAGTGAAACTTAGTTGACTGTATCGGATTCAAGCTAAGGAACGGGATTCAAGATAATTTGTTAATAGTTGCGAATGTGCTGAACTACAAAAAAAGCGAACATGTTGGAGGATAAGTTTTACCAAGTTATAAGATATTCGGAGTTGAATATCAATCCTTGCTGGTGTTGGATATTCAGCCAATATGATTAATCAAAGCATCATTTAAAGGTAATTTAATATAATGTGGAATTTTTCAATGTGGAAGCAACTAACTGGAAATGTATTTTATTTAGGAGTCATAGATTGGAATGTGTTCAAGTTTTTTTTCGAAATGTGTTTTTGTGTCGGATGCACGGTTAGGAGAATCCGTTCCGTCGAATTGTCGATAATTTTCGAAGATAGTATAATCAGCTTGGTTAAATACCAAGGTTTTGGAGGAGGCGAATATTGTGTCGGTGAATTGGTGATTTAGGCTTGACGTGTTTGAGAAAATGGTATATATTTACTTATACCATCGGGTCGGTCAGTTTGTTTGCTAACTCGAAGGAATTCAATAAAATTTAGGTTAGATTACGAAATGATTTCATTAACTGTCTGGATTGAGTTAATTTAGATTTGACTACAGATTGCTTCCTGTTTTATTCGAACACGGGTCTATTGTGAATGTGGATGACACGGAACGAGGCTGTGGATTTGAAGCTTGAATAGAATTGAATCGATTGAGATCGAATTACGTTTACATACGGTCGTGAGGGATTTAGACTAACAGTGATGTGTTAGAGCCGTTATAATTATTTGTAATTCAATGTAACAAGTGAGAAGTATATATAGCATTTGGTTATGAATAGCAAAAAGTTTTATTTGAATGAAGTATTCATGTTTTCTCGCGATGTAGAATGGTGTATATACACATGAGGGTAAACAGATACAGTCACGGTTAGCGAAATATATTTGTAACATGGATGCAAATAGTGGCGAGTGGCTGGCAAAAATGGAAACAATCGTAGGATGGGATAAATTATGTCATTTTTGCCGCGTATTTATCGCTTTTAATCCTGACGTGTTTATTTTCGTACTGGTTTTAGCAAACACAAGAAGTTCGAGTGCGACACATTGAAGAACTTTAGGAAGTTAGCAGATTGAAGACACGGTGTTTGAAATGTTTTGACAGGCACCCATGAACTCAGAGTATGTATGCATTAAGCATGTGAGATGAGATAGACTAGAATTTTGAATGGGATCAATCAATAGGATAGCAATATTTCGTGATACACGGAGGTGGAGTAAAGCTGAGACTAGGTGTTTGAATTTGTAGTGATACGTGGTTGAAAGAAGAGGAATTGGCTCAAGTTCATTTATTTAGCTAAGGTTGAAAGGCCTTTGGAATTTTTAGCGTCATAGATGACGACTGCTGCGAGTACTATTGTGTTCTGGTGTTGGGCCTAAGTTTAGCTGTCCAGCAAGTATTTTAGGAAACTGTTCTCAAGTGGTACGGTTATATCACCGGCTGATTTAGATACTTAGAGTGATACCGGGGACACCTGTTGCTCGCTGTTGATAAAAAATGTTGAAAAGCGCATGACGGCGCCGGCGGAACACAAGGACGTGTGTATACAAAGTGGAGTCACGAGTTTCTCATCTTTTTGCAGGCCTCATCCTTCCAGTATTAATGCTAATTTATTCCTAATTATTGCCAATGGTTATAACGAGCTTATACCCGCGATTAACAATGGCAAGGGAAATTAACCGATAATCTGATTTAAGTGTGCATTAATAAGGTTTGATTGTCCGTTGTGCTGCTGTGTCCCATTTTAAATGCGCTGACGTTACACAGAGGATGATCTGAGATATGCGACCCGATTAAGTTTTGAAGGTCTGCATTATTTGACATGTTAATAGCTTCCTACCCGACAATGACACCGGTTCAGGTTTCTTGATAACCCATTACATGCGCTTTCACTTACTGCCGTGTCAAAACTAGAAATTTTCAATTAGTTCCACACTTTGTAAGTCATACTATACACTTTGCAAGCTGTTTTCTATGTGACATCACGGATTCCAGATATGTGCCACAAACTATGACACGAACTAAGGAAGCCCAAGTAATAAGCTTAAGACATTCAGCGGCTTACAAGAAATGGCAGCCAACAAGGTTTGTGAGTAAAGCAAACTTTGTGGGGGAGGTTTGAATACTAGATGGAATAGCTATACAACGGATTAGAAACATTATCGTACGAGAAAGACCGAAACCTTGCTAAAAGATTTGTAATTGGATATGACATTTAACATGTAAACACTTCTCCAAGATCCCTGATGGTGCGATAAATGTGGAAGTAATTCGGAAAATCAGGAAACACGGGCGTTTTAGAGAGAAAACAGGGGATTTATGAAGAATTTAACAAATATTTGAGTGTTAACTTTGGTGATACTTAATACTTAACCAGCAGGGCCGTAGTTGCTGGAAGCCTGTGGCAAAATGTTAGAGAAGCTATATGCGACCGAAATAAGAGATTTATGATGGGCTGAAATACTGAGGTGAAGTACGTGGCGTTGGATTTGGATGAAGAAGAAGGGAGGAATAATGTTAGAGAGAATATGTGGGAGTTAGCGTAGGTCGGTGGCGTACGCTATTTATTAGCAATTAGCTTGGTTACAGGCAAAAGGAATTGGGCAAGCTTATACAAATTTCAAAAATACAGCCTCTCGTCATCGTATTAAAAATTATGCTAAGGGTTATGAATTATGGCGTGGAGAATCACACAAGCTGATATTTGTGTACATAAAGGGATGAAGTAAATAATGTGAGGAGTGTTGTACTACAATCTTAAGATTGAAAATGTTAGCTAGTGGTTTTAATTTAGCGTTAGCTCATGTTGGGTTAAGAATTTAGCCGGCTGAGCTTGAATGAATAGGAGCGGAAAAGGATGGCGGCGGATGTATGACATATCAGTAGAATTGAAAGGGCAAAAGGGTTGAGGTTAGGGATAGAGAGGAAGGAAGGGATATTAAATAATATGGTTTCTATTAGTGCATGTGTTTGTTTATGAAAGTGGTTATGACTTCCAGGACGTGATTTATGATAAAAGTACAGTACTACATATAATGCGCTGAGAGTGCATGGATTAGCCAATGTTATGGGTTGAGTTTTTTGTATTATGACAAATACAACGGGTTGGGTAGTAGAACTAAGTCATCTCTAGCGAATTTCCGCTCTCCTGGTTAAATGTATTTGTGGGAAGAGAAAAAAACGGGGAGAATGAATGATATGATGGGGAATTGGGTGTGGTGATGCATTATAAAGCTGAGCTTTTGCGAAACCTCTGTAATTCAGAAACGAATACTTACTGGGAAGAGTTGTAGTTAAGTTATAAGCTCTAGTTGGCGAGTTAACTAGCTGGAGCTTAAGAGATTTGACAAGGAATGACGGCAAAAAGGGGCATGTGATCCAACAGAAGGAACTGGAATTAAGTTGGGTAGAGAAAACACAATGGGATTTGGCGAAATTACACTGCCTGGCTGAACAACAATATGGCTGTGAGGTTTTTGCGGGATAGAGGAAATAATAGAGTCGGTTAGTGTTGATTTTGGGTATCGGATTTCGCTTGCTTTCTTCTCTTGTTCGGTTTGGCGACCTTTTGTTGACGTATTATATATAGTTAGTAGGAGACGAGGATGGGTAACGCATAAGTCAGAAGAGAATTTCTCGTGATTGATTTAGTTTAATGTCTAAAGAAAAGTTTCTACCCAATACTAATAAAGTGGATGCTCATGCTCAGTTTGGTATGCCGCATAAAAATCTATGTCCTTCATCATATAAAACTTGTAGTTTGCGGACTTTTTCTTCCTCGTCCAAAGTTATTAGGAAAGAAGGATGAAAGAGTTGTGGGGAAAAGTTGGGACTGAACTCTGAAGAGGAGTACGGACAGGCGGATGATAGCATTCATGGTGGAGGATTGCTTGCATGCTTGGGAGATTCGTCCAAGCTTGTTTTACTTTTAGTTTAGTTCAACTCGTTAAAGAAGAAGGCAAAGAGAAGTTGCGCAGTTGTACTCCATTCTGGTCTTAAAGAATCGTTTCTTATTACGAGTAGCAGAAGCATAATGGTTGATATACACACCTTAATTTAGGAACTATCGCCTTGGCCTTGGTATTGACAATTTAGTGCTTTACTCTACTGTTTACTGTACTGGGTTTAGAAACACATTCCACGAAAAGTTTATAGACTAATTGCAACTGACTTGGAGAAGAAAATTTTGAATTTTGATTTGCGAATTTGTGCTAACATTGAGAGTAGAATTCAGGGAGTTCCTATGCATTGCATTGATGTGCAAGTTAAACTTGTTCTGGTTTTGTGTGTTTCTAGTTGAGCTAAAGTGCGTTGTTGTAGTTGTATGACAGTTGTAGAAGTGGATCCACATGCATAATTTCCTGTTCGTTTGTAGTTAATTAGCGTAAAAATAAAGTAAAGGCAAAAAGTTAGTACGAGTCAGTCATGACGAGGGTGGTGTTCTTCTCGTTGTGGCTATTAGGCTATGAGTGACATTTGTGAAAATTAACATTTTATTGTGGTGAGGGCAGGAGAAAAAAGAGTGGAAAAGAATAAACAGCATTGTATTGGTTGGCTTGATGAGAGGTTGATCTGATGGGAACTGAAATATATTCTTGCGAATTTCCTACAATTTCAATGTGACAAACTGAGTTTGTATGAGGTGCTCTAGTTCTGTGAGATAGACTTGCCATGCGTTCCACTTGTTTGAACAGTTGGCATTGAAATGAGAAAAGTGAAGAAATATTGGAGTTTATAACGGTTATAAAAGATGATCATCCATTCCTTCTTGTCGTAGCAGTAAAGGGAAACTTACAATACAACCTCATGCATCGAACAATTCGCAAATGGGCCGAGAGTCACCGAGAGGAGGTGACCAGAGTATGCGGAGAGATGTAAGTCGTAGACCCGTAGATTACCGAGTGATTAGAGTGTTGCACGTTGCAGTGGTATTGCTTAAATTACGGGAATATTGATCTTTACAATGAATGCGAGATGAATTAAATATGATTAGTCTTAGTTATTTAGATGGATTAATTTGATGATGAATGCTGTCTTGATTCCAATTATTCCAACTTTATTTTCCTATAATTAAAGAGTATGTTCATCCGCATACTTGAAGGCGATGTGTTCGGTAGCGTTTCAAGGATAACCAGAATACATGTAAAATGTTTTGAAGTAGCTGTAAAAGAAGCTTTAAGAAAACGCGGTACGAAATATATATCGTTAGAAGAAATGATTAATCCTGCAATAAACGCAGTGGAAATATTTAGCTTATTTTTTAGAGGGTTTAATTTTATTATTTCAATAATCAAGTACAAGAGTTACTTTGCTTTTTACTTTGAATACATAGAAAAACGTAATGTTACAGATTACAGATGTTATTATTAGAAATAGCAAATGTACGGATTAGTATGTAAGTATGTAGTTGAAACGTTGTGGCAGGCTTTTGATGTTACGCTTTGTCGATTTGGGATTGCGTCTCAGTTTTGCATTAATGAAGCGACTCTGTCTGTTTGGAGGGTGGCAATAAAACGTGTACGAGAATTGTTGTGGATGAATGCATAAAATGGACTGACTTGGAAAATAAATGCTGGGATAAGAATTTCAAAGACACTGCTTCTATAAGTTGGAGCCAAAGTTAATGGACCGTAGGAGCCAAAAGAAGTTTGTCACTTCATGTTTAAACGTTTTATTAAAAGTATTAGTTTAAGCCAGAAAATTATGTGTGAATGGACGATCAGGATCAGGACAGCGTCATTCCTTTAGGCTGCCGGCGAAGAAGGGGAAGACGCGTATGCAGGGTTAATCTGTGATGTCGGTTAATAGCGGCTGTAGTTCTAAACTATTTTGAAGTTGCTGGAGATGATCTCAATACAGGAGGAAAAAGTTGTACGTAAGCGAATGAATATGCTATGCTGAAAGCAGTGGATTCTCGATTATAAAAGTCATATGAGAGTCTAAGAGGACTGAATGAAAGTTTTTGAAATGGTCCCGAAAGAGCGACGAAGTAATAAAGTGAAAACGAAAAGGATGTGGTTCGAGCACATGCAAATGGTCGTAATTAATATCTGGGTTTAGTAAACACGTCAGAATACTGAATACTGTGGAATTATTGGCAGCAACGTCTCAGCCTTAACGCTCATATTGTTAGTTGTCTGAGTCTACTGACTGGGCAAAAAGCAAGAATTGTACGTATTTAAATAAAGCATAGAAGAAACAAAATGAATATATCTTAATCTAGCGTATAGAATAATGCAAAATATTTTTACTGGCCCATAGTTCGGAAAATTTCATAAATCGTAGAAGTCGTATAGTCATATATGTAGAAGTTGCTAGAAGATAAATACGTGATTTCACACGTGCGAGTAAAGTACGTGTTCTATCCGCAGTTTATTCAGATTTAGATAAGACAAATATTTAAGTGCAGTACGCGGAGATGGAATTCTGGGAGACTATGACGGTTCATGCGGATTCGGTGTGATGGAATTCTAGTCGATTTTGAGGAAAATGTGCTAAAAGTTGAGAACTAAGGACAGGAGTAAGTAACTAAGATAAGGAAGGAAACGAAGAAATTGAAAGAGAAGGTGAAATGTGTATATGTTAACTTTTCTAGGGTTTTTGCAATGTAGTTTAAAACGATGGAGTGCTGATTGGATGCATAGACGAACACATAGACGGTTTAGAAACAAGTAATTTAGTTTTGACGGGGCGAGATAAGGAAATTTACGGTTTTAAAAGAATTTCAGCGGAAAGGAAGTAATGGAATTGACTGAAAGAGTGAGAACATTGGTTATCATCTGTACACAGAACGCTATAATGGTGTAATGCCGAGTGTCTACACAGGGAAATGTTTGCAATTTTTCAAATTAATTTGGAAGAATGGCTTTGCCTGGTTTTCAGAAGTTCGCATGCGGCTCTTTTGATACTTTTTCGGTGAATGTGTGAACGTGTAAGGATTGTGGATTGATTTAGAGCTGATGCATGTAATTGCAAAGATTTTGTAATTCTTAAAATAAGATGTTAGTTGAACGAAGACACGGAGAGTTAGAAGCGTTTGTAGGTGATTTTTATGTTGTGTGCGATGGCTGTAAGATTTTTGGTTTTGACAGGAGGAGTTTGTAGCTGTTAGCTTCGCAGAGTGTTGTTTCTTATGGAATTGGGCGGTTCTACGAACTGATTGTTAGTGATGTTGGAGTTCGGGAAAGAAATTTGGGACGTGATGATTTGATTGATTTTTATTAATGTACTGTAATTGCTTGGATTTTAGGGAGTCGGGTGAGTCCTGGAGGTGCAGAGTGGAGGAGAAGAAGAAGCCCAGTGAAGACGAGATGGAGGAAAGGAGTTCACGATACATTGTCACCGTCTACGTGGGGTCATTATCTGAGGAAATCGAGGCGTTGTCCGTGGAAGCAAGCAAACATACCACGGCGGAAGAAATAGTTAGCTGCATTGCTCAAAAACTGGGGTTCCCGAACGCTCATGAATTCGAATTGGCAGAAGTGATTGGAAATTCCTTTGGGCAAGAATGCAAGGAACGGAGAATCAGCTCTTACGAATCACCTGTTGCTCTAAAATTGCTATGGCCGAAAATACCAGATCCGGCAGCGGATGGCACGGTGAGTGGTGGATCAGGTGGATCAAGTACGTCTTCAAAGACTTCGGCTAATGGATCTTCTTCTGGAGGGGGCGGTGGTGGACTGATGGCTATGGACTCCTACCGGTTTTGCTTGAGGGAAAAGCTGACGGATTCTTTGTGGAACGAGAGTTTTGTGAAAGATACGCAGTTTATACGTGACTACTTTTACCGGTTTCATTTTCAACCCAAGGATAAAGAATATCCGGATTTGTGTCAGTTACCGGATTTAAATGAATCCACCCTCCTCGAGAGTCTTAGATCCAGGTTTAATGCGGGTCACATTTATACTTACGTTGGCTCCATCCTCATTGCTGTGAATCCTTTCAAGTTTCATCCCATCTATAATCCGAAATATGTTAAATTGTATCAAAATCGAAGGCGGGAGGAATTACCCCCGCATATATTTGCCATAGCTGACTCAGCGTACCATACTATGCTCAAAGATAAAAGAAACCAATGTATTGTGATAAGTGGTGAGAGTGGTAGTGGTAAAACGGAAAGTACCAACTTTCTTCTTCATCATTTAACGGCGCTCAGCCAGAAAGGCACTCATGGTAGCGGCGTGGAACAGACTATACTCAGTGCCGGCCCTGTTCTTGAGGTGAGATATTTGTTTGCTTTATGTAGGTTTAAGAAATTGGGTAAGTAGAAGCTGTGTCCTTTATAACCACGCAATGAATGATATGGTACTGCTTTAAAACTAAACAAAGTTAAGAGTACGAGCATGTTTAGTTTTAAAAGGTTTAGTGCGATCTGAATTACTGTTTTATTATATAGTGATACACCGTTTTTTAGTTGAACTCCTATACAATATTTATTTATATTTACAGGAATATAGCCCTTTGGCTTGCTGATTCGTTGTGGGTTTGTAGAAAACGGTTGGTTTGATTTTAGATAAGATTTTGATATAAAGGAATTAAGCGGCAGGAAAGGAGATATGCTTAGGCTTACTACTGGGAGGAGAAGTGATGTGTGGGAAATCATGTTGAAAGAATCTGGCAAAGATAATTTCATATTCAAAGCTATTAATTTATCAAACTAAATTAGGATCCCAACTGGCTCAGCACGCACGTGCTCGCATCAATACCAGTGTAGCCACAAAGACTAGGAAAATGTGCCGTAGCCGCAAGCTATGATGTTCGTGTTTGAAGATGAGAATATGGTATGCAAAATATAGTAAAATACTAATCAAATCTGGGATACAGAAATCGCTTTCGGAGCTCTTAAGAGCTTTAATGTAGGGAATAATTTGCCAGGCATGAACTGTCTACTAGTCTAAGAAGGTTGGAAAAATTATCGCGCCGGAAACGTACAAAATTTTCGAATATCTTAACGCTCCTGGCTGTGTATGTGTAATCTTGAGGATAAAATGCTTTAGCAATTTAGTTAATTCCCGAAAGTTTTGAGATGTAAATTTTGCCACTACATTTACTTACTTACTACTTTGCCAACATTACTAGTCTATTCTATTCTATAGTGTCACGCTTGAGAATGAGCGTTTCGATTATTTTACACTAAAATGTGCTATTATCCTTTTATCTGCGCTATTTTCTCTGGTAAAAATAGATTCGCTTCAAATTTAATAAGCTGGTCGGTGTGCTCCTTAGATTATTATTAAGAGAGTTAGAGAGAGATGGAGTAGAGAATTGTTTGGTAGTCTTATCGCTCTTTTACTTCAAATCATATGTATATATACACACATAAGCTATCACCTTCCATCCCGTTCCTTCAAGGACTGCTACCTACTACTCATCTTACTTCTCTCTTTCATTTAGCATGCCCTGGAGTAGCAAATTGTAATTCTTGTGTTCAAGAGCTAGGTAAAACGATAGTGGGAGAAGTGGGAATAGGTACTGCTAGTTGGGATTTAGTTTATGAAGGTATAACGGATTTATTAATTAATAATGTTTGAAGGGAATTGGGATTGAAAGCTCTGTTTTTATTAAATCTCCGTCATGAATTTTACGAGCTGGCAGACCCTCCACAAGAAGTGAGCGTAGGACTCTAGGATATTTTGCAAACGCTTACTTCCACCATTCAACGCGCCGTGCTTATTGGCACAGATCTATACTGTGCCTGTATTCTTGAAATCATTAAGCCTTCTATCTGACATGAAAACGGAGGAAACGTATGCATATAGGAAGAGTATGCAGGAAAATATGCAAGGATTCTAGTTTGCAAAAATTGCGTGCAAGATTGTCCGACGCGCGGCAGAGAAGTAGTAAACGGTATATCTCAGTTAAATCCATATACTTTGCGTTTTGAAGGGAGGGAGGATTGGTAGGTGTAAATTCTTTTCGTGGATGAGTATAGTTTGGGCGAAGGAAAGAGTGCGTAGAAATTGGCGAATGCTAGACAGCTACAGAAGTATCAGAAGAAGACGAAGAAAACAAAGCGGGGCGTTGTAGGAGAATGAATGCACTACGTTGCTTAAATTTTCGGTCCGATTTCCTTTGCATGTCCGGGGTTTGTGATGCGCAACGGCTGCTGTGTACACTACACACCAGCACTACTAACCTGGAAAAGATCCAAGAGCAATTACGAAACGCAAGAGTAACACATCTTTGACTATCAACACTTGTTGAGGACGATGAATTTTATTTCAGTGATAGAATCTTTGATGGTCTTCTCCTTGGGAGAATATTTAATCTTATGAGAAATGATTGCATGCTTGAATGTTGGATGGAATCAAAGAGGATGGCGTTGATATTGCTGTATAATTGATGTGCGCTGATGGAAAATTTTGATATGTTTGTTCTTTTATAGGCATTCGGAAATGCAAAAACTGCACACAACAATAATTCGAGTCGATTCGGGAAATTTATTCAAGTGAGCTACAAAGAAAATGGAATGGTTCATGGGTAAGAGGCTATGAATGTTTTCTTTGTTGTGGTTGAACGGGATAGAATGGTCGGGAAACAAGCCATGTTTATCGACGGAAATATCTTCCTTCCGGTTCACTAGTCCTAGGTGTATACACTGGGAGGAAGATGTGTGGGGAAATGAAAAGTGACATGCGAACGGAAGTTTAGGGTGGTGTTAAAGAAAAGGCAGGATAGCTAAGCTTTCAGTAGTTTCAATTGTGAGGAATGTTTTCCCTCTGATGTTTATCATAAACGGATTCTGTGAAAGAAAAGTACGAAGAGAGGACGTTTAATGAGAATGTGATGAAGGACATGAGCGTAAATCAAGATTCTAAGCGTCGTGAAATTAAATGTCAAGGAGATTGTAATAATTGGGATATATTCTAATGGTAAGTACTATGCAGAAGAGAAACAGAAGCAGGGAAAAAGAACAACAGTTAAGATTCGTACTAGGCCAAATGTATACCGTACAAAAAGCTCATATTTCTTAGGACGGTATGGTTATAAATATTTCCTTATCTTTGTAGTTTTATTGCTTTCTATTTTTAGGCTGGAATGAATTGAGGCTCAACTGTCACTTAAACTTGAGCGTTAAGCATCCAGAATTTGTCAAATGATTCTTTTATGAGGATAGATATAATTTTAAACATGTGCAAATCCTAATCCTAGGTGTCGCAGTGAAGTTTTTCAATGCGGTTACACGAACGACGCCTGTAGGAGAATACCCAGTTGGGGAAATAAGTCGTTCAAAGAGGATAGGGAGGATATTGATGAATGGAGATGGGTTGTAATGTTTTGGAGGAAATAATGATGAAAAATGTTCACTTTTTTGCACAGGTCTATCGTCCAGAAATTCCTGCTTGAAAAGTCAAGAATATGTTGTCAAGCGATTTATGAGAGAAATTACCATGTGTTTTATTACCTGCTGGCCGGAGCTAGTGATACTGAACGAGAATTATTTAACTTACTACCTCCTGAATGCTATCATTACCTTAATCAGGTGAGAAAATGCTGTTGTAAGAGGAAAAGTGGATTGTTGGGATTTAAGTGTGTGGGAGTGGAATAATCTCGCTTGGGCTGAGGTGAAAGTTTGAAGAGGTTGTGTAAATTATTAATCGTTTCTGCCAATTTTCAGAGCGGCTGCTATACATTGGATGGGGTTGACGAAAGTTATGAGTTTTCCAGACTAAAGCAATCAATGGAGATGGTTGGATTTGGGGCGGATAAGCAACGAAAATTATTCTCTGTTCTCTCTGCCGTATTACTGCTAGGTGAAGATTTTTGTGGTTTCTAATGTACACACTCGTTTAAGGATTTGAAAACATAAATGTGTGTATATGTAAGTGCTAAATTGTGAATGTAATTTGTTTCATGTGAATGCTTTTAATAGGCAATGTGAAGTTTCTGCCCAAGAAATCATCTTACCGTGACGAATCTGTTGTGGTGAAAAATGTTGAAGTAGTTTCTCAAATTTCTTCCCTCCTTCGAGTCACTCAGGAAACTTTACTCGCGTCATTGACATCGAAAAGAGCTCGAGTTTCTGGGGAAATGCTGGTCATTAATTACAGAATGGTGGAGGTAAGAAATTGAATACGGCTGTCGATGTCGATACCCGACACTTTATTAGTGCAGTTGTTTCGTAAAAGATTGAGGTGTGAATCAATTAGGGTATTGATCTTATCGGAGAGGAAAGTGCCAATCACATTAGTCGTTGGATTTGGGAGGTTGTCAAATCAAAGTTATTTTATTATTTATCAATTGAAATGCAGCTTCTGAAAAGTCTACATGTGCAATTCGATTGTTTTCTCTGGTAATTTTAAGTTTTTAAGTGACGTGTGCGTCTACGAAGTTGCATAATTGTTGTGTACTTATACTAGTTTATTTCGTAGTCGAAACATGGACTTTTGAATATCTGTGAGCAACCGTTCTTGTAAACACGGTTCCAACAAGTGTGTTTGTGATTTCAGGCTGTTGCTGCGAGAGATGCTATGGCAAAATGTCTGTATGGTGCTTTGTTTGACTGGATCGTTATGCAGTTAAATCATGCCTTGCTGAGCAAGAAGAGTCCCGCTGGTAATGACTTTAAGGGAAAATCTATCGGCGTTCTTGACATCTTCGGATTTGAAGACTTTGACAACACTAATAGGTGAGAATTATCGATAAAATTAAAAATACTATTTTATCGCATTTCCATTGTGCTTCAATAGGCTTGAAATGTAATGTCTGACTTTCTTTTTCTACAGCTTTGAACAATTCTGTATCAATTATGCCAACGAGCATCTGCAGCATTACTTTAATCAGCATGTCTTCAAATATGAGCAAGAAGAGTACAAAAAGGAAGGAATTAAATGGACTAATATCGAGTTCTTGGATAATTCACCTTGTCTAAGTTTGATTGAATCCAAGCCTAATGGACTTATCTGCATTCTGGATGATCAGTGCAGGTGAGTTATTGTTTATTATTGCGTTATCATTACTACATTGTGGGTGGTTTTAATTAAAGTAAACTGCTTTTCTAGTTTTCCTGGAGCTACGAGTGACACTTTACTTCAAAAATTTAATTCAGTGTATAAGGAACACAAATTCTATGAAGCTCCTCAAAAGCGAGAAGCAGCATTCATAATTTGTCATTATGCTGGAAAAGTAAAGTATCAGGTAAAGTAATCATGTTACAATTTTGAGCATCATGTGGATTATAATTCCTTAAATTCATAGAAACCTTTGGAATTTTAGGTGTCCGACTTCAGAGAGAAGAATATGGATCTCATGCGTCATGATATTGTTAGTGTTTTAAAGAATAGTAGTTGCGCTTTTGTACGTGAGCTTGTAGGGGTAGATCCAGTCGCTGTTTTCCGATGGGCCATTTTAAGAGCTTTCTTCCGGGCGCACTCTGCATTTAATGATGCGGGACGTCGGCGTCGTGAAAATAAAGGTAGGTAAAACTACTTTTATGATCAGATTTTGAACAGAATTAATTAGATTTTAGTCTAGTCTGTAAGTTTTATGTTAATGTGTTACAGAAAATGGAATATTAAGTAAAGATCCTATAAGTCCCCGGGAGCGCCGATCATCTATCGGCAAAGATCAGCCAGTTAGGTAAGTTAATTTCCAATTTATTAAGAATATTGTTAGTATGTATTTTGTTTTGATTGTTTTACTTAAAGTTTGGGTGAAAAATTTCAGGAAAAATCGATCATTCCGGTCTCAAGCACTAAACAGTCGAAACTTCAAGAATTTGCGAAGTGTGAAGACCCTTGCTGGTCATCTAGCTGCGATCGGTGTATCCAATAAACATTATAATCCCCGAAAACAGCCTATTTCTGTATCTCAACAATTTCAGCAATCTCTACATTCGTTAATGGTCACTTTAAATCAAGCAAATCCTTTTTTTATCCGATGTATAAAGTCAAATTCGGATAAGGTATGTTCACAGTATCTGGTTGGAAAGAAGATATGAATTAAACCTTCTTGCGCCCTTCTTAACAAAGACGTTCTAAACTTCTCATCTGTTCAAGTTTTAATGATAATTTTGAGCACGTTGCTTTTTGCAGATACCTAACGAATTTGACGATGCTATCGTTCAGCGACAACTTCGATACACGGGGATGTTAGAAACTGTACGGATTCGTCAAGCTGGGTACAATGTGCGTCTCAACTTCGATGAATTCGTACATTTATATCGAATACTGTTACCGAAAGGGTTGAAAAGGTACTAGTTCCCAATTAAATTTTCATCCAGGAGCATGCATAGATTTGTTAAATGACCATTTTAATAATCCCACAGTGAAAGAAGAGATGTTGCAGCATTTTTGCATTCCGTCAACTTAAATCCTCTTAACTACCAACTAGGAGAACATAAAGTATTCCTGCGAGAAACAGAAAAGATTAAATTGGATTACTTCCTTCATCAGCAAATCCTAAAAAGCATAGTCTGTATTCAGCGCTGGTACCGTAGTATTTTAGAACGACGACATTTCTTGCGAGTACAGCAAGCAGTTGTTAGCATACAGGTACGGTACGGTTGTCATTTTTGTGGTTGAGTTTGCGTTATAAATTTGTAGATGTTAATTCCTAATTTATGTTTGCTTTTCTTTTAGTCATACGTGCGTATGTTCTTGGTACAGAAAAATCTTCGAATGATGCATTTAGCAGCAACATATATCCAGAAAACATGGCGGGGTTTTAAGGTCCGGCGATGGTATCAAAATTTAAAGAACAGTTGTGCCCAGTTTCAAGCTAGAGTGCGTGGGAACATTGTTAGAGAGAACTGTCCAAGATTGCTCGAAGAACGACGCAAACAAAATCTTGTGAATCAAGCCAAAAACGTTGCTGTAAGTTTTGTTTTAAAATTTTGAAGCTATAATTCGCTTTTGCAAATGAAGCTCAGATTCGTAATCAGCTTTGTTTTTTAGGATGCGGAAATGGCTAGTGATGAACGGTCAAAGGAATTTTCGGAACGAGGATCTACGCGTGGCTCAGGGGAAGAATCATTCTTCAATGTAACACGAAAGACCCCAGAAGTCGCCGAAGAAAGATTGTACCGCACAACCGAAAGCGATGGGTATTTATTCACTTAGAAACTTTCACCAAGAATTTATTAACTGAGACAAGGATTATCCTAAAATAGGAGATATCTTAAAACTTTTGGAAATTACAGAGCTTCCATATCTGTTTATGACGAGAGCACCGCAAATAACAGTTGCTTAGAGAGGGCTTTCAGTCCTAGAACAAAGTGGGAAGATGCAGATGATAATGCAAATATTTATGGTAAGCACTGCAGTACAAGTTTGCCAAACATTGGAATGGGAACCGCAGCTAATTATGAACTGTGGGCATGTTTCTATTTATTTTAGAATCTCCTACGAAAGAACTTAAGGGATCCCAGAAGCAGTCAGTTTCTAGCAAAAGTCCTTTCCAAAGGGCCAAGAAAACTATTAAGACAATAATTATTCGTAAGTTTTGTATTAATTCAGCAAAGTGTTTTGAATGAAACCTAATTTGATTTGAAAGTAACTTTTTTGACTCTTTATGAAAACTAGCTGGAGGAGGCGCTTTAAAAACCAAGCCTGAGAAATACGAAGCAACGGTGCTAGAAAATGCTAGTGAAGACGAAGATGACTACTTGCCTCCCAATTTTAGTACTTTGCCAGGATCGACCAGCAGATTGCGCAGGGACCCAGGAAAATTAAAACTCTCCCCCAGTGCATTCTTGCCTAGTACTGAAGATGAAGCTGGCACTTCTAGAAAAGCTCTACCTCTTCGTCAAACACGATCTTTGCAGACTGTTGGTGACGAAAAAATGACTGACACCAAAAACTTCGGAGGCACTCCACTTCATATCAGTGAAAGTTTTCCGTACGAAAGTGAGGTGACTCCCCCCTGTGGTGAACGAGGAAACGGATACGAAGCAGAAACTTTGAGATTGAGGCGACAAAGTTTAGATAAACAAATGCGTAGGCAAGGACAAGTTCTTGATGAAATGCCGCCTCGACGGAATGGCTTCGACACTTTTCGCTCTAGCGGTAACAGCAGTCGGCGAGAAAGTGACGAGAGAATAGCAATATTTTCATCGGAACCGCGACGGAGTAGTCGAGAAAGTGAACAGAACTATTATGGATCCCCAAGTCTTTCCAGCCAGGAAAGTCTGGCATTCCATCGTGGGTCAGTCGTGAGCGGTGAATTTAAAGAATCTAAGTCAGCGTCTCGATTTTCAGAAGAATGGGAGTCGCGACTCTCAACTTCAGCGAGGTATAAAATAGCGTTTACTTATATTTTTTTCATTTTGCATTTTTTGGAGTACTTAACATAACATCTTTCAAAATATTATAGTGAGTTCTCATTGGACACCAGCTCGATGAGCGTAATGGGGTCAGCTAATCAACGGAGAAAATCTAAGGACTCTACTACCAAGGAACCTGGAGCTGTTAAGTTTTCTTTATCTGAAAGCCTAGTGAGGGAAGTGAGACGGTCGCGTTCCGTTTCCGTCAGTAGAGATGCGAAGGGAGGAATTTCCACTGATGGAAGTAGAAATGATCAAAATCAAGAAAATATGTCGCGGGAAGATCCACGCTTAATGAAGCTCAGGAAATACGGCTACCACGTTTTGGAAAAGGTTTCAAAATTTCATCGAGGAGATTCATGTGGTGTCTGTAGGAAAACCATGCATGCTGTGTTAGCACAGGGTCAGCGATGCACCGAGTGTAGGACATACTTCCATGATAAATGTATTTCGAATGGTTCCATCGCTAATGCGATTTGTGAATACCAAAATAAGAATCACATGCTGAAGATCACCACCAGCAAATCAGAAACCATGGGAAGGAAAGTGAAGAGGAAAGAAAGCAAGCATCTAGCCGAAGTCAACAAGTCAAATTTCAGTCTTACAGGAACATCGGAGTTTACAGATGCGACAGACCAGATCATTTCAGATGTAAACGAACTTCAAGCAATGCAAGAGTTTATCTCGGAAAAGGTAACGATGCTTTAAAGATTATGATTGATGAGTTTTCGGGTTTATATTGAGTGCGATTGGAATTATTATTTAAGGTGCGATTATTTATTATTTTTTTGCAATTGCAGATTCTGCAAGTCGAAAATATGGATGGGAAGAAATCTAGTGCAGTTGATAAAGTATTTGAACAAGCTCTGCGCGAATTTAAGGAAAGTCTAGTCTCATCTTTCAGTGTTGCCAGTAAACAAGGAGGAATCATGCTTAGTATTACCTACAAAGACCTGATCGCCTATTTTGCCAAAATTATGGAGACAGTTTGCAAGCAGAAAGGAATTGGTAGTGACTTTCCGACAAACATGGGTGTGAATGCTTTAAGAGGCTTTTTAAATGAGTTTATGTCAACCCACCGTAACCGTATGGAGGAGAAACCTAAAATTGCTAAAAGTCGAAAGAAGTTGAAGCGGGGGAAGCGACAGAAAGTTGAGGAATTCATCAATTACATCAATCACACCTTTGTTCCTATGGTCGTGTACATTCCCACCGCATGCGAGATCTGCTCATCATTTATCATGTGGCCCATTGAAAGAGGAATCGTATGTCAAAGTAAGTGATGAAATAAAAATTCTTAAATGCAATTAAAATACGAAATGAAATTTTGTAAATCCAAACTCAAAATAATGTTTTGGTTGTTGTTCAACTCAGAGTGCAAACTGGCGTGTCACAAAAAATGTTACCCTAAACTTCAAATTGAATGTGGAGACGGACAAGGTGGACAAAATCGAGGATCTGAAAAAGGAGTCTTCGGGGTTCCATTAACATCTTTACTATCTGGGGGTGGATCGGTCCCACTCATTATAGAGAAATTGATCTACCTGATTGAGACGAATGGCATTAAGCAGGAAGGAATTTATCGCAAATCAGGTACAAGAAATACCTTAAGCCATTTGATTTGCTCATAACCTTGTCTTTCGTCAGCAGATTAGCACTTAAACTTATTTCCAGGTGTCAGCTCCAGGGTGAAAGAACTGAAAAATGAAATAAACGAGGGGAAAGAGGTTCAGTGGGACGCCTATAATATCCATGTTTACACATCAGTTTTGAAATCGTTCTTTCGGGATATGCCTGAGCCACTGCTTACTTACGAGCTGTATGATGAGTTCCTTAGAGCTGCTGACCTATCTCTTCCAGAAGGACGCATTCACACAATTTTTGCGCTTTTACAAAAGCTTCCAAATCCTAACTATGATCTCATGGAACGCTTGATTTTTCATCTCGTGAGGTATGTATTGGTTTAAGTTTTAGATGCATACAAATACTATACGCCTGCTTTCTGTAACATTTCATTTTTACATTTTACTTTCCAGGGTCGCGCATTATGAAGATAGCAACAGAATGAATGCCAATTCGTTGGCAATTGTATTTGCACCATGTGTACTGAGGACCAACAAAACTCGTCAAGTTCTGGAATCTTTGACTGATGTGAGCAGGCAAACACTGTGCATTGAAACGATTATAGGAGAGCAGTTGAAGAAGTACAAGTCGACACTCACTAACATCGAGAAAGTTGACTCGGAATCACTATCATTCATTGTCCGATTGAGTTCTGTACGGAAGTCAAAGGTAAAATACTGTTAGAATTACACGTTTTATATGCTCAATGCACAAATATTTGTTTACCTTGAATGTAACCTTCAAATGTTTTTCAGATAATGGCTGGTAAGAAGGTATTGCCCAATAATATTGGTGGTAGTCAACCAAATGCAAAAACGTACCAAAACCAGCAAGAAATCCCTACGGGTGCTAGTGCAATGACTGTGGAAGAAGAAGAAGCTTACCTAAGTCGACATTTGAATCACTTGAAGCAGGTATAAACGAAAGTTGAGGACTAAATTGCAAATTAAGTTGTTTGCGATGTGCATACCTGGAATAATTTTACATTTTACCAACAGGAAAAGGCAATGTTAACATCAGCACTTCCTTCTCTATCTCGTGCCCCATCGGAGGACGAAATGTTGTCAACGGATCCAGAAATGGAGAGCTCCAGGGGTAGCATTGACGACTTAAGGAAGGATCCCAGTGGAACAGAATCTCATACTTATGGAAAGCATTCTGTGGATGTACTGGATATATGTCACGAATGCTTATCCCCGCAATGCCGAGGAACATGTAAGTTGACTTGTTTCTCCACGTTATTTCACAGTTGATCCCGTTAATCAAAAGTTTGTTTTCTTTTTCCAGCTTCCTCTACCCTTTTACCTCATCATGCAGTTAAGACTAAAAATAGGGGACCACTCCGTAAACCTCCGTCGCGTTTTGTCCGAAACCAGTTCCATGCAATTAATTTTGGGGAAGATGAATTTGACGATGCGTACGATTTTGATGATGAGCTCAACGAGACACGAGGACAATCAGATGACGACGATGAAGATGGTGCAATGGTGGTGTGATAAATCAGAGTCTCAATGATTGACTCATGTTAGAGAAAAATCACAGGTTACATAATCGATACAAATTATACGTTGAACTCAGAAATATTTTTATGACACGTAGATAACTTATTCTTGCAGAAACTGATATGGAGCTTACTTGCTCCTTAATAATTCTTGCCTTAATTTTGCATTTTTAAGATTCTAGAATTACTTGAACTCAGTCATAGGTTACAAAAGCTATGATTAGTATTTAGTCCAGTCCATAAATGGTGTATTAATGCATAGGAAGAGGTTGCTGTTACATTTTTATATTCCAATGAAATGTAAGAAAGGCAAAAGGGAGTGTTTGTACTATGTTCGCTACTGCCTGCATTTCGTGCAAAAAGAGATTATTGTATTTGCTTCCTAGCATTTCGCATTCATTTGTGCTACATTAGTATTCGCCAGGATAGGTTTTTAGCAACAGCTTTGAAGTTGCAAATGTGAGTCATAACATGTATAGAATACGTAAATATTTTTACTTGCTGTTATTTGTTGTACATATGTAGGAAGCTGTGTCATGATCATTCGCCACATTTTTCTATATTAGCTCTTATATATTATTTAGAATGCAAAACTTTTCACACCCTCTCCAGTCTGATATATGATTTTTGTTGAAACCATTTCAAGAGCACAAAATCCTTAAAAACAAATATTCAGTAGACTGTTATGCGGTTCTGTATCCATGTTTTTAATGTGAAATTATATTCGCGAGCTCTGGCTAAACAGGTTGCTTCTACTGAAGTTTTTACTGTCACAAAAACCGTTTTATAACTGTTAAACATTTTCTGGGTGCGGTGATTTATTCAGAGTAATAAAATCGCTATTATTACATGCATTGAAGAACGAAGAGAACTCAATAGTTAGCTAAGTTTATACTTAACCGCACCGCAATTTCTCATCGAATTCTGCATTCTACAAGTATCGATATATTTAGTTTCTTATTTGTTAGAAAGTATGTAAAGTAAAGAACCTGAAAAATACTGAAGCTGCTTTTGTTTCGGCTGTGTGATCTAATCAAAGGCTGTGTACATTATATCAAAGGCTACAGGAGTGCCGATATCAGTCTATATTTTCCACAACACCATACCTACCTTTGTCCTGTTACATACAAGGGACTAGCACACACCAGTATTCCCTTTCTGAACTAATGCTCCTTTTCACCTCAAAATACTGCAGTGATGTCGAAGCTATGGGAAATTAATGCGATACAATAAGCAATGTGTGAAAATAGGTCAACTAACTGGAACACCAGAAATTAAATTCGGAAAAGAAATATATGGAAGTGTCATCACAAAAACTTTTTGTTAACGTATGCAGTAGCTGAGGATAGGTTCACAGCTCCGCGCTTTTCCAAAGCGTGAGCTTTCTTTGAGTTGGAATCCTTACTTTCAGTAGCCTAACAATGGGACTCCATGTTTGCTTAACGACAACTTGGAGAATATACCGAGGATTTGTGTACAAATATTATGCAAGTTTCAGGAACAAACGGATGTTGTAGGAAGTGAAAATAGACAAAAGGAATAATAAGGTACGCCGCTTTCATCCGAAACGGAGTGTTCCGACAAATGATCGTGCAGAAAGTAATTTCCTTAAGTCCTCTTGCTCCAACAACATAGTTGAACTCATTGAAAGCATAGCCCAAAAGGGCGTAGAGGGAGAACACACAAAATGACAAAAGCAGCTTTTTGGAAACTTATAATCGATTTGCTTTCACCATATATCCTTTCTTCTATAGTTTCTCTGGAGTCCATTTCATTTAGGGAGTCATGATTATTTGGAACTTTCTCCAAGCTGAAAGTTTTCGCCTCTTTGTTGCACGTGTTAGCTTGCGCGATGCCTGGTTGTATATGTTTGACCCCTTGAATTATCATTCCCTTATTCCAATACAAGTAATTACGAAATCCCTTAAAGCTTGCTTCAGCAGGCAATAGTCATTGGTTCTCTTACATTATCTCAAACACACTCTACTTAATAAGAAACTTACCTGGAAAATTGCATGTAACAATTAATTTTCTTTCGGTTCACAAGAAACGTGGACTGGAGATAAGGTACGCAGGTGAAGGAAAACATTCGTTATCAAGCAGAGAATTGCATAATTTATCACGGGAACTGTCGGATGTGTGCCATTTTTACAATTTCTGCAAAAAAGGTTTTAGCCAATTTGTAGATAGGACCGAGGACCATACGGGATTCTTTGCTGTACCTGTACATATCTGTTGGCCTACCGGCTCAAAAATAATCAATAGTTTGGCTGGTTGGCGTGACATCATAAAAACATCTGTCCCGCATGCATTTAATTCAGGTCAGTTAGGAAGAAAACGGAGACAGAGACAGGTAAGGAAAAATTGCATGCTTGCAAACAGAAGAAGCTTGCCAATCGATTATATGCAGGCAGATATTCTTAAGAATCGAATCGTAAAATTCTGAATCATTAAAGGTGAGCCAGTATGTCGGTGGAAAGTTGCCTGATGGTGATGGTATGATGCGAAAGGCTTTGCAAACCTTTGCTATTGTGTTTTGGAAGGAAACGTTTTGTATTGGGAAGAATGTTTGTGGATTGGCTTTCCTTAACAAGCGCATTTACAAGGGGGATTTGGCCTTGGCCAACCATTTTATGAGTTCTTAAAGTTCAAAACTTCATACGAATTTATAATATATCTCCAGAAAATGAAGCGATGAAAAACGATAATATTTTCATATTTCTAGTATATATTATGGGCAATTTCCGTAGGGTGTGAAGTGGGCTCTACTACTGTGAACTCTGTATGGGAAAGTGTGCTCTTCGGTAGTAAAGGCCTTGCAAGAGGATTTGTGTGACTGTGTAGACTCTATTTAATTGTAGACTAAATGACGCTGGATCCAGGCCGAAGCCTGGATCTTGATACAAGACCAGAAGCTCCTTCTACAAGAATGTCCTAATGACTGTTAACAAAACCATGCCGTCCTGAGAATATCAAACCTCGGACCGGCAGGACATACCCCGCACCTTAAATGTGAAGTGGGCTCTACTACTGTGAACTCTGTATGGGAAAGTGTGCTCTTCGGTAGTAAAGGCCTTGCAAGAGGATTTGTGTGACTGTGTAGACTCTATTTAATTGTAGACTAAATGACGCTGGATCCAGGCCGAAGCCTGGATCTTGATACAAGACCAGAAGCTCCTTCTACAAGAATGTCCTAATGACTGTTAACAAAACCATGCCGTCCTGAGAATATCAAACCTCGGACCGGCAGGACATTTCCCGCACTAATACATTTACAAATAGTTAGCTGCTCTCAAGGATAACTAGAGCTAGGATATTCCAACACGCTACAAGGGGAAATCAATGTAAAGAATGCGAAACGTAGCCGGTGGGCAGAAATACTCACGGTAAATGAATTATTATTTGTGCAATATTGGGGTATACAATGGTGACTCAACAGTATCAGATTTGGAAGGGAATTTTACGTGAATTTTAAGCTGATGGATGTTTGCATTCTTTTGATAACTTTTAGGAACCTACAAAGTTTGTATATGTCATAAAATTGGTCTACTACATTACAACCATTAGAATTATAAGCTCACCAGAACCAGACAGACAGAGATGCTGACTGTGAGTTACTGACTGAGTGAGATTTCAATATTCAGATATATATAATACATCTAACTGTAACGTGCACCAAGTGTGCGTTTCGGCGGATTATGAAAAGTAGCGGAAACTCTGGCATTGGGGTCGTAGTGAATAGTTATAACCAAAAAAGCCCATGTTTTTCGAATTTCGGGAGTAATTGCGATTAACAGGTTTGTAATGGGGAATTTGCTTAAGGGGAATAGCATGAGATTCTGGATCGTCCAGACCTCGATCCGTTCGAGTCATGGTTAAAGCGTATTCTAAATGATAATCCCAGCAAGTGATACATATTTGGAAAGTCCAGAAACTGAGGAAGACGACTGTAGTAACGTTTTAAAGCTTATTATAAGATCCGGGTATTAGCAACTACCCGGGTAACAAAGTATCCCGGGTTTGACAATTAGCTCCTAAATATGACCACAATCGTCTTCTTCCGTTTGTGGGCTTTCCAAATAGGTATCACTTGCTGGGATTATCATTTAGAATACGCTTTAACCATAACTCGAACGGATCGAGGTCTGGACGATCCAGAATCTCATGCTATTCCCCGTATGCTTCATTTAAAGTTTTTAGGAAACATAAATATTCGACGAATAGTGAGCGTAACCATGGTAATCTCCTTAGCGCGAATTAAACTTTTCAAATCCTCCTATACCTTAACATTGAGTATAAATAGAAATTATTTGAAATATATGTTTGAGCTAGATTATTTTATGTTTCCTAATAACTACAAATGAGGCAAATTCCCCATTTAAAACCTGTGAATCGCAATTACTCCCGAAATCCGAAAAACATGGGCTTTTTTGGGTTATAACTATTCACTACGACCCCAAGGCTAGAGTTTCCGCAACTTTTCATAATCCGCCGAAACTCACACTTGGTGCACGTTACAGTTAGTAAGGATAAAGCAAGTCAAGTGTTTGTGCTTATTGCTGATTTTTATGTCGGAACTCCATCCAACCGTTGAATTAATAGCATATGATTGCTTAGTTAGTATTCTCAAAGAATTGGAAGCTCGCTGAATGAGAGAATAGGAGAGGACTACTAACTAAGCATAAAAGATGTGGTTAGATGGAGTGATTTGTAAGGTTAAGACATGAGGAACATGATCTAGAGATGAATGATAAGGCAGGAATGGAAATTGATTTGATTTCCATGGATGGAGAGTGACTAAATGCTTGGATCATAATGCTACATAGTTACCGATTTGTAATCCAAGATACAGAAGTCGCACATAGTAGCAGTTTCGAAGCAGTAACTGGTACATCAGACCCAGCTTTTAATGTTTAGATTCTTTTGGAGTTTTATGTATAATTTTATTAATAAATATACGTTCAGTGCAGGTGTTAAAGTTAATTCAAAGCAGTACATAATCGATGGGAATAACCAAAATCACAAAGTTAGTAAACAGCTGGCATGGTTTGGTAGTTTTTGGGATTAACGCGTGGTCATTGCAGGAAAAAGTGCAATCTGTAGACATAGCATAGATGGGTTAACACAAAGTGAAGTCGTCTAACGATTGCTGCACAGAGAGGACGCGTATAACAGAAAAAGCGAACGCTTATTGGTCTAAGAATAAAGAGTAAGGGTGAAGACACATGATTTCTCTTGGGCAGCGGGCTAAGTGGACGCTTTGACTTTGAGCCAGGCGTAATCATTTGTGTGGGCTGCTCAATAGATGCATGCAGTTTTGGTAAAATTGTTTTGCGCAGAGTATCATGATATAATAATGCTATCCGCCATATACCATTTACGCATCCACCATATATCCCCTATTTGTTGATATTATGCTGTCCGTAGTGAATGAAGCCATAGCGGCCAAAACAAAATGGTGGATGCGTACTGGGCCATTCTCATCAAATATTTTTCTATAGCATGAAGATGGATGCTAGCCTAGGGGTGGTGGGGTTTAGATTGCACGTAATTGAACTGAATTAAGATGTACCTATATTTCGGTTGGCAGTACATGCGGGAAAAACTGGAGCCATCATACACTCAAAATACTACTAAAAGAGGATCATGCCACAGAGAGACAGTAAATCTAGAGCAGTAGTAGCGGCTGGACTGAGATTTGATGCTAGAGAGATTGATAACCCAACTTTTGGTGAGTCTAATGATTCGTCAAGTTGATCAAAGGCTGATTGCGGCACGGCAAGGAAGTGCACAGATGTGTAGAGAAAAATAATAACCTCTGCACAGAGACTGAGGTAACCAAAAGAGTGAAGAGTTAGAATTTGTGAGTACAGGTTTACTACAGGATGACTGATAGTTACAAAATTTAATCTGGCGAACGCATATTTACCATCCCATCTTTACTATTCCCAACCTATCGCAATCAAATTCAGGACTAATCAACGCATCATCTCTGCAGCTGCAGCGCATTACTTCCGCTATGCGCAAGATAGATTTACTATTAGGTAGTGGACTTGAAAGACGGAATCCACAAAATGAACACATAACCCAGTTACTAAATGCAATGCGCTACTTCATTGCAAAAAAAATTGCAGCCACCACTAGCCGCAAACTGACTGTCCACCAGATAGATCGAATCTTGTACCTGAGGGAGATGATGCTTGCCTAGGCTTCCTATGGTAATGGAAAAGTAGTGGCCACAAGACTCCATTTGTCTCTTATTTGTGCTACCCACCACCTAACGATTGGGTTACAATTAGAGAGAGCTTACTACAGGTGAAATAAATACAGACGAGTACTAGATGCGGTTTATGAGAAGATTTTGTAAAATAAATCTTCAAGGTTTACAGAGCAACTTGCAACTGATGAATGAAAAAGTGCATTTAGCAAATTAAAATTACAGATTTGAAAATGTACTACTGTACGAAGATGCATTATGGCATCCCAAATGTTCAGTATATCGAGTGTGTGTTGTGTCCTGTGTTCGCTGCATGTACCTACCATGTAATAGATAGAGCGTCGTCCAGTTACATATAATCCTAAGCCACATCCTACCTTCCTAGTACGCTGACATCCATCTTTAGTAATCCGCCATATTGTTTAATGCATCCACCATTTTTCGTTAACGTACCCGCCATTTTGCGTTAACACACCCACCATATTGTTTAACGCATCCACCATTTTGCGTTAACGCATCCGCCATATTGTTTAACCCGAAATGGTGGATGCGTTAAACAATATGGTGGGTGCGTTAACGCAAAATGGCGGATGCGTTAACGCAAAATGGCGGATGCGTTAAACAACATGGCGGATGCGTTAAACAACATGGCGGATGCGTTTAACAAATAGCGGGTGCGTTAACGCAAAATGGCGGGTGCGTTAAACAATTAGCGGGTGCGTTAAACAATTAGCGGGTGCGTTAAACAATTAGCGGGTGCGTTAAACAATTAGCGGGTGCGTTAAACAATTAGCGGGTGCGTTAAACAATTAGCGGGTGCGTTAAACAATTAGCGGGTGCGTTAACGCAAAATGGCGGGTGCGTTAACGAAAAATAGTGGATGCATTAAACAATATGGCGGATTACTAAAGATGGATGTCAGCGTACTAGGAAGGTAGGATGTGGCTTAGGATTACATGTAACTGGACGACGCTCTATCTATTACATGGTAGGTACATGCAGCGAACACAGGACACAACACACACTCGATATACTGAACATTTGGGATGCCATAATGCATTCTGTCTGGCTGTGTTGTCGCACAGTAGCTCTACCATGGACTGTAGCATTTTTACCTGGTAAGGTTAGTGATAGTAGCTATATTTTTAATTTGTGTGCAAGTTGAGAAAATTTAATGTTTTCTTATTCTTCGAAAAGCTATTGGCACCAACAGATCAGTATTTTTGGAGGGCGAGTTGGTGATGGATTTAGATAGCCATAGCTGGAGTATTGTGGACTTGATGAGATTATATTACTTCATTTTGTCTTTGTGTGGTAGGGTAGGGGCAAGAGGAAAATTACAGAAGCTTACATATGTAGAGTGGTGGGTCGGGTACTGATACTGATGGTCTTGAAAAGTTAACGGCCAGTAGATTTCATTGAAGACAGCGAAAATTTAGCTAGTAATGCTTGGATGAAGGGAACTACATGGAGCTTTTGTAAATTCAAATATCCCTTTGTTCATCCATGCTAAACGCCTGGTGGAAAGTAAAGAGATAGAGGATGCAAAAATGGCGAGAAAATGTAAAGGTAAACGAATATATATGTACATATATACTCTCACCTGGTTCATGCCAAAAGGCAGTGCTTTTTATTTTCGTCTGTCGTTCCTCCATCCTCCCAAGTTTCGTTTTACCTGCTTTATTGCTTACCTGTTCTCCATCCTCCTCTTCTGTCTTCTTACCTGTGTATCTACCTTAGATTTCTACACTCAAGGGCTACCGGTTCATTTTCCCAACTGTTACATGTCGGTTTACTCTTTTTCTGCCTCCACCCGTCCGCATCGTTATTAGCCATTGGATTGAAGAGAGCATCAGTTTGGTCTTACCTGTTGGAGCGACAAGTTGTTTTGCGAATTTACTCCCCTTCGTTTTTATTACTCAAGTTTCCTAACCTTCCAGTGCTTGGAACTTTCTTTGTTTTATCAAGGATCACCTACTGGTAGGTACATTTTTTTAGCTTTTTTTCACGATACAACGCTTTTAAATTTAGCATCTAAGTTTGGTAAAATTTAAAATTTTATTGAAACGAGCAAGTTTGCAAAAGTTCTGAGTAGCATGAGTTTATTAAATGCAATCACAATTATTGGCACTAGTTACTGAATCAGGGAAACCTGACTACGGAAAATTTTTGTTGGCAATCACTACCAGCAAGGAGGAACCGTTCGGTTCCCATCTCTTTTGTCAATTAGCGCATTACCCCACCAAAGCAAATATTTTAACAAGAGTATCCGTATGAGAAGGGTAATTTTTCAATGCTCGGTGTGTAAAATTGTCTGTCCAGCTAGCAACATTTATCAGTCTCATCGTTGCTTCAGCCGACCGACACTTCTAGGAACAAAGGAAATGATTTGGCAAAGCGGATGCATATAACTTGGTGCTTTCGTCTCCGGCTTAGTTCTCGACAGTCGCAGACATGCCCGGAGGGAGGTTGGCGGAAAAGACGCAATGTGCCCCCGGTAAAGATTTTGAAGGTTGAAGGTGTGTGTAAAACACACTGAAATTACACGGCACCCTCACATAAATCCTGAATGATTTTAGTAGCCTCTAAATTATAACAGCAGGCTCCACTAAACTAGAAGAAGCCATCTGTGATTTCCCTCAACCACGCACAACTCACATCCCCTTTTTGTAATTATCCTTTGACCTACTTAGATACTAGATATTTTGCATTAAGATTGCCAAAATTTCGCAAAGCTCGTCCCAAAGGCTTGAAAGCTTGCATTTAGATAAGGGCAGACTAGACTATGCTTGGACTGTTTGGTTGGGTTAGAAGGATCTCGAAGGATATTTAATGCGTGCATTATCCATAATTTGTTAATGCTAAATGCCAAATAAGCTCCCCTTGAAATCTATTTGATAATATGCCAAAGAGCAAGAGCCATTACGGCGTAGCTGAGGCATACACAGGCGAAACATATGAGGCAAGAAGGTAAAATGAGAAATTATGACTGCGGGCCAGAAGAAGTATCTGCGCAGGTGGAGAATGGAGATTACATTGCAAAGATTCGCAAAGTTAATGCAATCTGCAGCCAAGGGAAGATAGTAACTGATAATCTTTTGAAATCCATCTCTACCGGCCAAACAAAGAAAAGAAGCAAGTGAAAGAAAGATGGGGAAAAAGGGGGAATACAGATTATGGTTTTGTTTCGAATCCATTCAAGATTGAAGAATCTAAAAGACAAACAAATTGAGAAGTGCAGTGATACAAAGACAAGGGAGACCAAGTTTGCTTTGACCCCATTAAGTTTGCGTTTGTGCTAAATTTTTTAATGCTTCAATGTGAACTTGGTTCTGATTACAAAGGCGATAGATTCCATGGAAATTCGTGAACGTTCATTCATTTACGTACATGTGAACTGAGTAAAGGAGAACTGTTAGCATTCAAGGGATTTCTTCTCGTACGAAGATGATGGGTAGGATTATCTGCTTTACTGCAGCTTTTTTCCTTGAATTAATAAAGTTGATTGCAATGAAAGTGAAAGAAGACTGAAGGAGAATTAATTAGATAATTGTCATAAGAAATAAGGTGCGTGTGCAGAGCGTGAACAATATTTTTAATGCAATTATCATTATTGTGTTGTAACGCAAAGCAGATGATGTTAGTGAGGGAAGAATAAGACGTTTTCTGGGTATCAGTTAACTCTGCTGCTCAAGACTCAAGCTCGTTGGTATGTAACTCTGTGTGCTAGGGAAAGGATATTCCTATTACAGTTGTGAGAAATTATATTGTTTATTCTTGAAGACAATATGTGAAGGAATCCACCATTCTATGTAAGGTAACTAATCATGAGATTGCTCAGAATTGTAGGATGGGCAATGCTAGTAGCTGCAAACATGCTTTAAAGTCCACAAATGTTATGGGTTACGGCCTTTTGATTAAAGGTTTGATATTTTTCTGGTTTCCATCCACATGCTACTGTTAAAGTTGCATAATCCTGTGATAGAGCAAGAGTTTGACGGAAAAGGAACACGCGCTGAAGCTAAAAGTTTGTTGGTTAAGTTAGTTTGCTAACCAAATTGTAGACATTGAAGAATTCGATATGGCCATCAGACTGTGACATTTTGGGTTGGCTTGGAGGCGAACGGATGAGAGGGACTTTTCTACGTTAAATTAGATTGCTATTCTATATCGACATCCTTCCTTTAGAGCAAATACATGCCAATTAGCTACGCCAACGCTACCTGCTACAGGGCTTATCGTGAAATAAAATCAATACTGTCAACGTTAATTAGACGTATTGTGTCTAAAGACAGAAATGACAAGAATTGAGGTGGTAACTTTGAACAGCTGGTGTCATTGTACAGGTATGCACGTTGTAGATGCTTAAAATGATGGAAAACTGTGAATGAAAGAGTTTAATACGCCTTAACCAAAGATTGACAGATACCTCTGACCCTAAAGGTCGAAATGGCGTAATTCAGCCCGATTTCACACGATACCTCAACCCACGATACATGATACTAGGCCTCCTGATATTAAAATGACATGAGGTTGCGAAGGCAGATACAAGATATGGTTAGGATATTCTTGTAAGGTTTCGCAATCACAGAAGCACCTTGTCAATCAAGCGTAAAGATGTAGGTTGTATGGTGCTAATTAATGACCACGGAGATAAACATTGCTTACCTGGTTTCCAGATCACTTTCTAATATAAAAAACCCTTGTTTTTTCAAGGAGTGAAAATTTAGAATAGCATAGGGATAGCGTCAAAAGATACGCGAGTGGAAGAAACGTAGGTGATGGGAATTTTATATTGGCAAGAAGATTGCACATGTATTTAAGCTTGTAGATCAGCTTGTTAGGAATCCCTAAAAGGAGATTGCTCCTTGTAATATTTTCTCATTGTTCTCGTTTTGATAGACTTTTATATGGAATGCATGCTGGTAAAGCTGTTGGAATGCTGGGGCTGATGCGCTGGGACTAAATTAGATTGTTGCAAGGGAGGATTGTAAAAGAAGGATTCATGGCAATTCATGCCCGACTTTTGACAGTTATGAAACTTAAATTCACCTTCAGTTTCTAAACGATGAGAGTAAAGATGTTCAGACGTTGTATAGAGAGATGGTTGGGTTATTGGATGTGCGGAAGTGTAAACGTGGAAACGAAAACTTAGGAAGCCTATACTTCGGTAGCAGGCACTTTGGGAAGAACATACGTGTGGATACTAGTCCGTGGAAATTTGTCCGTAAGGAATCAAGCAAGTAGAAATATGGTGTGTTATGCAAAAGTTTAAGTTTTGGGTTGTTTCGTTGTTTGCAAAACAACAATACAGGGTAAGCGTCCATGGCAACGAGTGTACAGGTACGAACGTACAAGCATCCACGTACATGTTTCCTCCCGGACTGACTTCCACCCGGGCTCACATTCACGTATGAATATCCCAAGTTTTCAGTTCCCACGGCTACACTTCCGCGCATCGGTTATTGTTCAGTTATGAGGTTATGACTGCTTGACTGAAATGAAGTGAGAAAAAATTTAGCAGTTAAACCAGGATGAAAGCTTCGGCAAGTTTTAGGATGGAGAATATTGCGAAAGTTTGGTAAATTTCGTTAAGCAGAAGACACATGATAGAAGAAGAAGAAGGGAAGCGGAATTCTGGTTGCGAAGTTTGCGAATAGTGATGGCAAATCGGATTTGAACCTTGAGAGAAAGAGGTTAAAAATCTTGAAGAAATGTAATAAGTTTCGGCTCGGTTCGGTCATTCATCTTTGAAATTAAGATGAAAAGCAAGAGAACTGGATGAGAAGACTAAATTAGTAACGCCTTCTCCTTATTCACGATTTTCTCTCACACTTATCGCAAGGCGCATTTTGCGAATCTTATTGTGTCGTCCTGGCGTGCTGCTTGCTTGAAGCTTTGCCTGAGTACTATGGCTGCTTTGAGCTGAGATTGAAATACGCTATCAACGCTCAAAGCCCTGTCATCCGTATGCTGTATAATACTTAATCCTGAAATATCGACCGTTAAATCCAAGTCGTCGGATCCACTCATGTGTCAAAGACCGCAGCGGCTTGTGTTTTAGTGTTCTCGACGAGTTAATGCTTGGAGAGCATAGATAAGTTCGTGAAATTTAACAGAAGAAAGCGATAAGCGGAAAACGTTTAGCATGAAAACGACATTGCGGTTGATACTACCTTCACTGCTGATGATATCCGAGTTAAGTACATACGTAAGCTTCGGGCTTGCCTACTTCCGGTAATTTTCTTAAGCTGAAGCCAAATCTTAACTGCTGAAGACGTACAGTAAATTTTTGAATTCGCCTTTACTTGTTTCAAACTTGGGTAAAATTGCTGTGAACTGAAATAAATATGAATAGAACTTCCGCATTTAAAAGACGATACACGTGTGTCGTAATTGCAGGTAGAAATAAGAGTTAAATGAAACTTCGCGTAAGCTATTGTACTCTATGAGCTAATTTCCTTCCGTGATGTCAAATGAAGCAGATTATTTTGATTCGTGTCGTACCATTTCGATGACCAACTTTCAAACCTGAACTGTCTTTACCTGTCTGTTCACGTGCTTAGGTTATGGGCTGATTATGTTTGCATAAAAAGGCTTTGATGTAACCTATGGTTAAGGGTTCGCTCACATTGTTAAACAATACCGAAATATCTGTTTCTATCTGATGCTCTCTTCCGTTAGGTCGTTGGCTGGCTGGCTGGCAGGCATGCGTTTACAAACTGAGGCTTTTTTATACATTTTGCAATTGACGTGCAACTACAGCACGCGGATTTCGGAGTGTTTGTGACTTAGTGGCAGAAGTGGTGTACGTATGGCCCGAAAACAGAGTTTACAGATTTACTGATAGTAGGAAGGACAGGGGGTGACAGAAAGCTACTGATGGAGAAGAGACGCGTGTTTTGAATCGTAATTGCATGTTTTTTATTGTCATAAAACTTGTTGAGGGGCTGCAATTTGTGCGAAATTAGTGGTTGACGACGAGTCCCGTCAGTTCGGTGGCGGGGAAAATAAAGTAGTAAATGGCAGTTTGAAAATATAGGAAATATCAAGAGTATTGTTACTACGCACACACATGATGGGTAGTAAAGCAAGCTTGTGGAGGAGGTTTTGTGGACGGCTTAATGAATAATGTTGTTCGTGATCGTGCAAATTCCGTGGAAGGCACTTAAAAGAAAATCGCTAAATATTGGCAGTTATTTGCACACTCAGAAAGGAAGACGAGCAAAGGAAACTAAGGTTTAGCAACATGCATATCAACAACAATAAACACTCGGGGAAGGAGGAGGAAATTCTCTTGGTTATTGGCCTCATTTACGTGCTTTTGGGCAAGCCTAGATTTTGCGATAGCAACAGCAAAAAGCCTTAGGTAGTATGCAACGAATGAAGTTTGAACGGTAAGGAAAAGAAGAGATGTACAGGCTTAATGAGGAGAAGACGAAAGAGACAATCATGAGGTATACAAGCTAAGAAAGTTGCAAAAAATATACAGAGATGCAGGGAGCAGGGAGCGGTGAAGAAGCCATAGGATGGGAAAAGAAGGCGGATGCTTATTGGTGCTAAGTTCTACGAGAACGTAAGGTCGAATATCAGTTTGCAGCTAGTGTGCGAAATAAAATAGGAGCGACTGGGCGAGACTGATCTTAACCTCTTAGGCACCATAAGCTACCTAGCCAACATTCAAATTCCACCCGCCTCGGCGATTGAAGTGCCTGCCAACAAATCGTTTCTTATTGCCATGACTATAAGCGTCCTCGCACACAAATGATATACCCATCCTCAGCCCATATGTGTCCTGGGACACATTTCCAAACAAACAAATGGTGCAGCTTCTGACTATTGAAGTGCATTTAAAATTTACAAATTATATTCTTTGGTAGCCAATAAGTAACGGGGTATACTGGCAGTGTAAAAAGAATTTTTTTAAAATAATTAATCAAAATAATTGACCATCTCGTGCAAGATAAAAATTATTGTGGGCTACAGGTATAAAACTAGTATTCAAAGGTGGGCTTAGAATCGAAATTTAGTCATAGCAACTAGGGCTACAGTCTGGAATCTCGAATATTGTAGCAGTACCCAAGAGGTTAATTGCATTTCGAGTACAAATTGGAGATGAATCCTCTGCGCTTTGACTTCGATGTACTTGTACTTGTACTTTTCCCCGTGAATAAGAGAAAAGTGAAGGAGAAAGGAATCGCTAAATAATGATTAAGAATTACGACGGAAGACGAGCGCGCGCACGCTTCTTAAGGCTTTTTTTGAAAGTAGATGTGTCATGTCCCGTTCGTTAGTTAACATTAGTTAGCACTCGAGATATCTTAAGTTTGCAGAAGGATCAAGTGAGAAAAAGAAACAAAAAGGATGCTTACCTAACGATAAGGTTTGATTAGGATTGAAGAAAATGAGAATAAGCTTTGGAAGAAAGCGCTGCCGAGCCACATGTACTGCAAAAGATAAACACAGTAATTGGGGGAGCGCGTAATGATGATTGAAAGTGTGCTTGAGATGTTGGTTAGCGACAGGATTAGGAAAAATGGTAATTGTAATTGCAGAAACGGATTTAAATTGAAAAGGCGAGTGGATTGGTTTGCGTCCCAATTTGCAATGAGGTGTAGCTTCTATGGAATAGTGAAGAGAGAAGAGTTGGAAAGCGATTTGATTTGCAGCTAGCGTTAGTTATAAACACTCATCTGCGATGTTGAATTACAGATACAGTGTAAGCACTTTCTAAAACTTTTCATAGAAAAGGTAGTTATTTTTGCGTTCTTCTTTTTAAAAAAGGATTGTAAGAAACTAAAGAATCCAAACAGGTAAATTGGATCCCCCGTCAGTTCGTGCCCAGGCATTTCCGCGGCCATACTCTCTCAACAAAATAACTTATTCAGACTTAGGCTCGCGCTTTTATTCTAGCATTAAAATACGTATGAGAATATGTGACATAAGGTAGCCAGTAGCTAGGAATCTCAAGCATGCTTATGGCGTTGTGGCTACAGCTAAATGCGAAAAGACGGAGAAACTGAGAGTGGAAAAGATAGTTTGTTATTATCGTTGTGAGAGAAATTGGAAACTGCTTAGGGTCAATTACATTTTCAAGTTTCTCAAGGAGGATTTTTACAGCGCATAGATATTTTACATTTTTTAGGCAGAGAGAGGAAGCGGTACGTAACAAAAATGTAATTGATGCTTATTTATGCAAGAAGAGGACGGGACAAAGGAAATGAAAAGTGGGAAGACATGTAACGTCTAAGTGTTGTAGAAAGGTGGAAGTAGTTGGCATGTCTGCTTGCTTGAGAACCAGTGACTGCATAATTTAAAAATATTTTAAACCGGAAATCACAAAGCGAGGGAATAAATACAAAGGTCTTGAGAAAAAACCAGTTCAATTTCCGTTTACTGCAAGTATATTAATTAGAAATACTGCTGACCTCATGTGCCCAGCTTCTGATTCTGTATTCCCAAAATACGTTACAACGGCGACTGAAAAAATGACAGCGGCAGTGTTTGATTCTTGCGTTATTTGCAATTCATTGAAACCTATTAGAAGCAAGTGTAGTGTAATTGAAAGATGGATGAAGTTAATGAAGCTAGAGGTGTGTGAAAAACATTCAATTTCATGATACAGTCGTTGCTCTTGCATTTAAGTAAAAATGCAATTAAATTCGCCAAGTTTGCAAAGTTTGCGGCTACTGGTTGCACCAAACTCAAACTTGAATTTGGTTTACAGCATACAAATTAAAATGCTTAGTATTTTCAGATACTAGCAGTGCATGCAAAAAAATGTATCTTAAACTTTAGTAAACGTACATACAAAAATTTGCAAATAAATGTTTCTGCAAAAAGCACCAGCTGAATTTTCAAAATCACACTGCAGAACTAATTGTGCATATCAGGTTTGGTATTCGGGCAACCGTGAAATTGTTTACTTAGTTTCTTGAGCTTGAGTTTGATCTAGCTAGTGTCATTTCTGCAACATAGCGTACCAGATGGCAAGAAAATAGCACACCAAGCCGCGGGAAACGTGTGGGCAGTGAATATAAGGAACACACAGGAATATGAATTGGGGTATGAATGGAATGAAAAATTGCACAATATGCGCCGTATATATACATATATATACCAACTGAATCAAGGCCGTTCTCATAGAATCCTTCTAGCCAAGAGCTACACAAAAGCCGGCCTTACGCCAAATTTTCTTCTTTGCCTTTGCAAAGAAGGTTTGCCAAACTCCATTTAGACCTCCCTCCTTCACTGTTGAATTTTGAGACACAAAGGTACAGGATTCAGGTAAATTGGGACCCTTTGACCCGAGCTAATATTGAGTTGACAGAAAAAGATTAATTATAAGCACAATAATGCATATACATGTAGCCACATATTTATGTACAGTAGGAAGCGTATTTGTTTCCGAACAAACAACAACGTATTGCGGGTCTTTGAATTAGAATTTTCTATAGTGACAGCTCCGTGTCCTTGTGGCCATCTTTTCATTATGCCTCTTCCTGCTAGGAAGAGCTACAGTCAAGGAAGGAATACGACGGAAAAAACAACAAGATACAATAGCTTTAGGACTGTAAGTCTAAAATTACAGGGGAGAAATTCCTTTGATGTATTATTGCGAATGCTAGAAAGACAAGAAAATATATTTGAGTCTATGATTGTTGCTGTTGAGGCGGGCTGAGCTGAGTCATTAAAAATTCATAGGAAATTAATCCCAGGCTTTTGTCACATTAAATATTACATTCCTGACTTTAGACTAGTATAATACTAAAGGAGGGAAGATGCAGAAGACAATACATTCTTAAATACATGTAAATATTAAGAGATATTCACGCATATTCACAGGATATAGGAGACGCATAAAATCTGCTGACTGCTAAATGATGTACAGCTTGAAGGGAAAATTTAATTCAGGATGAAGGTAGAATGTTGTGTTGCAAATTCAAAGTACAAGGGCTTGATCGGACTCAGGTAGGACTGTGTGCATAAATTCCATCCTGTTGTATGGACACTCTCATCGGAAGGTTGAAGGTTGGAGAAGGTTGTTCCCTGAAAAGCGTGGATTGAATTGGATGAAACTACAAAAAGAGTAATTTATCTACGTCCCTGCCTCACAAAATAACGTTTGTCTCTGTCTCTCTATGGTTTTTTGGTGTATTTTACCAGCTAAATATACAGTACTTGTAAGCGCTAAGCAGAGTATAGCTTCTGATTTCTGGCATACGTGGTCGGGAAGACAAAGACTCCTGCTGTTCATCCTTCATAAAGTTCGTCAAAAGCTGCACTATATTCTGTCTTCCTCCGTTTTTTAACTACAAAAGATTTGAAAGAATACGGGAAAAACGTAGGCAGTTTCATGGCCATTCTGATGATTATATTGATTCGTGGGGCGGAAAAGCTTCAAGAGATTAGTTTGTGGACGATGCCGGTGGTGCCATTGAAATATTGCAAGTTGCAACTCGTGAGAGGCAAGGGCAGGTAGACATAGACAGACGGCAGGTAGTAACTCAAAAACACGAGAGAGTAATGGGAAATGTAGAAACGGTAACTGAGAGGGTTGCAAATGTACTAAGGGCCGTTAGCGGTCGGATACTGTTCTGATAGAAGGAAGGAAGTCGATTTTTCTGCAACAGCCTGAAAGAATACGATACTTGCTCCTTGTTGTATTCACCGCCGGTTTTGAGGAAAACCGAAAGAGGTAAACTGAGAACCTGCAAGAAGAGAAAATTGCACGGATTTCTAAATAATTTGGACACGTTTCCTAAAAAATTCCTCAAAAGAAAGTAGGACGGGAAGAAATTGGCGAACCTTAATCTCGTGAAAACTGTTTATTTCATGCATATACCATTCCTAAGGATTGGTTTCGAGAAAAGCTATACTGAACTATACTATAGCCCTCTTTGAAAATTAAAGAAAAAGAAGAAGAAACGCATCTCGCACGTGAGTAATGCTTGTGCTCTTGGATATTTATTTCTATGATATTAAATACAGTAGTCAGGAATCAAGTTTTGTGTTCTTCTCATTCTCTCTTCTTGCCACCCACAGGATATCAATTACAGGCTATTTAGTTGCAATTATTTGAGGATGATGATACCCCTTGGTGAGGCAGGTGAGGTTAAGAAGTTGGTCAGTAATTATGTGGGATAGAGTGCCTAAACTGTGGGTAGAAAGCTGCGATTATAGGGGAAGGAAAAATCAGAAATGAAGACGAAGCGGTAAAGGTAAAAATATTGTTTTATTCCAATATCCTTTATATCGCTGGGATAATCATAGCGGAGGATGATAAAGGCAAATCATATAATTCATATATAAAAAGCATTTTGCGCTTCCAACTGGTGCTAGCAACGCTGTCTGCGACGGTATACTTGTGTAAGACGCTTTAGTTGAGCGTTTTCTACCATCAATACATACGACACACCTGAACGAGAGTCTTCCTTGTTTGGTTTCTCAAATAATTCATCTTGTCAAGAGAATGTGCGAGCGGAATGTTAAATGATTGTTAACTCGTTGTCAAAGTATCGATAACATTTTCTTTCATTAACGGAATTCCCCATGACTGTGTCAAGTATGTCGAATGCCGGAGATGATGAGCTATGATGAAGATAAAGAGAGACCGGTGATGATCGTACGAAGTTGTGGTTGTAATAATTTTGTTGTTACTTTTGCGAAAAGCGCAGCAATAACTGGTTTCCGTTTCGCAAAAAGTTGTCTAGCGGCAGCGATAGTGCTATAGATGATGTATAGGAAGTAGGAAGAAACGCTGATGGTGCGTGGATGACTGAAATCAACATTGTACAACACAGCTGATAATGAATGAATGTGCGAATTGGGGGGTTACTTGCACATCTAGGTGCTGGTAAACCTGACCATGAGTCAGTTGTTTAAGGGAGAGTAATATGAAATACTTGAAAGAGGGCCATCAGCAGGAGATAGTTAACGCACATTAGCTTCGCAGGAACGCAGTTGGTGATGGGGAAATTTGTTGATTAAACGGACATGCATATTCAGCAGTTGAATAGCGGCAGCATGGGGTGATGAAAGGAGGACATTTGTGTGGAGGAAGATTTGTTGGAGTAGATTTTACCTGTTTTCAATTGCTCAGGGTTTTGCTAAACTATGGTAATATCTTTTGTGTGCACTATCGAATATGGGGACAGCGGTAGCGGCAGCAGCCCATTAGCAAAGCAAGTACAATGCAAATCTGAAAGTACATATACTGTTATATATACTATGAAATGAAATGATTCGATAGTGTAGGGACCGGAAATGAAATTTGATTCGGATCATACTTACTAAACAAGTTAATGAATTTGTAGTTTAAATGTGTCTGTGTCTGTCTGCGTTTGAAGGAGCGCATTGAAGCGAAAAATTCGAGGAAACGCTTTTTGACTTTTTGGAAACCAGCTCAGCCGTGTAGTTTTTGAATTATTCAAGCAAAGCAATAAATTCAAAGGAAATGAATGATTATTGGTTTCGTTACAAACACCTAAGGAATGACCTCCTCCTCGTTCATAATGCAGTCAGTAGTGCTCCGGCGGAGTCTGACAGTTTGACTTCCTATTCCTATAAACTATGCATCAAAGTTTCAGCCTTGGCGCTCGATGCTTCCATCAGTTAATAATGTAGCGAGGTTTTACAAAGGTTATCCCTGCGTCCTTCTGGATGTTTCAACTTACTACGTTCTACATTATTGCCTGAAAATCTGAATTCAGTAATGACAAGGAATAAACCAATGTACTTTTCACAGTTTTGGACTTTGGGTTTGGTTGGCTGTGGCAGGTCTTCTCTATTACTGATTGATGAACAAATTGCTCTTGGTGCACGCTTTCAGCGTTTACATGACATTCGGTTATCACGAATTCAGCATCATATGACCATTCGTCTTAAAATTCATGACGCAAACATGTTTAAATAATGTTGACCAGGACTTAAGAGTGTAGCATAGCTTTGAGCTGATTGGAAAATAGGAAAGGAAAAGAGGATAGGGCTGAGGCTGAGACACAAAGCTGGAGGAAAAAAGAGGGGAAAATAGGGTCTAAAAAGGATATAGATATCAGCATCGAGCAGGAGCAACTCATATGTCAAGAATCATTCTATAGAACAGGAGGACACTCAAGTTTGGGATCAACCCGAAAAGACGTAAATGATTTATTCAAGATTTTTATATTCTTATCACGAAAGCACAATTTCCAACTATATTCTCAATCCCTTCGTACTCCTTGCCTCCTTGCCAAACCAATCTACTGTTATTACACTTCAGACCCACCTTCAACTCACCTGGGTTTCTAGTTTGATTACCATCAAGCTGAGAGTTTAAGGAAGTAGGAGGACCTTTGATTGATTCCCAGGATGGGTGGCATACGCATAGGTTCCTTTTTCAAGACGTTGCACAGGTGCAGGAAATGTTGAATGGAATCAATATTCAATTAATAACGATCACGTATCCAGATAACCGACAGCGGGTGTGGACTATGAATGTAATATCAAGGACGTATTACTCAATAGTTAGCAGGTTTATATCAAAGCAGGGCCAGAGCTAACGCTCGAAGAAACATCAACAAGATGGATACAAGTGAACCTGTTTAAATTAAAAGCGCCTGGAGTTGCTCACTGGTAGAATTTGGGGCAGTTTGAGGGCGACAAAATGGGAGAGCCGCAACTGTTTCGGTGCAATTCTGCCCTACTTACTACTTTCACCAGGGGGAGAAAGTGGGACATGTCCTTCAGGTTTTGATGGAAATGTAAACCGAAGTCTTGGGTAGAAACTGATGGCTTTCTCAGGTTTCTATTTGATTCATTGAGGACAGAGAGAGAGAGAGAGAGAGAGAGAGAGAGACGGTGAGGCGATTTAGAAGGTTTTCGGAGAATTCTTTGATTCCGCATAGATTGTTTAGGTTGTTAACAAAATTCTGGGTTATTAAGGTCAGATGTAAGTAAGATCCAGGTCAAGCGAGTCCAGGCTAAAGATGTGTGTGTGTGTGTGGCACTTGTGCCAGGCAGTCATTTGAGTAGGCAGTGACAAGGAACGAGAAAGATGCCATGAACGATAAGAATAGATGTGAATACCAAGATCGCTTTGTTTCCAATCTGTAGCAGTTCTAACGGTTAATGGTTGGATTGAATTGAAGAATTCAAAAGAAACGAAGTACAGCGGGGGAAGTTGAGAAGTATTTGTTTTATTTCATGTTAATAACACGTGACTACGCTAAAACTAAGAGGTTGACTAGGGGGCCACATGCTAATTTCTCAATCATGCCCACACACTTGCTCCAATTCTTAGATACGGTTTGGAGAAACTCTGTGTTGCGACGATAAGCAATAAGACAGGCGCTGCCGACGTCCTCAGCGTCGGATCGCCGGGATCGCCTTTCGAGTTGTAATTTAGGCTGCGCTTAGATTGCAAATTCTTTCAATGTGGGATTGGCAGAGCTGAAAAGCCTGTTCCCAGCAAGAGCTCTTGAATTTTGCAGGGATTTAAGTATGTGTATATTGCAAACTACTTGTTGAAACTAAAAACTCGTCGACTCCGCAAACAAGATGCAAAGTTTAAAGCAGAAAACCGCAAAGTCAATAAATAAGAAAAGCAATGTGCAATTTACAACCCAAAGAAGCTGAAGAGTGAATTTGGAACTTGAACTGAATAAATTATGAATCCGACCAGCGCTTGCTGACTCTTTGTCAATGCTCGTCTACTATATTTGTAACGTTTAAAGGGCGGTATTGGAATAATGCATCGAATCTACTTAACAAACTGCATAAATGCATACATTTTGTTCGAGAAATCGCTGAGAGTGCGAATTATTCGCGGAATAGTTGGCGCATTGATCTAAATTTTGAAAGATGGAGCAACTATTATATTCCACAATTTTCATCGACTTCAGGCGCAACTTACGTTCAAGCGTGTGGCAGTTTGATGGCATTACAGCTAGCTGCGTATAACGCAAGCGAAAAAGATGCGACGAATACAAATGTGTTTCTTGAAGCTATCAATGAATACTGTAGAAGGGAAAATGGAAGTTGCAAATGAACCCTGAAATTTAGGACCAAGGCTCAAGGGTAGAAGGATGAATGGTTGAACTAGATATTTGAATTTGATTTACTTAGAGTGAGGAAGAGTTTAGATGCTAACCTATCTATGGGTTCAAGTAAATCAGTAACACTAATTGCCATACTGCCTGCTGTGAAGGCATGTATGTAGTTTAGTTTAAAGGAAGGCTGTGGAATAGATGGCTGTTTGTCATGTTGATGTTACTATGCCTGTTTAATGAAGGAGTACTTATAGTCGTGGTTAGCGTAAAAAATTAAAAAAGTTAACAGGTAGAAGAGAAACTTGAAAGCGTAGGTGTAGTTTTGGTCCATAGCGTAGTATTTGGAGAGTTTGGACTATGAGCTGGCAATTGAGAGACTTGGGGTGGAATAAATTATATCAACTATTGAGGTTCAACTAAAGAAAAGACGAAGAGAGAACTGATAAAGCCAGGGGCAATTTTACTATTATTGGCAATTATCCTTTTTAGTTTGAGCAACCTAGCGCGAAGCGTATGTGTAGTGAGGACGCTTAAACCGTTAAAGGAGAAATCTGGAATGTTTGCATTAGCTGTTAGGTACTGCTCGTTTTGGCAAGTTTGTGGTGGTGGCTCATCAGGTGGATGCATGTAAAATAGCTTAGATTTCTAGTTCCGTTACCGACAGTTGAGGTGTTAGTCGGTCTTATTAATTTCCACTTCATTGTATTGTGCTTGTAACTTTTAGAACGTTAGATGAAATATGTGAATGAATGCAAATTGATATCGTTACAAACGATGAAGCGTAGCGTAACGATGAAGCTGAAAATGAATGGGCAGGTGAACGAATGGAGAAACAATGCAAGTATGGATACTTGGTCGTACATGTGGTGTAATAACTTTGAATGAATCAAGGGTTGGAAGAAAAAAAGTAAACATAGTATAGAATCGTGTCCATCGATCGGGGCATCGAGGTCAATAGGTTGAGGCTGAATGCAATTTCAGTTGATTTCACCAACTAATGAGAATGGATCCTGATTAAACTTAGTATGTGTTGTCCAACGGAAGAGCAAAAAGGGCCCATGACAGAAAGAGGTGAATGAATGACGGTATGTACATTAACTGATATCGTCGCTTTACTAATTCGTTGTAATTGTTATTAGTGCCCTGCGGGAAGTAATTGAAATATGTATTTTATAAGCATGGATAGAAGTACCGGTTAGTTCTAAACATGCTCCCATGGTTTTTGCGATTTTTGAAATATCAGCTAGTGGTAAGTGGTTAATGACCAAAGATCGAATCCAGGGGTCAATCCTCATGAGGAGGGAAAGCTAGACGGTTCCTCGGATGGAGTAACTTAGTTTCGTACGGATGGGATTGAGATTGACTGGAAATCCGGTTTTGACAAGAATTTAGTTTCTCCAAAAAGTGTAGCAGGACCAGCAGGAGCCGGAGCGAGGATTATCGATAAGAGCTTGATGGAAAATTTATAGAGTTTTAAAAGCGGTGTGGTTGGTGATATATTGCCATTATTCGTCATTAGTACGGTCAACTGCAAACTTGTCTCGGTAGTTCAGATAACATAGCACATAGAGCATATGCTTCAATAACTGAATATGTGTTTTAACAAAAGCTTGTGATTTTTTTGAAACAGAATTTATCAATCAAGATGATGAAACTCCGTTTGGCATTGATCTTCGGACTTTTGGCTGTCCTTTGCCTTACCAGCTCCACCAGAGCGGAAGACCCAAAAGCTGAAGCTGAACCGGAAGCTGAAGCCGAGCCTGAACACAGCCACGATGAAGACAGCAAGCATGCCGGATCCAGCGTCAGTGGAAAATCCAATAAGTGTAAGTTTATTTGATGTAGCGTTGAAGCTGAATGATGCACAGCGTTTATCTACAGAATTTATACGTCATTTGCATAACGGTGCTGTGAAAACATAGATTTAAATGTGTAGGATAGAATTGTGAGCTTTAGGTAGATATTTATAAGGTTATGACGCTTCCTCCTTCGATTTCCTTGTAACTGGTTCACAAGCGTAGGCAAAGGGGTAATTGAAGGCGTTGAGGGAGTAAAAACGTTTCAAAGCGCACTTTGTCCAATTATCCACAGCAGTTTGTAACTTTTTACTGCGATTGGGCAAACAAAGTCCTTGAAGCAGCACCTGAAGGGTATACATAGAGTATATAGTTTAGTTACAAGCGCTAACGCTACGGAATGAAAATAACAAGGAAGGTACGGTAAGCGTCATATAAAATTGATAACCAACGTGATTAGGATTTAAAGGCATGAGAAATGGTAATAGGGAAATAAAAAATATAGGAAGCGCTACTCCGTGCAGGGACTGAACGCGAATCCAATTGAGAACGCTTCACGCTGCCAAATATGGAAGGCGCCAATTTGCAAAGAATAGGAAGAGTTGGAAGCGCAAATGTATGGTGATAAATATACGTGTCTGTCAGAAGAATTAATAATTGATGTAATTGATTACTATTTTCAGCTGCACAACTAGGAGGGCAAAATCCAGCTAGCGCACCTTGGGCCTTTTCAGTTCCTGCCATCCTTGCCTTCGTTTGCGTCGCTAAATTCATCTTATAAAGCTTGAGGAATATTGTGTAACTAATGTTTATTATTACTTATTATTATTGGAGAAGAAGATACATACAAATATTCCTTGCTACTACACACATTCCATCTCAATGTCAAGAACACCGTCATCGCGTATATCTGTCATCAAGCGTTGAGACGTGAGGAGGGGAATGAAACGCTGGAGACCATTGATGCAGCGTCGTTGTCGACACCTTATTAATATTCATGGGTGTTGCAAAACAGTGTAGACTCGTCAATGGCCATCAATCAAAAGTTATTGTTGTGATGCAATTTACAATCATTTATAATACACACAAACATACGTATGCAAAAGTGCAACTTTCTGTCTATGATTCAATCCAATGTAAAAGCTTACTTATATTGGTAGTTACTTAAGCTGCTTGTAATTCCGTGTAAGCCTTTGATACGCCTTATTGCTGTTTTACTTGTGGGTTCTTTTTGTAACATTATTCTTTTTAAAGGATAATATGGATTTGTAATTAAATAAAATAAATATTCTTTTCATTTCTATCATTCTTGACCCTGAAAAAATGTTGTTTCTTGCAGTAATTAAATTTTGGTAGCTATACCATCTGATTTTCAAAATTTTGCAATTGTTTTCTTGTAGTGTTCAAAACAAATTAATGATTATTTTGTCAAATTAATTCTCTAAAACGTGTAGTAATGAGAGTCATTTTATGATGAACCAATAAAACACTTTAGTCCTTAAACTGCCTGCGTAAGTAATTGTTTATTTCGTAAGTCACAAAGTAATCACTAAAGGAGCAGCGTGATGAATATGAGCTTGGTCATGTGCATTGAAAAAATGCACGTTGAGCTGTCTCTTGGTTAAGTTGATACGTCGATGATAAGTTGTGACGGATTTTTAATTATGTACAGAAGTACAATTATAAGAAGAATGATGGGCGGATGCAATCGAAGAGATGTTTTTTAGAGCTAATAGAAAGAGGGTGCTGCGCAAGGTCAGCAGGCGTTGAAAATGTCAAAAGAAATGGGGGGCGATGTTTTTCTTAATAATCTCAACAATTATTTATTCATTGCAGCTGAAAGATGATTTTTTGATTGGAGCGCTTAGAGTTGAAATAAGTGGTTTAGTTGGTAGAATATAATAAATTATTTGAATACAATTTTCGCCACTTGGTTCTGTCGCTATCTCTTTAAATATAATTACTTGTTTGAAACAAATCGAGTACATGTAGGAGTATAATGGGTTGATAACATTTACTTAGTTGCATGTATGATATATATATAATGTTAATTTCATTGAGTATATCGAATCTCCAAGGAGATAAACGGTGTATTTTGACCAGATTTCCTTCGTTAAGCGACAAGGAAACTGGAAATAATAAACGGCGGGGCACCGTTGTACTATTTATAACTGCAATGAACTACTTGTTCTTGTTAATCTTGTACGTATGAGCACCTATAATTGTTTAAACATTTAATTCTAAGAAGATAAGTACAAAGTTTCGAGCACTCCAACAGACACAATTAAGTAATGATGAAATGATGATTGAGGAAATATCATTATCCAATTTAAGGTACACTGATTTTTAGAGGCAATTTTGTCTGTCTTCCAAGGATTTGGCGCTAAGTATTATATAGCTCTAGAATGTAACTAGTAGAGACGCTCCACGCTGCGCCATCTATCGTAATTTCGTAGGCAGAATCTGGTCCTATCCTAAAGTATATATATGTATAATATCTTACGAAGATTCTAAGGGCACAATGAGGATTGCTATAAGACATGACGGTTTCTAAGGGCCTTCAAGGTGATTAAAACGGATGGATATGATTAACTATTTTAAAATATTCACGAAAGCATTTAATTTTTGGACAGGGTTTTGCCAGCTGGGGGAGAAGAGGGCAGAGTGTATCAGAACAGGAAAGGATTGTCGTTGAGTTGGAGGATTTGAATTGATTTTGCAACTCCTCAGAAACGATTAGCATACGAAGAGGAATAGCTTACAAGTTATTTCGAGGACATCAAATGTTTAAAACTTGTTACCGAGTAAAGCGTATAATATATTTGTAGTTAAGAACCTTCATACATTATACACGTCCCCGTTATGTGCTCTTATTGTCCTTCTCATCGAACCCTTGTGAAAGTCTTCGAGAGAAAATAGAGTGCTGCGGTTGGACAATATGTATTTTAATTTAATGGAATCCTTCGACCCTCTTAGTTTTGAACAACATTTCTTCGGACATTTGACGAAATGGTCCTGGTGGCTGTGCCAGAACCATTATTTAAGTACGACTATTTGGTAAATCAATTACCAACCCGTTAGTAAATGTATACACGCTAAACATACAGGGTTTAGCGTCATGCAGTTCCAATGGAGAAAGTTGGTACTACACTTCATGGAAGTGCAGATGAACTTTGAATTGATCTGCAATTCTAAAAATTACCCAATGTGATGACATGTATATAGTTTAGGTAGATTGTACAATCAAAGTGTATTTACAACTAGCCAAGTATCTTAGCGCCTCCCTTGTCTCAATTGTGACAATTCCTTAAATTAATTGAAGCTATACAAAATTCCCTTGTAGGGTCAACACGAATATATGTACTGTAATTAGTTTTCTGATTAGTTATTAGGCAGGGATAACCAGCACCCTGTGGTCTTGTTTGTTGTTATTAAATTACTAGAAGTAAGGTTAACTTGAATTATGGTTTTCGTAATTAATTACCGGTAGCATATAGTCGTACGATTCCAACAAGTTTCTCATGAATGTATAAAGTTACAATCTATCCATTTACTTTATTACGTGCAATGAATACTAGTAAGGGTTGCGCAATTAGTGATCGTCCAAAATTTAGGAGAAATACCATGTGATAATGTCAAACTATTAACCACGTCCACGTGAGAGCGTTTGACTTAATAGGGATGTAATTCTTTGCATTAGATTAATGGTTTTGCGGGATTATGATGATGATTTAGTAACAAGTGCTCTTCACGATTTCGTGGTGGCTTTAAATGTAACAATTAAATAAGCACTCCCCCACAGTTTTACTGCACAGAGCTTAAGTAAGATTAAACGTTAATAGACTATCAGTGCTAAAGTTTTTTAATCGCTCATCTCATTAATTAATCTAGATTAAGATGCTAGATCTAGTCTAGATTACATGCGCAACATCAGCATCAGCACATGTAAGTGCTGATGTTGCGAAGAATTAGTACAATGTTTATAATTCATAATTATTTTGCAAGACTTGCTTACACAAGAGGCAGGGTAGAGCTATGCTGGTTGTACCTACAGTATGTACGTAATGATGAATTTAAAGCTAATTTATTCCTAATACTTATTGCCGTCTTATAGGCTGTTAATTAGCACCTTTAAAGGCTGAATACTGCCTTTGTCTGTTACTACCTTTAAAGATTATGAAGGTTTTAAGCAAAGCACTAATTTATATCAATTATCAGTTTGTAAGGTGTCACGTTCAACTAATAATTAGTTTAATTTACGCTGACTGTTTATGACTAAAATTCCCCATGGTGGTAACTGATTAACATGGAAGATTTTAGCATGAAGGGGAAATTTACAATGGAAAAGCACAAGTGGATATTGCGAAATTTGTCTTGCTAAATGCTATGTATCTTGACACGAATTACCTATAATACGGAGAAGCATAACTTAAAAGCTAGTTAGCAAATCTGCTTAACCTATATGTTCGGGAGAGAGTGAATTTCATAACTATATCGATTGCCAACGCTTGGGAAATTTCGAGGACAGATTTTAAAATTCGGTTAAGGAATATCACTAAACTTTTAATTTTAAATGTACAGTTATTCTGTGTTATCATTCTGTGTTGTAAGTAAGTGAATATCTCAACGCTTCTTGGTTATTCATCCATTAGGCGCGGCAGGGACGTTGCATGTTGCGTTAGACGGGCAACTAACTGGATTGGTTAACGGTTGTACAATTCAAGTTAGTCCTAGTCAGTTAATTAAACAGCAATAAGTTTCTTTAGAACCCACGTACTGTACATGTCTTAAGAATCCAGTTATCTGGGAGTTTGGGAATATCTCTTACTATTTAAATAACCTTCTACCTATAGAGATTCTGTATTACTTTTCTTCCTTGAGTACGAAATATTGTTGGCATAGGGCGAAGTTTCACCTGGACTGTAAATGTAATTAATGTCAAGTGGATCAAGTTCTGTAAAAGTAGAGGGCAATACGGGGTTATTGATGATTCGAAGCTTTTAAATTGGATATCACTATTAATAATTAAAGATCTTAAAGGTGGTGAGGGTTAATTGGGTCGATGGATTTGGACAGAGACGTTTTGCTCAAGTTCTGTAGGCTCTTCTGCAATGGAATCTTCCTCTTCGACTCTTCTTCCAGGGGACGGTGTAGGAGGACAGGATGGGTTATTAAATGAATGGCTGGGACCGCCAGCGGTAGATTGTTGTTTCTGATTGTTTTTGCCAATGGAAACGATCTGGTTTCCATAAGTTACTGCGACATCAAAGCTTCCACCCGATAGCCTAGATGGCGAGAGAGAGCGGCGGTGGCCTTTGAACACTAGCCTGGTTCCTCCTGGAATTGTATGCTCGAGCGGGATTGGGCTGCCGCTGCCCCCACCGCTGTTATTCCCTGATCCTCCGGAATTGGGCATTTCAACCGGAGTGAGCTGTTGGGGAGTGTTGGAGAAGATTGTGAGTCCTGCAATGCTGGAATCACTAATGCTCACATCGCTCCGGCGTTCTCTCTCGGAATGATGATCCTGAAGAGGGAATAAATGTAGAGAAAGGATTGGTGGAAAGCAATTAATTTCATTTCCGGGCTTGTACAGGAAATGGAAAGGAGGAATGAAATTTTGATTCCATTACAGACGGGTTGAATTTACTCTCCATAGCACGACACAGCACAGGCAAGAAACAAATAACACAGAAGAGAACAAAGATTGAATTTAAACGTATGGAACGTACCGTTGTGTTAAAGAATCAGGGATGATGAGGATTCTGATGCGGGATAAAAAGAGAGACGGGTAATGGCGGGTATTTGTGTTTGCGAGCGAGCGAGGAAGTAATCAGAAATGGAAGCCATTCGAAGCGTTAGTATTTTTCCCGTTGGATACAATAACGAAAATGTATGCATGCAAATGGAATCATATAGAGTTAAAGGATCCAGAGCCGATGTTGCATTGGCTATTGGCTTAGTGTTGGAGAAAAAAAGTCAATGAAATGATACCGAATTACTAACATAAAATTACAAAAAGAGAAAGCATTCGAGAGAAAGTAGCAGAGAAACCAGAAGAGTAAGTAGGAGAGAGAGAGAGAGTCGGAAATAGACTCAGAGGAGAGAGATAATCAACTACAGAAAATGAGAGAGAAAGCGTGGATAGTGGGAGAAAGTACATGTAAGAATATACGGCGGTAAGAGCTAAGAGGCAAGGAGAAAAATGGTAGCAAATTTTTTACAGCCTGGTAGAAAAGTACTTTTAATCATGGCTCGGGCCAAGAGAATCACTTACAACAGGTTTAGCCTTTGTATCAAATATAGATGGACGCCGGCGGCCGGGATGATGGCCCAAATGTAAAAGATTGCCTACTTTGTTGAATACACCGTGGTGGTCCTTTTGAGCTACTCCTGCATGTGTGTAGCCGCCTGGGAGAGTTTGAGTGGACTTGGCTTTCTCGAGTGGTGGGTGCATTCGAGTGTAATGAGCTCGCCAAGCTCGCTGAATTGTCACTGCTGCATTATGCTGGATTTTCCAGACGCGCGTTGAAGAGATTATGTCCAGCAGCTTACGTGTTGGGAACTGTTTCCGGAATTTGTGCTCCATTTGCTCTTGCAACTGCGAATCAAACGTATGAAAGGCTTTAAAATTACCGGAGCGCAGAGAATAGAAGCACCTAAACGTGCCTACGCTTTGGCATGTGATATTTACAGACAATAAATTCCTTGCTGCATTCTACCAGATGCATATGGGGCAAAGATACGCGTCTGCACGATTGAAGTGCGTGTAGCATGAGAATCGGCTTGGATTACAAAACTGCTGGAGGCAATAGATGTCTCACCTTCCTAAATTCTTCGCTGTCATCAATGTGCCCCAAAACATGTTTGACCAAAGCGTGTAAAATATCCAAGCAATGGATCTTGTTGCCACGGGCAATAGGCAAATTGAATGCGACAATAGCGACAATGTTCGGTTTGGGTATTCCTAAAGGAGGGTCTAAGCTTGATAAAAATTCTGAAAGTTGCTCAAAACCAATGAACTGTGTAGCTTGTGGATCGTATCTGAAACAAAACAATACATTTGTGATTTGTGACTTTCTCCAACCATCACGGAGAGAGAAAATGGTTGTATATAGGTAGAAAGCATGAGAGCACTGGTTATTTCGATGTGGTTTGATTATATTGTATATACAGACCGATTGACAGGCTTACCGTGACCATCGAACATAAAACATTTCCAAGTCATCTTCAACAATTCCTACTTCCTCTTCACGATTAGCTTCGACAAAGTTTTCCAAAATAATGGCAATGTACATGTTTATTACAATCAGGTAGCTAATAATTAGATAGGAGACCATATACGCGATGGCTACTCCAACGTTGGCGCATTCTGCTTCATCAGGACCTCCGCATTTAACTTTTCGATACGTTCCACAGACTGGAGTCTCATTTGTCATTGCATCCAAAACATCGTTCCATCCTGCGGCTGTCATTATCCTGTAATTCGAGTTAATTCCATAGCAAGGTTAGACAAAAGTTTAATGAATCCAGCTAGAGGGAAGTAGGGTAGAGAATTTAGGTGAGTTGTTATGTACGAAATATGGAAATTACTCACCTAAGAAGCATGAGACAACTTCGCAGAAAGGTATCGAAATTGAAGAGCTCGTCAATTGCAGAATTTTTCGCAATACGTCCAAAGAGCGCCATTCCGAGAATGGCGTAGATGAATGTTATGAGAGCTAGAAGGGCACCAATGTTGAAGAGAGCAGGTAAGCTGACTATGAGCGCAAAAAGTAATTTCCGAATCCCCTTTGCGGCCTACAAAAGAAGAAAACAAACGAGGGAAGGATGTAGATTTAGTGAATTACCGGGAAAAAGCACTTGGGAAATTTATGGGTCTACAGAGGCCCTTTTAAGGGGAGCCTAAAAGTATATAAGCATTGTAATGCCTTTGCTGTACTGCATGCTTATAGTTACGACATGAATAGAAGTAGTAAAGTATTGGCGTGGTGAACCTACTTTAATTAAACGAAGGACTCTTCCGATACGGAAAACGCGAACGATACGAAGCATTGTAGGAGGTATGGGGAAACCGTAGGCTAAATCTCCAACTGCAAGGTCGAAACATGATGCTATCACAAGAATAAAGTCGAAAAGGTTCCAGGGAACGGTGAAATAATATTGGCGAAGTCCAATTATCTTAACTATTGCCTCTGTGAACAAATAGAATTCATACATTTAGATAAACTGGATGGGGAAATGGTGGAGTATAAATGTTATCGGTCCGTTGACGGATTTGTGCAAAGAGGAAGTCAAAATTGCGGATACTTACCAAGTCCGTAAATTGTTGTGAAGAATGAATTGAATCCAGATAAAATATGAACGTAGATTTGTCGTTGATTGTGATGCTCAAATGCCATTATCACCATATTCAAAAATATCATTACGAATATTGCAATTTCGAACCTGTAAAAGAGCCAAGCACAAATTAGGTTAGATGCATCATAATGGGGCAGAGAACATACGGCTTTGATTGGAAACAACTGCAGGAAAATCTTACGGTATGGAAAGTAGAGAAAAGGTAGAGGTACAAGTAAATTTCAGCACTTACCTCCGTGACATGGCAATGTCATAGAATAGTGAAAGAAAACTGTTGGAGGGTCTCTTGATAACCTTTCTCGGCTTCTTTCTCCCAAGCTTTTTCATGGCAGTGTAGTAATGTCGTTGACTCGGAGTTAACAGCACTTCTAACAAGTTACCCTCGTACTAGAAACAAGATTATAGTCACAAAACTTGAATTTGTTCACGGTGTTGTAAATAAACAAAAATTTTAGTTTCATTCATAACAATAATCAGAAAATTATTCCGGTCAAGTTACAAAATTCAAGAGTATACAGTATAGTTGTGCTGTTACTCACTGTTTGAGAAAATGCATACATGCTTAACGCCAATGATGACATAAAGTCAATGTACTGACCTTTTTCTTCAGTCTGTTGAAATTATCGATAATAACACCGATAAATAGATTGAGTGTGAAAAAGGATCCGAAGACGATGAAAATAACAAAGAACAAATAATAGCTGAGGGAATGATCTCTCTCCGGTTGTCGGTCTACTTCCGTTGAGTCCACAGCAGCCCTCATAGCTTCGATCCATCCTTCAAAAGTGGCCTGTCATGTACACAAAATGTGTTTTACTTTCCCAGTTTTCCTCGTTTCTCTTCTATACTTACTTTCGCCAGGGTGACTTTCTCCATTGTCTGGTGCTACTTTCACTGTAGGCAGTGCAAGTGCAAAGCTTGCTGGAGCATTATGAAAGCTGCCGGAAATTACTTACCACTTGAAAAAGAGTCAGATATCCTTGGAGGACGTTGTCAAAATTAGGTTGCGTATTTATCCAAGACCATTGGGCAGTGTTATTGCAGCACTCTGCTTTTGTCCTCACCATCTGAAGGGAAAAAAGAAGGAGGGCGTCAAGGAGGGACTGACAGTCCCGGACTGTATGGCTTTAGGAAGCAGCATTAGTTCTAGTCCTTGTAAACATAACAGCGTTTACAAGAAAGTACACACTCAGGCTCAGGGCTCAGTGCTTTCTCTGCGGAGCCTGGTGGCTCTTGCCTAGTGTAGCTCTTGGAAAGCTTTTGACTTTTAGTTAGCTCATCCCTTTTGATTTTCATGAGACATTTTTACTTACCTCATGCGACAATATTTCGCCACTTTCGTTGTCAACACACTTGTAAAATTTTCCCTTGAAGAATTGAACCCCCATGATGGAGAATATGAGCCAGAATAGGAGACAAACGAGCAATACGTTGAAGATGGATGGAATAGCAAACATGAGAGCATTGACCACAATCTGGGAATAATAAAATACCGTGCGTTAAATACATAAAGGCTATTACTGACAAGTTAGGAACTCATTGAAGCGCAAGTAATGTGAAGAGTGAAGAGGACAAGAGAAGAGGAGAAAGCTGTGAGCTAAGAGAACTACTTTGCTCTTGGCTGACAGGCTTTCTCTTGTGATTCTCTGATGGAGGAGATTTTTTCCGGGTTTGAGGATGGAGAAGGTAGAGAAAGTATAGAAGAGGGTAAGGAAAATCAGCGGATGCTTGATGTCTCTGCCTGACTCTTGTCTTGGCTTTTTGGGATTTCGTTAGCCCCAGGGACACATGTCATAAAATCCTGGATGTCCTTGGTCAAGCTATGAAAATTTGATCAAAAAGTGAAAAAAAACAAGTACTTACTTTCATCCCTTGCCACCGGGAAATAGCACGTAGTGGACGAAGGGCTCTGAGAGTTCGTAATGCTTTTAGAGCTGCCCATTTGCTTGACCCTGCGATACTGGCTGGAGCATTGCCATAACGTTGAGTTAGCTCTACCTCCAGTGTTATTAGGCTGACCTGGAAAACGTCATTAAGAGAGTCTCGCTAGACTAATCTCGTTTGTCATAAGGAGGAGCCACACATGGCGCCCCTGATCCTTTGCCACCGAAGAGGTTTAGACACATGCTCCTCTTTGTTTTGATACCCAAGTGTTGTGGGTTGTTGTGAAGGGTGGGCGAAACAAGGATGAGGAGACAGGGACAAGAACAGGTTTTAGAGGAAAGACTTTACGGCCATCTCATGCAAACTTACAGCGACAATAAAAAAGTCGAGAATCGTCCAGGAGGTTGTGAAATACTTCCAGAGTCCAAGAGCAAACCACTTGAGAAGCATTTCGATAACGAAAATACAAGTGAAGGCTGTGTTGAGATAAAACAATGCTTCTTGAACGTCCTTCTTCTCGTCCAAGTACACGTCTTCGAAGCACAATGTTATACTTGATGCAAATATGAGCGCGAGGATGACCCATTCAAAGACGGGATTAGAGACAATTTTGACAGCCATTGCTCTTGCGCTGTCCCAACGCTGCCATTGTCGACGCCGGAGGATGTTGCAACAGCAACAGTTCATATGCCAGCACCGATTTGGAATGCAGGGATTTATGACACTCGGATCAGGGATTTCAGCGTGACTTGTAGACTGTGAACATGAATCAAAAGCGGATTAGACACGGAAATAACAGAAGATAGGGCCAGACATCATGGTCACAAGTCGTAATTGTTGCTGATTGTTTTGTGAAAAGAGAGAATTCTAAAAAGACATCTAGACACTAGAAGACTACTACTAGAGACTGGAGAAAAAGAAGAAGAGAGAGCAGAGTAATCAAGTAGTGAGGCTGTACAGATTACTATTGAACGATGGGCTACGGTTACGAGATGTACAACATTCGTTGTAGATAATTCAGTTAATGACAAAAACAATTCATCATAAACATTCGAACAGAGACAGTCGACAATACAGCCAGACGACACTATAACTTTGGTTGCGAGAAAGAGAGAGAAACCATTGGTATTTACACATATTTGTGAATACATTTTGCGGCACTTTAGCAGTCAACAAGATTAAGGAGACGTGATGATGAACAAATGGCGAAAGTTGGTGACAGTGAACAAGTGATTAGTTGTGATATGAATAAAAATAAAAGCAAAGTTTTAATTATATTAAACTACTTAGCTTAATCTGTGTGATGATGCATGATGCTTGCCGCATTATATATTCACTACTGCTTGCTTCAGCAATCTTGCTAAAGGTGGTTGCTAACTGTGCTTAGTTCTAATACTCATTATTGCATCTACGGTATATATAAATACTTGCAGCAAATGCGTTGCACAATTTGTTCTTAGTTGCATTAAAAGTTAGTTAATTTCATATTTGGCGTAAATTAACGAAAGAAGGTATGTGATATTTCTACTTTTCTACTTATGTGCAAGAGTGGCATTAAGTGAACTTTTGGCCACAAGGGAAATTTTTTATTAGCATAGCCGCTGCTAAGGGAGTAAATGGAAATGCTTCGAGCTACTGCTTATAAGTGTAACTTTTGTGATCGCTGTAGGGGGCTAGTAGTAGGGAGGGGTTGCAGAAGTCCCTGGTGAGCATTTTCTGGATAGAGTACACTGACTAAAAGGAGAGAAAGTAGGAGAAAGTACATGTCTACTAATATTACTTTGGTTGTTAAAGAAAGGCCTATTTTAGACTAACCGTTGAGAGCCATAGTGAAAATATTTACACTGGAATTATTTTACAAACAGTGTCACAAAGTAACCCCATGTTAGAGAGAACCTGACAAAGGCTGCATTGTGAAGATGAGTAAGAGTTTTGGAAGATTTCTACGATCATTTATTTTAAGTGAAAGCCACGGGTGAAAGTTACTAAACAAATTTACTTTTCGCTCCTCTGTCCAGTGTCAATTTTCAGGGCGAGGATTTAGGAGGTTGCTCAAAAATAATATGGGTGCGAAAGTTTATGAATTCTTGAGGTTATTGTAGTGCTGGCATAAAAAAACTGACGAGTGGGGAAAGGTGGAGAGAGTTGTGACAAATTGATAAAAGGAACATGCCATTTTATAGGCGGATCATGAAGTTCTATATGCTTGGTAACGGAGGGCCATTTTACAATATTTATATCAGCGTACGACAAATATGGTGTACGTACATACATTCAAATATACACACTACGCTATAAGGCAGAAAGAGTACTAATACAGAGCGTGTGTTTTAGTAAGTATTTTTGCACAAGTGTTTTTGCAAAAAAGAGAAAGTACAGAGGACAGAGAAATAGAGGATGTGAGATTCAAGTGTATACAGTGTTAAGTATGTATACGGTAGTAAGTTGTAGATTACTGTATATAATGAAGTAAAATTTGCAAAACTTACATCAGCATGACCTAAGCCAAACGCACTACTTCTTCTGGTAAGAGAATTTTCCTTGAGTGCATCCTTAAATGCAACATCCTGCTTCTCTTTTAAATTGGCTCTCTCAATGACTTTCTCTGCGACCGCTTTTCTATTCATTATTATCACTTTCCTCACTACTTTCGCGAAACGCGCTCTTCCCTTGTGAATCTGCATTCCCATTTCCAAAAACCCGGACGGAATCATTAGTTTTATCCATAGTGTCAAAATAAATTGAAACTTAAATAAACGAATTCTTTCAACACGTTTTCTCAAATTAATCCAGATTAATCCATTCATCAAATTATTCTCAGCATGTTTTATACAAAGTAGAGACGAACATGTGAAGTCTTTGACTGCACAAGACTTACCTCAGTGTTATCCGCTGGAACGTCCAATGCACCCAGAGCGGAAATAGAAGATACCGTCTCGTCGATTTCAACGCTAGCATTGCTTCCTCGACGATTTTTTGACACGCTTCGCTTTGTCAACAGCATCCCCACAATCTTCTTCAAGTTATCCGTCTTGCCAGATGCTACTAACTCTTTCTACAAGTTTTATAAATACAGAAAGATCAGCATGAAAACATGTTTGCCCGCTACTTTAACTCGACTTTCACCAGTGGCAATCTAATCCATTATCGCTATAGTATAGAGTCAGAACCGCATGGCAATCGTTTCCGTCGGCTTTCATGAATACTAAACCATTCAACCATCTCTGTCATAATGACTAGCTGTATGTGAAGCATAGATTCAATATATCTGCCATCTGACCCACCACACCAAACATATTTGTTGAATTTAAGCTATAGAAAACAAAATCTCACGGATCCTTCCTCAATTTTCATATTCTTGGGAATATGTATACTTTCTGAGCATATTGATAACTCTTCCATGGGATGATCTCATCAACAAATTTATCTACGAGCATTGCGCTGGAGCTATGCTATAATAAAGTATCATGGCTTTCTCCAATTGAGTATTGAATTGAATCATACCATCTTCTAATGAATTCAAGACCCACTTTGGTTCCTACGGATCAGATAGAGTAACTTGTGCCTCCCACCTGCTGTCCTCTTCCTCTTTTTGACGAAATGTTATCACTGAATTGTAAGTTTTCACAACGTAAAATCCTTTCACCAGTTACTGTTTCTGTTGGCTTGTTCAATACATGCATTGGTAAAAGAAAAGTGCAGCTTATGCTGGGTTCCACTCTGCTAGATTTTTGTCATGAAATTAAAATGCAGTGTTTTTCTAAAGAGAAAACTAGGTTAGGAGGCTAGGGTGTACTTTGGTTCTTGATATTTGCATTGAGATTAATGTAGGCAGGGCAGAATGTTAATTAAACGGCTCAGTAATGCACATCACGTGTGGAGGATTGCATGTTCTAATCCAAGGTATATATGTACGAGTTTTAACAAGTTAAGCTATGCAAATTATATATGCCGATAGCATATATGTTAAACGAATACTGTACATACGCGGAGTAAGCTCGTGGGAATGTGGTTGAATTGTAGTAATTGTTTTGCTATTTTTGCATACCTCTCGTTGGGCGTTGAGTTCCTCTGTGTCAAAGCTGTTGAGAAGGAGAGCCAAGAAAAGGTTGAGTACGATAAAGTTGCCCACAACAAGGATTGGTAGGAAGATGAAAAAGCATTTGTACTGTTTTGCAGTTTTGAAGAAACCACAACGGAGAACATGAGGAAGAAAAAAAACGATTACATACCTTCTTGCTCAAATAGTTATATCCTGAAAGATTACATCTAGACTGGGAGTTGGAGCAAAAATGCACGGTAGGGTAAAACCGACTTGAATGATCGTGGTGTACCACAAGAAACCAAACATTCTCCCATCCAGCCATCCAAGGAAAGTTTTTCTCTCTCAACCCTCTGCTTTTTACACGGATGAAAATGCTCTTACCTTGGTTCCCACTTTATAAATCTTTCCAGCAAGAACGTAGGTGGGTACTGTAAGGGAAATGCGAGAGGGTGGTTCTGCTACGCTACGCTTTAAGGCTTGCTTGGTTAACATTGTAAGTCAAATATGGTGAATGGATGCAGGCTGAAAAGGAGCTATTCCATTTGTTGAAGCGGGTAGAAAAAAACAGTTCTAGGCTAGGGAATCTGAGACGGAAGTGATGTTGTTAGAGTGGTTGGATGGGAATATATTTGGAGGGTGTGGGATGTTGGGAGAAAGCAACTTTCACTCCAACTGCTCTGCTGTTCTACTTTGTCAGTATGAATTATTTAAATTTAACCGCACATTATCATTGAATTTTAGCACTACCGTTATGCATTCGAGCAAATCTGTGGGGATGAATGCATACCCGGTGGTTGCTTCTTCTTGTTCAGATTTACTAACCCGGATAGGTGGGAACCGGACGGCTGTGCCACAGTGGCAGCTTGAGATATTTCTTAGCAAGCGACATGACTCTCTCATATTTACGTCCGCTAAATTTCCATTGCTGATGGAGGGGAAAGAGTAGAGAGGAACCCAGGCTGGTTTTAATTTGCATTAGGATCAAATTGCAGTGTGCTTAGCTAATTCATTTTAGCTGGGCCAACATAAGTTAGAAAACCAAACGGGGAAAGTGTGGGAAACCCTGTCCCAGGTTAAAGAGTCACAGGGGGTAAAGTTGCACATTGAATTTTTAAAAGGATTAAAGATAGTAAATAAATTGATTACTTCGTGATTTTTGGCAGATGTGGCTTGTAAACAGTCCCAGAGAGGCTCGATCCATTCACCACAAAGCACTCGGAAGACCATCATGAAGGCATACCAGAAATTTTGGAAATTCCATCTGTGCAAGAGTGAAATCAACAGAGATATTCAAAATTACATCACACCTGAGAGCTTAAGGAACTAAACTAAACTGGAAAAATCCAAATTTTTACTCACCGTGGGAAATGATCTTCGTTATCAATTGCTCGAAAAGCAGCTCGCGTGTAGTAATCTCCTACTACTTGTAAACCCAGGACAGCAAATATATAAAGTACAATTACAAGGACCAGAGTCAAATTTCCCAATGCTCCGAACGTGGAAAAAATAATGTTGAGCAGAACTTTCATTGTTATCCAGCTTTGCGCCAATTTGAACACTCGTAACTGTAAATGAATCCACAATTAGTGACACTATACGAAGTATATCAATTCAGTCAGGTATACGTCACTCAAAAAAAGGTGCCACGCTTCAAACTTAGATTTTATGGTGGCAAATGTAACTAGAAGAATCTTACGCAGCTGTAAAATAATTATTTTGTAGTGCGTTGCATTCTTATTTTTCTAAAAACTTTTATAAAAGAAATTGAAAAGTACGATTCTTCGTTTACTTTAATTCAATCGCATATTTAGTCCAACAATATTTGTTGTTCAGTACTTATAAATTATCAAGAAGACTAACGGGAATGGATTGGCAAGAATCGCTTCGTATTGTAGGGTTTTCGGTCGGATTATCCAATGGCTGGTATATAACGTTTTATCCCGTTTAGCAGTTTGTTGGGCCACACATAATCTCCCTCACAGGCTGTTATACAGAAGTACCTGAGAACATCCTGGACCAATAGTCTAGTTCGAGTAGTCGAGTTATTCAAGCCATGTTGCATAGCTAGTGCACTGCGTAGCTACACTTCCAGTACATGTTATACACGTCATGGAAAGGGGTATGTGTGTTGGATTTAAGCTTACGATGATATCAATTTTTTCACTCTAGGTTAACTTTCATTTTTCGCTTTAGGACTGTTTGCCAGGCTACATTTGCCACCCCTCACCATAAATGCGATTTTCTTGACTACTGACTTACTAATCTCATTCCTCGAATGACGTTGAGCTTGATGTTGAAGGAGTCCATGCAAGCGTCGACGACACTTAGCATGACGATGAATAAATCAAAGAGATTCCAGCTCCCACGAAAATATTCTCTCTGGAGGGCACATATCTTTATTATCGCTTCCAGGACGAATATGGTCGTAAAAAGCTGGAATATTAAATGTTTGTGAAGATTCTCTCATAAGTAAGTCAACAAGTTGTAAAACAACAAAAGCATCCAAGTCAATCCCAATTTCATGAAGATTCGCAGTAATGAACTCACATGATTCCCAATTTCCAGGACGCTGTCCATCCAGAGGGGTTGGTCATGATGTTCACTAGCCAGGAGTATGGTATTAGCAATAATTGTCGTTGTAATGAGCATTTCGAATGACCAGTGGGTGACAACGGGTGTCAAAGCTCGGTTCATGCTTCTGAGAAGACGCTGTTTACATGTAGGCCGGAGTACCTGCTTATTTAACGGAGATCCTGCTGAAAAAGTAAATAAGAGATTACTGACATAACAGTCACAGAAACAAGGGAAAATGTCAATCTAAATTCATTCTCACTTGATATCATGGGAATAATATGCTGTCTGGCATTGTATTCGTCCTGCGAATTGAAATTATGGAACTTTCTCAGGTGATAAATCGTTAAATAGTATTTGGGCATTTAGTGAAAACACCATCGGTCCGTATTAATGCATGGATGATGTAATCCGCAAATGTTGAATAGCTTACCTGAGTCAATGACAATCTGTGCGGTGAGGAGGCGGGACTAGGAATAATACTAGGAGACTGTAGATTCAATGATTCTCGAGCGGAAGCTGTAGGGAAAAGATAGAAATGTGAGGGAATGAGAGGAGAGGAAGGGGTGCAAGGAGGGTTTCTAGGGACGAGAATATCGACAGGCGAACCTGTGGGGGAAGATCTGTGATTACCATCAATGCTCGTCTCCTTCAGCTTCCCTGCTTCCAAGGACATTCGCCTCCCGATAAGGGTCATTATTGCTTCGTGCAAGCTTGGCCGTTTCCTAGCATCTCCGTCAGGTCCAAAACCTTCAGGTGATTGAAAATCGTCGATGGGCGTGTCTAAGTAGAAATTATTAGAAGCGTCACCAACAAGACTACCTTCGACAACAGAATCCACTACACAGGAGCTAACTTTAATGCCTCCTCCACTCCCCTTTTTCCCACTTATTTTAGCAATGCGAACTTTTGGAACTTCTGTAGTACACTCAAGGGCAAATTTCACATCACTCGGCTTGGATTTATTGCCCGTGCCGGTTATGATGGTGGTGGTCATTGTAGTCGTGGGATACATGTCAGTAGAGCAGCCGTCAATACTGCTGCTTCCGGCACTGTAGCAACCCGGCTGGAGGAAACTATCACCGTTTCCTCCAAGCATGACGACACCACTCTCATACACGGTAGTCTCATCACATATACTCGCCGTTGCACTCTTTATGTTGGGCGTGCCAGGCCCGGTTGTAGTCCCGCTACGCAGACCCGTACCAAAATTAGCAGTTAGATGATTTTTTCGTCGTATCGCACGCCGAGGCTTACGTTTAGCTAAAGAAGAGTTGCGTAACGTCCGAGCTATCATTTCTCTCTCTGAAGCTGTTCTCTTCCTATAAAATGTCATCACAGTCACATTTAATTTCTTTGGATCCTCGAAGCTGAAGGTTGAAGAAGAGCGGTGCAAACTTAGTTTCTGGTGCTTCGTTAAAGGAATCTGCAAAGATAAATGAATAATTGAGTTGACAAGCTACGTCAAAATAAATCCGGTGGCACATTCCTCATATTTTCTAGCTTCTGAGGCAATTTAATCAAAGTTCTGGCAACTCTCTCATATCCTATGGCTCCCTCTGGTAAGATGAGGATGAATTGAAGGAGATAGGTGGGAGAAAACGAAGCGTGGATGCAAATATTCGCTGTATTAATCTCTTGGAAAAGGAACAATCGCAAATTCTGCAAAAGAAAGCAAATTCGGAGAGAGCAACGTAAAACTTAAAGGAGCATACACTTTTGACTTTGCGAAGAAAAGCTGAGTAGACTGCATTGATTGAAAAGAAGCGAAACAATTTAAAATCCCAGCAATGGTTATAACGATAAGGGGGATTTTGTAAAGTTTTAAGAATTCTAAGGTTGTGTTTTAAGTAAGTTATTGTATGTATTTGCAAAAACGGGGCAAAAATCAGTATCATATTGAAAGTAGAGTGATAAAGAACAAAAGCTATGAAATCCCTGGAGGAAAAGGGTTTGATTTAAGTCATGTTAGGGCTTGTTACATATTGCGGTTATGGAGAGAGGAGGAGAAAGTAAGCTTTTTTGTGCTGTAATTCCGATGAGATTTCTTGCCAGTGTGGCATAAAGGCTAAGGGAATGTGAAATAGAATCAAGTGTAGAGAGTGTAGACATGATGATCTGTGTGCATAGCCTGCGGCCTTGTCACAATGAGGGTTAATTAAGATTTCAGTTTGATACAAGAGGCTGCAGAGAAACTGGGACTGTTGGCTGGGAGTAAAGTAAACGACGGGGAGAGCTTATTTTAGATGAGGAGGCGGGACTAGTTGAAGAGCAGTTTGTTCTTGTATTTTAGCTTGCTTTCTTGTACTCTGCACCAGTTATGCTGAGAATAGGAGCTGAAACGTCTTAAACGGGTGAAAAAATCAATACAATTTCCGTGCTCATAAAATAAACATTAGCTAGAATGGGACGGAGCTCTTTATAAATTCTGGGCTGAAGCCACGGAATGGAATCGTTAGAAAAGGACCAAGAAAAGGCAAGGACGCAAAAAGAATATAGCTCCCGGTAAGAAATACTCAATCTAAAATCCGGCTAGTTCGCTCCCGTCCTACCTTCTATACCTTCTTTCGTTCTTGTTCTCAAATTTCTTTCCCTGCTTACATAGCTTTCTCCAGCTTTCCCTGCCCAGAGATAAGGTGTGTTCTACAGAGCGGATTGCGTTTCCTAACTCTTCTTGGCTTTCACTCCTAAAGTTATGTACATTCTTGCCCACAGTCTTTATTCGTGTCAACGAGGTGATGTGAACCTAATAATATTATTAGCCGTAGCAGTGCCTTGCGGTTAACTCAAAATATGGACAACGTATGTAAATTTTATATTCAACCACCTACGTACAAATAACCCTGTGAATGTCTTCTGGAAGAGGATTCGATTGGCGGGCGGTACATGTTGACCGGATCGTTACTTCTGGTCTGAATGAAGTAGCATATTCGCAACACGTATTGATGCACCAAACATCTCGCAGGCAAGATGCATAAAGGAACGCTTCTCATGTAATACCAGAATAGACAAGGTCGTATTCCTAGACATTGTGCTTATATATCTCTGGCAGCGGCAGCAGTGAGAAACGTGCATGCAATGTATTTTCAGGGTGATACCTGCCGTGGTAGCGGTTCGACATGAATCAAAAAAATGAACTGGAACAATCGGAGATTCTGGAACCATGAGAGAAAGCAACAAAAGAAATCGATATGATTGATAAGCCCGGTGAGAGAGACCTACATTCTCAGGTAGTATATATAATGCGTATGCATCAAAAAGTATGTGTATCCTTGCGAAATTCAACGCCTTGGGCTTTCCATGTAAATGAGGGAGTTCTGGAGATAGCAGCAATCGAAATTTCTTCATCTATAGTTCCAAATTTCTAATGCGCAAAAATTTATGGATTTGATGGCGTCAAAGCTCCCACATGCCCCATTCCTATATTTCGGCATTCTCCCAATTTCTAAAATACTACTTGTAGCAGCTAACTACACTGCATTCCACCATACCAAAAATATCACACTTTATTTTCAAAAAATAAAACTTTTCGCAAAAGCTTGTCGCCATATTTCGCAAGTTTGTGTTTTCAAATGGAATTTTCATAAAATCACGACATTTTATGATCGCATGGGTGTACTTGGAAGTTGAGTTGGATACTTTGGTGCTTGTGCATACGCGAAAACGTACTACATGTGATGAGAACGAAAAAATTAAAGCATTTAATCAGCCGCTCATTTTGAATTTCTCCCTTGAGAAGGGTGACCCTGCTTAATAGCGTTGTGTTTATTATCAACATGCAATTGTTGGAAAGCCTACTTTCTCCACGCTTTTACATGGAAGAAAGGAATCATCAGCTCTATGATAAACCAAGCACACCTAATATATCAACCAACGTTTCCTCTTCCGCCTACCAAAAGCCTCGGCTGAAAATAGTGAATGGATGCTGGAGAAAGTAAAATTCTGAAAGTATCAGGATGTGCGAAGAAGTGCTTTTATCTAGATGAGATACTGACGTCATACCTACCTCTCATATGCACGATATATAGTGTTTATTCACACCACAACCCAATCCACCGCAGCATCCCTAATGATTATCTGGTAAACTAACTACGTCTAATGATTAGGAGGACATGCCTGCCGTCGCCCTCCTATCTCGTTTTGGGCTACTTTCTAACACAAAGTGACACTCAAAGCCAGCACACGTAGTAGGATGTAATCTGTTGTCGGAAGAAGGGAAACTAGAAAATACCGCATAGGGGAAAGGAACTATATGTTGTAAGCTTGGGGTTGCTAATGCCATTTTGCTTTCCTCTTGTTGCCTGCAAAGTTGGAGAAAGCTCCAACTTTCTCCACATCGTCTTCTCCTTCTCCTGTCTTCTCTGAGTCTAACTAATTCCGGCAAACTTTCACTTCGAATCATGTGAAACCACTATAAATTCAATTAAAACTAGGTTAAATGATTACACGTTCAGTTAATTCTTTCTACAAGTGCTCTAGATGGAAGCCAGAAGCTAAGCTGAGCTTTACTTTCCCTCCACTCTTCAGTCACTCCATCCTGCATGCTCAGGTTCCAGCTTTCACTAATTTCCAATAAATTTCACTTAAGTCTAACAAAATTTAATTTTCTCTTTAACACTTTCTCTCCATGTAAGGCCTAACCTACTACGTCCCTTATGGACTAGTTCCATGAAATTCGCTGAACAAAATGCCTTTCACTCAACGGGCTGTTTGTACTTATACTTATGCCCCATTTGGTGGTTTACAAAAAATATGGTATGCTGTACGGAGTATCGGAAATGATGAAGAATTTGATCCTAGAAGAAAGTTACTCAAAGCAGATGGAAACAATCCATCAAATTCTATTTTCTCATGAGCTTATCCGTGAAATTAGAAGACAAACTGTGCAGGACTGCGTATATAGTTGACGCGATAAATTAAATGTAAGCCTAAATATGAGAAAAGCTTGGCAATAAATTAAAGTTCGCTTTCACCACTACCGCAATACTTTGAACATACATGAGCCGACAAGAATTTTCGGTCCCATAATCTTGTCCTTGTGGTTCATAAGGCGGGTGATTACTCCATGGTGAGTTTTATAGGTTGTTAGATTAGATTCATAAGCTACAAATGATTGCAATCTCGTCGACAAGTATGACTGTATGCTGGACGGTTGACGAGCTTACGTTATGTTCGCTAACATGGAAAAACAGGATCAGCCGAAATGCATTAGAATCGTATCAAATCTTGTGTACATGATTCTCACCAAGCTTCATGACATGTATTTTAGGAAAATGGATAAGAAGTAGCCCTTATTATTACTACTTTCAATTTATATGGGGAGGATGAATTTCCAGTTGGGCAGAATTTGGTTCTGTTTCACTTATCGTTCCATTTGATGACATGATCCACCCATATGATCGAAACATTTGTGAATTTAAGTGTTTCAGCGGCGAAAAATCCAAACTTTCCAGATTTTTCGGTATTAAATGCGTGTGTAACGTATACTATTCCAATTTAAATCCATGAGAAAATTTGATCGCTTGGGAGATGATTAGTATGAATTCTAACGACGATTTCTCCAGATAGAACTGCGGTGTGTATGGTTAAGTTTGAATTGACTTTGATTGACTTGACAAAATTAAGCGTAAGGCTCATAATTATGAATTTCCCAGTACTCCTCGGTTTTTAGATGGAAAAATTTACTGGAATATAATGAAACCGAGTAAGCAGTTTTTAATATTACCGCTATGCAACGTTGATACGTTAATTGATTGAAGCTGCAGAGGGCATGTTTTTATGTAGCAGGTCGAATTTGTAGTGGTGCTGAATATGCTCGTGTCTGAGCTGCGGAAGTCAATGAAGAGTGTTACATTGAGTCGGGACGCAGATGTGCACAACCCGGACAATTTTGGGGTCGGGTGAAGGGTTAGAGTGGTTGAAAGTGATACTCGTTCCAGTTTTTGCTGGTTGCCGTAATAGAGATGGGAATTCCCCGTAGGGAAGAAGAAGCGGGTAGGGACGGAGAAAGTAAAAGCTAGCGGCATACGTCACTGGAAGACTGGAAGTCAAGGCAGAGAGGATGAAGGATGAGACATATGCAAGAAGAATGTTATGTAGAAAATGTAAAGTTGGTTGCTTCCTTTCTCCTCCTCCTCTTCTCCTAGAATATGGCTAAAGAAAAGCCGGGTTTCCAGTTTCGGCTAAAATAAGTAAGGAAATACTAGTGGGGATGCGGATCTTGAGGCAAATACTACTTGGTCGGAGAAAGTAGCTGCTAGCTTTCTCTTGCAGCCCCTTATTGCTTTATGTTGGGAGGAAAAGGGGGAAGGGTGGGAAAGGTAGATAAAGAAAGGAAGATGGGGGAGATGGATGGAGTGCGTTTCGTGCAGAGGGTAATATTTTTTTCAGTTTCTTATAATGGTACTTGGCCTTGTTTGCCTTTCCCATCAGAGACATTTTACGCCCCATGTAAATATACAGCTACCTCATACTCCCTTGCTAATGCAACTATGTATCAATTTTCCTTCTCCACCTCCAACTCTATGCTAGCTTGAGAGGAAGCACTCGGAAATCGGAATATATGCTCTCGCATTTTGCAACAAAGTCCTCTTCTACTAGCCTTTCTCCATCTCTTCTCCTCAACTTGAGGTACCTCCTTGCGTACTTCCCCTTGTACTTGTATCAATTTTTCATTGTGAGTCGCATTTTAGTTGCATATACACAGTTTTCTAGTCTGCTCTAAATGTCTCCAGCCTATGATTCCGCTAAGCGGGGACATGTGCTTAGTTTGGTTGATAAAGTTTACAGAGTCTTTAGGAGAGTAGCAAGGAGGAGCTTGATCCGCTCAACCGGTTGTCGTATCTGCTAAATTTATTCTGCGAATTCTATGGGTCCCCTACCATCCACGTTAGGTTGACTGACTTTGTTGCTTTTTCAGGGCCCAGAAGTAGGATTGAGCGAGGCAGTCAAGCCTAAGCCTCTGGACCAGGAGAAAACGATGCGCTTCAGTTGACGTTCCCGAAGTCCTGAAGCAGACAGCCGAATGTAGACAAGATTACTAGATACAGGAGAAAATGGTCGAAAACTCTGCAGACGTTCCTGACTATTCCTCCATACAAATACGAGAAAGCAACCAGACAAGAGAATTGGGAGGGAGAGAAAGAATTGCTTGAATGTGTACCAAATGGGTTTTCTCTGGGACCCAAAACTCAAAAAGTCAACCTTATCCGTCATAGATAGAATTGAAAAGTCTTAAACATTGGCTTTTTTCATTCGTATTAACTAGGAAAGCTTTAACGCGGTTCACATGACAGAGAATAGGGAGCAGACAGGATGGTATGTCAGAAAGTAACTAAGAATGGAAAGCAGTTGTTTTGAAACGGAATCAAGTTTGAAGTAGAAGTACAATGTGAGCACACCCATCAGTTTCATTCAACGACAGTCGAGTCATTACGCACAATTCAATTCAATCAGAAAAGGCACTTTGATGTAGATCCCAATGGTTCTTGTTCATGATGTTTCCATGTAAATAGATTTAAGAGGACAGAATGCTGAAGAGGAGACTTGTCCAGATTTTTCAAAAAGTACATCAAGTGGGCGGGTAGTTTTAGAATGAACGATATACAGAGTGAGCATTCAAAACGAGATACAAGCTCTGTTTTTGTAAGTATCGGGAAAACGAGTGGGTTATTTATGCGAGCCCGTGGGGATATCAGGTTCTAGGTTAAAGTCGGCAGTCTATCTTGTGTAATCAATGATACATGGGGACTTTCCCCACTATATGAAGAAAGTGGATAAAGTGGAGGCGGTAGCTGGATGTAAGTGTGGGTTTGAATTTATAGTCGTGAATCCGGGGGGTAGCCCACCCAGCCTAGAAATATGAATCTAACTTTCTCCCTAGGGTTGTGGAATTTTGGAACAGTTGTAGGAGAGGGAGATGAGAGAGTGAGACAGAACTACTGAAATATTCGAAATAGGAACTTAGAAGCTTGCTTGAAGGTTGCTCTAAGGAAAAAGAATTATGATGAGACAGTATTAAAATATGAAGATTGGAGATGAGGAAGGAGACAGAAATAAAGAGTAAGAGAGAGAGAGAGGTAGAGAGGTAGAGATGTTTGGGAGGAGAATACGTAGTTTGAATATAGAAAAAGATTGGATTGAGCAACAAGTTCCTGGAGTAGCTATAAGGGGGAAGAGGAAGAGATGAGACTGTGCATGGTCTGGAGTGGTTTGTGAAATCTATGCTGTGTTTAGATTTGGTTCCGAGAAACTATCTAAATGCTAACAAGCTGATGATGGGAAGTGAAAGCACGTAGGGAAAGAGCTTGGAAGAGGCAACTACAGGAAGGAAATTGCCACACTTACTCCGCAATATTCCCCTCGAGTATGTGATAGAGTGCGTGCTAGTAGGTAAAACATTCTGGTGGTTTTCTGAGGTATAAGCTGCTCAAACCAAGGTTGAAGAAAGGATAAGGTGCTTGAAAAGAGGGTTGGAGACAGTCGGGTGAAAGGTACATATAGCTTGCTTGCGCTTGTGTCGAATTGTTCGATTTGGGCAAAGAGTAGAGCTATGGGGATGGGTGACCGGGAATTGACTGTTATTTGGCATCGGAGAAAGGATGCTTCAGAGGGCAGCGACCAAGGAAAAGCTAGCATACATATAGAAGAATGTTATGGAAGGAAAAGATTGGTGAGGATTACCAGAAATATCTAGCCTAATGCAAAAGGTACAAGAAGATGGAAAAAAACATGTTTACTTGTGTAGATTGCTGAACTTCTTCTTCATAACTCATAGCTACGACGGCGAGCATCAAATTGAGGAGGTAAAAAGATCCGAGAAATATCACAATGAGGAAGAATAATACAGACCATGGATTTGTTGTGGAGAGGATCTGAAAAATGTATAGAAGAGAATAAACTGACGGAGGGCGGCTTCAATCAAATTTTACACATGACTGGAATTGAAGGGATTTAAAGAATTTTAAGAGACTATATGCACTATAAACTATACAGAGAGCGAGAGGAAGAGGCTGGAGAGACTGTGGAAGTGTGGAGTAAGGATTTGGTAAGAGGAAGAGACTGGAGCGACTGGAGTAGGAGAAAGGTGATGGGGGCAAATGAAGGGGAATGTGTACAAAGGTGGCGGTAGTATGGTGGATTACACAGAGGCAATTAAATAAATCTGCTCTTACCAAATCGTACAACCTTTCCCAAAAGTCTAGCGTAATTAACTGGAAGGTGCTTAGCATTGAGCTTTGAAAAGTATCAAAACTAGTCCAACCGTCGTCGTAATTCTCTCCCATATTCCCCAAGCAAACATAGCCTTCTTCGCATCTCCTGTTGGTTTACAAAGGTTAGCTTCGTTTAAATAATATAAAACAAACATGACAATGGGTGACTGCATTTAATTGCATGTTTTAATAGAATAATTAAAAAATCTCTTTCTCCGGGAGAAATAATCCGGCTTTTGCTCTCCGTCCATCCAGCATAGCCGAAACGCATGGGAAGGAGAGGCAACTCTTGCTTCAAACAGTCAGGAAAAAGCAGAGGCAGAATAAAAGTGGCGGACACAGACGAGGATTTGTGGATAAGTACATAATAGCGGCGCTTTTAAAGTTAACTGTGAGAAAGTTTTGGAGAAATAAAAGTGCTAGGGACGGAAATTACAAAGTCGGGGAATGAAGGAAAAGTTTACAAAAAATCCTTCTTGCTTACCTGCCCCACGTATCGTTTGCACAAGGCACAAATTCATCCTTGGGATAGCCATACCTTCTCATTTGCCAGTTTTCCTCTTCATGTACCCATCTGCATACAAATGATTTACTCGTCAAGCTTTTGCTGAGAAAATTGGGAAGTTTGAGGGAATCAAGTTTGCTGGGTAGGAAGAAAAGAGTAGTAAAGGACACGACGGGTGAAATAGAAACAGGAGAAAGCCCGGGGAAAGTTTGGAAGATAGGGAGATATAAGGAAGCAGTGTATATTTGGCTTGGAGGCTTGAGGAATGCTGGTGAAATTAAAAAGGATACGGAATAAGGACGAGAAAGTTAGAACGGAGCGATGTGGCGCTTGGCGCTTGTGAAAGTGAGGGATATGATGCTGGGGACTGGGGAAGGAGGAAGTAGGGAAAGACATGGAGAGGGAAGATATAATATCCATATTATTCACTTACTGGTACCAAAGTCTTGCAGACTCTGGATCGTTTGGATTAATTGAACCTAATTCACTCTCATCCCTTGAACCCTCTTCAAAAATCTTTTTAAGATGAGCACTTCCATTTTTAATTAGAACACATTTCTGGCGGAGTTTACCCATGAATAATTCTAGGGCGAGAAGGGCGAATATCATGAGGCAAAACAAGGTCAGCGCCATAACTTCCAAGAGCTGAACAACAGAGCTGAGCAATGCGTCAATCATCATTCTCAAACCTACGGAGACAAGATGAATGGTAAATGTGGGATTTTTTGAAAGTTCATACTGCATAAAAAAGATACTCTATATAGGCGTAGAACGACATTAAATAGTAAAAGAGCGTAAGTGAGTGAGCTGATCAGACGACCAGGCTCTGGCTCTGCACGGGTTTTATATGAGTTACCACTTACATAATAGATGGATAAAACTTTGGAATTACCTGGTAGTATTGAAATAGTTTTAATTGCTCTGAGAACGCGAAAAGTTCGGAGGAAATCAATATCTAGGGTCCCGGAATCGTCTTTGAGAGTATAATTTAATATTATAGTCATGTAAGCGGAAGATACGACGAGAAAATCCAATATGTTCCAGGAATTTCTCAAATAGGAAAATTTATTAAGTATAAAACCCTTAGCGATTACTTTAAGTATCATCTCCATTGAGTAAATTGCTAAGTAGACGTATCTGAAATGAAAGTAAAAGCGAGAATATTAATTGCACGTTCGTATAGGCAGGTATGTGAGTGTACCAGTATGATTTAGGAGCAATATCTATGTACATAATTTAAAATTAAGGTTGGTTATTATAATAGCAGGGGGGAAATTGTCTAATGAATCATTTTCACAGGTGTAAAAACCTTGATTGGATATAAATATACAAGCATATACTAATTATAGTTGCAATTGTGTAGTTAATACTTTAATACATAGAAGAATGAAATCGAGATATTGTACTTACTCTATTCCCTCTACAATTTCTAAATAAGGATCCTTATGCATCTTCCCAGTTTTGCCATCCTCGTAATTGGTAACCATAGCCAAGGTGACGCAGTTGCAAAGGATAACGAATATGATAAACAAATCAAATAATTGATTTGATATAATTTTGGCAGCAGTCTTGCGAAGTGGATTCAAAGGGCCGAATAAAAATAGTGACTTCGTTGCCGAAAATCTGTAAACGTAATGTTTCCCGTATTTCTTTGCTATGACGCAAAATGTCTGAAAAGAGAAAATAAAATCAGATATCAATTACATAATACTCGCAGGAGCAGGGCCTAGGGCTCTTCACACGTTACACACCTTGGCCAGCTTATTTGCAACCACGAAACGTACTGTAACTGCAACCGCGCACATTTATCTAGCGACTCTACTTTCTCTTTTCCCTGTTTGAATTTCAACCAACCCGCTCCAGCTTGAACGACATGGCTCTGTCTTTGCTTGCTCAACTTTCCTTGACTTGTAAATTTACCAACGTTTAGGCTATAAAGTCGACCTTGAGTGCTACTTTCACCGACATTAATTTCCCTAAATCGTGCGGAACGTGGTGCATGAGGTGGAAGTCGGAATTCTTTCCCTATTCCTACTTTCTGTTAGTGCCATCAGTCCCCTCAAGCTTTGAAAATACCGTAACAAGGAAGGAACAAGCTCTTAAGTCTTATGACACTCTTTTATCTCCACAGGCTTGCATAATGCAATTTACCACTAATGTGTGTATTCATCCTACTTTAGCTCCTGCATACTAATGCTCCAAAGCTGGGGTTTTAAAACAAACTAGTAAATTTGCAAAGGAGGTTTTGACTAACGGGGAACTCAAATCTAGATTATGGTAGGATTTGCCTGAGGGCAATTCTGTCGTAACTAGATAGATTTAATTGCCTCAGTTTTCGATGAAAATAGTAAAAGGTGCAATTTCGTCATCGCAAAAGGAGACAAAATCGGTCTGTTGAGTACTTATCTATCCCGCCATTCTATCGTAACACAGAAGGCACAAATAGCGAAATACCTATGGAATGGAGTCGTACAATGTTTACTCTACACAGGCTCCAGGAAAATAAAAGGGTGTATAGGGTAGAGAGTCAAATTAAGTTACACAGAGAGTAGAGTGAAAAAGGAAGCAGAAAGTAAGAGACTGGAGATCGATTTTTAGAACTAGAAGAGAGTTAATAAAAAAGTTATTCAGGCTCTTGAAGATGAGTAATTAAATAATGCATGACTTGATCTAGGAAGTGGGGATTGTGATAAATGATGCATACGATTTTAGACCTCATCAATTATCATGCTGGCTCGAACCGTTCATCAGCACACATTTTCTTTCCCACATACACATTAATCCCTGCTTGCGGCTTATACTAAAACTGGGTCGACAATGTTTGTTTTCGAGTAGATTCGAACAACTGCAAGTTGTGCGAAACGATCGCTAGGTGAACTTTCCCTACGCTCATAGTGTGTAGGGAACCTTTTAAAATTTACTTGCTCCAATAACTTTGCTGGTAAAGAAATTCATTCGCTTAATGCAGTGCCCTAAAATGATTTTTTTATAAATATGCTTTAGTTTTCGAATTACGAAACATAAAACTGGGGATTTCTTTAAGAAAAGAAGAATTCTAAGAACTATTACTGGGGTTACAGACGTGGGATACTTTGAAACAATGGTATAGTGGACTTATTGTAGAGTTTTTTAGCTTTTTTTCGAGTATACATGGAATGCGACAAAAGAAAAAGAACATGTCGAAGAGAAGTTTTGAACTCGTAAACAAAATTTACAGGACGGAATTCCGAGAAACTAGATGGGAACGTATGGTAATAGTCTGTTGCTTTACTAACAGAACTGCTGCTACTTGTTCAGTTTTCTCTTCTCACTCGTACCAGCTCGTATCTTACAATAGTATCGTGTACAAGTTGGGTATGTCAACTTATGCAGGAGTTTTATACTACTTATTTGCCCACGCATTATATACTTTCTCCCTTGCAACCTGTTTGAGTAGCTAGGCATTGACGGAAGAAGGAGAAAGTTAAGGTTTAGAGATAAAATATAAGTAACGGCAAAGGTAGCGGCGCAATGGGTGGATGGCGGCCTTGTATTTTACACTCGTGTGATAGCATCATGTGTGACTCTGTGACTCCTTGTGGAAGCAAAGGGAGGAAATACAAGGCAAGAAATGCGAGAGAGAGAATGCGTAAACAAAAGGTGGAAAGTCTTTAAGAGCTCCTGTAATACCAAACATTACTTTTACTACTAAATTAGTGTTTATTGTCTATGACTTTTATCTGGGTTCACTTTCTCCATGCTGTTTGTCACGTGAATTCCTTCTATCCCATGGCTTCAAGAAGATTGTCGTTCCACCAGCTTTACCTTCAATCTATTATTTTCTTGTTAGGTTTTCTTCAAAGCTTTGGCAGGTATTTACTACATTATGCTTTGCTATCTTGCGCTCTCAAGCGAGCTGACTGTTGAAGCTATGTTTTCACCGTAGCTTTCCCTGTTCTTTTCAAACTTTTTTTATTTTTGGTTTCTACTTTTCCTTGGATTTTAAGTAAGAAATTTACCTTTGAAGCTATTTGTGAAGATCCTGGTTATCTTCTGTTCCCATTAAGACTCTATGATACAAAAGTATCTGAGGATTTTATAAAAAAATATTTCCTGGATCCAGCGGAATAATGCAAGAAATCTGGCCATGAGGCAATCCATCGGAATCCCTGCCTGGATTGATGACTATGTAAATTATGTAAGAATCAATCCTATAAGGGATTCTGGCAAAGACGTTGGCTACGTCGCAGGAGGAAGGCGGATGATAGTTTCTCGTACCCTGATCCGCAAGTATGCATTTTAGGGAAACTTGATAGAGTCGATGAAAGTTGAACTTTCTCCTTAAACTTGGCATACAGATTATAGGCTTTGAAAGAATATTTTAGCTGTCAGGAATAATGGGAAAATGAATGATCTTTAGGCCTCCTAATCTAGTTATGAATGATGTCACCTCGGAGGGCATAGGAGAGGGAAAGTTTGAAGGGAAAATACGCGGAAGAGAAGCTGCAAAATTCTGGAGCACAGCTCCATAAGCTTTTGCCTCGATTCCTACTCTACTGCAATATCCAGCCGAACGACGAGGAAGTCTTGGAAGAGGAGGATGATGATGGCATTGAATGATCCTGTTTACTACTTTGGGAGACAATTTGACTCTTTTCTTCAATCTGGAGGAAACTATGTTAGTTAAAGTAAAGGCGGAGAAAGCAAGCAAGGAAGGAGGAGAAATGGGATGAGGAGCGAGAGCAAATCTCTAACTTTCTATCCTATCTTTTGGTAATTTGTTTAATGAGGAAAAACTCGGGAAGGGACTGGGTGAAAGGGTGAGTAGTTTAGGTTATAGTCATTTGTGATCAGGAGGAATGAGAGTCATAATAGTTAGCGATAAAAACTGACGAGGGAATGTTGCACCAAAGGCTGAACAAGAAGGAAATACAACAGACGCTATGGGTTTCAGGAAATTGTTACATTTCTTTCTTGATCGGGTTGTTACCACGGAGGCGTGGAAGACGGGTGAAAAATCGGGAACATGTATAGAAAAAAAAGAATGTTTTTTTATTTTTTAAGGTCATGAACTCGGAAGCCAGCATTGTCTCGCCTCCGTCAAAATATGCATGAAGCTTTTACAATATCCGTATTTACAGCGGCCTTAAAATGTACATGCACCTTGCTATTGCCTTAGCTATGGCCATGGGAAGCTGAAAAAAGTGGAAACTTGAAATAATAAACTATAAAGGCATGTGACGAATACTTTCATCTATAATATGAAAACGGTGAAAGAGTTTAACCTCTTGCGAACGGTTGTTTCATTGTTGCATATATACCTCAAAATCTGTTGCCATGTATGATAGGTTCAGTGGTGCATAGCAAAAATCTTTATCCTCTGCTCAGTGGTTCACTGTTGCATTATTCTTGTTATTAGTCGGATTTTCTTTGCAGGAGTTTAAAATATTGTGCTAGCAAGTATCATACTTGCCCACGAAAGCCTTAGACCCCAGCTCCACTATGAAAATGGGCTAGTTTCGTAGCGATAGAGATCCCATAGCAACACAATAGAACGTTCACACCATGAATGAGTATATCGGCCTATATACTCATTCATGGTGTGAACGTTCTATTGTGTTGCTATGAGATCTCTATCGCTACGAAACCAGCCCATTTTCATAGTGGAGCTGGGGCCTTAAAACTTAGTGTGATGTTGAGCGTATGAAAGTATAGAAAACTGCGAAAACTTAGTGACAAACGCTGGAACTAAGTTTTAAAGCTAAGCCCATTGTTTGGAACTTAGTTTCTGCACTTAATACTGTAACTTTAGTAACCAATTTGCTTAAGTTCTAAGTTGCACTTAAGTCGCTTGGTGGATACGGCCCTTGAACGTTAATTTTTTTAAAGTCGCTTCAATTTCTAACTCTATGATTTTTCTGGGCTATGGTTAAGTAAGTTGCTATGACAACCCGGGTAACCATGAAGGATATGCTTCAAAGTATTGGTTCGCAAGAGGTAAAGAACCAAGCAAGCTACATCAGAGATATCAAAGAATCAGTGCGTGGTTGTCAAAAAACGTCGTAAGTTTAATAATTTTGGCTAGGTAACGGGCGGAACACTTGCTGGGACTGGGACTTGAGATTGAATGTAACAGGACTCGAAATACGTGCTTAATCAGCTAAATTTGTTTTTATTCTAAAAAAGCTAATAGTCTGGCCTTACTCTTTTGAAAGACAAGACTTTAGAAACATTAATAGGAACCAGATACCGGAGGAACCCAAAATTTGGTATCTACATGCCACACAGCCTAAGTGAGAAAAATTTCGTTCCGTTTGAAAGTTTGAGCAGCAACGTTACTTGAAATCCATAATTCTGAAGCAGGTTGTAAGGTAGAATACTAGATTCCGAACTTCTCACTATATCTACTCTACGTGAAGCTGAAGCTGTAATGATGCAGCGTGGAATGGTTTTTGATCTGGAAGTAAAGAAGAGAAAGCAGGGTAGGGCAAAGGATAGTCGAGGTGAGCCAATTGGGATAGAGAGGCTGATTGCTTAGGTTACTGGGTTTAGGTAGCAGAAAGTGTAGACTGTCATGCAATTTAAATAAGTTTCTCTAATTCCACCTTATGCATTTCGGGATTTTCTGGAGGGAATATCCCTATAGGCATATTAAAAAATCAGAATTAGGTCCATACTTGTATACCGATTGCAACGCTCTTGCCTTTGCCTTTACCAGTGCTTACACTTGATGCTGGCTGGGGAAGCACGGTTCCTTAAAGGTTGTTACAACAGTACATGATTTTTCTATAGTTTTCTCCTTTAAGGAAAACTTGGCTAAAGCTCAGATTTTGGATTTGGTACGCCAGTGTAGCAGCAATCATACAGTGGTTGGGAAAAGAATAGGTAATACTGGTGCTGGACACTGAACATATTTTGATTTCAGCTCGTGTACTGCTTTCCTTTTTCTGGGTAAGTGAGAGGTGGAATAGAACGAAGGAAACAAGAATGACCCGGGAAACCTTCAGACTTGTTTTCCTGAGTAGATTTACAAAAGAGCTCAAAGTGGATCTTGTATTGATTTTCGTGCAAACTTTACATGCTTGATTCTTCTTGCAATGCTCCTTTGAGAAAAGCGAGAGAAAGCGGAAGAAAGTCTTAGAAGTTGTAGACTTGATCCCCGTTCCCCGTTTGAGGCGGAATTAGAGTCAGGACTTGGCTGGTGCTGCTTCACGGTGGAGTTTTGCTTGTTTAAATTCCAGAAATTGTACGAAAGGTTTTTACAAATAGTAAATGGGAAGAAAATCAATTGGGAAAAGGCACAAGTATTAACTATGAATGAGACATACAGACAACGGGGAAGAACAATTGTAGTAGATGAATAGTATACAAACGTGTCTCCATTCTCCATGCGGGTTAAAAGCTATTGTGTACGCTGGCTGAACGCTGTCAAAAAAGACAGAGAGGTGTGATTAGAAACATGAGTAGCTAGCATTTGTTTCTGATACTTTTTCTTATCAACTTGTTCGGTCATCAATACGACAAATAAATCATTGCCAAGACGGAGCGACGGACAAGATTGTTGAAACAAGAGCAGGTATTGTTCACTCAGAACAGAAGTTGACTGTTAGAAAATAGTTTGACGGGATCTGTGAATGTTATTTGAAGATTCATGTGATTCAATTATTTTTTAATTTCCTTCACAAGTCAGGAAAGCCAAGAGTAGAGAGGTAAGATCAAGGGAAAGTGATTGCCGGTAGGCATTGAAGGTAACTTTATGCCGCTGTTGGAGAGAAGAAATATGCTGCTCGCGGGTATATAAATGTGAAAATGTATTTGGTTTAGTGCTCCTCTTTGTCTTGTGTTGTCCCTTAGGAGGTGTCTGAAGTAGAGGACTCGGGAAAAAGGGCTTTCAACCTCACCTGGCAAATGTTTTGTACAAGCCAAGGCTAAGTAAGTGACATGACCAGACAGGGTCTGCTCTGGTCTTGCTTGAAAGCGGAGAAAAAGGGAAAACGAAATAAAAACCTATTTTTCTTTATTGACTTTGATGGTAAAAGAGAAAGACAGAAAGTCACACATTTCCTTCTACTTTCTCCTTATTTCTACTACGTTGTATCCTTCTCTCTTTTCCGAATCTATCGCTTGCTTTCTTCTGTTTTCACTTGTGATAAGCTAACTCATACGATACGTCCGCCCATGAGCCTACCTGCTATCCAGTTTCTGCTTCTTTGCATGCGAGAAATGCACACACGTTGTACATATGTATCCGGGAAATTTCTCCGGGTTCCCTTTCACTTTTTACTCCCAAATACTTTATTCAAGGGAGTCCCAAGGATATTGAATAAAACAATTTTATCAATCTACGTAACGCTCTACCCTTATTTTATCCAATATGGATCGTATACAAGGGTACGCAGTCTGCAGACTGTGAGAGAAAGCTACACAAAGAAAGGACCGACCTTCTTCAGCTGTTAACAGCGGTGGGAGTGCAGGAAGAGAGGTGTGTATTAGTGTATACGATGGGCGCACCCAAAGTTAAGCACCGTGTTCGTAACGTTAACGACTGCAACATACATGCAACCAACCATATGTGTGCAATGCGAATAACACATAAGAACCTGGAACGAAAGAAGGAGAGGAGTTAACCATGCGAAAACAATCAATATTCTTAAATTATACTCATGGTTTCATGAAGTTGGTTCGTACTTTGCAATGAAATGAGTGAGAGCATGGCGGGAGAAAACCTAATTTAGCAAACTAAAATGTTTTCTACCCCGCCAGAAGAAGTTTTGCTTCTATTTACTGTGCTTTGTTGAATATACTATTTTACTTTCACCTGAATGTTAGTTTCGGTTTTTATGGGAGGAAAACTTAAATTGTTGATATTGTCGCAAAAGTTTTGAGATAGCTTCTACCATGTACTTCGGGCCGTTTCAATTATCTAATTCGTTGGGGGAGTACACGTGCACACCTGCTATCGATATCTTGTCAAGTGGAGATTTTTGACGCAGAGAAAACAAGATTCATCATCCAGTTTCCAGCACTCCCCTAAAATAACCACTGACATATTACAATGACGAGAAAATAAGCTTTGTATCGAGAAGATGTACATGATAAATGGATTGACTTTGTCCAAGGAAAGAGTGAAAAGAGCATTGAGAAGGCTACTCGGTCGACACCGGAACAATTGCTCTACCTCCTGAACCTTTCCTATACGTACGCGGGAAAGAGAAAACCCTGCAAAACGCCTGCCTGTACGTTTCGTTTCTGTGTTTCCGACTTCTTCTCTATTTATGGGATTACATCACGGTAAATTGTAGTGTCTGCTTACAATAGGGTGTAAGCAGGCATCACGATCTTAACTTAATACATGAACTTACTTTCACCATGCATGAACGTGCGAGGGAGAAATGTTTCGGCAAAAGTTTTGGAGCGAAACGACTTTGAGCTCCTTTGCCTATCAAACCAGCTATAACACCTTCATACAAACTACAGAAGTTGTCAGTTCAAGCTAATTTTGTAGACCATGCTACGAATTTGTAGCCGCAGTTACCACAGGAGGAAAGTTAGAAACAAATTCGGTAGAAAAAAGGTATCGAGTAACTTGTATACATGATACATTAAGAGGTTTGAATTGAATGAACACGAGTTGTGGGAAAAAAGTTGAGTAGATGCAATTTATATATGTACATGTATAACGGTGCACACATGAGCACTGGGACATCTAACGTAATGTTATGACTTTTGTGTAGTTATGAAGCTAGGGCGTGAGAGGATTTACACTTTGGATTACAAGCTAGTTTGGCTAGGGAAAATATTATTAGTCAAAGTCAATTGCAGGTATTGTGTAACAAAATAGGATTGCATTTCCTTCGAGAGGAAAATCAATCGTGTAAGAGAATCAGAGTATGTACACGTTTTTCAAAGTATTACTTCTGCCTAGTATGGAATACAAAAGTACAGACCTTCGCACTATAGTCTAGAAGGATAGGGGGTGGAGAAAGTCAGATTACGTATGACTCGAGGAAAGCGAGCCTTTATTTGATTCATTTGGTTTAGAAGGAGTCGAGGAAAACGGTTATGCGGGCTAAAGGAAGTTTTCTGAGGAAGTTCCTCTTCCAAATATCGTAAGAATTTAAGTCACATCTTTCTTTTAAGTTAAGGACGAGAAAACCGGAAAATTCTGTGAACAAACATAACTTGCTACGAAGTTTCGCTCCTACAATATATAGAAAAGAAGATTAAAGTGAGAAGCATGTGATGTGAATGTATTGCGTGAGCCCCCCCCCACTGATGTAAAACACTGACGTTAAATGTATTCATTTTCCTCCTAGTAATCAATCGATAAAGTTTCCAATGGCAGTCATTCAGTTCTTACATAAACAACCAAAGGATAAAGTTTGAAAACTATTCGATCTTTCATTGAAATTCTTTTCTTTGTGACCTAACAACCTCTAAGATTTCCAGGACTTTCATCCGCTACTAAGGTACAACATGATGGCAGTCAGAAAATTGCAATTATGAGCTGGACGAGCAACCCTATGCTGAATGCATTGCTGTGGAAACGCTGTGGGCAAGACAGTGGTGAATCTTGAAGGGTTTCTTTCAGGTGCGAAGCAGAGATTTTTGCTATTTTGAAGAAAATACGTTTGAATTTTACGTAATGGTGGAAGAGAAATAAATGAGCTTCTTAATATGACGTCACGAATATTCTTGATGTATCTTTAAATCTTCACCTTGGAGGTGTAGGCTTCTATTCTTGTCATGCTTTATAAACGCATGCAGGAAGAAAGCCATTATAAGGGAACTTATAATGTCATGCTATTTCTCTTGTGTATACAAACATTATAGAACTTTCTCTAGTACTTGTAACATTAGCTAATGCTAATATGCATATGCACTAACACGAAAAAGGAGCTTTGGACAGTCTAGAGTAGGAGTAGAAGCTGTTTGTAAGGAATTCTTCGTATCTCAATTGAGACAGACGGATTGATTGACGTCTCTTATCAATGTATTTTTGGATTTTAAATGCAATTTTCTTGTTTTCTCGTTCGATCCAAGTTTATCTCCTTCTCCTTTAAATCCTCATTTTACCAATTAAGAAAATAGTTTTACTCGATCAGGGGGAGTATGTATTATGAACTACAAACATCGTATACTACAATTTTCTAGATTAAATTTATGAATGTTGCACTATGGTAAAATAGCTTACGATACTGGCAAGTTTAAGCCCCATTTTGGTAGTATAAATCGAAAATTGGAAAACGAAAAATATGTTCTTCCATATGTTGATTAGTTTTTCTTCTACCGGCCCGGTACAAGGAAAATTATTAACTCTGTACTACAGGGCTAATAATTTTCATCTGGAGTTAATTACTGTTCAAACAGGCGTGACGAAGTTGGGATGTTGAGTAGGAAAAATCAGTTTTAACGCAGCGAATACTTCATATCATCATGAAAGAAAGGCGGGTATATGTATCATGGCTGCAGAGATAACGGTGCTAACGAAAGCCAAGTGCTAATTTTACACGTCACGCAATCAACTCTCTACCCCGCAGACTTAAAGACAGAGGGGATTCTAATTAGGTATGCGTTTTATTCTTCAATTCACCATTAACAGCTTTGAAAGCTAAATGCTGGTGCTATGGATCTATTCAGCATCAGTTCGGTATTCTCGGAAAAAGATATAAAACAACGGTAAGAATCGGCAAAATTGCTTATTGCTGTACCCCAAGGCTGGGTGGTGAGGTGGTGATTTCGCTCATCGCGTTGCATAAACACCAGGTGGTGAGCATTTTCAAAAAAGAGAAAGGGGTGAGTAAACAGCACGAAATGAGCACTGTTCACCGTGATGCATAAGCGACAGAATTCTGTAAATCCATGCCGTGTTGATGCTACTGTCCTTCTCTCCATACCTTGTATTATCTGCGGCACAAAGTGGGGTTTGGATGGAAGCGTGAGACTTGGAATGTTCCTTCCACTTGTACGTTTGTCTTCTCATATGTCAGTATTGCACTACTGCGGAAGTGCTTTTTTATAACAGGTGACATTTAATTTAAAATTACATTTAGTTAAGTGTTTATTTTTTTATGTTAAAAACTAGTATTAAGTTTTACTGAACACGGTTTTATGCTGAATGAAATTCCAATGCATTATTTCTTTGAAACAGGCATTGCTCCACGTGGAGGTGGTCAATCAAAAATACCACTTCGGGGTAGAATTCTAGGCAACAGTCCTGTTTCAAGAAAGTTGCCCGATTTCCATATCGGTAAGTTGGCAATACTGATGTGCATATCTATTTATTTCCACCGTTTCTTCAACATTTCCTTCTCTAACCACAGGTTATCCTGACGAAGCAATTGGAGACAAGAGGGATATGCAAGCCACACTGGCAGATGTGGTAAATAGACTTCGTACAATGCAGGACGCCGTTGACAAGCTGCAAGATGTTCCAGAGGCAGTCCATACTGTACGTACGGCTATTAAAAGCATAGAGGAGCGCCTTGGAAAACGGCTCAGAAAGCAGGTAATCAAACCGTTCCTGCAGTTATTACCTTTAACGAGTGCTCCTTTTTATCCATTAAGTGTTTCATGACCTACTACTTGAAACCGTGCTGGTCATTTACTTGGTTTTTTTGACTGATATTTTGTTATTTAATTCAGAGACTGCGCATACTTCTCTGCAAATCGATAGGTTGCCCCCGTCTCCGGATGCTGTAGTGGAGTGCGCGGAAAAGTTGAAGAAAGCTGCTAAGCGAAAGCTTTCCATGGACTTATCCTCTGAAGTACCGGTTTTAAGTAACGTACCGAAAAAGTTGGCCAATGTAGCAGCAATACCATGTAAGCATTTGCAGTGTTGAAAATATGATTTATATTGGGTAAATTGTAAGGGTTTTGATGAGTATTTTCTACATTCCAGTATTGACGCTCAATTGTAACCTTCAGAGCTTGCATGATCCTTCGGCCAAGACCTGCGTTCCCTGTCATTTTTCTTGCCATACTTTGGAAGAATTATTCCAACATCGACAAGGGGTTACACATGCTCTCAAGTACAACGATGGAACACTAGGTGCTGCACCACTGCTCCCACCTGAATTCAATGCTCGTGCTTCATTTTCCAAGACTATATTGAACTTATTTCCTATTTATTGTAGTAGGAAGACTTTGGGTGGTGAGCAATGTATTGTTGGTGCCAGCAACTACGCCGAAAGTTTTCATCATTTTCAGCATTCGCTTCATTTACTGGATTTTATTGCCAGCGGATTACGTTGCTTAACATGTGGCCATGAAAACGAACCCCAAGACGACCCAGTTTCCCATGTACTGACATGCTGTTCGTCGTTTGACGATAAGGGATACAAGGTCTTGAGTAAGGAATCAGTGAAGCCGTTGTTGATTCGAAAGATGACTCCTGCAAAACTCGAAGAAATTTGCAGACATATGGGCGCCCATTCCGTAGATGGACTTGTGTCATTTGAGTGTAATATCTGTAAAATTATGTTACAAAGTAAATATGATCATAAGTATCATTATCAAAACTGTCTTATCTCGTATCGGAGCAAAAAGAATGCTGATAAGCGTGAGTCTACGTAAGAAATATCGAGCATTGCCTCGCAGACATTTTATCTTAACAAGGACTATGAAATAATAAAATTTTATCAAATTTGTTATGCAGTTAAGTTGTTTAAATTTCAAATAAATTGGTCTTAAACAATGACGTGAGTTTAAATTAACAAATGTTGTTGCATCGATTGAATAGCATCACTGTCGCAGACCGTTAATTACACTTACTTCGTCTGTTACCCGACACGGTGTTAACCATGTGCCGCGTTTCAAAGTACCGCCGTTACGCGATAAGTTCATCATGTGATACCCATAGCTTTTGCGCTCCTGTTGCTAGTCTGAAATTTCGTATGCTGGAGTTTAACTTAACATAACTACTACTCCGGTTGGCAGTCCTAGCACGTTTAGACACACGTTGTCATTTTTTCGTGTCCGTATCTCCTAAAGTCATCCATGGAAAGATGTCCTCACGTCAGTACCGACATTCAAGCATTTCAAGCTCATTGGCTGCAGAACAATCGTCATGATTACTGTCTTCGCGGGGATGGTGAACCTTCAGACATATGGACACCGTGTTTCACGATCCTACAAGTCGCCACGTCTATACTACAACGGTTTTACAAAAAATGATGTTATCATTTCCGGCTCCATTTGTTCTACTTGCTACTGGCGGTTTTCATCTTTGGATGAATTTTATTGCCATTTGGTAGGGAGCTGTGGCATGAGCCTCTGCAACTAATCCCTTTGAGACTTGCAAACTGTACGCCTAAATCTTGCGCATTTCCGCCCTTTTCTGAATGAAACTGGAAGTAAGTTGAAAAAACCTGTAGTTAATCGATTTTGGCACATGTATGAAGTACTCGTCTTGAATATTTATAAACGCTAAGACATTTAACGTTAATAGTAACATACTTTAGTAAGATGCCGGTACAGTTTACCACCTTTCTCACAACCAGCTACAAATACTGCCTGCTGAAGTAATATCGTCTCTTGAAGGCACAGTGGACAGCACATATGGAAGTAAACATGTCTTCCTCTTAAAAGCTTTGGTGTTACGTAGTCTGACCTAAATTGATGCCCTAAATAAATCACGCCGTTTTCCTGGAACACCGTGTAGGTTTTGCTCACATCAATGCAGTAAATAATTGACGGTTCCTCTGTACCCCAACCGATCATAACGCTGCGGTTCTGTACAAAAACTACTGTTACACTTTTGGAGTATACGACGTATTTACCCAGATCCTTCGAAAATAACCAAACCCTAGCGGAAAACACGGTCGAATTTAAATCGCGAATACCAAGTGTAGAAGGGTAAACTAAATCAAATGGTAGCTGCTTTCCATCGTCAGCGTCGTCCCCTGAAAGTCGACTCAAGTAAATTGGTTCTACGTCTTGTGTTTCTTGTAGTTGAATTGGCTACGTTTCATCGGGTACTACCAAATTCTGGGTAAAATCCAAAGATGACTGTGTGGAACCACTTGACGGGGAACTCGGAGAAGAACTGCTGGTTTGAGAACATTCCGGAAAGATGGGCTGACTGTAACGGAGTACATCTGTAGTTACTGGCTTGGATGGGAGTGCCAAAATACCACCGGCAACAGTTTTGCCGCCTTTTCTAACTTTGTTCGTTTTAGTTTTAGTAGCATTTGAAGGCTGAAGAGAAACTCGTGGACGTTTTGTACTCCCAGTGTTTCCATTTTTCTTCTTCTGAGTTTCTTGGCAATCAAAATAACTCGATTCTTCCGATTCACTAGTACTAGAAGTCGTTTCTTCTGTATAACACAGAATATTCTTAATACGACATTGTCGGGAAGTTGTTATAATTAAACAAACCCACTTGGTGTATCACTTCTATTCAAGTAAATGCAGTTAAATGACTTCCATTAGATAAATTCTTAGAACACTAAAATAATTAATTATTGCCACACTGTCGAACAGGATTGATCTCGGAAAACTAATTGGTAAAGGTCTACCCAAGTGTTGATAATCCCGCCAATTATACCCATTTACTCCTTAAATGCATATATATTCCATGAACAGCAATACACTCTCTAGACAATAGAACCACATTAAAAGAAGAGCACAGCTGCCGGGAACAGGATGAGTTGAGGCGTCCTTGGAGCCGTTCAACTTTGGTGAAAGATGTACCCCCTTGCGAAGGCATGGTATTATAATCTACGGATGTTTCTTCATAAGCGCCAAGCTCTCGACAAAGCGTGGGTTGTGGCGCATGCGTACAGGAATGAAGCGGCAGTTATGACTTGCAATATCAACAGTATAACACGGTGTGTCTGTAAGGACACAACCCTTAAAAAGCATGACGCAACCTTAACAGCGGGAATTGACTTTCCAAGTGTAATCTTAAGAGCTCAAACTACTCACACGACATCCCCCATCCCCCCAAAACATCAAACACGGCATGAGTCGATATTTCGGAACACATAGTATACTCACCAAAAAGTCTGTAATCACCACAGGTCAAAAAAAAATAAAAATCGAGAATATGGACTTTACAGACCCCAAATCCATCAAGAATAACAGCAGGCACTAAAAAAACATGTTCTAAGCTCGAAAACTGCTAAATTTCGAGAAAAAAAGTTTTGGTGAGGATAGCACCACTCTCGGGTGCTACTGCCGAGAAAAATTGGGTGAGCGCTCGATGAGCACTCACTACCCAGCCTTGCTGTACCCTAAACCGCTTTCGTGGAGTCTCAGTAAGGCTGAAATATTTTATCCCGTGAGTTAGAATTGCAAGTCGGGCGGAAGGCGAGTGAATATGATGGGATGGCAGGAAAATTTGAATTGAATGCGGAGAAAGTCAGCATTTGACGATACTACGACGGCTTTGGTTGATTGACAATGAAAATTAGTAAAAACATAGCATGTGTTCCACACATGGAATCTTCCCATAAAAATGTGTCCCGTCCATGACGGGCTATTAACTCTTGGACGTGGAAGACTGAGACTCAGGCGGGTGTTTCCACACAATGGACGGCTTCTTCCCATAGTTCAGTGGGAGAGACTACTCAATATTTTACCCCAGGGGAAGATTTTGTTTTGCTAAGTTTTTTCCCCCGGTGGAAACTTTCTTCCCCGAAAGATTTTTAAGTGGGAAAAATTTCAAGCGACATCTACGTTGGATACTCGAACTGACAAAAACTGGGAGATGCTGATTCACAGGCTGTCGAATCCATCGTGTTCGTGCTTAAACCGAGATGTACAAATTCTAATGGAACCACGTTTGCTCATGCTATCCGGGTTTAAGTCACACCCCTAAACGACATCGCATTTTCAATCCTTCATAGCGGAAATTGCGCACGATGGATTTCAAATCGCATCGGCTAATTTGAAGTATTTAATGTGGGCTTTAATATGGTGCAAATTTAAAACCTTGCGGATTATAATTGAGCCATGCAGCTCAATGGAGAACATATATTACCCTGGTGGAAGTTAATTTCCCCTGCATCTCATTAGGTGACGTCACGATATGATTACGGGGAAGAAATTTCCCCCCTGTGGAAGAAAGTTAGCCAAAAAAGAATCTTCTCCCGGGGGAAAAAGTGAGTAGTCTCTCCCACTGTAGTTCAGAATTCAGTCATGTATCCCTACGCCTGGATGCTCGTGTGTTGGATCGGCTAAGGCTGACGGGCTTGGGCTTGTCTTGTTCTGTGATGGCATTAATGTTGGTCGGTACATATACAATATTTTTAAATTAAGATAATATTCATAGAGTTATGAAACAAGCTTGGCGATGCATAGAACATATTGTAACGTTTGCAGTATGTATGTTTTGTAGACTTGGAGAATATAACTTTTGTGAAAATGCGTCGGTAGAACTTAATGAGAATCGTTATTAGGGTAGGGCTGACTCAGTTGGATAGAGTGCAGTGACAACCATGTGATTAAATTTTCCTTTATTTCACTGCAGTTGTATTTTCTCGGCTTCTGACATGTCTGCCTCTCTGAATATGATTATATTCCGGAATGACGGTGGAGAAAGTAGAACATCTTCTAAGTAGATGTATGTACTGAAAGTTATCAAGTTCTCCATTTCATCTTCATGGAGACAAGAATTTTCTCTTATGGGAAAATGTCAAGAAAAAAACTGATTTTCATAAAAAACTGAAAAAATAAATTTCAATGCTTTACATTTGGTATCTTAGAAGGAAAGGACTTTTGGCTACTTGTTGCGAAATCACTGATTACAAAACAAATATTAGGAATCGCCGTTTTGTAGGTAAATCCAAACCAAGGACGGGGAAAGTTCAACGAGAGAGAAGAGTGTTGAGATGATTATTGTATGCGCCAAATCAGGTTGAAATTTGCTCCCTTTCAAATTTGCATAATCCATCAATTTTGAAAGCGCTCCTTCCTATGCGACATTTCGCACAAGCATGAACCCTCCTCCTTTCCTAGGTCAGCGGAGCAGTGTGCGTTGAATGAGGGGTGGATTTAGGCTGGCGGTTGAATGAGAAAAAGCAATGGAAAGTAGGAAAGAGATGGAGGAGAAGGATTGTGGCTAACAGCTTTCACCGTGGACCGTGGCACGTTCCCATACCAAGCGTCAAACCGAGGCTAACAATTTTCTATCAGAGACAAGAGTCCAGTCTAGTAGAAAGTCTGGCCGGTGCTTGTAGCATTTAAGACGCGGAGAAAAGTTGGACAAATGGTGTAAGAAGAAGGAGAATGGTGAAAGAAAGGACGGGATGAAGGAGTTGTGGGAAAAGTGGGTCTACTTTGTAATCGAAATCTTACCTGCTGTGCCTCTCTTTTCTCGTTTACACAATGAAGGAAAGTTCGCACCTATTTGCAGGGCTAGATAATAGTATAATATTGGGAGGAAATATGAAATAGGGAAGGAGGCGGGAGAATAAAGTGGGAGGATATGCACTCTCATTTGGCTAGACCAGAACCAGATTGATGGTTAATAAAAGGTTCCTCGCCAGCTACATTTTAAAGACTCGATCATTTATTATGACACTTTTCCAAGTACTCAACTTTCACCTTAGCGCTTTTCCTTCTCTTGCTCTGAATATTATATTCTCTCTCAGGCACCATCATCATGAAAGAAACTCAAGCTTCTCTGTAAACATATTAATGGACTCGTGCCTCATTCATATGAATGAATATCCTCTTCCGACCCAAACCGTCTCTGACTCTCTCGTCTACGCGAATGGCGGATGGTTCTCGCTGGTATTCACATTACTAGCTGCTTGGGTGATCCTCCTCTTTCCTCCCTAAATTGATTCTCTCAACCCAACTTAGTCTTATGCGTACATGATGTATGACAATGAGTCTGAATATTTACGGCTGAAACGATAAAGAGCATAGTCTTGCTACTATGTATGTAGCTGAACAGTATTGGAGCGGGAGCTTACTAAACCCTTCAGCGAGTATGAAATCATAAGTCATTAAACCCGGAGTCGTATACTGATTAAATGTTCACAATGTTCTGTTCTAGTTACAAGTAGCCTGGTGACTAAAATTGTCCATCCGATCCCGGCCTATGTGATGATCAACGAAAAATCTCGATGGAAGCAAAGATTTCCTCCCAAAGATAACGAAATAAAAAGACTAGAGAAGTTTGAGACAAGTACCACTACTGACAAGATCAATCAGGTAATAATATGTTTATGAAATTCGTTTCTTCGATACATGCCCACATATACTTTTGCTCGAGGTCAGAAAGATGGGTCGATGGCTTGTTGAGAGGTTGCAACCAGAACCCACAATTGAGGATAAAAACGAAACCGCCATCAACGATGCTTATATGCATCTGATATACCTGGTGTTCGAGACGAGAAGAACAGACTTAAGTCTTTGAACATGACACACTAGCATGAACACACAAAAGAATTCAAATAGCTCTAACGGCAGTTACATATATTGCTATCGTCTGCGAACGGTTGGCGGAGCTGTTATTTGTAGATAAGTTAGCAGGAAAAGGTTCGCGTTGATACAAGTTCGGCATGGTAACAGTACGCCTGAATTGTTGAATTATGCATATTCATAATTACTATTCCATATCGTAGCACGTCGCATATTTTTACCATAGCGAACTTGTATCCATGCGAACCTTTCTCTGCGAACTTATCTACAAATAACAGAGTTCCTGCGAACTCGGCTCCGCCAACTATCGTAATGACCGCTGCATGCCTAACCCTTCCAATTCAGCTTATATATTTTGTCGTGCACTCGCTAGTTGTATCTAAAAAAGGGGGATCATACAAAATGTTTGCACACAAACAGCCTAAACATAAAGAACTGCCAAATACATCACAGTCATTCTCGTCTCCAAACACTCATCAATCAAGGAATCGACAGACAGCTCCTCAATTTGTAGACATGAGCAAATAAAAATCTGCCCCAAAGTCTGTAGCCTACAGAACAGGTTACCCGCATTTATAAATTTCTAAAATTCCATTCACCACCTGCATGATTCTTGATATTTTCTGGGAAACGCTTAAATTTTCTAGTTTTCTCCCTTTCATAAGTTTCTATCAATATCTTAATAGAAACCGCTAAGCTATGGTTGGACTATAGAATGTAAGACTTGTGGTGGGTGGGTGAGAAACTTAGTTTGTAATTTCTTTGAAGGCCGCGTAAAACTAGGGGATAATTCAAGCGATTGCAGAGTTGGAAAAGTAGCAAGCGGAAGTAGAAGTTTATGAGAAAAAACTGGAGGGGTGCAGATAAAATAATTAGCCCTAACTTGGGGGGTCCCTTTTGTCAGACAATGAGACAATTTACTCCAAGAAATTAGGCCAGCTTCCAGTAAACTGATTCCGCGTAGTAAGTAATGTCTCCAGAATTTCTGCATGTCCACCTCATGGAGAAGTGAAAGTAAGTAGTGATGAAGGTTCCTAGGATTTTCGTGATTGTAAATTATGCATGGATAGTTTGAAATGGATATACATATAAAGATACGATGTTAATGTTTGTTTCGCTTCCCCTAGAGTGAGAAAGGTCTTCTCTAGTTTCCTTCTCACATGGGAACTGAATGAAAGCCTTTCAAAAGTTAACAAATTAGTCTTATCTTATTATGCACAGCTTCCACGAACGGATCTGAGTATAGCTAGAGCTACCGGTATAATTTCGATACCCGGATGTTGGCACAAAGCCTTTGTACTAATGCAGCATTCCCCGTACTCCCCTTCCCTTCTATTATATGACTGATAAACTATTTAGTAGGAATTTCGACGAAAAATGTATATATATATATATATACGTTGTATGAGGAACATAGGATTTTATCCAAGTTACTGTCAAAAGTTTCTAGTCAGAATCTTATAATATTACCTACGACATATTAGCCAAGAATTTTGTTAACCAAACTCGGGGTTAATAGAGCAAAAAACCAATGGCAAACTTCTCACACTTCTCCCATTTACTTCCTCCTCAACTATTCTCTCCTTCTGTCTACATGTATCTTTCTTCAGTCGGCGACTGCTGCGGGTAACATAAGCCCAAGAACCGTTTTCAACTCTGTACCTCGTTCTCGTTGAATCAGGTTTTCTCTCAAATTCTTTAGTTCTGCTTTGCTTTTCTATTCCCACCCCTTTCTTCGTTTACCAACTGGGAGACAATGCCCATTCTCTATTCATGTATTTTGATTCACAAAGACTTGCCTTTGTATTTTATATAGACCTTCTCAGGCTCATCTACGGACTGCAGATGGAGAAAGCAAGAATAGGGTTTGTCTAATGGTGCAATGATAAATCTTACTGCACCCGTACTCAAGAGAAACCGATGTTTATATTTACGCTATATATTACAACCCGCACATAGCACAATTGATCTATGACTCCCACCAATCAGCTTTGCTGACTATCTACAGCTTCAAAACCAAAAGAAAGAATTGTGGCTATTTTTTCTTCACTGTTCATTCACTTACTTTCTCTGACTTTGCTGCTCCGAAACCTACCCGAATGTATTTTGCTGCCAATTATTAAATTAAAAATCTAGTCTTTATGTAATTATCCTTGCCAATTGCTTTGGAGTGCTGCAAGTATATTTTTTAAAAATAAATTTGTAGTTCTTCTTTTGTAGCTAGTAGCTGAATAGTACAGTCAGTCATTGAAGTAGCCACCAGCTACTTCAACGATTTTACTATTCATAATCAATGGTCTATCTTTGCTTGTTGTCGTGTTTCGGAATATGGAAAGCTTTTTCCCGTAAGTACTTTCGTTTTATAATTTCTTAATTACGAGTGTACAGGAAAACATGAGACGGCCCAAGCAAGTGACTTTCTCCGGATTCAAACCACTAAAGGCATGCCCTAGCCCTTCATTTGACTGTTTTTTCTGGAACACTCGGACTACTCCGCATCTACATGCATCTTAGGCTAGGAGTCTACGGTTTCTAGTCAATTAGTTGAGTTAATTCAAGAAATAAGTTTTCTATGCGGTAAAAGCAAGTTGGGGTGAACTAGTTTAGAACCTATCCCAGCTAACCCGTATTCTATGAACGTGATGCGGATATTGTTTTGTAACTTTAAGCAAATAAGTGTACATAGGATTCCGGTCGTTAGATACACGTAGAGTGATGAAAGACAAGCAAGTTTTACCGCATAAATAGCAGGGCCGGACTTCCAGTCCGGCCCTGCTACCACGCGATATTTGACCCTTGGCTGCCGACAGCGGTAAACTTGTGAAAGCTGAAAAAGTTTTTCCCATCAGCCGACGTTCATTCGACTTGTCCTTTGCCTCTAAAAGAGCGAAAGGGTATTGCTTTGGCAGTCCATGCAGCATTTTCATTTCAGTAGGCGGTTCGATTTTCGTGCATATTTTTTGGCTGGCAGCGTATCGGATTGCTTATTGAATAGGGAATTAAGAGAATGAGGTGAAGTATATTTGTGTGCCGAAAATGCACAAGGCAGAGGAGAAGAGACAGTAAGTAACGAGCTGCGAGCTGCGACCTCCAGTTGTATGCTTAAAAGATAAAGAAGCTTTGGCTGAGGAGGGCGAAAGATGGAAGACAAGACGGTAAAATATAATAAAATTATTTCCAAGAAAGAGAAGCGGGTGGTGGGGAAGACTACAAGGAGGAACTGACTGGGACCGGAAGATGCATAACTCTTAAGAAGACAGCTCTGTATCCATTAGCGGGACCCGGAGAGAGAGAAATAAGACTGGTAGCGCTGAATATGATCGTTTGGGAAAATAAAAAGATTGTATAAAGCGAATAAGAAGAAGGATTGTTGCCTGGTCTGGTTTGGAAGAGGAGGAAAGAGTGCTGGAGAAGAAAAGGATTTCCTTGGAAAGAGAATAAGTAGAGACTAAAGTTATTTGTGTCCTTATTTTGCAAAAGGACTTGCTAACTTTGAGCATGGTATTTTCCGTAGTTGAGCTAATGCAGCGACTGTGTATGTGAAATGTGAATGTGCTCTGCTGTATTGCTGGGAGTAGCCTGGGAGGATCTGGAAGATGGAAGCTAGGGTAGATGCAAGGATCTTGTTTCTATATTTCTACCAAGTACTCTGACGCGGACTTTGTGAATTTCTTTGACATAATTTTGAAGAAAAAAGACGAGAGAAATGGAGTGAATTCATATGCACGAATGTAAAATGTAGTATCTGTTGGTGGCTTCTTGCTCCTTTTGAAAAAAAACTTGTAAGATGTTCAAGCTGTGAAGCGGTAGGTTTGGATGGGGATGGAGAAGTGCTGGTGTATATTCTGATATTGCTCACTCCCTGGGTAATTTTACCTAGGCGGGAGATGGATGACTTTGAAGATGAGAGAAGCTGAAACTTTAGACTATATAAATACAGCTTATACTTGGAGAGGCAAAGAATGACGCGGGTGGGCTGGTAGATCAACTTTGAATTAGAATAAGAATAAAAGGTTTAATAAAATCATGAAATAAAGCTAAATCATCCAGAGAGGAGAAAATATACTAGTGAAAACTGAAGTACAACCGTATGCGATGCCATGCACGCTCTCTCTCTCTACTCTATCCGTTTGTGGTTCGGCTTTCTCTGTTTTTATAAACTATTTTTCACTTTGCAGCTCCTCATTATTCATATTTTTTTACCACTCCATTATTTTTCTTCTATCAAATAGAAGGAATTCAAAAATACCTGAATTATATGATATTGATATAATCGTAGGTTTCCGTAAGTAAGCCAGCGTAAGCTCCAGCAAGTGTAGTTCGTGTGTATTTTTTCCATTGCATGAAGATCTGTGGATCTATTCCCATAAATTCAAATTCAGTAGGTTATATTGTTTGTAAGTGCTTTTCTAGGACTGTTTTACATTCTCGGTTTAACGTGAATTTCGGCTCGGCAGCATGAAGTTCGTCTGCCACTTGTCCCAGAAAGAAATATTCACTGTTTAAGTATCTAGCCTAAGAGCAAAAAGAAGACTTTTGGAAAAGAAAAGGCTAAACGAGATGGAGGGATGGATGGTGAAAGTGGGGAAAGCTTTCCATGGTTTTCTATGTAGCCTGGAGGAAGGGGTCGGTGTGAAAAGGCGATTTGGTGGGTGGGTATACAAAAATAGAAGACTTTCAAAAAAGAATTTTTCCATTTTCTCCCACAAAAACTAATCAAATCGGTGGTTGTGTCATTGACAAATGTAGACTGATTTTTAAAGATATCTTTATCAAGGAAATTTTTGCGGCCCAACTCCAAGTTGGAACCAGTGCTTTCTCCGGAAGAAGACACAGTAGTGGGTTGGTCTAACCATGACCTAAAATAATGAAGCTTATTTCCCATATGGTACTCAGTACTCATTCAAGAGTTTTCCTTCACTACAGTAACATCTCAAGAAAGGCAGAACGAGTGGACTTACGAGGTTGTAACGTAACGTGCAAGCGTTTGCGACAATTTAAGGAAGGCAGCCAGCACTGCGTGCGTGATATCGTAGAGCAGTCTGCAGTACTAGAATATTCGTCTGTCGCTTTCTCCATCTCGAAATAGTCCCCTTGGTCGGGACAAAACATCCCAGTTTTTATCTCGATCCTGTTGGCCCCTAAAAAGTAGCGCATTTGCCAACTTGAATCTACTTGTTTTCTCGTGTCCTTCGGCAGCACAACGAAATGCAGAATACAATACAGACTAAAACTCTGCTCTAGAAGAAGGCTTGAGCAGGAAGGACGCAGAGCAACACATCTATTCAGTATTGCAATTTTTTCAACACTAACATAGAAAACCCTCCCAAAGTTTCCTTTGCCAATCTTTTGTTTTACTAAAAGTTGGGATCTTTTGGCTGTCCACCAACATTTGAAGAAACTTTCTTCTAGGTCACTTGGAAATCACCATCCATTTCAGCCTTTATTTCGATTCCATGGGCATTGTCCAGAATAGCTGTTTTTGTTTAATACATAGAAAAAGAGAAATAAATAAAATGCTTTAAAAAGACTTGAGCTTGAGAACTTGTGAGATTACGATATGAAAAAACTTTAAATGATTCCAAACCGTTTTCTTTGCTTGCATAACTTGATTACGCAATTACTTTGAAAAGTTTTAAATACAAATATGCACTTCATGAATAAAGATTGAAGAAATTCTACCTGATTACAAAAACATTGCCAAGTTTTATAGTCATTAGCTTGAATTAACCGCGAAGAGGAATCAACTAAGCAGAAGTAAACTAAATGCCGAAGAAACAGACCGAGAGCTAATACTAAAAGTTTAGGGAATAGTTTCAGCCCTCACAAGAGAAAACTAAACGCACCTACCGGATGTGGAATAGGGTTCTAATTCCAAGCAATTTACGTGAATAGAATATTCATATTTTTATAAATCAAGTTAAACTACACCGGAATACAAGCCGAGGACGCGTTTTACAGCCTGGCTTGAGCTTTATTAGGAATTCATAAAATGCTTTCTTCCCTCCATTAAGATAAGTACAGGAATTTAAGCTTGTTCTGAAGAGGCAAAAGAAATAATGGTGAAAATGTACAGACGCAGACACGCAGAGGAACAGTAGAAATGCAATACTGTGAATAAAATTCATCATTTAAACTGAAATATTTTTCATTAGGATTTTTAATGAGTCCATGGAAACTTGATGACGTGGCTGGAGAAGACAAAAACTCCTACTTAATGAGCTAGATTCATTCGTTTTTGCTTGTTTACTGACCATCAACGAAATATTTTTAAAAAAATTCGCGCCTCAAAATTTTTTCCAACCTTAAACTGTTTTCCACAGTTAGCAAATACTGTAAGATTAATCCATAATGTCAGTTTTATTTCAATAGAAACTATATGCAAAAACTTACTGTAGAACTGTCCATTTAAGGCTGAAGTAAACGAGGCCTACAAGGAAGCGTCAACTAGGTATTGAAATTTTAAGTTTTGGTCAGCGAATACTAGAGATGTACAGTATGTGTTGGGGGTGAGGGCACAAGGGACAGAATATGAAAGATTGGCTCTCTAATAATTTCTCTTTCAACAAGAGAGGGTGCGCTTAAAACTGGCGTGATTATTATGACCCACGTTATGTATAGCAACTAATCTGGAGGCAATAGCAAGTAGCAAACATCTTTTGGCTTGGGCGGCTCTGGGTCATTATTTATGATACCCAGTACCTCCAAACAATATAATACAATGCAATACAAGTAGCAAATACTGGTGGTACAAACTCCTGGCGTATGTAATAGTAGGAGGAAATGGAGGAATCAAAATTCTATCTACGATGACAGCAATTATGTATGTTTCGCATCAACTGCAATTAGTAATTACGTTTTGAATGAGGCACTACAGTGCGAGACATACGGAAAAACGGTTTATGAAAACCAACATGAACAGCTATTTGTTTAAATAAATGCCAGTTTCTGACCTGATTATGGTTAGACATTAGGAATTCGGATGCTTTGCTCGAAAACTGGGTATTCACTTTTATGGAGCAAATTGTGGCAACATAGTCAACAGATACAGTAAGTTCGCACGTAAAGAACGGGAAAAAATTTGTTGGCGAAAGTATCGGCATGCTTTGGACAGTTTGGAAATTCCAAATTGAAATAACCACATGTTTGAAAGTAGCCCAAAATGACCGAATGCGTACGCCAAACAATTTTCTGGGCAGTTACGGAGAAAGTTGGAATGGAAATGGAAAGTAAAGCGGATTCAACTTACGTCTTCAAAAACAAAAGGGTCGACTTCTTCCACAGGTGTTCCATACAAGCTGGGATGGAGTTGCTGTTTGACTCCACCTCCTCCTAACTGAATCCAAAACTTTTTGAAGAATGGCATACACCTGGCTTTAATGTCCGTACTTTTCCTTTTAACTTTAACATGCGGCGGAACATCAATTTCAGTATCCGTTATCGACGGTGTGTCACCTGCAAAACTATCACTGTTTACCCGGGATCCGGCTCTGCGTCGGGCTTGTTGAGTTCGCCCTGCGGCGGATCTTGACGTTACGACGGACATTTTGAAGCTTCACAAGGTAAATCACACTATCGCAGATTCAAAAGATTCGCACCGAAACCATTTTTGGTTAAATTATGGCTACCATTTTTTGGTTGATGTAGGGTAATATGTTATTAAAATATTTGGAACAAAAACAATACGGGTTTAGTTCTCCCCTAGCCGAACCGTTACTTCCACTCATCTCAATATTCAATCAGTGGATTTAAATATTTTTAGAAAAATCGTGTGTGTTTCAATTTGAATATATATACTTGAGAATTTAGATACCGTTCTAGGTAATTACTGGAATCCCTAAAAATCAGACTAACTAATAATTTCAACGGGGACTTTAGGTTTTCGTTTTTTTGTGATTTTTTCATCCTTAGAACTGGTGATGCTCTGAATCTACAGGCTAGAGATTTGATTATTGGTTAATTGAGAATTGGTTTGTGATTATTCAATTAGTTATCTAAGCAGCGATGTATTATATTTCTATCTCTAGCAGGATATTATTTTCTGCTTTTAGATCAATAGTAAGCAATTCATATTAAATTCTATGATTCGCGCTTTTATCATCTAATTAAAGGGGAGTTCGACGGAAGCTTATTTAAACATGGGGTTGCGTAACCGGAGGAACATGGTGATTATGTATTATAATTATAATAGCGGAAAATTTGTAATGACACACGGGCAATAAAAGAGGGGTAGGGTGAAATTTTAGGAGAGATTAAAACGGAACGTTATTTCTCCTGCGGGGCAATATTTTGCTTGTACACATGATTTAGTAAGCTCGGGTGGATAGTGATGCTTTCACTCATGTTATTGTAGTTGAACTGATGGGTACGTAGGTTGCACAAGTTGCACACGTGTCTGATGCTGGAAGGAAAGGTTTGAAAACTCATTTTCAAGGTAGCCATTATGCTTTCTCCATCAATTATTCAGAACGCTATGACGCGATAATGAGGAGAAAGGAGAAAGTCGGAGCGGATGAGATGGGCGGAGAAAGTAGTCTTGAAAGTTGTGGAATAGATTTGGAAATCGGCAAAATGGCACAGTAGGAGTTTGTGAAGGAGGTAGGAATAAGCTGGGGAAGAGTTTTTGTCGGGACTTCTTCTTGTTGATTTTACTTTACTCTCAACTTTCTCCTTGAACTGAATGTTTCAAGAGGGTCGTAGCAAAATTTGTAGGATTTTCACTGGTTTTAAGTAATTCACTGGTGAATTTGAGAAAGTTGTAGTGTAATATCCTTGAAAACTCTGCACTATTGTCTCACTTGCACATGCTGCTTTCCAGTTTTGTAGTTTTTTCTCTAAATCGAAATGGGTTCGGAGGGTGGGTTGATGTCTGGTTGCTGACGGGAGCCTTCTATCTTGGATTGTTCGAGTGAGTAGATGGTTTTGGAGGGCAGAGAAAGGAGAGATTTGCTGGTAATTTTGTGAAAGAAGAGCGTTAATCCATGGCGAAATGGGAAACAGACCGTACAAGGAATAGAAAGGGGACAAAGAGAAGGAGGAGGACTGAATCTTATTCAAATGACACGGCCATCATGATCCGTTCGGAATGTTTGGGAAAGTGTGAGGGCAAACGGTGAATGTCCAGAGAGTGAAGATGAATATTTTGTAGAAGGGGATGGCGCACATATTTTCTCGTCCTTGGCTTGATCCCTATAGCAGTAGCAGTAGCTGAACTTATTTAGGTTCTTCCCCTTCTTCAGTTTCTTTAGCTCAGCTTTCTCTGTGAGAGGATGCATCAAGTTTTTTCTCTCAAAGCCCCTCTTTTTTAAGCCTCCAAGTAATCTTACTCTACTTTCTCTCTCCAACTCCTTTCTTTTTATCAACGGCCCCCATCCTCTTCAGTTCTTCCACAACAAGCGCGGATGCAAACTATTTCTAGGGGTTGAATTCTAGTCAAGAAGACTGAAGGATGTTTGGATTAGAACACAGGAAAACAGAGTCATTTCGCAAAAAAACTTCTCTTTTTAAAGTAAGCACCAGGAACTCGGAGAAGTGATATCCAAACCAGGAAGAGAGTTCCAAAAATGTCACTTGATTATTTCATACCCACACCCACCACAACAAAAGGAAATTTTGGCGAGAAATTACCAGCATCAGTGTAAAACCATTACGAAGTTTTACGGTGAGCCCACTTTTTTGACAAAAATAAGGAATGGTCGAATGGGGGAGTATTTAATCTCTGCTCGGTTGAAAAAATTTCACTTTTGCCTTCTGCACTGGCTGGAACTGTTCAAATGTTGGCAAACGAAGAAAGGGGCATGATTTTATAATCAAATTTCACCACTTCCCCACTGCTCTTTGCTTCCCACTCCTTCTCTTTTCTTCCCTGAATTAGTTTCTCCTTGCATTCATGAAGTTGATGATGTAATTTAACCCACACAACCATATTTAGTCACTCCAATCACGTACAACTGCATGAGGGAATCCAATGGCGTATTTGTTGAGAGAACGGACATTAAGCCCGGATCGGATAGAATTGCGAATTGTGAACCAGGGCCATGATCCTCAAAGCAGGGCTTCGTTTCTCCGTATTAAACCTAGAAGAAAGGATTATTTTTATATTCTTACATTCTGAACACGAAAAGAATCTTATGTGCGTTGTGCAGTGAAAGTCACATCTTGCTACGCTTCTAAAATTAAAGGATTTGTAAACACAGAAGACTCGGTATTCGATTCTCTTGTTTTTGATCAAGATATCACAAATAACTGGTTTCTTCGGTTTTGCTTAAGAATAGATAATTATGGTTGTAACCACAGATTAATTGACGATATTTTTTACTGACTGCGCTACGACTCATACTCGTGCGTACTTGGTACGTATTAGCAAGGTCACTTTTAAAATTATAATTGTGGAGTCTTGTTTAACCAAACTGAACTATTTTGTCTCGGTCTGTTCGTGCCAAAAATATGCTGAAACACTTTAACTGAAATTTCTGTCACCCTTCCGGTCTAGAAGAAACGTTTACGGAGTAGTAAGAGATTAAATTCCTTTCGAAGGTATAGTTACGTTCTCGTTTATTTGGTTTCGTTACATGGTGGATATTAAAGAAGCTGGGGAAAGAGAAAGGGGGAAAATGTGTATCGGGATAGAAAAAAACATTTAGGGTCAAAAGTCTTACCAGTGGAATCCCTCCACAATCCGGCCGCGAAGTAGAAAGTGAATGAAGGAAGCGAAAGTGGGAGAAACTTGGAGGATGGAAGGAAGGAAGGAAGAGAAAGCCGGATCCTGGACAAGCTTGGCGCTCCAGCTGAAAGTGGAAGAGAATCGTAGAGAAAAGTAGACACGAAAGGCGTAGAGGAGGCGCTCCTCCACAGCTCATTCTCTCTCCCTCTCTTGCTACTGGACTGACTCGTGGAAATGTTGTGGAGAAAATATTTTCAGGTGAGGGAATGGAAAGGTAAACTACACCTTTCCAGTACACATTGACAAGGTATAAAATAGGTTGAGATGAAAGGATACTATACTAGTTACTACCATGTACACATCCTCCAGCATGCCCACCAGTCCACCATCCTCGTTTAGCCTAGACGGTGTAAGAAATGAAGGGCTACCGGTCTTCTACTACTACCCCATGAAATGGGGAGAAAATAGCTTTCTCCCATGAACCCGTCACGGGTTACCCAAAGAGGAGGACTCACAGTGAGTTTTAGTACCAATACTTTGAATCCACAACCTGTGCATGCATGTCTTGAGCTATCAAACAACTACCTGGAAGCTATCCATCTGCATAGCAGTGGGATAAGAAAAACTACCCCACACAATCCCGGCACGCCAGCACGTACTTTGTACGTAGGAGTGGTACGGGAAGAAAATTTCAACAAAATTTTACATCAATTCCATACGCATTTCATTTCCATAGGCTTATCATATAAAAGGAGAGATAGGAGCAGTCGTATGCATCACCAAAGGCGAGGTATTCCCGCGGGATTACACCAGCTCCCTCTGAATGGACTCACTAAATTATCAATACTGTGCGCTTGGTGTGGTGGATACAAAGTTAATATTACTAGTTGGGATTGGCAGCAGCGTTGCTGGATTACTGACTGGCGGGCTTTTACTTTTGGTTGCTTCGCTGTCTATGCCTGAGTTAGGTGGTGTGCGAGTGCGGTTGGCCGCCGATATCCCTTCCCTTATTATGGTTTAGCTCTTTTCCTACATTTATTATCGTAGGGACGTGAAGTCAAGTTAAATGGAACTGTCGACCTTCAAAGCGTGAAGCAACGAGTCAAGTTGTGCGGGGGATAGATAGAACGGTGGGGGCAATGGCAACCTTTTTAACTGGCCGGTGAGAAGGAAATGGCCAAATTACAAAAAGCAATCACTAAATAACCATCATCATTCCGCTTGTAATCCACTTTCTCCTTCAGATATACTTTCTCCGTTAGTTGTTCAGTGGAATGAGCAGGGAATGAAAAGAGGTGGGAGAGGTGTACTGCGGGCGCAGCAGGGTTTTGACAAACCGTCGCTGTAGTCCTTTAGGCCTTCGTGAAGGGGACACAAAACTATGATGGTACAAAACTGGACATGCAAACTTTCACTCCCATCTTAATTTGTCTATCAATCAATACAGGAAAGACACATACAGAAAATAAAAACGTGTGTAATTAGGACGGTTTTTACATGCAAACTAAGCTTAACAGTATGTTTACGGAACGTGGGCTATAGAAGCTAAAGAATATCGTGTAAGAATATGGCATGGGATTAGTCTACAAAAATTAGGAGCTACTGCTTACTTTATCCAGTAAATCAATTCACGTGTTTAGGAATGCATTCACCTCGGTAATAATCATGATTTAGTAATGCGTGGGTACTACGACTGATGTAAGAATTACGTAAGAGGAGAGAATTTCACAAAATCCTTTCAAATATTTCCCAGTTTCAGTCTCTCACAGTTACAAGAGCGCCAACTACAAACGGGAAAGGATAACTTTCATTCAAATATCGCCTACTTTTAGGAATAACACTGTTCATGGCTTTCACCTGAGCAGGGAGGCATACCATTATCAGGATTCGCGTCATTAGATCTGCTTTGTCTCCCAGGATAGTGAGTGGGGGAGCAGGGTGAGCGAAACCATTGCGCCTCCTTCTGTCCAATTCCACTAGTCTGCTTTCACTCTTCCAAGTAATTTACTCGAGTCGATCCAGGTGAATGGCAAAAGTTTTACAATGTTTTATCTACAGGTTTTTTCTACTGGTTCCGAAATTTCAATGGGGCCAAAATTCAGTCAAAGCAGTTGTTGGATGTCAAGAGAGCACTTTCAGATAAAATTAAGTTTTTATATAAGAAACTTAACATCTTTAACGTTAATTTTTTTTAAAGTCTTTTAGATTCCTTGATCTATCGTTTTTCCAGTCTACTATGGCTACGTAGCTTGCTATGACAACCTGGGTTACCATGAAGGTTATGCTTTAAAGTATTAGTTCGCAAGAGGTTAATAATATTTTTCTAACTACCCTAAAGTCCCGCTTATAAAGCCATGGCATAGCGACTATCGTTAGCCAAAAACAAGGTAAGAATGGACTATACGCGAGGGTGGCTAATAGGCGGGTTTTATTTTTTCCAGAAGAATTTCAAGTGTCACAAAACAAAATTTTGTGTAAAAGTTTTGAATTAATTATTGTGAAATCCATCAAAATCATTTCCATAGCTTCAGTCTAATTCAATAACTCCTGCCTTCTCATCTGGAGAGTTTAGCAAAATGTTTTCCAGCTCAAGAACAACCTGTTCACAATCAGTCCCTACACATTGTAGTGTTCTGTTGCGCTTATTCTTCCGTGTTCTTTGGCGAAATTAATTATCTGTACACAAGAAGCAATCAGCTATCAAAGCAGTAATTTTGCTATAGCCATAAACAAAACCAAGCCAACTAAAAATTATTTAAAAGTCAATTTCCTATCTTAAGATTTTCTACATTCTTGTATTTTTTCCTTCTAAGCTTTGGCTTCACAGCAGCAATAACTTTCCTACTTGTTTCCATTGGATCGAACTGATAGGGAATGATTAGGAGAGATAAGGTGATAGGGAGGGTTAAGCTCCTTCTATCTTCTATTTTTTGTATGAAAATATAAATAGCATATACGCGGGGGTTGCATATATTAGGGACCAAGAGCATTTCACTCCCCAAATTTCTAATTATGGCATATACGCGGGGTGGCTTAATGGCGGGATTTTACGGTAGGTAATTGACATAAATTGCGGGTTTCAAGGATTATTTCTAATTTCAAAAGGCAGATTCGACATATGCATGCAGATAACAACAAAATATCTCGTTTGTTGCCCGGGGTTTTGATTTTACGGTTAGAGATTACAAATTTAAAAAGAATTTGATTATATTCGTAGGAAAACAAATAAATTTCAAAAAAGCTTGGATTAGATAGACGTTCTAGAACTGTCAAAAATAGCATCCTCGCACTGCTAAAGGATAGAATAGCAAAGAATTCAAGAGTTTATATTAACTGTATCTTTCACGGATACCGGCTGCACTAGAAAATAAAAACTGTGTTTTTGGCACGCGAAAGGGTTGGCCATCAAAAATCAACGGTAGTTATATTTATCGCTATAACTACATCGGTACAGGTATTCATACCTGGATTTACCGCAGATTTTTTATTGCATGGAAATCTAGGAGATGAAATCTAAAACAAAGGTAGTTGAAAAATAGCAAAAGAAACAGTGGTAGGAAGGAACAGACTTAGGAATCTGTGTAGCATGTAGGAAAGCCGCTTTCCGAAAGCGTTAGGAATGCTATGCAGAGGCACAGGAGGATTTAACGAGAGGGTTCTCTTCTCTCTTGACCAAGTTAAATCTAAATCAGATAATTATTCCCCTTGCAAAACAATGGTTTGAATAATAAATAAACATTGGGGAAGAAAGATTGCGGAAGGATTGCGTTAGCATTCGGAAGATTATGTTGCAAAGGGGAATTGAAGACAGATTAGAGGGAAGCGATTCCATGTTTTATGGCGATAGAAAGACGTGCGTTAGGAGGGCATTAGAAAGAAGGAAAAGAGTAGATGATCAAAAGATTTTTCCGCATCGTTACACATCTTTTCTATCGCATCCTCTTATGTCTTGCAAGGGAGGAGCGAGAAGAAAAGGAGAGTAAATGGAGGACTTGTGCCAGACTTTCTCCAGTAAAGATACATGCTGTAGACTGTGATGAAAAATATCATTCTTCCTCCTTCTACACCAGTACCACGAAAAGTGATATCATCAGCAGCCGGATTTACCTCGATATTCTTGCATTCCATAAGGATGCTTTCTCCCTCTTGTCTTTCATGTTTCTTATTTGGCTTTCCTCCTTCTACTGCGGCCACCACCAAAGTGTGGAAGAGGATAAGAAGGAGAAAGTTGTAATTCAAATAGAAAGATAACCTGTTGTTCTTCTTCAAAGCTACCCACCGCCTCCTCCTACCTACGTATTTTCTCCTGGAGTGCTTTCACAGATGATTTTCCCGGATGATGCCTTTGCCTGTAAAATATGTTCCTGCTTCATTCCAGCTGTACGCACAAAATTCTCCAAACGCTGGAGCTACATGTCCAATGAAGGGGGGTTCTGTTCTAACGATTTGCGGATTTTTGATCCCAAGGATTTTGGGTCCTAAGTTTTCTCAGATATAAATAATGCGATGTACACCTTAGTTAGTTATTATTAGTACTTGGACTTGAAGAATTCAGACACTTTGCTGGGATTTGCCTCGTTGGTGGACTGAAACGACTAAAATTGGAATTAACTCAATATTTTAATTACACTTTGAATAGTATACTTTACATTAGTATAGTGGTACTACTCGTCTGGTTTTTAGCATGTCTATAAATAACTTTAGACGGGGGGAGCAAACGAGAAATGATGAATATTGCTCTCCCAGTCTCAATTTGATAGCGACACAGCCGTATCTTAGATATTTGCTACAATAATGGCTACCTACCCATTAACAAGCCGTGGTTATCCAAGATTAATTGTACAAGGGCGCTCAGGAATGAAAGGATGTAAGAATATAAATCAGAAAAGATTAATTGGAAGTGTGGCACCAAACTATGCGATAGATTTCATAAGTGATAACGGGAGCAAGCTCTGTTGCTGGAAATCAGTATATCCCAGGAAGGCTATCTGCGGGTGCTTGGGTGGCCGTAACGCTAGTGTAAAGACAGCGTTGCAGCTCTGGTCTGGTGCAGTTAGCGACAGAGTACTGCTTTGTAGGTAATACAGTGTTACTTCTACTCTCCAAATGTTGTTATTTAACAAAAAGTAAAGCCTAAAATAATTTTATATTATGTATTACGATTTTTGAGTTATTGAAACGTTAATATTACATTTCATTTAAATATATATGACACCAGTAGCTTTACATAATACTAGTATTCATAATTAACTGTTTTCTGAACCATACATCGCATTATTTATTCTGCAAAAAAAATCGATGAAAAGTCCTGAGATCAAAAATCCTGGGATGAGAAATCCTGGGATCAATAATCCTGGGACCAAAAATCCTTGGAACCAAAAATCCTTGGAACCAAAAATCCTTGGAACCAAAAATCCTTGGGATCAAAAAACCGTTTTTACGTTTTAACGTGTACGCAAGGTATCGGCATCGGGTATTATTGAAGAATTCAGATGGTTGCTTTCTCTCTGCTACTTTCTATTCTTTCTCCAAGCTCTTGCTCATTGTCTTTCCTTTCACAATTTGGCTCTCGGTAACGGATCTCCCATTGAAGCAGTTGACGCTCCCTAGGATTGAGGTATAAGATGAAGAGCGGATGTGGATACCCTAATATACTTCATAGACCCAGGACAAAGCTCCCTTATCCCGCTCCACGTAGGCCAAGCTGTAGGGATATAGGCCCACCCAAACAGTGATAAAAGCCTTTCGGCCTGCCATGTCCTTGGAACAAAGCGCATCTAAATCCTTATATGAACTCTAGACCGCTGTGAGGGATGCAGGATGCATGACTAGCTCCTAGTCTACTGTTCTTGATCTGAAAGGAAGACTAACGGCGAGAACCTGTGCTATATCGAACATGATTGTTTTCCTTCAAAACAAATTAGCTGTGCATCACATCATTTGAGAAAAGCAGGCCAAGAGATGAAGCTCCGCAGCGCTACATGGTTGGCCTTTTGCTCAAGCGGCTTCTCTACTCAAAATTAGCGAGTGAAGGTTAGGTTACGATAGACAGCCTTAAGGTTTTTGGCGGGGGTTGGGTTTAAAACAGTTGGAATACTAACTGCTGACGCGAGAACGCGGTGTCACCCGACTTCTAGTTGGTGACTTATGAAAGAAGCACGTTGGGGAGGCTTATGAAAGTATTACCGAAAGTATATGTAAGTGCTTTCGGCACCAAAAGTTTTACTTGCCCACGGTCTTTCTGGGACGTCAACAACGGATACTTAGTCCATGACCTGGGAAGTTTCTTTATTTACTATTGCTTGCATCAGATCGTGCTATACTATTTTCGGTGCAATAGAGGTGAAAGCGTGTGAAAGCTATAGGAAACAAGACTTGTTTCACGCTATAGAATATATGCATTCTGATAATACATAGCTGAGGTCTTTGTCTCTCTTTCAGTCTAAGTTTAATGTCCATAGGTCAAAGGGTACGGACGCTACGAATTTTATACTGAAAAAAGTCATTTTTTCTGACTAAGTTGACCTCAGGCGCTGCAATGGCTGCACCCTTTGACCTTTAGACATTAAACTTAAACTGAAAGAGAGACAAAGACTTAAGCTATGCAACAATGCAAACCGCTTAACGCTGCAACGCTTGTGAGCTGAGTAATGATCGAAGAAAGGCAAAGATCCCTCTTTTTCTCACGCTCGCAGCAGTGGAGAGAGAGTGGAACAAGTGCGATGCTGTGCTGCGATAGGCAGACGGGACGAATCGGAGTATGTGATAGGTTGAAAGAAGCGCGCGAGATATTCAAACGCAAGCAGAACTGAGCAAACATACGGTAATAGCTATTTATGCGTATACGTAAAAACAGTAGCGAGAAGAGGGTTGACCAACTGAAATTGATTTATAAGTAAAGACTGCAATGTGCAAAACTGGTTTTGCCGCGGCTGTATGTATTCCATGAAATCTCGGTTAAGTGAAGAAATATCCCTTGGATGCATGTGTGTACATATACAGCGTATATCGTCATTGGTGTTCCAATTTATTGAAACGCACGCGATTTCTTAATTACCAGTACATTGCCCACAGGTACATGGAAATGAATTTCAAGAATCGAAGCTCGTGTGACCTCTTATGCTACAATATGTTTTCGCTAGAATGTTTTTGAAATGCTTATTTCACTATACAACGTGTTTAGATTTGATACGAACCATAAAATGTATTTATTTTGACAGAAACGATCCTTAATGTACCTAATTTAAGTCAGATTTAACGAAAAAGGGAGTAAAAGTTGAGCTGATGCTTTTTCTGGATGGAAATTGTGGCTTAAATATGCTAATAAAATAATGCGAAAGTTTTCTAAAATTACCGAATCGGGTCGTAGTCGTAAGGTAGATTTTAGCGAATATACTGTGTCATTTTTACTCCTGTATTATTTCTATTAGCATCACCTGAAAGAGTGCATTGGAAGTTACGCCGCTTTAAAAACTCTTTCCGAATCTAATGTCTCAGAATTGTAAAGAGCCAAAATGGTGGTGAAAGTGGGGAAAGGGTGAAACGGAAGTGACGGAGCCGAGAAATGAAATTTGTGCTTGGAGAAAACGGGGATGTGGAGGAAGAGGAGGAAAGCTTAGTTTCATGCCTCTATTCTAGAAATAGGAGAATGAGAAAACTATTGAAAGTGGAATAAATCCTTAGAGTTGGTGCACTGCGGCCGTTCTTGGAAATCCCAAGAAGTGAGTTGAAGCGAGGAAGTGAGAAAAACAAGAAAATTAATCGTACATATTTAATCATGTAAAATGTCTACTCCCCCAAGTGGACGCTGAGTATCTTTTATAGCTTACATAGCCTACCATCCGTATTCGCACTCTCTGTGTTCAGTACACTGTTTATTTTCTAAGCATCTCTGTTCACTCTCCTACTTTCTCCGCGAATGCTATAGCTAGTAGCTAAGTGAATCTCTTGTACTTTGTCTAGCCTCAAGTAGTCCTTACCTTAGACAAGGGTTCGGGGAATTCTGGGAGGTAAATGAATTCTTGCAGCGCGTATCCTTATTTACCAATTTACCTGCGTAATGCTCTGTCGGACGGTGAAAGTCTTGGAAGAAAATCGAAGACACTGTAAAATGTTACAATGCGAAGATAGTAAATCCCGGGAAATTTAAACAATCTCGGAAACTACTGACAATACAGAATGGAACTAGACAAATGCAGGACAAGTACTAAAAGGAAGTGACTGTCTGAATATGAAAACAAAAAGGAGTTGTTTGGGTAAAATTAGCAACGGACAATTTAAATGGATGGAAAAAGTGGTAATGGCGGAAGACAAATTCCTGTAAAAGTAATAGTGGAGACAGTTATTTAAACTTTAAAATACCCAAGATCATCACTATAGAAGGTATTAAAGTATAACAGAGAAAATTAAGGTGGAGCATTTCAACGATTTCTGTAGCTTGGAGCTGTACGATTGGAATTTTGCCTGTAATTCAGTCAAAACGCAGCCGGGTAGGGAAGGGACGGTGATGTTAGGCTAGGAGGGTTGTTAGGAAGCTGGTAAAGCTTGCTGAAAAGCAAGGGTAAAAGAATACAAGTTGTGCAACAAAGTTATACGCTGAAAGAGAAAAGAGAAGAGACAAAGAATTTAGTTCTTCTTTGTGCTTTCTCCTTGAATCATGGAGGGCTTAGTGTAGTAAATTTATTTTTCCTCCATCCACTAACGGACAAAGACACGAGCTTGATAAATTTGAGGAGCATGTAACTTTTGGCTGAGAACCACATGAAAGCCCGGCACACACTCACTATTCCTGTAATGCTCTGACTGAACAGCACATCCCTGTCTAGTCGGTTTGGTCCCATGGCTCGGCAGTCTGGGTTCACACCGAGACGAAAGATTTCAGGAGCATGAGAAAGATGAGAAGCCTAATCAGAGTACACTAAACGAGGTTCTACTGCTTTCCCCGCACACTTTCTCTTTAACCAGCTGAAGATGGGAAGAACGACAAAAATAGTATACCATGCAACTGGGATCATGTCGACCTAGTTCTCTGTTCTAGCCACCATCTTCTTGAAGTATATAACACAGAAAAATCAGCTTATGTGTACACCGGCAGCCTGGATATGAGAAGGATGGTGCACGAAAGACAAAATTTAAAACATTGTTGGATTTTGTAAAGGCGTGCAAGAGTTGTGTAGGAAGCACTGGAAGCGTTGATGCAGTGCTATGTAAAAAACAAATGAAGAGAATGAAATCCTAGAGTTCATTATGAAATAAACGACAGAGTCGGAGTAGTTAAGGGGCGAATGATTCCGGTATTCCACATGAAACGTAAATTCTCTAGTTAAAACTGTTTTGTGTAAGTGAATGCCGCTCCAAAAGCAAGAAACACAAATACGGCAGCCAGGACTCGAACCGGCGCCTCTCTCATGTCCTCACGATAACATACGAACGCTCTACCCACTGAGCCACGGCTTGGAAAGCCTACGCAGCATGGGGTAGATAATTGCCGTATGTACGTGCTGTGTTGTTGCCCATGGATAACCGGAGGCATTATCTTCTATAAACTGTAACCTAGTGATGAATTACCTAATCCCAGTGAAACTAAATAGGCTTCTTCCTTAACGTATTAGCTAGATACCGGTGAAAACAAGATGAAAATCCGTCCATCGGTTCGAGAGTTACAGTGCCTACCGTCAAAAACGGTTTAACATATGTACATACCATGTGTTAATTTCATAGGTGATGAAATTAATTATCTTTCATCATCTGTAGCTCAGAGATCATTGAATCAATTTGACTGAATTTGAATAGGCATGATCTACAGTAAATTTGCAACGTTTTGGCGCAAGTCCCGTGTAAATCCGTCCATCCGTTCGTGAGTTATCTTGCGTACAGACAGACAGACAGACAGACAGACAGACAGACAGACGTCACCAACCTCCCTAAGAAGCGGCTTCGCCCCTTAATAACAAGAAACGCATTCCATCCAGGAGGAGCCCTTTGCTTACAAAAATTGCTTAAGCAAGCAAAGCACACTGAATTAGAGTTCAGTGATGTTTCTCCATTGGGGCGAGCTTTCTCAGTTCTTTTCCCCTCTCTCACACTCCTTTCCCCAACTTTAACCTATCTCACAGGCACGCACGAAGACGGAAACCATTTCACCCCACCACTTTCTGCCTATTTTTCTTAGAGAGCGTTTCCAACCCTTTTTAGAATTCGACTCTTTTATGAAATTCTGCAGACTGCTCGGGCCTGCTTTCTCCACAACTCGAATTACAATACAGCTTGGCACGAAGAAACTTAGGACGCTTAGTAGGAAAGCTTCTTTGTAACTTTCTCAAGTATTCTTGACCCTGCTATAAATCTTTGTGTGATTATAGAATGCAAATGAATGCCATTTCTCTTCTTCGTGTGTAATTTGAAGCATCCAATAATCCAAGCCTACCGCAAAAACCTCCTCGAATGTCTGCTAGACCACGAACTATCCCTAATAAAATTCTGTGTATCCAGTACGTACTGGAGGAAGAGTTGAAAGATGAGCCGGAAGAATTGTAGATAGTTCAGAAGGGAATTCATTGTTCCGAAATACATATCTTTAGTCTCCGTTATTGAAATTTATAACCATTTTTTCAATTACAGTAAGATTGACTATTTTATTAATCCATTAGCTGTGTACGAGATTGGAAGGGAACGTGGCGGTATGTGAACAATGGATAAAGCAGAAGTTGCGACTGGATTCGTGTCTGTTTGCTTCGTTTCTTCAAGTGCCACCAAGTCTAAGCACTTGTACGTGATCTTTTGAGCTTTCACCTTCAGCTTCTTCTATTTCTGTGAAGCTGTTACGCATGGAAGAATTCTCCATGCCTGCTAATCCTGTATTTAATCGTATCGCTTTTGCCTTATCCAAGTTTATACGCCCTACGACCTTGAAACGCTTAACTCAGACGCTGCTTCCAGGCCGCTCGGCTTAGCAGTCGTAACAATTACTTTCCCTGTTCACATTTCTATTTCAGTGAAAGCCGACTTTCCTCATCCCCCCAGAAATCCAATAAACCTCTCTCTTTTGAACAAACAGTGCGGCGCAAGGTTTGATTTGCGGGTGTTCAACATCCGGATGGATACATGAAATTGGTATAGAGACGAGGAGGAATTTACTGGTCACCGCATTGGTGCTGGGATATAAACATAACTTTTTTGCGGTAAACACATGGCGCAACACATGACCAGCAGTACTTCCAGAATTTAACAAACCGCTCTGGTATGCGAAAGTGGTAGCGATGAATTTTATCGAGGACATTGTGTCCAGATATGAAATGAAACAGTATTAAGATATGGCTTTACAAGGTGGGGCTATGACTTAACAAGGAGCAATGGCTTATCATATGGTGGAACTACGACTTATCATATTAAGGAATTATGGAGCAATGACTTATCATATGGTCGAACTATGATTTACCGTGGTGGAGTAATACTACTACATTGGGGGCAGGACATTTAGGTTTAGTGATGAGTAAGTGCGAAGGTTCAGTAGAAGCTCATACAAAACATTTAAAAGCCCTTTGTATGATCGTGATCTTTGAAAGGTCGCAGGTGGACATGGCTGGTTCGAAAGTAACGGAAATGAATCGGCTGCTGGCCTAGACCATGTTCCATGGTGCCAAAAACATTGTATCATGTACTTCCGTTCGGGAGATTCCGGGATCCGTATTCACAGACAGACCGGCACGAAGCTCCATATAAAGTGGCTCTGCCACTTAATAACGAGATTTCTTGTAGTGGTTTATGATGACAGTATAGTATCATTTTGTATTGTAACAGAGGTGCTCAATGGTTGCCCACCAAGCGCCGACCTAGCCAATTTAGGCTAATTGCGGACTATAGTATAGTATCATAGTGTATATGTTTTAAAGTCCTTGACTTCTTCATACATGGCAGAAATGGCGAGATCAGAAATTAGTGCAGCAAATGCAGAAACACGTCTAGGTTGAAAACAAACAGTCTTGTGTAGCTCTCGTTTGGATAGTGAAGTGCGAGAGTAGTTGTTGTTTAATCGATACATTTTATTTATTATTGAGCTTAAGATGGAGGGATAAAAGAACACTATTTTTTCAGACTTCGAATTTGAAGAAACTGTTCTTCTCGGATTTCAAATATGGTGGGACAGCGAAATTGAGGAATACAGGATAAGTGTATCATAGGAGCTGGAGGCGGGTACGTAACAAAATACTTGAGAGCTGCAGCTGCACGGGAGCTTTAGAAACAATGACAGCCGGTAGTGGCATAACTGCGAGGGAAAATTTCAGGAGGATGGATCTTTTGACAACTCGTGTCAAGAGGGTGCATTATAACTTGTATCCTTGTGCACTGAAAATCGTGGCATTACAGTTGAAACCGAGCTGGAGGATAGTCTCATGTATTTCTATTATGTAATCATTGCTGCAATAACACTCGACGCAGCGTCATTCAGTGGCTTTGCGCACAGCCGGAGATTTACTAAACCTTTCAAGTAGACAATAAAACTACAGATGAGACACTTGGAAGCGCCATTTATTAAAACTGCCTACGCCTCGCTTTCCATTCCAATATCAGGAAATCGAAAAATTGTGCATTACGAGTTACATGTTCATCTATAACACTTCCCTTGTTTTTGCTGTTACATTACTGTGTTACGTTTCCTCCATTGGAGAAAGTAACGTAAAGAACGAGTAATATGGGTTGGAGCAAAAATAGGACAGCCGTGTAACTTGAGGTCTTAATGCACAATAGAATGTTGAATTTTAACGGCAACCAATCAATATCGCATCAGACAGACAAAAGAGACTAAAAGGGACTGAATACAGTTTTGGAGGAATCGACGCGGTTTTTTGCTTCTCTACTTGACTACACTACTTTGGATGTTAGTTGAAGGAAGCCTGCTGGGAAGACTATGTTTGGAGTGGGAGGCGGGATCAGAATAAAGTTATTTTGTGCACTCTACGGAGAAAATTTGTGCAGATATTGATGTGATGATGGTGGGAATCATAAAACTTGGGAGATGTCACCTGTTACATGAGTATCATTTTTCATTGTAAGGGACCCGCAAAGAATCGTATATAAAATGAAATGCCCCTATTCGGACTGGGATGAATTCATTGGTTGTCTACTGGAGGTGGAATTTCTAGGGAAGATTATTCAAGGATTCAGGAGATGCATAATAGTTTCCTCACACATGTTTTCTCATTAATCCTCCCCTGCATATCATGCATGTCTGGAAGGAGAGGTTTTAACGAGCGGCTTTATCGCTCCCATGAGATTTCGAATCATTCATTTTGAAAATGGAGCCAATTCTATATTCCTCCATGCCTTATTCATCTCCATACATACCCTATTCGTATGTCCTCCACCCAGTTTTCTACCCTGTCTCTGCCTCTCTTCTCTTCTCCCCTGAATTCCGGGCCTAAACTAATGCCTCCTTAACCTTCTCAATAAATTTCCCACGAAAGAAAATATCCAAACTTATTTCTGTTCCGTGGAATTAAATGCTAGCGACTCGGGAATCAGGAAATGTTCTCACTGTTATATTTTATTTTATAAAAATGTGATTAGTGTAGTTCTTCTATTGAACTGTGTTTGCAATTAGAAACGGCGACTAAGTCCCCAGCTCCATCATGATTATGGGCTGGTTTTGTAACGATTGAGATCCCATTGTAACACAATAGTACGTCCAGACTAATGAATGAGTATATACGAGAATATACCGTATGTCAGATTCTCATGTCCGAGCTTTGAATGGCTCGCGCGCTTTGTTCAGCCAATAACGTACCCCGCTTCGCCCCAGCATCCAATTCCTGCACGGCAGCGCACACGTTCCACTCTCTCTCCACTGCTGCGGGCGGGAGAAAAAGACGGCTCTCTGCCTTTCTTCGGTCATTACTCGGCTCACAAGTGTCGCAGCGTCAAGTGGTTTAAATTGCTGCATAGCTGAGGTCTTCTTCTCTCTTTCAGTTTAAGTTGAATGTCTATAGGTCCAAGGGTGCAGCCACTGCAGCGCCTGAGGTCAACTTAGTCAGAAAAAATGACTTTTTTCAGTATAAAATTCGTAGCGTCCGTGTTCTTTGACTTATGGACATCAAACTTAGACTGAAAGAGATACAAAGACCTCAGCTATGCAGCAATGCAAACCACTTGACGCTACAAAGCTTCTGAGCCGAGAAATGACCAGTGGAAAGAAAAAAGGTTTTGAGTTTTCCTCGCTCGGACATGAAAATCTGACATACGGTACTCATTCATAGTGTGGACATACTAGTGTGTTGCTATGGGATCTCAATCGTTACAAAACCAGGCCATTATCATAATAGATCTGGGGCTATAGCAGCGAGAGGCCTTGAATGCATGTGTCGGGGCTTAGTAGAACTTTCACTGCGTTGTTATTGTGCATAATCATTTCGGGGACAAGCGCAATAATAAGAGCCTTTGTCACATGTACAGGCTTTATATATTGTTAAAAAAACTTCTACAACTCGTTCTTCTTTGCCTACCCACCCCGAAACATGGCGTAGAAGCGTCCTAATCATTGCAATAAATACGGTGACCAGTCCCGTCGTAGAATACTCTAGCTGTGTAAAAGAAACAGCAGCTGTGCCCAAAATGCCACACCACGGTTGGCCGTAGTGTACAAGAGTTGTCACCACATGAGCAGGAACCCGGGAAAGTTGAACGTCAACGTTGTTCTCACGTATGCCTTAAAAGTTATTAACTTTAAATAAGTTTTCCCTGCAAACATGAAATGCTGCGTTTCCTTGCACCCCGGATTGTTGTGACCCGTAACATGTAGTGATGATTTGCAAAAACAACCAGTAAAATCCATATGCAATTAAAATGTCCACGGCATTTTAAGCAAGAAAATAGGATTTAGCTTACACCTAATGTGGTAGGTGACACCATAAGTATGCTAGAACACAAGAGCAGCGGTCTAGAGTACAGCACATATCCCTAATGGTTGGTGACAGTAGATGTGCGCTTACTTGAGACTGGTGACAGAAACTGATTCAATTATTAAAATTGAATATTTGAATTATGCTACACGGAGTATTATCCTCGTTACGTTCATTCTTTTGTCCATGCTCCATTTAAAATCAGGGATAAGCAACCAAAAATGTCTGTGGTTCCCTCAGCCACACCAAGGCTGGTTGGTGAGTGGGTGCTTCTATGCCCCGCGGTGAGTTCACTCCAGTTTTTTTCTATGGTGAGTTTTACAGAAAGGACAAAAAGAACGCACAACTCACAAAACACCTGTACTAAAAAAAGTAACCCTGGGATCGGAAGCGGAATCTAATAATTTCTAACAGTACTGCACGCGATAAGTTAGACACCGAGAAAGTTGAAATGTAGTTAAAGTTCATCATTGTGGTTGTAGTAAATACCCCTGTTAAGCAATCTTCCTACTTTTGCCTAATTTTGTCAGAAAGCAAAAAACACTGTGGAACGTATCCACAAATTAGGTTAAAAAAACTAAGTTCCTTAACTAACTGAGTTAACTATTGTTAATTGTAATTGAAAAAGGCGTATTTTTTGTGGATATCACCCGCGTGTAGTATGGAGACCAACGTGACTTCCTTAATCCAAACACGTGTCTTTTTTATAGTTCATTTTTTTCCGAATAAACCGCACTGGTGTACGAAAGTGGCAGGAATAAGGCGTATTTATAAAGGCTAAGTAATAATAGCATACGTTTGAGAATAGTAACAATGCTTTAACATATATTTTAGAATCATAACAACGCTTTAGCATATACTTTAGAATAAATACAATGCTTCAGCATATTGTTTCGAACTGTAAAAATGCATAAGCATAAGTTTAAGTATTCTAACAATGCTTTAGCAGATGTTTTAGAATTGTTACAGTGCTTTAGCAGACGTTTTAGAATTGTTACAGTGCTTTAGCAGACGTTTTAGAATTGTTACAGTGCTTTAGCATATGTTTTAGAATTGTTACAGTGCTTTAGCATATGTTTCACAATAGTTACAATGCTTTAGCATATGTTTTAGAATCTTACATTGCTTTAGCATATCTTTTAGAATCGTACAATGCTTTAGCAGATGTTTTAGAATTGTTACAATGCTTAAGCTTATGTTTTAGAATTGTGACAATGCTTTAGCCTATCTTTAGAATATTAACAATGCTTTTACATATGTTTTAGAATTACTGCCAGGCTTTAGCGTATGTTTTAGAATTGTAACAATGCTTTAGCATATGTTTAGAATATTAACAATGCGTTTACATATGTTTTAGAATTACTGCAAGGCTCTAACGTATGTTTTAGCATTGGTACAATGCTTCAACATGTATTTAAGAATTGCAACAATGCTGTAGCATATGCTTTGGGTTGCTACAAGGCTTAGTTATAGGCTTTGTAACTACAGCGATGCGTTAGCATATGATTTGCAACGGTTGTTATGGTTTTGCATATGCTCTAGAACTGTTAGAACGTTAGAGCATTTGTTTTTGAATGTTGTACGTACTCCTCTAGTATTATGTAGCACTAGGCTTGCGACGCATCTCGTATTGCGCCCTTGGCCCAAAGACTCGTTGATGACACGTGCACTCAGTACGACTGTGGGATTTGCGACGCATCTCGTATTGCGCCCTTGGCCCAATGAATCGTTGAGGACACGTGCACTCAGTACGACTGTGCGAAGCAGCCTGCAAGCAAATCCCGTAGGGATGGTAACTGCGTAGTTGTGGGTAAAGCAATCTACGCTGTATACGAGGCATTGTAACGTTGTAACGGAATACTCGGGAGGTCATAGGGTCAAACCGGCTGCAGTGAAGGTCACGAAAATCAATAGGCTTCTAGCCAAGGTCACTGTCCATGTCATGCCGCAAATCGCATGTCAATATCTTCACCCGTTCGTGAGTTATCGTGTTCACAGACGGATGGACAGACGGATAGAAGGACAGACGGACAGACGGACATGAAGCTACCTATAAAGTGGCCCTGCCACTTAATAAGTGATTGGACTCCAACACGATGCAATTGCATTAGTTAATATAATATGTACGCGAACCCTGTAGTAAATCCTAGGCGAATTTGGAAATTTTGAGCTCGCTTTTCCCTGTGAAAACGAAAAATTAGGAAAATTCGCTAACAGGGGTATAACTACAGTACTAAGGATGCCTTTCAACTATCTTTTAAATTTCTCGGTGGCTAACTTATCGTGTGCCGCACTGTAAGCTGTATTTTATAATAGTGGCAACAACGATGAAAAAAGGAACGCCGGGTCAATTTGGTAAAAAGAGGTCACATTTCTGAAATGTTCTAAATTTCCACTAGGGGTTGCCTAGAACAATACTAGTGGTTAGTAGTTAAAACCAGCTCAAAATTGTCAGCAAAAACTTTGAAATATTTGGCATCTTCAAAGTTTTGCAAATATGAACAACCAGGTGCGAAAAAAGGATCATTTCAAAAGACCTGTTTTCACCAATTTAACCTAGATGTCAAAGTATGACAATGTTCATATGTTTGAATCGTATCTTTGCTTGGTTAGACATCAATTTCACTTTACAGAAATATATTTTTAGGTCATAATAACCGTAAATCAGTGGTTTAGAATGCCACCAAGTTTGACCCATAATAATTTCAAATCGATGTTGCCTATGTTCCAAAAATCTCAATCCATTTTAAAATTTCAAACCAAGGGAATTGGAACATAGTTATGAAGGCACTGATGAGGAATTATTTAACATATCTAAAAAACGTGACCTGACTGTATGACCTGCCTGTGAACTAACGTTGACACAGGACCATTAGTTTGGTACACTTCCACACTTCTTCAAGACTTCAAGTGTAATGTTGACTCTAAGGCGTCGATTTATCGAGGAATATTTAGCTGGAATGACTGAGCATTACAAGAAAATACCTCAGGTAGAGGTGAAAGAGAAGGGCTTAGTTCAGATGATAAATCCAGGATATATTGGCCTGTAGCTCAGTTTATAGAGCTCAGCAAAGGCAAGGATAACATAATTAACAGCTATGGAAAAAAAGAATCCAGTAGGATTAGCAAAGAAATCCACCTCAACATTAATTGAAACCAAGGAGAAATTTAATCAATTTGACTTATAGACTGTTGCAAATACGACGGAAATCCGAACAAGAGTGGGAGAGTTTCCCAAAAAAGGTGAAAATTTTACCTTTTTTGACCAAATTGACCTGGAGGTCAAAGTGTGAAAATGTTCCAATTTCTCATGGTGATTGCCTCTAATAGATGCTAAGATGCTTCAGGAACTTTGAGAAATTGAAATCGGCCGTTTGTTATTTTTGGCATTGGTTTGAAATTTTAACTATAAATAACTTGCAATTTTCGGCTTTGACCAGTTTTTGCAAATATTGACAGATTTCAATGAAACCAATGGTGAACAACTTCTAAGGCATGGTTTTAGGCAACCACGAGCGAAAATTTCAACATTTCGAAAATTTGACCTTTCTTGACCAAGTTGACCTGGAGGTCAAAGTGTGTAAATGTTCAAATTTTTGAATGGATTTATCAACTTTGCTTCGTTAGAGGTCAATTCCATTAAACAGAAACATATTCGGAGGCAAACTGAGGTTTTTAGAAGCAAACAAAGTTCGGCCCTGCAAAATTTATAATTTTCTGCGTTGTCAGGTTTCTACAAATCTCAACCGATTTTCAAAATTCCAAAACTAGAGACACTGGAATATGATTGTCTAGACACTGACGAGGAGTTTTTCTTACATATCTTACAAACACGTGACCTCACTGTATGACCTACCTGTGACCTCACATTGACCTACGGCCATCAGTTTGAGATATTATCCTATAAAGGGGTCATGTAGAAGCTTAACGCAAAAAAACTTACTGTTCTAAGTCTTTTTGTTTTTGCAGGAGAACGATTCAAATGTTTGTTTACATTCTTCGTTTTCCTCCGAAAATGGCGATCTTTGAAGTGCTACAGCTCCCCACCGGAGGGGTGGGAATTTTTTCTATTGCACTTTCCAGGTTTACCTGAGGGTGTACTCTCATCCCAGCACATTTGAACGGAATCGGCGCACTCAAAACAAAGATTTATGGTAAAATTGTATGGAGAAAACAAGAACACACATTAGAGCTATCTACCGCTCTATCCTTCTCATCGTTAGTATAAGTATTACATTCTATTAAAAAACTCATTATTACTGTTGTTCTGTGTCTCTCCATCTTCTAAAAATTGTGTTCAGTGTGGCGGCGTAATGTAATCAATAGAATTTCCCAGTTTCTTCGGCTCGCAAAACCGCACCTAATAAGGACAAATCCAACCATTATAAATTATAATATTAATTATAATGGTTGGGAAGACTGAGCTCGGAAAAGTTTGCAGTAACAGGAACAATGCTTCAGGAAGAAGCAATCCGCTAGGCCTGAAATAAGAAGCGCAAGGTCTTTGTGGACAGGTCTAAATAGGAAGACAAGGGAGTTTACCCACGCCTTAAGACCTGAGTTTGTTTTTTAATGTAGAGTATCCCAGGGAAACCACGAATCCAAAATTTCAGGCCCATATGGGTAGAAATGGCGGAGATAGAAATTATTTAGTTCGTCAAAAAATGCGGCCGATCCGAAAACTCCCCCCGCTTCCTCCAACTCCAAAGCATACGTTTTTGGACGGACTAAATTATTTCTATCTCCGCAATTTCTACCCATATGGGCCTGATTTTGGATTTGTGGTTTTCCAGGAATACTGTACATTGAAAAAAAACTCAGGTCTGTAGGCGTGGGTAAACACCCTTGTCTTCCTATTAAGATATGTGTTTGTCAACCATTACCGAAGGACTATAAAGAGAAGCTAGTTTTGGAGACCAAATTTTTAAAAAACCTGTACAAACTCTACTACGCGCCCCCGCATACTACGCGCCCCGCATACTATGCGCCCCCGCCCTTTCGCGCGACTTTACAAATTGTAAATTCACATACTACGCGCACGCTATATCCGGGGTTTTAGGGTAGTTATTATAATAGCTATCCACTGACCTCTTATGAGGAGAAAAGGTTAAGTGACTCAAACAAGTGTGTTGCTATTGCTATGTTATCTCTATCGTACAAAACCAGCCCATAATCATAGTGGAGACGGGGCCTATGAGCACAACAACGGGGTTTACAACAGAGTATGCCATTTCCATTAGATGAATATTGGTGGGAAGTATTAAAACATACAGTGTGGATATATGTAGGAATAGAGGTTGCGCTATCGACCGTTGAGACGTACACAATAGAAGCGTAAGAAGAGCTTTCGTAGTGTGGACGAAAATAAAATGATTTTCCAGGTTTGTTGCCATGAAACCAGCCCATAACCATAGTGCAGCTGGCACCTTAGTTGTAAATATGAGAATGGATTGGCGATTTTTGGCAAAAATCTACGTGTACTCAAAATTTATTGGTTCAGCCTTGACTGCGGAGACAAACCTGAGAGGAAAGGATGAGCTTCAGCCGACGTATGCAGTATGCAGCCGGACATCTATGAATTCCCACGGTATACACTAAAGTCTCCCCTTTAAGATTTAATGCCAATCGTCTTGAGAATGGGTTGTGAACTTCGTGAAAAGGTAGGAGGTTTTGGAGATGGGGCTTGTTGCTTGAGCTTTCTTCAAATATTCCAATATGCATGCCAACAGAGAAGGACGTAATATGAAAGAATGGGGACAATATGAAGTGATCGAAAAGAATCAAGATTGATGGGACCGGTTATGTCCACAATTCTTCGCTAACTCCTTGTGTAAACGAACGTTTTGGAGTCAAGTCAAGTTCCTCAGCTCCTCAGCATTCCATTATTTTCACTCAAAATCTTACAAGTCCTTAAGATAAGGAAAGTAAAAATGGTGGGCGAAGTGGATTTTATAAGTGTTTTCTCTATTGTCCCCTTTCCACGAACAGTCGTCTGAATATAATACTGGAACTACCAGGAAGTTAGGGAATATTATAGGAATTTATATATAGGGATCATTTGTATGCAGCACTTGCTTCAAGAATGAATTCCAAGTCAACTTAAAGAATTTATTTACATCTTTATAAATGCTATTCTCATCACCACTTAAAGATGATATCGAATCTGGCTGGGTGTAAATGATGTCTATGCAAGAGTGGAAGGAGTGAATGTAAAGCAAAAACGTGTGTAACCCTTCAATCTTACTTACTCAGGCAGGTACTTTCGTACTTTCTTGAGGACAAGTATTTCAGTTGAAGCTCTTGTCAGAGTTGGTCTGAACTTGGCGTGGTAAAAGTTCACGGAATTCAAGTTCCAACATTTGTGCAATGGATTACTGTTTCCAAGAATTTTTTCCTCTAAGAATTGGCTAACCTGTTTCGTAATTTCGGAAAATCGAAAGGAAAAGTTTATGAAACTTTTGAGTAAATTATATGTCCTTGTCCTACCTTGACGCTTGTAAAGTAGCAATCGACAGAAATAAAATATTATTTGTAAGCCATGGCTGCGTGCTTTCTCCACACGTTAAATGCACTGGAACACAACATGTGAAAACCATATAACAAGGAGTAGTATAGAAGTATAAGATTGATAACTTCGATGAGACTGTGACAACTATGATAATCTTTTACGCTGGATAAATGGAAGAAATGTAGAAATTGCTGGATAGGAGAAAGTACTCAGGCAGCCTGACAAGAGAAATCAGCTTGCAGAGTGAAAGTTTCGTGACATGAGATAATATTTTGGAGTTGACGAGAGAGGACGTCAACAAGTCGCTCTCGAATAATGTGGCGGACTTAAAAGCCCGAGGATGAGTCGTGTATATAGTCAAGAAGAGAGGGAATGGGGGTGTGAGCTGAAAAGTTAATTTTCTCTTCATAATTTCGCTGCTAATCCGTGTAAATTAACTAAACAGGCTGCTCCGCTATATAGCTTTGAAGAAATGTCGCAACGCTTACGTACGCAAAATTAGGGACATAAACTAGGTAGCTTGTAGTTTGTATACAATGTGTGTATGTATGCTAATCACCATAAGCAAGAAAGGAAGCGTGCTACTATTCATATGATAGTGAAATAGGATGCGGAGAAGGAGGGAAATGCATACAGTTATGATTGGAGGAGGCGCAGTGAATTTTCTCTCTTTCCGAATTTCTGTCTCTCAAAGTAAATTGATTTTCTCTGTTGAGTTGATTCAAATTGATTCCAATATGATTGCTATTTGCCAGAGCGAGTGTATTCCATTTCCGTAGTAAGAAGATTGGTGCTTTCTCCGTAAACTTGAACTCCACACGCTTATATTACATCTTGATCATTCTTCAAGTAAGTGAACACATTCGACCACAACTTGCGGACAAACTATTGGAAAGAAGAGCTATCTAATGAAATCCTAGAGAAAGACGAGGAAACCATAGTGAATTCTTTTGTATTGATGCATGCAATGATTCAATTTGTCTCTCATTTAATTTCCGCTTTTTCTATACAGAAAATACAGATAATGCGTAACCTGTGACTAGCTTCGCTTACTCATTTCTGTACTCTAAACAGTTCCCGGAATTCATTTAATGTCCCTTTTTTCTTGGATACAATATAAGAGAAATGACATATTTTCTCAGAATAAGATTACAGTTTCTATGCGTAAAAGTTTGCTCTGTGGTCTCAAAAGTCGCTTACATGATTTCGGATATACTGATTCTAAAAAAATACCTCTCTCATCTCAAAGAATGAACAAGTACATGGCGGATAAGTTAAATGGGGAAGAAAGCCTGACAATGTCAAGTTTGTCACTTGTGGCGAAGACAAACTGTCGTTGGCATCTTGCTAGCGTGACGTGAAGTTAAAAAGTATGGGTTAAGAGGACAGACGAGTAGAAAGGAGCGGCATTCCCTACGCTAATATTGTAGTGAGGATGGAAAAGCTGAGAATGAAAATAAGGTGTGCTTCCCACTTTTCAAGAGAACTAGTACACTAAACGGGGGAAAATACAATACGCTTAGGAATGAGGCCGCATTTATCAGTCAGTCACTCGATGGTAATAACTGACCAACGTAGGTGAAAGCTAGAAAAAGTTGGAAAGTACTGTTTGAGTTGGAGCCAATATTTAGTAAATTCCACAAGGCCTCACGTGCTGCAGTGACTGGAACGGATGTGGGGGCTACAGAAAGCCAAGGTTGCTGCGATCTTATCTACACCCGTTTTAATCGTTTGACAGGCCTACAACACTACACCAACAAATAGCCCCTCTAACACAATATCAACAAGAGGCTAATTCATTCATCTAACGATCCGCGACTTAAAAGAATATAAGGTGGATGGGAAAGCTGAAGCGTGGACGCGAGTCAAACTGGAACCAGTCCGGTTACATACACCTTAACCGCATTCCCGTTGGATTACCTTAATAATCACATAAAAGCATTTACGCGACAACGCTTATAGCTGATAAACTATCAGAGTAGAAAAGGGACTGCAGAATTTCAGCCGCATTGCTTAAAAAGACGAACTTTTCCAGGCCGTACCTGCATACACAAGTTAGTTCTAATGTGATATCACCTTTGCGCAAGAACGTCTCTTTATAGCATACATATCTTATGAGTCACATCGATACTCTGGTGAAAGAAGTGAACATGGAATTTCGCGGTTTTCTCTACTAGCTCCGACCCGCTTCTGCTGTCCATCACTCCCAATCCAACGACCCGCTTCATGCATGCGCTGACAGCACAGCCCTGCCTGTACAACTTTCTCCTTTACTATGTGTCCGATCGCTCTATTTTTTTTCCTGCAACAATGCTGTGGTAATAACTTCACTTGGCAACCGATATCTATAATATTATTTTGTAAATTCCCTAGCGATTCACATCATAACTTTCGCTTTAGACACAAGCTAATAGGAGGTAATATGTTGTCATTGATTCGTTTCGTGATGGTGTATGACCTTAAAGTGAACACGACCTAATTAAAGAATTGAACCAGTAAGAGGAACCTTTAGACTTGTTGTAGTTCTGTTTTTCTAGCCTTATGTGCAAATTCATATAGCATATGGTAGGTGTAGATTAGGCAGGACACAACTCGTTACACTAATTGTGCGTCGTCGGAGGTCATAGCATGACCTCGCTTCGGGATTGGGTAGCCGACCGGCTGCTCGATTGGGTAAACTTAATGTTCGACGTTAGGTTTACATGTGTTGTCGTGTCGTTTTGTTGCTTGATTTCAGTGATGGGCCTGTCGTATGGTGAATTTACCTTCGTATTTGACTATCTGCTGGTACCTGGATCAATCATACATGTGGTGGCATCTTTCGTCGTGAATCCTCCGGTTTGGCGGCCATCTTCTCCACGTGGTTCCAACCACGCCGTGGCTACAGATGGTTCGACTCCTGTCCGCACGGGGGTGCGGGGTTTCCACGCGGAAGTGCTGACCACGCGTCTTCGGGGTCCTTCTGTTGGAACCAGCCTTCTCCATCGTCGGTGTGGTGTCCTTCAGTTGGAAGAATGACCTTCGGTGGGGTTCGTCCGCTACCGTTGGAGCTTTCCGTCGGAGGATGGTGTTTTCTTGGCTGTGTTGAGCAACTTTGTTGATCCGCCCATGGAGTCTGGGCTCTACCAGTCCGGTCAGCGCTGAGTTGGGTTTGCCAGTAGGTATGGTAAACGGTATTTTCTTCGGTTGTGTAGGTTAATTTTTGTTTTTCTTTCCCGAGCCCATCGGGGTTCATGAGTCTGACTGCGACGGAGCTACCACGAGGGTGGAGCACTGTGTTCCACCGGTTCTTCGTCACCGGTCTGCTATGGACGTGTTTGGTACGGATCGGAAACCAACTTTTAATCGGTGGCGGCGGTCAAGCGTGCGTTTCTGGTGGTGTCACGGTGAAATTGCCCTGGACATGGAATTTCAGCCACGCGGAAAGAAGACGTTGGGGGTTCTCATCGCGGTTGGAGTCCTCCCGGCCTCACGGTCCAAAGCGAGGTCATGTCTTCGAGGGGTGTATCTGCTGGTACCTGTGGGTCACCCCAGACTGCCCTAGGCCTGGAAAGCCTCGGTGTCTTGGAGAGTCCAAAACAGGGGGCTACGTGACGGGCTCGGATGGTCAACAGGTCACCCAGAATTTAGCATGGCGTTGTCGTCGGTGGGGAGTGGAGTCTGCGAAGTTCTGCGAGGAGTTACCCGGACTTTGAGTTGCTGCTACAGTGGAGGTCCTCCCGAAGTTTAATTTGGTTATGCCTTGGTCGGCGTTTGTCTTGTGAGCTGTGTTTTGTCGGTCAACTTTCCTGTCCCGTCCTTCAGATTCGGCTTATCTTCTACCGTCTTCTGAGTTCGTCATGGAAGTATCCGCTCAAGATGTCAGTCAAGTGTCCGCACCAAGGTGAAATATCAAGAATATCTTCATTTCTTCTTCCACTTGCAACATTGTACTGTCCCTAATCTCTTCGTTTTACCTTGTAGTTGTGTAAGAAGTGTTAGTTCTAAGTCCTTTCGTTAAGTTTTCGGTTGATTAGGGCTAACTCTTAGTGTCAAATTTCGTGTTCTGGTTGTGTAGTTCTCTGCTATTTAGAAACTACTGCTACTGTAAAGAGTACAAGCAAATTGTTCTCTATTTAGGTTTATTACAGCTCTCAGTTGCGAAATGTTGCGTTTGGTGGAGTAGCTTTTTCTTATGGTGTTTAAGGAATTCTACTAAGTTCTCGTGAGTAGCTCCGTTTACCTGTGTAATCGGATTCTACCTGCGTTTGTGAGGTGTTAGCTCTACAGCATTGTGTTAGTGATACCATTGCTAAGGGTTATTTCTGGATGTTTGCAGACGTGTTCTTAATATTGTTATAACTGGCTAAGTCGAAACTGTTGTTAGGGTATTGCACTCGTTAACTTTTATCTTCTTAGGTTACCTACAATTTGTAAGACACGTTCTTGTGTGTGTGGAGTAGCTGTTCCTGGTTTGTGATTCTGGGACTTCAGCTATTGTCTTCGGGTTTAGCTCTGCTTTACTGTGTATTCAGAGTCTAATGGATTACAGTTGTGTAATTAGTCTTCGCCGTAACTCATTCAGTTACTGTTACTGTTGATTTAGTATACTTCGTGGTGTCAGCTGTCGTCTTCTTATTTGTGTGTTTTCTGCGTCGAGACTTTTGTTAGGGTATAACTTACCTGCAAATTGTTTTTACTACGGATTACCTACAGCTTATAGGTTGCGAACCTGACAGGGTGTAATGTGTATTTTGTCCTGACTTTGTGGCTGTCTGGCAAATATACGTGTGTCTGCGATATAGCTCTGTTTTATCATGTATCAGAGTCTATTTGTTGTAAAGTTCTACCTTGTTTGGAACTAATGTAGCATTTATCCCTCATTTTTTTTGTTTTTCTTATTCAAATGGTATATTGCTATTGATTATTAGCTGTCGTCTCCTGGGATTGTATACCTTTGGACCACATTTAAGGCTGTAAGACCTACTCTTCGGTCTCTAAGCGCAGCTAACGCTAGTGTAAGTTTTAGTGATGGGGTAATGTTGTGGGCAACTCAAAGATCGTTACAGCTTATCCGCTGGTTAAGAGGGTCATCTACCGACCGCCAGGGATTATAATGTGCACGTTCTGCGACTAACCTCCTTCCATAGTCCCCGCCTCTTATGAGCGAACTTGTAATTGTGTGTTCTTGTTCATTTCAATCGTAGGCATTCCTTCTTTGTAACCTCTAATTGTATAGTCTGGAGGATTTAGCAGTTAATTTTCAATGATTTTTTGTTTGGTTCTATTATTCATTGGAAACTGGAGCTATCGGTGTGAGCTCCGAAGCTCAGTTTCGAGGGGGGATATTTGTGAGCCTTCGTGTCTGAAATCAGCGTAGACTGGAATTGTATTTTCTTTATAGCTGTAGCGAAAGTTCATGGAGTTCTGTATAAGAAAGAGTAGAGAAACAAGAGCTGTTGGTGTTGAAACCCCAAAGCTCAGTTTGGGGGGGGATATTGTAACAACTAGTGTCATGAACTTTAGTATAGCGATGGTCATGAGCCCTAGTTTGTAATATCTAATGTATAGGAAAGATGATAGATGGCGTCGTGTCTTACGAGTAGCGTAAGAGCACGACGGAAATACTTCAATGAAGATTATCTCGAAACATTTTCGAATTGACGCGAATATTGAAGGTTGTAAAATGTAGAGGAGAATCTGGGCTTTCGAATGATACTATGGTTATTATCATCCGCAGCTCAGGAAATTAATTAATTGAGGTTTAGGCTAATTAATAGTGTTTCATACCGGTTGTCGGTAAGTAAGAGTGGAAGCTTATGGTAAGCTATGGAGCGGAGGCGGACGTAGTATACGTCCTGCCTCCCTGTGAATAGAATACACTGTTAGAGTAAGTACCTATATGGTAGGGTCCCTAATGTGTATCTAGGAATGAATGGGTGTGTGAAGTCCGTGACTGGGACGCTAGTTACAGACCTATGTATTTAGTATGAGTGTTAATGTAAGACCTCATGGCAATGAGCCATGCGGTCGTCTGTAGGATAACCTCATGGGAAATAGCCATGAGAAGGAGAGTGTGCTTAACTATAGAAGAGGACGGACGTGTGGTCCGGAGCTCCTCCGAGGTTTTAGTATATAGTAGGAAAGACGGGAGTGTCTTAGACTATCAGGATTGTACGTAAAACTAGATCAGGTTAACTAATTGTTAGTTAAAGTGTGAATAGGTGTTTCAGTCTAGAGTAATGTGTTCTCCCAAAGAGCTAGAATCAGTATAATTAATTATTTAGACTAGTTAGTGTAAATCGGTATAGTTATCTCTTAACTAAGGATTAGATTAAGAGGTTGAAGAAGGTTAAACTTAAGTTAATTAAGACTAGCTTAGGAGGTAATATGTTGTCATTGATTCGTTTCGTGATGGTGTATGACCTTAAAGTGAACACGACCTAATTAAAGAATTGAACCAGTAAGAGGAACCTTTAGACTTGTTGTAGTTCTGTTTTTCTAGCCTTATATGCGAATTCATATAGCATATGGTAGGTAGTAGATCTAGGCAGGACACAATTCGTTACACTCTAATTTCGAAGTGGAGTTCAGCTTCCCTACTATAAGGCAAGAGCAGCAAGAGGCTCTCACGTACTATCGTTTACCTTAATGAGCATCATCATCTGCTTTGTAATATACGCAGTGTCATTTATCCACTCAGATGCCTATTACATGGATGAGGAAGATTATGGGACTTTGCCAGTTTTGGAGGCAAATAATATATTCAGGTAAGGCTGTGCTGGGTAGTCTGTAAGGCAAAGACTGGCGTTGTATAGTATCATAAGTACCTACAATGGTTGCAGGAACAAATTGATGCAGTACAATTAACAAGTTCTGAAACAATAGCGGGCTTGACAGCTGTCAAGTAATCCACATTCTTCCGGGTCAACTCTTGGGTAACGCGTAAGGTGTTTACTAGGCACTGTGCGTGTTGAAATTTTATCCACAATCACTATTGCCAACTCTTCGTTTCTCAATTGTTCATGTAGTACATTGCGCCATCTAAAGGGCTTGTTTGAAAACTGAAAAATTCTTGGAAACTCTTTTTAACGGCGGCATTCACCATAAGTATAGCCACATAGTATTTCATCCAGCTTAAATGTGAGACTAGAAGCTTGTGTGGGGGGCAAGAAAGTAAAGCTAAAACTAGTCACCGCATGTAAATGTTAACTGCAGTATATCCGTGGTTAATTACGGAGCGGTGCATGTCTACATGAAATCCAATCCCAAGACTGTTCGAAAAAACCTTATCATTTTACATGGTATTAGAATGTTAATGCAGATACTGAAGCATAATTCCCTCCTTCCTTCAGCAAAACAAAATACTTTATTTCAATATCTTTCGAGGCATACCGCAATCAATAACAGCCATATTCGCACGTAATGTTTGTGTATCACTAATCAGATTGAAAACTATTCGAGATTGATTCATAATTGTTCAGATTTTATGAGATTTCGTGATTTACTGAAGGGAAGGCGATTCGCAACATTTCAAGGGAGAGCTTACACGTTACCCTAGCCTTAAAATATAATCGTAACCTAATAGGAATGATATAAATTGCGACGATAAACATAACTGTGTATAATCCCAAAAAAAAAACTGAAAAATCGATTAACATCGTACATCCGCAAGGAGTTGCGCCAAAAATGATGGTCAATTCTCCGATTCGCGTAATCAACAAAACCTTAGAGCTATCCTTACAATTATGATACATGCACACATTTAGCGCTGGAAAGTTTTGATCCGAGGTACATAGATATCAAGCACGTTCCCAATTTGAAACCCACATAAAGCATCCTTTAAAGTCAGTACCGATTTACTGTACAAAAGTGATCACATAATAGCCTTTGCCTCAGGTAGAAATGCTTCCCAATGTTTAACAAGCTAGAAAAGGAAACAAATACTGTTGTTAGTTACTTATTCCCTGTAAATTGGCAGGAATAGTACAAGTAATGATTATAGTTGTAGGCATGATAATACTGAGCACAGTATTACTGCGTGAAATTGATATGCACTTACATCCTGCTGATGACTCAACATGGACTCCAGATATTTTACTATGATTTTCTTAAACTCCTTCACACGTGAGATTTCAAACTGTTCCATTTCTTTCTTTATTATTCCCGAAATAGCGTTAAATTCTTCCTGAAATGTCTCCACTTTGCCTTCCCACTGGAACAAGAAGTCACGTGTTAGAATAATTAATAATGTACGGAAACAGTTTTCTTAAAGTTGTTTCAATCTAAGCTACAAGTATTCAACATACCTCCACAACTTCTTCTCTAGCTTGAGCAATCCGATCCGATTTAACCTGCAGTTCCAATCTGGATTTGATTTCACGCTTCTTGTTCAACATCTGTTGAGCATGCTGCCAATTCTGATAAAGCTTTACCCGCTCATGAAAGACGTCCTGTAAAATGAAAAGTTTGATTAAAATAATGCGATGAGAAAACCAGTCCTCAAGTGAATGGCATCATTCAAGAAAATCACTCACTTTTACAGACCCAATAAGACCGATGTAGTCTTTCAACAACTCCGAGAACAGAAAGAAGTCTGAATTTGCTTGATCATTATGCATTTGTTCGACCTTAAAATTCAAAAATACCAATTAAAATCATTATAATCATCAGGGCACTGTTAGATAAATTCCAGAGGAAGTCTAATGCTAAAATATCATCTGGACATCAGAATTATTTAAATAATCTTACCTGCTCTTCAACTTCGGCAAGTTTTGCCAACGCTCGTGCCAACCCTGTATGTTCATCGGCATTGCTCAGAACAGCAGCACTTTTAGCAAAAATTTCCGTTGATTGGGCTAGCTCTTTACGATTCATCACCAAAATTTCAATGCTTGTGTGCACCTTCCTCAACTGGTTCTCAAGAGCTTCTATATTCTGAATTTTTTCCTCAAACCACTGCAACAAAATAAGACAAAATTATACAAACGGAATTAGACTGAATTACGGGATTCATATAAATTTCAATAACACTGGAAGCAATATTCGCTTACCGGATCGGATTCATCCATTCTGTATGATATTTTGTTAACTGTTTCGCCTACTTTGCTTAACAATCGGGCTACTCCAGCACTACTAAACGCGGAAGTGCTTGTCGATCTAGGCAGGTCTGAATCACTTTCTAGAAAATCCCGGAAGTCGGGATCAATGCATAACACAGAATGCGAGGCAATACGGTTCAAAAACCTTTCCAACCCAGCTCTTCTCTTCTCAACAAAATCGGAATGTGGGCTATTAGGATTTTCGCTTTGGCTGGACATTTTAATCTTAGTCGTTCCAATCACATTTTTTTCTGGGGCCGGTGGAACAATTCTTCCCTAAAATCACGTTGAATTAAGGATCAAAGGGACGATACGATAGTATTTTTTGAAAACCTTAAAAATAGTGACACATGTGTCACCACTTACTTTCTTTAGATGTTTCTCCTCTAGTTTTGAATGAAGGCCAAGAAAATCCGAGAATCGTCTCCAAACTGCAAATTCCTTTCTTCTGAACAAAGCAATGTTTGTATGTGTCGATACTCGGTAGACCAAGAAAGTTGACATTCCCTCTCCTTGTTTCTGAGGCTCCGTTACAGTTATTTTAATGAGCTGTGGCTCATTATCGATTGTCGACTACAACATAAACGAATTTTCAAACCATGATCAATATTACCGGAACCATGCATACTGGATTTCACTTACCATAACTGGGCTCGTTACGGTATTAGCACCATTTTCAGCATTGCTGAAGTTGTTGGTCCTCAAAGTCTACAAGCAAATGATTACGACAGTCAAAACTACAGCATGTACGTGCTACGCAGATAGGACTGCGGTTAAATAAAGCTTTAAGTTTTCAGCAACTTACAGTTGGAGTTACGACTTCGGGATCCTGCTCGGAATGATTATTAACGAGCTGGACGTCTTTGGTATCTTCGGCAATTGTACTTTCATTATTCTCGGCATGATGATTTTCAGCAACATTGACTGCAAATGTTCTGTGATTTAATTCCTCCAGATCATCATCATCGTCATTTAAATCGATTTCGTCATCACCATGAAGAGTACGATCTGTATCGGTCATAGGAGACTGCAACATAAATAAAGTAGTACATGGATATTATGTTCCATCATATTGTAAAACAGTATATCATAACGAATCAACGCTAGAACAGTAGGGCGTATCCTGCGGCTAATCTCATATTTATATTCCTTAGCACACTCCGTACAGTCTGAACACAGCCGCATACAAGCATGTATTTGTGCACTTCATATGCGTCTAGTTACTAGGCTGTAACTTATAGTACAGCCAGGATAACTGTCTTTAACTAGTTTGACAATCACATTTTCTTACCTCTACAGCCGACTTGAAAATATCGTCTTCATCGTCGCCAATCTTTCGATTGAAGTCGAAATCAGCTCGTTCTTCAGACATGATGAATTTTACATTGAACAATGAATCTTACCAAAGCTAATCAACTACCTTTCTAATCATTCAAATACAATTAACTTCAGGCAAAAAACAAACGATAATATGAACTACCATTTATTCCTAAGTTTACTTCACAACCACCAGCACTTATAAAAGCAGAAAAAACAAGTTGCTGTAGTTATAGTGAATGAATATTTTGGAAAAGTTTCTCCTATGTTTCAGCTTATTTACGTAGCATTAAAAATGCACCGATATCTCAATTAAATAATTCTATTCGATTAAGAATGGCCTACAGTCTGGACGTTTCAGTTTCCTCCCCACAATCCGTTTAAAGTCCCATCACGATTTAAATCAACTCCACCTAAATCAAAGCATAAAGAGAATAAGCTTTGTATGTTCATATATATATAACCATGCAACCGAGCAAGTGTTCTTGACTACTAAATAATTTATAACTAGACAAGATCTCTTACACCGTTCGTATGGAAACTGCTACACACAGCGAGCTCCAATATAGAGTATGAGATATTGTCAAATGTATAATTTATAACATATAGTTTATTATTCTATTCTACCACATGTTGCAAAAAATTATAGTTCTGAAAGGACAACTGAACTCACCTTAACTATATTATAGTTTCGAACAACAATCGCCCATCCAAAACTTCAATGTGAAATGTTAACGGGAATTTAGTACTCCTTCAACTGTCAGTTTTAACTGCGACCCTTGAAATAATCTGATTTAGTGATTGTTAACTGCTAGAAACGTCATGCAGCTGCATACCCAAACAATGAAATTCCGCACAACACTCTGATTAATCACTAACACGATTTAACAGGGACCCGGAAGAAAGCTAATTTTAACTGCTAATAACTACCCGAATAATATATAAAAATTCTACGAATACTAACTAACTATGAAATTTGCAGTTTAATTATAACCACCCGTTCGCGCATATGACAGGGCAACAATTATCATTTGAGTCGAAGCGGGCGGGGACTATCACGAGCAACTCAATGCAAAACTCTCCAATACTACCCATTGAGGAAGAGTCCGGTGGTGAACTCATAAAACTCAATGGTCCTTCCCCTATACTTTAATGTATTGCTTTCCTGTGGACAAAATTATACTCGATGATGCATCATTCTAATATACATACCCTTTGAATCGCTACCGTTCAACGTTTTATGTATGAGCTTAAGCTTTAATATAGAAAATGATAACAGGGATATCTAACAATTAACGTTATGACGCTTGGCTATCTTAACCAGCTACCGCTGTTTGAGCAGTATCTACCTTCACTGTTATCCTCTCAGACTCCTGAAATACTTCATAATGAAAGTCAAGTATACCGGCAAAAGCAGCACAGTTCAGCGTATTTAAGCTGTGTTTCATCCAAGCTCACATTACATGTATTCAGCGACACTTGTGTTAACTGTTCCTCATATCTGTCCTTTATTTGAAGGCAGCAGTAGAACGGGGGAAACGCCTCCTTGTTGGCGAAGCAAGGGTATTTAAGCAGTACAGCGCAGTTATGTACACTGCTTATCACGAAAACTTGAACAACTAATAATGGCTTTCAAAGTATCCCAAAACTGGCTTAAAATAATTGCGTTCATAAACACTAATTCCTCCTAGAATTCTTCCAGAAGACTGGATAGCTAACTCTATGCTACGCGAGTTTGGATTCCGGATCAATCAACATTACTGAATTGCTATAATGTGGTTTCTCAAGAAAGTCACACGCTGGACAATTATACAGCCTGTAATGAAGCTCGCCACTTGTTTGTACGCACTTAATCACCTATTTACTACTGCTAGTGTAATTAACATTCACATTACAAAGTAAATAACAAAAGTTGTTGCTACAGCACATACAGGACATACACAAAATCAATTTTCTTTCTTGGCAAACATAACTCTGATGAGAGCTAGATGAGAGTCTGCTGAAGATCACGAATCAAGTACGAATCAAGTGTCAACTGTGAAGAGTGAGGAGAAAGAATACTATTAACATGGTAAAGCTTGAAGATTACATACATACAAGTTACAAGTATCAGTACACAGCGTCAAGTTCTCGTCATATATATACATATATTATTAATATGACGGAAGGTTAGGTTGGGGTAAATCAAGTCAGCTAGTCATGTACCTAGACGTGTAAGCTGGATGATCAAATGTACGATGATAAAAGATTCCTCTTACGTCTGCTCTATCAATGCTGACCGTTGTTGTGGTTTACAGACCGATAAACGGATATTTGTAGTCATGATTAGTTAGGGACGAGAATACTTATGAATCAGTTGTGTTAGAGCGTCAGATCTCACCTACAGCAACACATAATAAATATTATATTGAAAGGTATTTACCATGCATGCATTGAGGTTGCTCTTCAGACAGAGCTGGTGAAGTTACATATAGCGAACTAGCAGATGCAGAGACTAGATGAATATATTAGTTAGTTACAAATAGAATAGAATAGTTACGAACATGTAGGAGGAGAATAACAGTATTGCGACGCTGTGAGATTATTATATTTCGTATAAATTGTGGCTTAATCGTAATTATAATAGACTCGGGGATGAGATCTGCTGTGGCTAAAAGTTTGCTCTACTATTGGACTAGTATTTTGTAATGCAACGCTGATTAATTCCGCCTGCTTTGAGGCAACCCTACTTGCTATGTATGATGGTCACTGGTTAGCATCACTGGCGTGATCTGAAATTAATAGGGGCGGAAATGTGAAAGCTGGTGATCTCCACAATTAGTGTTACGTGTCCCATGCTCGGCCGGCCGACATACTGACACTGAGTCCTGAGTGTGTAGGGAGCTATTGCGCATAATTACATCTGCAGTTTCCAATAGCGCTCCGGAATAAAGTTAAAACTTATTAGTTAAAGATATCGCGTGGTTACATATCATGAACAAGTTTGTGCTGATGTACAAGAAACGGAACTCATTTGAAACTGTTTTAGAAACATGTGTATTCTGTAGGTTGAATGTCGAAGTTGAGCTGGAGCAAGAACTGAAAGAGCTATTTATGACATGTTTCACAAAGCAAAATAACTAACGTGCCTTGTAGCTTGAATACAGAAACTGTATTTCAGGCGTACGGTAAGTAAAGTTCTACGCATCCTAAAAAAGACTGTGTAGTTTATTTTTATTCTACCATCATAGGGAAGCGAGCTCAAATTACGAGCTAATTATTTTTACATTGTTAATAGTATAGTATAGTATACAATATAACAGATTGCATAAAGAAGAAGTTGCTAATAAGCAACTAATTACTTTGTAAAACATGCTTATCCAGGTGCAAATAATTGAATTTACTACCATGATAGTGATATGAAATGAGGAGACACGGTGAAAATGAGATGTGAGATTTCACATTAATCATGATTGATGATGAACGAAACTGAAACATTCGTGAGGCCTGTACTTTGATGAAGCAGGTGCACAAGTAGGTTCGTGCCGGAAGAACTTGGGGTAGGAGACAGCCCTGCTTAGGGGAATTTGAACGAAATCTTCATCAACAGCCTTTGGATAAGATTGGAAAACTTGCTGCTGCTGTCTTCCTTCCACTTGGGGTACATGTCTTAAGCGTTCGATTGTTCTGGTTACAACTGCTTGGTTTCGATGAGAGTAGGAAAGATTTTGCTTAGAAGCTGCTACTGTGAAAGCAGATCTGCTACTCCGGTTTTCAGAAACTCCAGTTTCAGGTACTTTGTAATTCCCAGTAGCGTAGAAGCCTCTTTTGTTAATGGGACAATACTTGATAGTGTGAGCGTTGTCTCCGGTAGCATGGCAGAGGAAGCAAACGAAGGTCCGTAGGACTGGACAAACAACCTTGCCGTTCATACGCATTTGGTGTGAACTGTAGAAGCGTTCTGTGTGATGGAAAATTTAAACAAAAAACAAGACTTAAAATACGCGATGTCATTTTAAGCATTGGGTGAAGAAAATTCGAAATACATACCATCAGAGCCGTTGCTTTTACAAAATGGGCAGTGTAGCCGCTCTCGTTTTTCATCAATCCGGTTGCTTGAAAATTGTTTTGCTAATGAGGAATCACGATGTACTCCGATGCGACCATTAGAAGTGAACATAGCCTGTGGCAAGATGTTAACTAGCTTCGGCAGCCCTTCCTCGTTAGCTTAAAATACACAAAGCAGGTCAATAAGTTATTAAAACAACAAATTGCATAGACTTTTAGATACCGAACACCAAAGGGTAATACTAAAGGCTTCTAGCTTATTACCAGGTCCAGCACTTGATCGTTTGGCCAAGAATCCAATGGGATTAAAAGGACAGTATTTAATCGTGTGAGCATTGTCTCCAGTAGCTTTGCAAAAACCGCAGACCATGTTCCTCAGAACTGGACAAACAATCTTGTTGTTGCAGCGCATCCGATGAGATTTAACAACCATTTCTGGAGGTAAAAAATTTAAAGCATAAAATAAGTAAAACGAGGCAGTTGATCTGGATTATGATGACCGTTAAGTCAAGCTCTAATCACCGTCGAATCGATTACTCCTGCAGAACCCACAATAAACCTCCTTCTCCGTGTCGGGAGTTGTTCGACAAATGCCCCAACCTTCGCTCTGGAAACAGTTTTTACATCGGCAAGGACCGCATGTGCTCATAGTTGAACTTTCAACCTGCCTGTCATTCCACTTTTCCGCAGACACTTCTAGTTTAGATTCAAGGACGCTTCGGATGAGAACATCTTTCGGCTGCATATTGGTCATTTGAATATGACACTCCTCTTGTTTTGAAGATGCTGAACCAGCAAATAAAAAGATGTAATTTTCAGCAATCCTCTATTAATGATTAAGAAGAAGATAGGAGTAGCTAAAGCTGAATAACTAAAACTTCGTACTTACCTCGATTTTCTATCTTGGGCCCTGGCTTGAAGGATCTGTTACACTGCTCATGTCCTCCTTGATAATACAAAAAAGGTTCTAGAAATGTTCCCGAAGTGTCTTCGTATGGGACAGTCATCGAATCAAGCGTTTTTGCAACTTCTCGTCTCAGCCCTTTAAAATTAAATACATGGATAAATTACAAAACGCTATATATAATGTAACAGAACCCTTTCTCCTGAAAACCAATAACACAATACAATCGATGGTGAAATTATAGAACCTTTACATAGCGCAACATTGAACATTAAGTTTTGGTCGTTGGTATTCTATAAAATTTTGACCGAACTTAGGCCAATAATAGCCCAAGCACTGAAGAGTTACTAGACTGAAACTTACAGTTTTCCATGGTATTTAAATGGGCTGTGGGAAAATGGGTGCATTCATAACTGCCTTCCATATTTGTTAATAAGAGATAGGAGATAATTAATAATTGCAATTGCAATAAAATGTTTTTTAGAATAGATGATATGGTTGTATTGTCAGTCACTGCTTGGGGTATTTCAAACTCAGTCTAGACAAACGAACTCAGTAAGAAAGGCGGAATAAACTGTCATAAAACTTGTACAGTTTCCCGCAGTTTTTCGAGGGAATATGCTAAATCGTTTTGTGAATTTATTGCACACGTATACGCAGATAATATGCCAATTTACTTGTAGCTTGCCCGCTCAGTGTTGAGGTTAAGTAGACAACTAAATAAAACTACATTAAAGAAAAAAAGCAAGTAAAAGCTATTAAAAAAAGAGGAGGCAAAACTAACAATTTCTTCTGTTGGAATAAATTTATATAGGTAGCTCGCGGGAAACGAAAGCAATAAAGAAAACGTACAGAGACCTAAAGAAAAAGTTTTACATAAAATTTATATACGTTTTATAGCAAAGCTTGTACGTATCGAGGAATGATTTTCCTTTCTAGCAATTCTTGGTAAAAATCGTATGAATGAGTGGACCAAAAGGCTGGAAAATAGTGTCTCTGCAGAACAGACAATCAGACTTCTTTACATTCAGGCATCCGTCTTGTATTTATGATTTGATTGGCTGGTTTACCAAACTCCCACAGTGGTGCATTCTGTTGGAAAGAAATAGAACTGTGGAGAACGTAGATGACGACGCACCTAATTCTGTACGACGTGGTCTTCAACTTTTGAATCACGGTTTCGAAATCCAAATTGTTCACCTAATGACCCCAACGTTGGGATCATATATATTTGATCTGATTGTACATTAAAACAATTCTGTGGTTCTATCAGCAGCCATTCCCGCACAAAAAGCTCCCACATTTATAATTTTGCTGTTACTTGTTGACAGTGTGTTCGGCAAGAAAACACAAAGGACAAAGGAGAGGCGCGACAGGGATGGCTTGAAGTTGGCATTTCTATACTAACTCGTGAAATTGACACACCACACATGGAATATCCAATGCACACATTATTATTATTTTCATACTTTTTATGGAAGGTGACGGAAATATGAAAGTCGGTATCCTAGAATAGTATAGTAATGTGCTCCGAGCACAAGTGCCAGAAACGAGGTCCAGGGTCATTCAATCTGGGCCCAGTTCCGTTTCAGTTGGCAACTGGTGCGTAGATGTATGGTTCCTGCTTCCAATTCAGCAGTGTTCATGCTCCAAGCCAAGGTTAGTTTCGGTAATGACGAATGATTGGATTCGATTAAATAGACATGGGATAAAGCATCATCCTCTTGCCGCTGTTTGAAGCTCCAATCAGTTTAAGATAATTAGGCAATGAGTTGATGCACGGAAGTTTAGCTTGTGTATTGTGCTAGAATATCGTGTGAGCATATATCACACGGGGGGCCGAATCCACCAACCGACGTAAGTGCAACTTAGAACTTAAGAAAATTAGTTACTTTAAGTTACGGTCCCTCGCACTCTAAAGGTTCAAACGTTAATTGACACTAAATCTAACCTAATGTATCGTTTAGATGGTGGATAGTGATGCATTTTTTGTTTCATTGATTCAGTTAGTTTCTTCAATATGCGCTAATGCATCTACGCGTGACTTATTTGATAGAGCGTAAGGAACATTCTTTAAAGTATGTCGAGGCACGGGTTCGAATCCTGGTCCCAGATAACCTTTTGCGTACAATTTGTACAGAAATTATTGTATTTTAGTATAATAGTTGAAGATCATTAGTCAGTTTTGCACATAGTATTTATACTTTGACACATCTGGAAAGCGGTGCGAAGCATTTATTAAAGTTTAAAGATTTAAGAAGTATTCGCATAGCTTCCCATGACCGACACAATTACATGTCAAGCTGCAAGCACGACAACAGCGGCAATTAGAGCAATAACAAATTCCACATTTCTTATCACAAGCATTCACAATGGAGTAAGAAAATCAATACTAATGCTAATGATATTATTAGAGGCATATGTTTTAAGTGCAGCTTCTCGATGACATGTTTTCGGTATTTTCTTAATATGAGCTATACATAAACTCAGTAATCCGTCTAGACCCGCACGACCCATTTCTTGAACTACAGAAGGATTTTCGAAAGAGTCCGACGAAGTAACCACTATTCTAATATCTTGAACGTGAACCTCACAACCAAAAGAACTGGTGGCTATAACCAATCTGATCATACTATCAGGTTTAACAAATTCATCTAAAATCTTCTGTCGCATATCCATAGGCAGGCTTGAATGATATGCACTAACAAGTTAATCAAAGTATGATTGTGAATCTATAGACATACGTTTATCAATAGCAGCAGATAAACTGTTCGTAACTTCCTGAACCTCAGCATATGTGCATACATAGAATAATATCTTCGGACACGTATTGCGATATTTATGAAGTAACGATGCTAATGACGCTATGGTATTCTGAAGGCTTGCTTTTCCATGCGTTTTTAGTGATAGGAGAATGTTCGGCCTGAAAAACCAAAAAGAATGTAAATGAAAAAGGTGCAACACAATACCTGCATTATATTTAAAAATTACACCCGAAAATTTATGCTGCACCTCTTAGGTTTAGATGCGGTTATTAATTTGCGGAGCAATTCCTATACCGGGTCGGTGATGTCTGTCGGTCTGTCGGTCTGTCGGTCTGTCTGTGCGCACGATAACTCACGAAGGAATTAATGGATTAGTATGAAATTTTTACCAAACATGTTTAACTGTTAGGGCAACATGCCTATTGATTTTCAACCACATTAGTTAACTAACATCCGAGTTATAGTTAAATTAGTTGCAAGTGAGCATATAATACATGGATGTACATACATTCCACTCACACGCACGTTCACACGCCTAGCAGGCAGAGAGTGGAAAAGAGAAAGGGAAGTATGTACATGCACAGTCATGTTGCTTGAGGGTGGAACTTGAGTGGGAGGAAACCATGTAAACTTATCCAAGAGTCGAGTGGCTTAGGGGTAAGAGTACGTGAGGTAGAAACGGCGAGCTGGAGTTCGAATCTCTCTTGAATTTTTCTTTTTGCATTTAATTTTAATCCATCAAGTTTAAGTTGTGGCATTCCTGCCATTAAGTTTTTACCGTCTATTAATTATGATGAGCATGGGGCAGGTAGGGAATAAAACTTTTCAGCGAAGAAGCGGTTCTTGCCATACTGTGTATTTTAAGTGAACGTTAACTGGCACTAATCTAAATTCATGATAACTTTTTGTCCATTTTATTTTTTTTAAAACCTCCGCAAATTCCGTATTCGGTTGCCCGTTTATTGTTGCCTCAGACATACAAAAGGACTCTTTAATTGTTTGTAGCATGGGCTCAGTCAATGTTGCACTGAAGTAACCAATGTAAATCTTGGCTGCAATACGCAGGTACTGCAACTTCCCTAAGCACGGTCGAAAGCTGTCCCTCCTAATGGAAAATTATTACAATTCAACGATTATTTTTGAAACAACGTCGTTATTTAAAGATGTATAGGTTACTTTTATTCTATACCATTCGGAAATAAGATGAGCTTCGTCGATAACGAGATACCGCGGCATGGTTTGCTCAAGCCGTGACGCAAATCCATAAGTCACTGCGACCTCAGGAGTCACATACACAAAGTTTGGCTCCATTGTCTTGATAGCTTGAAACACAAATAGAACCCATAAGGATAAATGGTTTGTAAGTAATTCAATTATTTTAGAATTATAGTTGAAATAATGGACACACCTACTGACGCTGACCACTGATTTACTACTAAACCATATGCACGTAACTGCATTTGATTCTGCACCAAAGATATTAGGGGGGACACAATAACCATGACACGAGTCTGAAATATTATAAAACTAGTGGAAATTGTTAAGCTTTAAACACAGTTTTCAACTACGAGATAAACTAGCCGACCAGCACTTACTGTAGTGTGCTGGATACTGTGCATCAAGCATTGATTGATTGATTGGCTTTATTGAATGGACAAATTTATCAGTAATTGCCGAGGCTTAATGTTTTCAGTAAACGGTCCATGTAAAGGCAACGAAATTAAAATAAAACATAATTGTTGAATGTACACGGCAGCTTAAATTGTTACATTCAGGTCCCTTTTACTAATGAGATAGGCACATAAGTCATCCTCGATAACAGATAAGGGTATGAACTGCGCCTTAATGTAGGCTGGGAGTTTATTCCATGCCATAATCATACGATACCCGCAAGATCTTTTAAGCTTTCCGAGTTGATTCTACAAGTGACAGACAAGTTTCTAGAAGTCTGGGTTTTAGTTCTAGATCCAGTACTGGTTATAAAAAGGTCAGAAAGGCTAGGAATGTTCTGAGGACCCCTAAGATATTTTGACAAAAACCTGGAACCTATATAAATTAGTCGCTCTTCGATAGATATGATATTTACTTTTTCAAATAAGTCGAATAGGGGATAACCAGAACGCCTTTTGTTTAGCTTATTACTAATAACACGGCAAAGCTGAAGCTGCAAGGATTGTAAGTTAGAGGGGCACTGGCCACCCCAGATAGGGAAACAGTAATCGACTATTCGTAGTACAAAGGCGTTGAAAAGGATTACAAAGACTTTCCATGTTATAAGCCTCTTCAGTCCGTTTAGAACACCAGTTGCTTGACTCAGTCTTTTGGATACATAATGAAAGTGTTGAACATAAGTAAGGTTACAATCAGTGATTGCACCAAGGTATTTAAAAGTATACACTCGATTAAGGAGTACCTTGTTATAAGTAAGAGTAAAGTTTTCATCATTTACAAGCTTATCACCAGATTTATGGATAATCATATACTCAGTTTTGTCTACATTAAGGGATATCTCTTTTTGCTCAAGCCACCCTTTTACAGATTTTAGTAGGTAGTGTGGCGGCACACTTTTAAGCTGCCATTAGTCAACGCGCTGAGTTTACAGGAGAAATGAGCGCAGAGAGAGAGGACTTGTTGTTGTCTTCAATCTTTATTCCCAACTGAATCTTACAATGCGCAGCGTCTCTTTTATAAGGGAGCTGCGCTTATGACACACATAAACGGAGCGCCACAGTAGTTACCTTGTTCTTCTAGAGTTTCAAGAGATTTATGCGTTAAATGCAGTGCGACATCATCCGCATACCAGATATAATTAAGATTCCCTAGATAAACATTTAGATTGGAAAGATCACCAAAATCTGATATAAACTGTACGAAAAAGCAAGGTCCAAGGATGCTTCCTTGGGGCACTTAGATATGTACAGTATATTGTTTCAATATAAAATTGCCAAGCTTGATACAGTTTGCTCTGTCACTGAGGTAGCTAATAATTAAGTTTAACAGATAAGGAGAGTAGTTAGTACCAGGGATGCCAACCTTGCGTTTTTCGCCATCAATGCATTTTCCTATGCTGGAGATTTTAGCATGGGTAAGATAGGGCTGGAGGAGGGGGGAGGTAGAAAATGCGGGTAAGAGGAGGCCGAATATTTCCGAATACTAAGAGACGTCCGATAATACCCGAATTCTAAGAGACGCCCGATAATACTCAAATTCTGGAGAAAGGCGGGTAATATTGTGACCACGTGCTTGGAACGCGGGAAATGTTTACGAGTGTATAAGATCGTATAAAAATGTACGTATTTTGGGAATGGAGAATTACAGGCGTGGATAGAGCGCTTGTAATTCTACATTGTCTTGCAGTAATAGACGAGGGCGTGAGGCTGAATCAATTAAAAATGGAGGGGGAATTTGTAGTGAATTTGTTATCAAATTCATCAATGAATATTTACCCAGAAAATACGATGGGTAATTTTAAAAACAAATTGTGCAACAGAATAGAGGTAGATAGTGATTGGGAAGTGGGTTTAGTCAGTTGTGAGTATATTTATGGTCACACTGTCATAAAAAAAGGAGAAGTGCTGCTGCGAGAAGTGTTTTATAAGAAACGTGCAGGGAAAAAGCAGAAATGGGCGGCCAGTGAAGAACAAAATGATCAGGCCTGGATAGCTGTTGCGGGCAATGAGAGACAAAAGTTACCAGTGCAGGAGGCAAACGATGGGGACGATGAGGATATTGAAGCTTCAAATGTTGAAAATATGATTTGGAAAGTGTTTGACGAGAATTCTTGGCATTCAGACGATAGTGAGGAGGGTGAGGAAAGACCAAAGGTTGTGAGCAAACCAGCTACAGAGACTGTCGAAGGTGCGGGCGTATCTCAAACCGTATATAGTGAGCAAGATATTGATAAGTTTATAGCAAATTTTTTTGTACTCTCACGCCGGGGCGACTTGAGAGTGGAAAATTTGTACGACCGTGTTCAAAAATTGGAAGATGGGAAATTTTTGTTAGCGTCAGAAATTGCTAAAACTAAAGATATTGTACAGTTCATACAAAAAGTAAAAAATAATTGGAATTTCGGTAGGCGCGCTAATATAATGATAGCTGGGAAAGCATATCGAGTCATAACGTATTATGCGCAAAAAGATATTCGAACGGAAGAAGATTTAGTATATGAGATAAAGAGGTGCATTGACTTTAGCAATTTAGAAGTAAAGAATCACATATTTAATGGGGTAATAAACTGGAAAGATAAAAAGCGCTTGCGAATACAGTTTGACCGCAGGGTAGCTGATATTTTAGGTCTGGAAAATACAGTTGTTGAACCTGTGCGTGGTGAAGCAGGAGAGGTTGTACAACTGCAAATGCGTGTGCAAAGCAATGCTCCAATATACGTGAATGCAGGTATAAGCCGACTGTTTGTATATTTGAACATTTGCCAAAACGTTTTGACGGGTGACACGTTTTCTCCTTGTATTAAAATAATTCCTTATGAAGGAAAATACAGGACGTTAAGTTACTATAGCTTTAAAGACCCATATTATCTCCCATTGTCTCAGACAAGCTTTGACACTATCGGTGTGACGATTAAGTCTGAAACGGGGGAAAACGTACATTTCAATTTCCCGCCTTTTAGTATGACACTGCAGTTTCGCAGAAGAACATATAGGTAATTATGTATAACTCGCAGTTACGGGTTCTAAACCCATATTATAGTTTAGAGCCAGTTCAAATAGGGGGAGCATTCCCTTTAAACGATCAGGTATATTTCTCTGGATTGAGAAGACAGCGTGGTAGTGGAGCCTTAGGTAGCTGGATCGCCGCATTAGGAAGAAAGTTATTGCCTTTGGCAAAGACGTTTTTAGCTCCGCATGCTAAGACAGCTCTACGAGGGGTATTAAAGGGCAGTTTGGAAGGGGGAGACATTCGCAAGTCTTTCAAAACTCACGGGGTTGGGGCTTTAAAAGCAATGGGAGAAAATATCCTCAGTCAGACAGGTAAAGTCGGTCGTCGAAGGAAGAAGAAGGCAGGAGGTCGCGGAATTCGGAAGAAATCTAAAACTGGTCGTGTTGTGAAGAAACGTGGGGCAGCAGTTAAAAAGAAAACGAAGAAACGCTATTTAAATTTGAAGAGGAGTGTTTTTGATTGAACCATGGGACGTAAACGAAAAATTGAGTCGTCTGACTCTATGGAAGTCGAAGAAACGCCAGCAAAAAATATACCATTCACGTTTGTGAATAGCAGTTTAAATTTATTTGGCCAACAGGCATTTGATGTTACCAGAACGAGTGCTCAGTATGTAGAATATTTTCCTGTAAGTTCTACAGCGGACGCTAATGTGCCGATATCGTTTTACGTGAAGGCGAGTGACGTTCATTTTGTTGCATTGGACAAAATAGAGTTGTATTTGAAGTGTTCAATTGTTGACGACGACGGTAACAATATTGTAGACGAGTTTGAACATACACCGACGGTTGGTGCAGCGTATAAAGTGAACGTTAGTGCAATACCAGTTAATAATTTTGCTGAATCACTGTTCTCAAAAGTTGACGTAACATTAAATGACACCACCATTACAAGTGCTAATAGTAATCATGCATATAAAGCTTATATTGACGCTGTGTTGGGATACAGTAAAGAGTATCAGGATTCTCTAGGGCATTGTGGGGCCTTTTACAAAGAAACAGGCACCTATTTTGATTCGACTAGAGTAGATGGTCATTCAAAGCGCCGGGATATGGGAAAACGAGAATCCTTTGAGTTACTAATTCGGCCAAACATAGATGTCTTACGGCAAAACCGTTACTTGTTGCCTACGGTTGATATAAAGTTTACATTTAACAGAAACCCAACTGATTTTATATTGTTTCAAAACGTGGGGAGTGCAAGTTTGAAGCCTTATAAATGTGTAATACAGGCAGCTAAACTCATTGTTCCACGTTATACAGTTATGGATAGCGTATTGATGAATATATTGACTAAGTTCCAGTCAAAACCCGTAATATATCCAATGTTGAGAACCGAAGTCAAAACATTCACAATAGCATCAGGAACTGACCAAGTTCACAATGAATCTGTGCTCCAGGGTTTGTTGCCGTATAAAGTTATAATTGGGTTAGTAAACTCTAAAGCTTATTCCGGGACGACAACGAAGAATCCTTATAATTTTGAACATAATAATGTAAATCATGTGAACCTGCTGGTTAACGGAAACCAAGTGACTAGCGGCCCTCTGATTATGGATTACGGGAACAATAACTATATGCAGGCTTACAAGAATTTGTTTAATTCTCTTGGATTTGACGAATCTGACCAAGGATTGGACATAACGTATGAGGATTTTAAGCGTCAGAACTGTTTTTATGTGTTCAACATTTGTCAATCGAAGGAAGCTAATAGCCCACCTGCTTATGGAGGATGCCGAATTGAAATAAAGTTTTCCACTTCTCCGACCGACGCGCTGACGTGCCTTGTATATGGAATCTACCCTTCATGTTTGGAAATACATAGTGATAAATCTGTTCGATATAAGGATTATTCTTTAGGATGAACACAGTTGAAATTCTAGATGTGCTGGGGAGTTTGTTTCGTGGCAGGAATGTTGATTTGTTTGCCGTTCCTGCTGACGGATTAAAAGCTATTGAACTAAGAGGGAGAAAAGTTTGCCTAGTGGCGAATAGTGATGATTCTCGATCATTTGGGTCACATTGGGTTTGTTACTATATCCCTGCTTGTAATACTAAAATGTTTTTCTTTTGCTCATATGGGATAAAATGTGTGGATTATGGAAAGTATTTCTCGGATTTTAACAGGCGATTGAATATTCCTGTATACCAAAAAAATATACGGCTCCAAAGCTTTGACAGCGATTGTTGTGGACAGTACACAATTTATTTCTTATGCGTTTTATCTAGTGGCTGTTCAATGAAGAGTTTCTATCGTAGGTTTCAGGGTAAAAGAACGCACGAAAATGACTTAATTGTGAGGAGATTTGTGAAGAGTGTTAAACGTGGAGGAGCATGTAAGACAATAAGTTGTAATCAAAAATGCAAGCGTTTGTGTAAATAAATTCCGTTTATTTTAAGCATTTCCAAATTATTTTACAACCTTCTCCATATTGAAAATCTTTATCTCTTGGTCGTTTCAGCATTTTATGAGTAGGCAAAAGCTTCGACAGAGAGGCCTTGACGGAAAGATGTAGCGGTACATGTTTAAAATCTGTAGTTTTTAAAGCTTGATACACTTTCATAATGCCCGGCAATCTTGGATGTGAGTTTGTCAGCAGCTGTTTCACCAATTTATCGTAATTGCTGTTTGGAATCGTTTCTTGGTCGGGTAAAACAATTTCGCCAACGATTCCCCGCTTGATGTTGTTTTTAAATAGATATAGTTTTATATCCAATTCTTGTTTTCTAAAGTTTTCGGTGTGCTGTTCTTGGCCAGAAGAATATCGGCGTGGCGTACCCTCAGTGGATGAAAAAGTCTTCGGGGAAGCGGGTTCTGCTGTAGGAGTGTTTCCGGAAAGAAGGCTTTTAAAATTTGAAATTAAGCTGACTCTGGGTTTAACTGATACCCTTTCAGTTTTTGGGAAGCTGAAAGACGTTTCCGCTTCTTCTGGTGACGCTCCTTCAATAGCTGGGACGGGTTCATTTTCGAAAAACCGATTTACACTCTCGGTGCTACCAGATAAATCCGCACTCTGCTCAAATAAATCATCAGGGTCGGCTTTTTGTTTTTCCATGGCTCTTTCGAAAATATCTTTGATTTTTTTGTTGGTATCAAGGTTTTCATCTAAAACGGCTCTTAGTTTTTCGACATGCTCGCTGCTTCCCAGTTGCAATGTTTCTTTAAGCTTTTCCAAGGCTGAGGTAATGGATGTTGAAGAGGACGTGTCTTTGACAAGTAGTGGTTTGCTGTCTTCTATAGATTTTTCATTATTCATGTCTCTCATGACTGTTTGTAGCCATTTGATTCGAACGTCGTCGGGAATCGCAGAACCCACAGCAAGAATTTCGGTCCTGAGTTTTTGAAGCCGAGCTTCTGGAGTCGTCCCAGGTGGAATATTCCGGATTTGGGTAAGAATATCATAGTCTCTTTCCGAGACTAATTTCAAGCGCTTTGACATGATTATGAAAATCTGTTTCGGATGAGACTAACCAGGGCTGGTAACACTGTAGAAAGAACTAAAGGAATAATGGCTCCGCCTTTTTGGTTAAGTAGCTGGCGGGTTTTCCTCTTTCCAATTCGTTTGTGATCGTACGCCAACTGTTTAAGTGTATGCTTGAAAGGTCGCAGCTTTCTTAGGACTGATTTATTAAACGGTACACGGCCTTCAACTACATTTAATACGCACTCTTGAAGAGATTTTATTTCATTCTCTGAAGCACGGTTTACAAGATTTTTGCGACTACAAGGAGTACAGCTATTAAGATACTGCAGAAACGGTAGCTGTTTCAATATTTTAGGAGGCATTTTAACTCACCAGATTCAGCACCATCTCGTGCTACTGCCTAAACAACTATGAAGCATAAAACTCTATGGCTTTGCACTTTTGCAACTAGGCAGGAATCATCCATGCTTACTACGAAAGGCCTTTGCGAAGTTAGCAATGCAATTCAAAATAGTCGGAGACTGGAAATTTTTCAGCACAATCTCGGCAAATATTAATACGGTTAGAATTACTCATAACCAAGGGCCACGTCGACAGGTTTCCATGGGAAAAGGTGGAATCCCAACAGCCACAAATAGATCGCACGCCAGTGCTCGTGCCCATGTTAGCCAGTAAATATTTGAGGGTACAGCAAGACAATTTGAAAATTGTACGAAATCGAAGGATTGGAATGGAGACGCTGCTAACGGGGCATTTAGATTCCACAATTTCAAATTCAATCGGTTGGAATCGACCGAGTGTAGCTTGAATGTGATATTTCAATCGTGGTACGAATCCGTGCGTCCATATTCCATCGGATATAATATCATCATCTTCAATGGGACGGGGGAAAAAAATATAAGATTCCCTCCAGTATTTAAAACTCTATAAGATTCAAAATGAATTAATGGATGTTTAGTAAAAGCGACAAAAGAAAGAATTTTATTGAGTTACCCCATTATCGGCCAGATTGACTCCAGATGAAATATGCGATTGAACCATGTCATGGACATATTGTAGAGCTTTTTCTGCATCGGTGTCGAGACGATGGAAAGATGCGTAAGCTGGAACGGGTAGATGATGCATTGGTATGTCTCGGGGTATTGGGAATCTCTCATGCCTAGAATCTGGACCAGTTTGAATGACGGCCAAGTATTTAGAGGCTACCGCCACTTCAGTGGTGGACGTAGGCTCATCTGGCTGAGTTCCAGGTGGGTCGGATATTTCTGGCTTGAGATCGCCAAATTCTTGTTGATTGCACAAGTGTAAAAATATTCGTTTACTTGGTGGCGATGTCGTAGTGTACACCATATTCTTGGAACGTATTCTCCGGCTTCCAATAATGGCTTCGGAGTAGGTAGGATTGCTGATACGCTGTCGAATCCAAGAGTCAATCCATTGTTGACAAGGCCCAAGAGACACCGGTAAGTCGGTTGGATCGATCACAGACAGGTTAGTACCTGTTTTTATCTTCCACAAGTTGGTTTTCATGAAGGGCGTAATAGCATCATCGCGGTGACAGTGATTTTTTAAGGTAAGGGGAGTTTGTTGTAAGTAAAACTGGGCGAACTGGTTCAGTATTTGCGACATGGTGAGAGCACTTGCACAGCAAAAGTCAAGAGTGAGCTTTGGTTTCTGATTTTATAGGAGTATTTGGACTTGCGCTTTTACATTTTCCAGGAGTAAGGAAAACTCGTGCGTCATTCAAGGGACAGTCCGAGAACCGCTAATGTACATCAACACGCGTTTCTACAATGGAGCAGAAAAACAAAATAATATTAAATTACCTGACAAAGAATCAAGGGGGCGCGTTCAGCGGCAAGGATGCATTTGTTAAAAGTATGAAAAGAAGGAACGCTGGACCGCGAAAACTCATTAGCGAAACTCTCGGAGAAATCAGTGCTTACATTTTGCACAAACCCGTGCGAAAGCGTTTTCAAAGGCGGCACATTTACATACCAACTTGGAAAGACCAAATCGTCATAGATTTAATAGATATTCAAAAATACGCCCGATACAATAAAGGAATGCGATATTTTCTAGTCGGGATAGACGGGTTTAGCAAACGTCTAGAGTGTGTACCAATGAAATCAAAGTCAGGGATAGTAACTGCTAGTGCATTGGAAACCTTGTTTGAGAAGTTTGGCTATGTGAGTAAACATGTGCAATCCGACGGCGGAGGAGAGTTTTATAACGCACACGTCAAAAAGCTATTCCAATCACTCGGGATAAATCACTTCTCGACATGGAGCACCATCAAAGGCAGCTTAATTGAGCGGGCAATTAAATCCTACATGTCTAAGATTGCAAGATGGATGACTTACACGGGGAAAAAAGATTTCGTTCAGTATGCAGATGAATTTACAAGAAATTATAATCAAAGTTACCATCGGTCTATTAAAATGAGTCCAGCCCAAGTGTCTGAGGCAAATTTGGCGGTAATTTACAAAAATTTGTACGGTAATAAATCGTTTTATAGCGTGTCTCAACCGAAATTCAAAGTTGGTGATAAAGTGCTTGTTGTGCGGGAGAAAGCCTCTCTGTATAGCAAAGGATACGATAGGAATTGGAGTAAAGAAATATTTACTGTCATTAGCATTAATTTTACTGAACCAATTACATATAAGATTTGCGACGGAGATGGCATTGAGGTTCACGGTTCAGTATATGCGGAAGAAATGCAAAAAGTAAATCGATGATGGCGTGCGTATGGTGTCGACTCTGCCTCTCACGAGCTTTTATTTCTCGAGGTATTGCTTATTTCAGAAGCGTCTTTTCTCGTGCGAGAAGCAGTCTTGGCGAGGATACATCAACGAGTGGTTGTCACGGAGAGAAACGCTGTGTAATAAATTGTTGTAAATGTGATTCATATTCCACAAAAAGCAATCGCTTCGCCAGTGCCAAGTGCATAATGGAAGGAGTCATAATCTCAAGAAGCAGTCCCCCTGTTCCGAGAGCTACGTCGGAAGTGATCATCAATCATCTGGACTCGCTCCCTTCTTTGACGTCAGAGGGGTCTATTAAAAATAATCGCAGCAAAGTTCCTCGCAAAGCAAAGAATCCAAAGAAAAGACCTGTCAAAGAAACGAAGAAAAAGGCCCCCCTACTAAAGAAGAGCGGGAAGTTTGCTGACGTAGGTAGAACCTGCATTGACGTAAAACCAGTATCACAAAAGCGGAAAAAGCAGCCTTCAGCGGATATAAAAGCAACTTGTACAGCGGAGCCCATAGCACTGCTGATTCAACGGCGAGCAGACCAACCGGCATCCCTGGTAAATACAAGGCTCAAAATATATATCGACACATCTTGGATCGTGTATGCAGGAGATATTGACGGCGGTGAAATCAATCGAGATTTTCTTAACATTCGTTCAACCGTAAATCCCGTTCAGGGATTAAGTTTCCCAGTATCGGAATTAAACTGTTTAAGAAGTGCCCTTGATCACCTCCTCTTTGATAAGTAAGTTATTGGTGTTTTGAAATCTTTGGACATGGCAAGAAGTAATTTTTTGTAATTTTTCAAGATCTGGCAGACCTTCTTGTGAAGATACATATATTGGCCTACGACCTCCTACTTCTTCTCCTGATCTTAATCGCGGGTCTAGTCATAGTATTTAAAGAGCGCCAAAGCCACCAGCATGTCAACCGAGAAAGAGGTTAATCAAGAAACGGTAGTAGTAGTTGAAGATGAGGACGCCGACAGCATGGAAGCTTTTATTGATGACAATTCGGCCGATGAGGATTACGTGGCAGACAGTGATGATGGAGAAGTCTTGTTGAAATCTGGAGATGAAGAGGACGATGAGGAGGAGGAGGAGGAGGAGGAGGATGAGGAGATAGATCTTGAAGTCTTTACGCAGGTTACTCCCGCAGCAAAAATACCAAAACCTACGAGGATGACTGCTAAGGTGAAAAATAAGAGAGCCGCAAATCCCAAAGCAGGAGTCGAAAAGCGTCAAAAGATGGAAGATGCTACTCCCATTCCAGTTAGAAAACAAAAAAGGATTCCAAAGGCTGTGCCGATGGTGGTAAAGAAAAATATTCCAAAACCTGCTGGGAAGACTGCTTCCAAAGCTTGTGGCTCTAAAATTTCTGCAAAGACAATTGCCGGGCATCAGTTTTTAAAACCCAACATGTCTGAGTTTAGAGAAGGAGCAATAGGGTTTCGTAGTAGTCTAACTGCTAGAGACGGAGCTTCGAATAAAACATTGAAGAACGTTAAGCCCAGCACTTTGCAAGGCGAAGACGAAGAGCCGGAGCTCAAAAAACTGTTTATAAAGTATTGTCGCATGAAGCGCTATGGTATGGAAATGAATGAAGTACATCTATGTGGCGAAAATGGAGCTACTGCTATCTTCATTGTAGACCATTTGCCCTATGTCATAACGCGCTTGTGTCAATTTTTGCTGTGGGCAGGATATAGTTACGAAGAGTATGACGTGCTGCGTGAGCAAACTTTGCTCGAAATAAAGGAGATTGAGATCAGCAAAAAAACTATAGCTGGAAGATACTAAAAAATCTCAGAATATTAGTAATTTTTGGCGAGACTGGGGCTGGTCTCGCCCCCGCGGCGCCCCCCTGCCGGGGCTTTACGCCCCGGCTAAGTCGGGAATTATGTAGTATGCTTATAGTGAAATAAAACAGTTTTTGCCAATTACGTATTTATTCATCGGATGTAAATATTACACAGCTTTCATCTTCTGGAAATATACTCGTTCTAAAACGATATGCATCTACCTGAGACGGAGTTAAATCTATGAGCACGTATCCATAACTGCTGTTTTTAGAGATATAGTCATATGCCCGCATAAGAGTTTTATTAGTTTTTCCAAAATTAAGCTGTCTGCCCAGAGTTCCAAGGGTCGTAGAGTCGCGAAGATTCCTAAATGCTATAATGACTCCGGCATTAAGGTTGATTGTTCGCATATATGGAGATTTTGTATATAAATTTTGGACGAGTAGAATAACCGAGCAGGATCTGTGATGGGAACCTTTCGTGAAGATTGAACTGATGTACGGATCCTTTGCCGCCAGATCCTGGCAATCGTCTAGTATAAGCTGCAAACCACAGTATATTAATGTCTACGAAGTCGACAAAGTAAGAGCAAGTTCTGGTCATACCAAAGTAGGAATCTCGTTCCCTTGTGGAATATGTAGGTCGATGTCTTGGATGCCTTCTAAAAACGTAATTTCACCACCACATCTCTCAGAGCTGCGTATATGCTCAAATAGCTTTGGCTGTCGCTCCGTGTAGCAATATATAACGCGATTCGGATGATTTTCAAAGACCTGGTCTCTCCGTATGACAATGTCAGCAACCAGTGTGCTTTTGCCAGTGTTGGAACCGCCAGAAATTAGAATCGAAACGGGGTGAGGCAAATACGGACGAAAATTTTGCATTTTGACAGAGGGAGTGCACTAGAACACACGTTTGCAAAATCTGAGCAACAACTAATAATAATGCCTGGCCTTCACCGCGTTCACATTAGAACTGTTGTCGTTAAGCGTTATGAAGACCCAATGGAAATGGCTGAAGAAATAGCGTAAGTTTTTACATTTGTTAAGTAATATTCAAGTGCAGGATTTGATATTGTCTTTTCTTTTAGTAAACAAAAGGAGTTATTTGTGACTATGGCTAACGAGACTAACCGGGAGACTTCTTTTGAAAATTTTAATCTCCCTATTGATAAACTACAATTGGCAAAATTTGGATTATTCTATGAACCCTCGTATGCAATGATGCAGTGCTATTTTTGTGGATTTCATCAAACATTCCCAACCAGACCTGAGTGTGTGTTGCAGCTTCATTCGCGTTGTAACAGACTATGCCCGAGGATTTACGAAATTCAAGCAGGAATTGTAGACTATCCGCATCATAATTTCAACATTGTTTATTCAGAGAGTGATGTATTTAGTATTTGTAAAAACAACACAGTACCTCACCATCTCCGCGTCAGACATGTCTTAGGAATGGACATTGACAGTTATTAATAAAGTTGCTGATGCTAAAATTTGAAATTGCCTTCAAACCTTGCCTTCGCTAGAAAATCACGGAAGTTCGAGGTTTAATTGCAATATACAATTATTAACTTTTTCATCCGGATTCTCAAGTCTTGACGTATCTTCTGTTTGTCGATTGGCAACTCCGTGTGTACCCGTTGCAGCCTTATACAACTCTCAATACTCGTATAAGAACTGTCGCGGCCATACACAGAGAAGCACTCTGTATATTGCTTTATTTTTTTTAACATCTACAAGTCACTAATTGTCAACATTTTGTGCACTAATTTTAACATTTTTGACGCAAAGCTTCTTAATTATACTATTTCTAAACATCGATAATGCCCTAGAGCTAAAGAGTTATTATAATCAACATAAAATCGTTTATTATCCAACGCGTTAGCAAACCGCTTCCGAAGGCGTACCGTAAAAAGCTGATGATCATAACTACGAATCGATGTACTGGAAACTGAAATGCTCGCGTCCTCACGGAGAACATTTAAATAATGTTCCATTTGTAGGAAATTTTTTACAACATGACGAGAAATTCCCTTGGACTTTTTATAATATTCAAGACTGGGAGAGGCTAAATTTGAGGATCCTGGCTCTGTCGGAACACAGCACATTAGCTCGACTGCATATTGTTTTGGTTTCAATGCACAAAAACGGAGAGGTAAAAAGGCCCCGAATTGATCTTTCATGTAACCAAACCGTCTGCAATTCGTTGGGCTGTATAAATGCCCCCCTTTAACAACATCATTCACTGAATACTCTGAACAGTCAAAGTAATCTTGATTTTCGTAAATAATTTTATATAAATCAGCGCAAGAAATACAATAAGAGGCCGCATCCGTATCTAGGTATAAGATTTTAACATTGTTCAATCCAAACGTTGGCTGAACCCAATTATAATGGAAATCATACAACATTTCTTTTGATATATCAAGGATTATGACTCCTGTGGCTATAAAACTTTTCAACTCGATGCATGTTTTTCTGAGGAAAAAAATTAAAGCATCAGATCCAGCTATCGGAACCACGCTTTCTAATTCAGGTTTACGAATCAGCCGGAGTGCTTGCTGCTTGTGTTTTACGAAAACACATCGTGTTTCCTTTCGCCGCATTAAATTCCTTCCAAATATTGAAACAATGATAGCCTTATTCAGATTTCTACCGAATGCCGTTGTTGCCTGTTGACGTTTAATATTACATTCTCGTATGATTGGTTCTAGCCACTTTTCTTGAACAAATCCGAGTACTCTATGTACCTTTGTAAGCTTAACGCCTAATTTTAGGTAGAGCTGCAAAAGTGTGTAGTGGACGATATGTAATTTTTTACTATGCAAACTTGTAATCAGCTTTTTCTGCTTGAAAAACGCGGGAGGAATATCCAGTTGATCAATGAGTCTTTTTTGGTATGGGGATAACTCGTCTATCCCAATTGTCCGGTGCTCAGGACCAGGTGGGAAGTCATTCAACTTATCATGTAACTCTGCTGGAATATCAAAATCAACTTGAAATATTTGCCCTCGCTCAGAATCTTCAGTTAGGTCTAAAATATGAGCCGCGACTCGTTCCATATCCTTATCTTTCCACCGATAATCTGTTCGTTCTTCCCACCGAAAATCTGATGTAGCCAACCTTCGAGACATTGCTTTAGAATAGCAAGAATTAAAATCCCAACTCCCTATATACTGAGATTCCTCACCACAATCCATGGATGCATCAATGTACTTATTATAAGCTGTCGCTTCGCGAATGCTCCCCACACAACAAATTCCTCCTTTGACTGCAGATTCTAAGAAAACGTAAGCGCCTTCGATCTTTACGTATTCCAAAGGAACTGTTGCCCGCATCAACGCAATTTCATAACTTATACCACTCAAACTTATAAATCGACATGGTTCGAGGTTATATTCTCTCAACATTTCGTCTCTAAAACGTTGAAAACAGTCTGCCAACAAAGTACAGTCTAACAAAACATAGTTTAACATTAAATCCGACAAATTCTCGCATCTAAAATTGTCAAACTGCCTCAAACACAAGTCATATTCCTCATCTGAGATTTCCTTGCCCGTAATATCATTACGATAGGCTGTTTTTGGCGGCAAAGAAGTCTCAGTAAATTTATCCTGATTGTCAAAATATAAAAACGGATAAGTCATTTTGCCGTAGAGTAAGGACGTGTCTATGCATCTGTCTCTAAACACTTCAATAGTGGTTTTGAATTGATCAACGCCATCTAGTTTCAGGTTTTTTACAAGAACCTCAAGCTTAGCTGTCTGGAATTTGTAGCTATCAATAAACTGAAGCATATTCTTCTCATGCGTCACAACTGTAAGTGTCATAAAGCACTCTTTCGTCCTACTAATGCCTGACATACGCTGCACATACGGATGATCAAAGTTCTGAATTATAAAATTACCATCATAACTTGCTAATGAATGACAAACACAAGTTATAATTTTGCTTTGCTTAGCCTGTAAATTGCATTGTGCATGAGCCCATGAATGAAAGTTTCTACCAGTTGGTAACGTGTGAATGTGATGAGGGACGAGTAACTCTCTTTCTGCTGCAGTAACAGCCTGTTTACAGATCCCGCAAATTCTCGTCGTATCCTTCAAACTCTTTTCTACGTCAGTTAATATTAGGGGATGTATTTCTTTCAACTTTCTAAAGAATGGACGAGTCGCTACAATAAGAGTCGTCATAAAAACTTCTGCTGCATCTTCTCCTTCGTAGGTTCTCACATAAACTGTATTTCCTTCAACATCCTTTATGAGCATAGCAAAGCCACAGGCAATGTGCTTGTGAGATTTTTCAGTATTCACGTGGTTTATACAAAAGGGATCCTTGCATGCGACTCCGTCCTTGCAATCATTACCAGCCTCTCCCAGCGGAACGAGTAAAGACTCAAAATCAAAATAGCATACATATCCTGCTGCTATTGTACGATCCCAACGCGTAAATTTATAAAAATTCTCTTTGGGAAACTTGGTTCGAGTGAGCTTTTGTGTAGCGCAAAACCTCATGTGCTCTTTCCAGATTGACCGGGACCTGAACATTTGTAAACAATAACGGCAAATATAGCTAGCTTTACTATGTCTCTTTCCTAGCAAGCGGGAAAGTCCTGCGTTGGGGTTACTTGTCGTGTATTTTAACAAAGTATAATGGGTTTCACATGTTTCACTATTTAAAAGCATAAGTAAATCAATTTCATATAATCGGCTTTCCTCTGTTATGAATGCTGGATACAAATCATCCTTCCAATTACTCCTCTCATCGCCTCCGGTGTGGTTTGGTATAAATTTATATATGAAAATGTTTACCCCTATTTGCGGATTCTGCTGCAGAAATTTTGGAACGTCAGCAATAATCATGGGAAAACTTATATTATCTCTTTTTAAATAATTAGCTACACACAACTTCATACGTTGAGTAATTTTTTCCTTTCTAGAGCTGTTGCGCGGTAAGCTGTTGTTCCTTGTAAGTACGCCCGCAATACAATACAGGAAGCATAGATCATCGTCTTCGTTACGAAAATTAATTACGGCATTCTTTCTCTTCAATTTCGGTGGTGTTTGAAACCAGCTTCCCACCCTATACGGTTCAAACTCAAAAATATTTAAATGTAATTTCGAGATCTCTTCAAGGATAAACCCAGATCCGCGAACGGACATTTCACCGAGCTCTTCATCCAACGCTTGCATTGTGGTTTCCATTAAAAAATTCAATGTAGCCGGGTGATAAATTGCCCTAAGCGGACTAGATAAATAAAACGTTTCCCTGACTCCTCCGACACTGTCGTCATCAATACTCTCTTCATGCGCATCAGGCTTAAACATTAGACATTCAAAAATAAAATCGAATTTAAATGCCCTATGGCTTCGGAACAGACTTGCCACTAACCTATTTAAACTTGTACGTACCATACTAAATATTTCTCTAACGTCACAAATATTCGAGCCATTAAAAGACGCTTCATAATAACGATGTACATTATTAAGTCTACTTGAAACTAACTGTAAATCCCGATGATCTTGGATTCCGGAATATGCAACGCGGAAATTCTCAACTTCTGCCGGATGGTCTATTGATATATGCATATCAAGCAAGCCTCCGTGTGAAAACGTTCGGTTGGGGCACCAAAGACATCGCCTCTGCCGAATATATTGACCAATAGACTCGTCCATCTTCAATTTCTTTTCACTGCAAAGAAAACGCCTGTCTGAGCCTGGATCAATGACGAATGGAGCTGAATAAAGTTAACGTTACCTTAAAATTAGTCATCTGCTTCAAATCGCTCTGTAAATATATTATGACTCAATTAAATTTATTAAATACGGTAAACGTAGGCTGTGAGGTGTTACTCGCAACTTTTTTAGACAATCTAACTCGGCAAACGTTATGTATCGATAATAGGTGCATTGAGGCCTGCAACCACACGATTCTCTCTTTGCAATTATATTATTAACTCTGGGACAAACATATGACATCGCTGTATGATGCCTAATTAAGCACAGATTTTTCTTGCTGGGAATACCACAATGTATTCCACAATAAACACATCTTATTGTTTTCGTCAATGTCCAAGTAGGCTGCATGAAAAACCCCCAACTAGCTAACTGTAAGCTAAATGAGTCGGGTAGTATGCCACTAAATGACATGAATCTCTCCCTGACTGACATCATATCCCGAAATAATTTTTCTTCATTCCTAAGGAAAAATAAAGTAATTATTATTCTTACCTCAGTAATTAAATCGACTTCATGTTTAAAGTATACTCACAATGTGAATGACGCTGCCTCTTCAAAACTTGTGAATAGTGAAAGATAATTTTGTGAATTCTTCAAAATGTTGACAATGTACAAGATTTCGCTGTCTGTCACAGACATTACTCCCTATCTTCCTTGGAACTCTGCTTCAAAGCTGCGGTAATCCTCTCCCGAAGCCGGTAATGATATTGTCTCGGTGGTCCCAAATCCTCAATATCTTGACTGCCGCTCTCTTCCTCTGCCTTGCTAGCCGTCTGAGTTTTTCGGGAGCGTAGATTATAGCTACAAGCTGTCGGCTCAACTAATTTTGTTTTGCTTCGCAAATAGTACGGAATACCAGCCCCAACATTTTCCATGCGCCTCTTGAAAGAGCCTTTATGCCCAGATATTCCCAAGTAATCAATCTGTCCAACAGGTAGCTGGCCCGCGTCCTTCCAAGATGTTCCCGCACTGGTTGGCAACTTTTTTCCTTCCGTGTTTATGTTTTTAGCGTCAATACCGTATTCTCCCAACACAATTTTAGCCAGCGCTTCTTCTATTACATCTTCTATGGGCAACTCCTCGCCCGTTTCTATGGAAACGTTTAAATCCATCCCACATGAAAACATACATATAAACTCTTCTTGAATCCACATTATGCTATTGCCCGCCTCTCCCCGAAATTCGGATATAATCACGCGCCTCTTACCCACATTATAGACTTATAATACGAACATTCATATACACATGAATCCACATAATGCTATGCCCGCCTTACCCCAGGATTCGGAAATATTCGGCCTCCCCTTACCCGCATTTTCTATCTCCCCCCTCCTCCAGTCCTATCTTACCCATGCTAAAATCTCCAGCATAGGAAAATGCATTGATGGCGAAAAACGCAAGGTTGGCATCCCTGGTACTAACTACTAGGAGGCAGTTTGAATCGATCCCTTAGGATAATTATAAGTTTTCTGTGTGAAACTGAATCAAACGCCTTCCTAAAATCAACGAAGACAGCTAGGGCTTTATGCGAAGACTTATCTATAGCTTACTTATCTTTAGGATATTACTAGTATACTTAAGGTGAGCTGTTAAGCAAGAGTGATGTTTCCTAAAGCCATGTTGATTTTCTGGGAGTCCCTCTTCCTTTTCCATGTGAATCAGTAACCTACCATATATAACCTTTTCGAGCAGTTTGTTAAGGAAGCTCAGAAGCGAAATAGGGCGATAGTTTGAAGAATCAAGCTTACTACCTTTCGCTTTAAAGTGAGGTAAAACGATGGCTTGTTGAAATGATTTGGGGTACTGACCAGTAGTAACTATTAAGGTGAAAAGGGTAGCTATTGGACCGGCTAAAGCTTTTAGGCAATACTTTAATACTGTATAGGGTGTTTCCGCTGTTGTTCTATCAGCTTTGGTGACTGCTGATTTAAAAACATCTTCTACTTGGCTGGGTGTTACCCGTTCTGCTCTGACCTGGTTTTTCAAGATAAGATACTCCAAGTTATCCTTATTAGAGGGTAGGCTCATAGTGACATGTAGTGTAAAAATAATAACAATAATTTATTTCGATTGATATGGTTGCTTTAAAGATAAGCTCAACCCCTACAATACAGGCAATGACACGTACCTTAACCAATGACATGTAGTGTATGCGCCAGGGCATCCGGTTCAGTAATAGTTTGCCCGTAAGCATTGAGCTCTTGTATTGCGGGATTATTGGATTTTCTACCTGTAATTTCATCAAATACTTTCCATATGTTTGGGGAGGAAGCATATTCCCGACATTTATCTTTGAAATACCGATACTTAGCACTTTTTACCCTGCTATTTACATTGTTCCTTTTAAGTTTAAAAAGAGCAAAATCAGACTGTGGGAGACTAGTATTAAAGACCCTTTTGGCTTTATCTCTTTTATTCATTAGAGAGGTAATTGCATTAGTGAGCCAAGGGACTATATGCCCTTTAATACGCTTGCGTGTTAAAGGAGGTCTTTTAGCTTACACAGGCGTTTACAGTAGTTTGAAAAAGGTCTAACATTTCCTCAGTGTTATGTAGCTTAGGGATAAAGTCCCCCTGGAGGATAACCCCGAGGATAAAGTAAATAAATAAAACATGCTCTCACGAACGCCATGGTTTTCCCGTAAGATGTAGGTAACGCACAAATCACGTCATGTGTCATGAATTCCTTCGCGACGTTTAGCTGGGTCTATCGCATACATGGTAATAGCGGATATATGGATTGAATCTTATCCCAATCTTCAGCATCTGTGTTTTCATCGCTCCAGTGTAGCAGGTAAAACCGGTAAAATGAGAGTCTCTTGCTGGATTGGGTTTTCGGTATTTGAAAACTTGAATAGTGTAGCCAAGTTTATGTATACGTGTACATGCACGCATATTTCCACGATCTTCTTCTTTAGCTTCTCTTCATTCTGGAGATAATTGTCATACGAGCGAAATTGTTTAAGGCCATTATGTTCTCGGTCAGTGGCGGCAAGCAAATCTGCATGAATGTATTCCTTGACAAACTTGACAACATCTTTTTCAAACCGTATTCTTCGAGAATGGTGATTAGGTTTACAGCGTGAAACATATAATGTAATTATTAGACATTGGACACATTTTTTAACATGGCTTATGGAGTTGTTAAGCATCAGATTGAACCTGTCAATCGATTGAGAGTAGCTTCTGCTGATTCCGCTAAATTAAACGCCATAGCTCTAGGCTGAACGTGCTGATATTCTCCCCGTGTTCCACCACATGCGTCAATAGCATCTAATATGGAACAGAAGTTCATAAAGTTGTTCTGTGAACTAGGCTTTCAAATGACTTGCTACCAGTTGAGTAAATAAGATGAATAACACACCAACAACGTAGGTGTAATAATGCTCGTTGCATTAATCCCTTGGAATATTCCCATCTGGCTTTCCAGTAGTGTTAACTAAACGGTTCTATTTCATATTGAATGCCGCTAGGGAGGAACACAACCATTCTGAGCTGTTAGGGACAAATGATGCAAACGAAATTATTCTCTTGATTTGCATTTCACTGCATGTATTAATATATGTATTTGAATAGTTACCCATTCACAAAGTACACTAAATCTTCTTTAGCGTGTAAAACGATCTTCTTTCCCCGTCATTGTAAGCATTGGCATCAACTCGGTTAATCAAATTTATGCCCTCCCATATCATAGCTCTAGAGTAGAGCTGGACAAGGCTTGTCTCCGTTTCTTGGCGTTTAGCAAGACAGTCACTGCAATACCAAACAGAGGGGAATCTTCCAGTGGTTTTCACGCATAACCTATGGAACCACTTGGTACTGTAGTGGTTGTTAGTTAGCAACTTTCTTATCTCCCGGTAAACGGTTGAATCCATAGTTGCTCACGCATATTGGGGACCTGTTTTGATTAACATACGGATTGTAGAGAGATTAAAATACGAATAATTTGTCCAGCATGAGTGTGATATAACTTACGATTCAGTCTGTGGCGTGTAAACGGGAAAAGTTAATGATTTTACAATCTTTTCAGCCAGCTGATACAAGTAATTTTTACAAGATTCATCATCACTGACACTCGGAAAGTCGATTGGTTCGTCATCTACTGAATTTATCCGCAGCATTCGCATCGCCAAGAGAATGAGCAAATCTGAAGTACTTTTACGTATTAACTATACCATATGGTGATAGTTTTTGGCAACGTCTGTGCACATATCATAATTGCTGTTTAGCTTAAACGCCATGTTACTCAGAGTACCAGGTTCAAGAATCGACGCCTTCGTGTAACATTTATTATCTTGTCGATATTTCGTTTTCTATCTTTTATTTTCTATTTGTGACAGGTTATACCTGAGCAAGTCTCATAAGGTAATGGAAATCGCCGTATGTTGGCTCGACTGCTCGTAACTTTTCCGGGTACTTTGGGGATAATACATGTATTCCTTTAGTTTTATTAACACTATAATTTTGTGTGATTGGAATATTAACTTTTATATAACTTTTAAAAAAATGAAAGTGTATAAATAACAAGTATCATAATTACTTGTTATGGGTCATCGCGTCACCTGCTACTACATACGGAATATTTGGGTCCACGGACATAAATGTAGCAATGTTTTGCATTACCGCTGAACATCCAACAACTGAGTCTTCGTTCTCAGGAATAAGGCCCAATTGGATCTGTTTAAATTATATAACTATAAAGCCTCCATGATAATATGAAGGTTACAACAATATGTATGTTAGGCCTGTTACCATACGAGACTTCGTCGATGACCCGTTGGAGAACTTTGGCAAGGGAGATGACACTGCGTCTTGAAAGTTACTACTGCTAAAGCATGGTAGGTAACGTACAAGATGTACTGCTACCGCTTGAATTCGTTGATTGTGGTGTACAATGGAAGACTGAATTCGATGAGTTGCAGCTGCATTTGCTTTAGGGTCGGCTCCAAATGTTCCAGAATCTGCAATCTTTGAGAAAAAATCAAATTAGTATCACAAATACAGTTGCAAAGGTTTATTTATTTTAATTTTGAAGTACCCGTTTTCGTTCAGCTAAGGAGTTGTAAGCTACGTTTTCCGCAGTATTCGCGTAGGTTAGATTGCAATTGTATCCGACAAGAAACCCTAATTTATTCAAGTAACGAAAGTTCTAAAAAAAGGGGTTAAGAAAAGTCGCGACATTCACTCATACAGGCGTTGTTTATCATACTTACATCTTTATGTGGGCCTTTAGCCTAGAAAAATGGTGAAAGAAGACGCTGCAAGTTGTTGTTAAACCTAATGCGCTTGAACATAAGCACTGATAATGCGGAGTTAGTATTGAGAAGGCGGTACTTCATTTCATATCCTGAGGAGAAATACCCTCCGAAGCAGGGGGTATCTGTTTCTGCAACTTCGCTATCAGAATCGGATTGGGCATGTCTAGGCTGTGTGTGATTGACAAATGTTTCCAGAAACATAGATAATAGGGGACATTATTCTCGCAAAAACTTCGTGATGACATCAAAATCTAGTGATGCAAGATCTTGGCATGTTGGCACACCCAAGGTCGCGAAATATTTTGAATCATGGACCAATTCGACCTAGTGTTCAAGGAGTGCTTTGATATCATTAAGGGTTGCTGTTTTTGATAAATGCGTTTCTGTAGATGTTTTCCTGTTGTCTTTCTGGGTGGTGTGAAGTTTTTCTCGTCGAAGCTCAATTTTCTCGATGTGGTTTTTTTAGAAGATGGATGTTTTGTTCCGAGTCTTGCAATACTTTCAAATTTTCCTTATCTTCTTTAGGCGGTGATGGGAAGAGTTTATTCATGTATTCTAAGCCTTTTTCAAAATGCTTAACCATTGTCTGCAACGACTGGATGCAATAGCTGCACATTACAGTTGAAGCTTTCGCCTTGCCGTAAGAAACTCTAGCCTGAACTGCGAGAGCAAATGGCCTCGTCTCATATGCTTTCTCTAACATTTCCAGGACTGTAGATTTACTGTTATGAGGTTTTACATTCAAGGTTCGATATTGACCATTTTTTTGGGAACATAAAACACTACAGTGAATGGAAGAGCCTGGTACAATATGATTAGCAGTTTCTGAAAATACCCCTTCCTTTACTTTACTGAGCGGTTGAAACATCACCACAACTGCTTGGTAAGCTTTCACTGCAGAGTAACATTTCCGAAGCATGTCAAAACACGACCTGTAATATAGTTACAAATTTTCGGTTAGAGTTCAATTTCGTAACCAATTGAATATTGAAACCATAAAATGTACCCAAAAACATGATGCACCTTACATCTTTCTTAAAGGTTGCAGCGATCGTGAACAGCATATTACCAACCGTAGAACCACTAGTTTCGTAATAAGCAGGCAAGCATTTTCGTTTCGTTTGGTGAGATAAACCACAGTAAACGCTGCTTCCAACTACAAGTTTCTTCATCTGGAAAGAAAACAATATAGTGCACCACACAGACTATATGTTTGATGCTTTTACAAGGTTTTCAATCTTAGTTAACCCTGTGTAGTTCGTCGTGACACTCCCAAACCAGGTCCAATAATCTGCGAAACATGTAATATGATTGAGTTAGAACAAGAGTTAACAAATTTTCCGTGACAAATATGTAAATCAGAAGAATTTGTAATTTGGCAAAATTTTGAATGGTTAATAGTGTTTACAACGTACTTTATTTGACGTTTACTTCATTTGACCCTAAATTTCTAATTCCCTATGCTTACTCGGCCCAATTATTCTGGTCCTACGAGTTCGCTCTTCTGCCTTGTTGGCGCCCTAAGGTATCTAGGTGTGACGGACCCTCTTCAATAGGGTGCTACGTCATCAACTCCCCTACGAAGAATCTTAAAATTATGCAGTACACACCGAAGTTTCGTGTACTGCCTTCCCCACCTATATCCTAGATCCCCTGACTTGTTATGCTCACCTTGCATCCGAGCGCGTTTCTGGAAGCTCCCTTTCGGGTTCACTTCCAGTTCCTGACCCAGCGTACAAGGCAAGCACTACTAACCAAGGGCCCTCCCCGTAATGGAGCTGATCTGACATCCCCGTCTTTTTGGAGTCAGCCAGCCGCGCCATCCGAAGGCAAACATAAAACCCATCATTTTAATCAATCCTTTTACAATTAAGGCAGTTTTTTAATACATACATTTTTATTAAAATTTAATTCGTACCGAAATTATTAAAATTATTGTAGTGACTGACTGACTCTAATTGGACTGAATCAATTATTTAAACTGACCGACTAAATGAATATATATTTGACGATAATACAAGGTGACTGAATAAAAGACATAGAAAATTAAATCCTGAATAACTTAAACAACTAAAAATGAGACTAATGATAATTCAAAAACATTTTAAAATAAGGCACATAAAATATGAGACTATCGCTTCAAGTGTGGGAGAGAATATAATATTTGCTATGAATGAATATTTCTGTCTCTCTATTTTGAATTTCGCGCGCACCAACTTGTTGAAGATTGTCATCTCAGAGATCATAGCTAAAAGTTGGCCCCAGCTTTTAGCTACGGAGGAGCTTAGGGACTGGACTAATGATTCATATGAAAGCTTAGATTTAACATATGTGTTCTATACGTTTTTTATATATCTACTAGCTTTGCTACCCGGCTTCGTCCGGGGTTTGGGCGGTACGAAAATGGCAAAAACTGGCATCCTCTACCGTCAAATCTTTAGCTCTCACGTAGAATGTTTAGCTCTCCAGTAGAACGTTTAGCTCTCTCGTAGAATGTTTTGCTCTCCCGTAGAGTGTGTAGCCCTCCCGTAAAATGTTTAGCTCTACCGTCAAACCTGTAGCCTATGCTTTCAAACCTAGAGCTATCCCATCAAACCTAGAGATCTCCACTGAATCTTATACTATAAACTAAAGGATTCAGCAGAGGACCATTGATTTGGATAAATATGGATTGAAATACGGATACCCCCGTCAAACGTATTGCTCTATCGTCAAACGTAAAGGCTTTCCGTTGAACGAATGGCACTTCCGTCAATCGTATAGCTCTTAAGCCGAACTAATAGCTCAAACCTACAGTCAAACTTATAGGCCTCCCTCCGAAAGAAAGTGGAAAGTTGGAATGCTACCCCGTCAATTATTTAGCTCTCCCGTAGAATGTTCAGCTCTTCGTCGAATCTTTGCCGCTCCTGTTAATCGTTTAACTCTCCCGTAGAATCAATGGCACTCCCGTAGAACCAATGGCTCTCCCGTAGAACCAATGGCTCTCCCGTATAACCTCTATCCTTATTTGCGGCGGCAGTTGCAACAGTAGGTAGGTCTATGAAGCTCTATCGCTGGTGTGGAATCTAGGATTCCCGTAGTTACCCGGGTAAGGCTGTTGCGTCCTGTTCCGGGAAGATGCAGTTCGGTCGATTAGCGCTGGATGCGAATGATAGGCAAGGTTAGGTTGGAGTAATCACTATCTAGGTGCACTTTATTATATATCTCTCTCACTCACTTCCTGTCTTAAGGTATGCTAATTATAGGTATTCCCAACTGGGGTTCGTCAAACGTCAAAAGTGTTCAGTAGACAAACTTTAATCATGGTTTCCTCTTTAACCATAAGCGCTGCCTTTCCTTGCATCCCAGAATATTGTGCGGTGTGAGCTGCAGATATGATTGAAGGAAATAATTTTCAGAATCCGCTTGTAATGAAGATTTCCACAGCATCTAAACCAAGAAAACTGAGATCCGCGTACAAAAAATGTCTCCCCGCTTACAACATATTTACCTGGAAACGACGGCTATGCCCAGGAATACAGCAAAGCGGAATTCATACTAGGGGACAGTACGTTTATGTTCCTCCTGTACTGTCCGAAGTAAATCCCTCATTTGCTTATAATTTTTCCAGCTTCAGTATTCACATCATTTTTCCGATCGTTGAGCTCCTTATCGATGTTACTGTGGGTACCCCTAACTTTCTTTAAAACTATGTGGGATAGAAATGGTTGTACCAATCCTGTATACTAAAATTCAATTTAAGACTTCACTCAATTCAAGTTTGTATTTCAAAACTTTCAATCAAATCTATGCAGACAGCTGCGGTGGAAACGTATCTTCGCCCATGCAACTTTTCGACCTGTGTCTTCTATCCATCTACAAATATTAGATTACCACAGGGATGAATTACTAAAATTGTAAAAACTTTACAGCACCTCCGAGTTACTCAGAAAGCCTGACATATGGAAGGAAGAAACATGCAACATTGCTTTCTTAGCTTCCAAACACCTTCTAGATAAGACTGTGATGGATACATTTCTTGAAATTTTGGGAGAACCATATAGACAACAAATGCTTGCTCAAAATAGGGAGTTCCTCCTAACTATTCCTGTATTCCAACCAATTATTGTTTAAACCAAAATGAATACCATTTGAGTAACGAAGACCACCAATACTACAGGCTCATGGATGTTGAAATCTGAACTTTCGGAACAAATACAGTGATCTTCAGGTAAAATTTTAGTGGGCGTAATTCAGCATGAGAATCTCCATTACTCGTTGAATCAAGTAATGTTGTTTTCCAAAGATAAACATAACTAACAGCGTGTAAAATTGCTGTTCAGATTATTGTTATATCGTGTAGATATGTAAAAGCAAACGTGTAAATACGCGTAGCTATTAACTGTATTTACGCGTAAATACAGTATGTATCCAATTTTGGACAACCAAACGCCGATCGTAATAGCAACTCCGCCCTCTAATATATATATATATATATATATATATATATATATATATATAATGTAATTTTTGGCAAATAGTGGAGATAAGTGATAGTTAACGCGTAAATACGCAAAGCTATAATATATATACGTTTGTATTTAAAAGCTATACATTTGTGGACAGTCAAAACGCCGATCGCAATAGCAATTCCGCTAATTCGTTAACATTATTCCTTACTTACTTAACCTTTTTGGGCTGTCCTACATCTGTAATTTAAAACACGAATTCCGAATTAGCAAGTTATCCATCGCACTCGTAACTTTTTAATACATATGATATTATGCCCTATCAACTGTTATTTGATCTCCTATTATGGTCATGGGCAGGGGAACGTCAGTCGAAGGGGGGATTTTGTTTGATTGGTCGAGGACTTTCACAGCGCCGATGTTGGTTCCTTTATTTAATGCAAGAACGTCAAAAGTAATATGAAAATTGCAAGCAAATTGCAGGCAATACATAATAAACGATTATATTCGTACAATCATTCAAATATATTTATACAATTGGTTCCATCAAGCATCGATATTACTCCAATACAATTGGTTCCATCAAGCATCGATATTACTCCAAGAATTCAAGATACACGAAAGCATAGATCAACTTATCGAGAGCTACAATCAACATACCTTTGATCTACTAATGCACTCCGTCAGAACACAATTAAAAGAAGAAGATGTGAAAAGACTTACTGAAGACTCAAGATGGAATGAGCACAGTTCCACAATCACGCATATATGGGGCAGCCCTCACTATAAAAATGTTAAATCTTGGCATGTGGCACAATTCTATCAAAACCTACGAATTGGGGAACCCAGAGTTGTGATAAGAGGTAAAGTGACAAATCTGAATGCCATAAATCTAAGATGGAAAAACCAGCAAAACCCTTTATGTGAACTGTGTAATCTACAGCAAGTGGAGGATAATTATCACGTTATAGTAGAATGTCCTGCGTATCAGAGTCTAAGAGAAACAATCAAAACAATAACTTCCCCATATAGCATCATCACAAGATCTAATTTGAAGCAAGTGTGTGCTAACAACCAAATAAGTGCTGATTATCAAGTGCTAATGTACAAATACTTTTCCAACGCACTGCGAAGAAGAAAATGGATTATGAACATGCAGAGCTAAGATCTCCTTCTATTTTAAACAAGTTTTAACTTTTTCAAGAAATCCTTAAACCACAAACCCAAAGCATTGTAACATTTAACATTTTTATACGAGAGCTATCAATTTACATACTAAATATTTTTCCGCGCGAGCAGTTACATTCAAATATATTTGAGTTATGCAACAGCTTGCAAAACTACGATTTTTTACAAGCATAAACTTCATAATTATTCAACTTGACTAGACAACACTTGAGTGGTTCAAAAATGCTATTCAATTCGGCATAGCTCATTTTGATAACACGAATTATTAGACTAGGAGATAAGAGTAGATTATAGAAACTAAAGTGTGCTGCCTGTGTTATAATACCCCTGCTTCTTATGCTCCACAATAGGTTTTTAACTGTACGAAGTATGCGGGTGTGCGTGCAAACGGGGTTTTGAAGAACAAATTATTCAAAAAACCGGGTGCGCGCAGTATCCGAGGGCGCGCAGTTTCAGGGGTAATATGGTACTTTATGCCAATACATCAAGATCGAGGTCTAGACGATCCAGAATCGCATGCAATTCCTCTTAAGCAAATTCCCCATCAAAAACCTGTTAGTCGCAATTGCTCCCCAAAACCGAAAGATCTGGAGGGTTTTTTGGGTTGGAACTATTCGCGAGGACGCAAATGCCACAGTTTTCACAATTTTTCAATTTCCACCGAAAGAAGCAGTTGATGCACGTTACATTACAGTTAGAGTTAGCTCAAGCTTCATGCTGCCGCGAATCTAACATTAGTCTAGTTGCAACAAATCAGATTGATTCAAAAATCGATTGAATCAGATTAAAACAATTGCCTGATAATCAAAACTAAAATCCTAATAATTCAGAATCGTAATTGATGCATCTGATGACTATAATATTTCGAATTTACTTGCATTAGTCTTCTATTACAGCCTTTCTTACGCAGCTGGTCCTAAGCTTTTTCGCACCTGCCAGCTCGTAGCTGCGTTTCAAACTTACTACTGAACTGTTTGTATAGAGGTTGTTTATTCTTGGAAAGGTGATGAATATTTTTTCAGGTCAAAAGAGATAAAAGGAAGTAATGGAGTAGAGCTCAACGAAACTGAAGGATTCTCCCACTGTGGATTATATTGATGTGAAGGATTCCTGTCCTGGGTAATTTTTTTTCCTCCAAGAAGTAGGCTGGAATACAGCTTCCACCCGGAGCAATCTCAAAATCCAGCCGAGGATGTGGATTGGGAAATTCTTACGATGTATCAGCTTCTTCTTAAAGAAATGTGTTTCCCACAGTCATCCCCTCCTCAGAGCTACTTCAGCATAAGAGAAGATGATGAATACAGGAAAATTCTTGAGGCCAGCCATAACCTGGAGCAACTCTGGGGGTTCATGAATTTTGAGAAACTTAGTTAAAGCCTAGGAGTAGAAGAAATCGTGGGTTTGAACAGGGAGAACTCAGCACTCGTGATTGGACAGGCTTCTTGAGAAATTCAGGAAATACGTTGGGAAAGATGATAATAAAAGCGGCGAGTTAGGTTGGGGAAAATTCCAAACTTGGGCATGATTAAAAGTTGGGGAAAAGTGATCGATTTCCGCTCTACATACAGAAAGAATTCGGAATTATGTCATTTTATCCTTAGACGCAAAAGCAGGAACAAGTGAAGCAAGCTTGGCCTAGGCCTCGTTCCCTTGTTCCTCTCTACAGGATCACTTTCCACATCCGATCCACGAGCTCTGTCTGACAAAGTGAAATGAAACTTTTACTGATATAGCTGGGTGTGCGAACGATAAGGGATTAGGACATCTGGGCACTTGGGTGACGGGAGAAAATTGGTTGAATGTGTAGGAAGGAAGGAAGGTTAGCCGTCATCTTTTAATATGATAGCTTTCTTGGAAGGACAAGTTTGACTCGGGGCGAGGAGGGCGATAAAGCCAACGTTCTGTTTGTCATATCCATCATCTTAATTACTTATCGAAGCGTGCTTCTCCTAACCTATTGATATGGAACTCCGAGAAAGTTTTACCTAAAATCGCGGGGCTTCGCAAAATACTTTAGAGGGCTGAACTTTGGATACCGGTGTCATGCTTTGGTGGCGGAAGCGTGACTGCTATTTTGGAGGTTTTCAGTTTGCCATCAATTTTGTCACAGGTTAGATCAGTTAGGTTTGGTGAAAGTTGTCCTACTTGGGATTCTTCAATAGCGAGGTTTCGATCAGGACGAACGGGAGCGTTGTGCACTGCAGGCGGGCATGAGGAAGGAAAGCAATGTGGGATTGTAAAGAGAAAGTGGAGAAAGCAGAAAAGAGATGATGGGGTGTGCAAGTGTGGGATGTAGTCGTAGTACGGGTAGTTGCTTCAATGCGGCGGGTATTATTAGAAGATTGGAAAATTTGGAGAGACGGGTTAAATTTGTGTACGAGTTTTTCCCATCTTCTTTTTCTTTGGGGTTGCTTCCTCCTTGATGATGACATGGATATTGGGCTTTGAGCTTGACGTGCAGAAGAGGAAAAGTTTGACACGTTTTGGTTGCTATATAAAGATGGATGAAAAATATGGAGTGTGTGGAATCGCAAATCATTAAATGACGGATAAAAAGTATAGAAGAGGACCATATTGAGCTCACGGTGTCACTGGGATAATGTGCTGTCATAAATATTTCACTGAAATAGTTTGGAAATTGAATTTTCTTTTTACATACCTACTAAAATAAATGATCGCATCCCCTTCCTGAACCGAATACATGACCCACAAGAATATGGGGATCATGGAAAGTTCGACCGCCTCCCTTTTCTTCTCTCTTGCCTACCAATTCCTTCACGTGCATGTTGTAAACATTCTAACATTCCTTGAGCAGGTCCGATTCGATACAAGAGAAAATGTAACTTTACGGCGGCGGGTTTAACCCGTTCCTGAGTACGAAGCTAGTTTGGCTCAGTTACCCGGATGCAGTGTATAAAACGGAGTTGTTCTCCAAAAGATAACACTAATGCAAAGAAGGAAATGTTATGGAATGTGAGGAGGTTCAGATACCATCTTGTTACTGTTACCCGGTTTCACTTCCTCGTTCTCCATACCGTCACTTTCTAAATTTGCATGGAATGCCGTATGAAACATAAGAAACAGGAGAAAGCTGGAGAAAGCGGCAGAGCGAAGCGAAGGAAAACAAACCCACGGTAAAACCTCCTTCATCCATGATGTTTCGGGTTGAATTGAACCGTGGACTTACTTAAGTACTACATGGAAGGTTAGATGATGCATGCAAAATGCCCATTTGTATGGATATTCCGTCTATTAAAGTCCATTCATATGTACACTGATGAGTTGCTGCCACCCGTATTTCTGGTTGAAGCAATCTCCGCCTTTCAATGCGGGTTCTTTCTCTTCATCGCTTTTAAAGATATGCTGTAACGCTGATACCTCTAAACCGGTGTCATGCCTAAACCTTGAAGTTTAATAAAATCCTGGAGATTTAGACGTTAACGGTATACAACAAGGGAGTACTTTTCAATCGTCGTTTTGAAACAAAATGGGCACATGCGAAATATACTGTGCAATGGTTTGGATGTTTTTCAATTTTAAAGGATAGGAACGAAGGACAAAGTGAATACAGTGATGGAATTCTCGATATGTTCAGTTACCATTTTTTGATACCAATATTTTTCAAATTATTCCACAGATTAAGATCGATTTGAGGAAATTACTCGATTCATAAATAAAAGAGTCATCAGGCATAGTTTAACAACAATTAGGAGCAGATTTTACGAGCCGGTAAAAATTTTACAACCAATTCCAAAACATCCAGTACTAAAAGTCCAGCACTCACATATTTTAATAGCACAACAGCAACAGCCCCACCAACTGCTACTTCATCCGCTGTTCCTAACTGACTGCACATCAACCAGAGGTTTACTACTACTATAGTTGTAATGCTCGAAATAATTCTATGTTTTTTATTGCCGCCGTAATTTTTCAATTTGATACCAAATTACCCGGCAAGATGATACAAGAAAATATTAAATCCAAGACAGTAGAACAACGCTCAAATTGTTTATCAAGTTCTACAGCTGGTCCTTCTGATTGGAGCGTATGTTTCACTTATTATATTCTAGAGAAAAAATATTGTCACGTGAACATACAGAGGGCGCCATCGACTGCACAAGAAAGCAAGTAGGGAAGAATATTTGCCAGGATATTCAATAGTTCAGTACAGATTTCTATAGGCCAATTTTGCAGTGCAGCTTTGACCGAGCTGGGTGACGACAGGATAAGGGAAGATATGGGGGATTGAAATGTGTACAATTTTCGGTAATCAGAGGTTCATACAATTCTGAGACTAGCAACATTCAATCCTTTTTCCTAGAGCATAAAGCGGGTAGCCGTCCAACAGCAATCCGCAACCAGGCTCTTAGTAAAAGGAAGGCTAAGGAAGTGAAAATTGTGGTAAAATCGTATTCTGGAGGAAGAGCGCATGGCGATCGCTGTGTGCATGCTATCCATGCTTCCATGCTTGGATCTTTTCACGGAGTTTCATACACAAAGTGTAAGCGAAACGAGAGAAATTCTCTACTGAACAAGGTAGGAATGGCAGGAGGACAAGGGCTCCCGTTTTCCCCCACAATTCTTCCTCAGTTCATTCGTAGTTCTCTTACGTTTACCATGTGAAAACGTAGACTCTCCGCCGACAACGGAATCACAGTGCTCCCATTACAACGGAAGTAAAGGGGAAATCGGAGTTTTTGCAACATAAACGTGTGTATAACCCATCCTACGTTTTCCACTTCAATTTAGTCAGATCATTATAACCTAGTATTCTTCATTCTGAAGGCTAAGAATTGGGAATAATTTGATTCCGAGTATAGAATATTTGAGTGAAAGACACCTAAATACGTGGTTGCAGACAAGAAATTGCAAGAATTTGTTGCACTGAAGAAACACTTGAAGATTAATTAACTTCGGGACTATTAAAAGAATTTTGCGTGGGAAGAACTCTGTCATATTCTAGGATCCAATTAATTTGTGAGTCAACCCTATAGTTGTTTATAACCTTGTGGGGGAAAGAAATGAGAGTTTTCAATTAAATCCGTCGAAGTCCGTCGTCGGTTTTATGCATGGATACTTGATATTACTTATTACAAGTTAATTGTAATTACTAATCATTCAAGGAATTGTGGCAAAGTATGTGAAACTTGAGCCCGAGTTTCAGTTGCGTTCAGTGTCCGAGTTAAGTACTGTAACTCGAGATACAAGAGTACGGTCGTGCTTAGCCTTAACAATGAAAGTTTGCGTCAAGAATAAAATATCTTCTTAGGAATCTTATACGAAAGGTAAAAATATTTATTCATTTCTTCTCGACTTGTCATGTACGAACCGACTTTGTTTCGTATTAACCTAACAAAGTGGGAAGAACTCTATCATATTCTAGGATCCAATTAATTTGTGAGTCAACCCTATAGTTGTTTATAACCTTGTGGGGGAAAGAAATGAGAGTTTTCAATTAAATCCGTCGAAGTCCGTCGTCGGTTTTATGCATGGATACTTGATATTACTTATTACAAGTTAATTGTAATTACTAATCATTCAAGGAATTGTGGCAAAGTATGTGAAACTTGAGCCCGAGTTTCAGTTGCGTTCAGTGTCCGAGTTAAGTACTGTAACTCGAGATACAAGAGTACGGTCGTGCTTAGCCTTAACAATGAAAGTTTGCGTCAAGAATAAAATATCTTCTTAGGAATCTTATACGAAAGGTAAAAATATTTATTCATTTCTTCTCGACTTGTCATGTACGAACCGACTTTGTTTCGTATTAACCTAACAAAGTGGGAAGAACTCTATCATATTCTAGGATCCAATTAATTTGTGAGTCAACCCTATAGTTGTTTATAACCTTGTGGGGGAAAGAAATGAGAGTTTTCAATTAAATCCGTCGAAGTCCGTCGTCGGTTTTATGCATGGATACTTGATATTACTTATTACAAGTTAATTGTAATTACTAATCATTCAAGGAATTGTGGCAAAGTATGTGAAACTTGAGCCCGAGTTTCAGTTGCGTTCAGTGTCCGAGTTAAGTACTGTAACTCGAGATACAAGAGTACGGTCGTGCTTAGCCTTAACAATGAAAGTTTGCGTCAAGAATAAAATATCTTCTTAGGAATCTTATACGAAAGGTAAAAATATTTATTCATTTCTTCTCGACTTGTCATGTACGAACCGACTTTGTTTCGTATTAACCTAACAAAGTGGGAAGAACTCTATCATATTCTAGGATCCAATTAATTTGTGAGTCAACCCTATAGTTGTTTATAACCTTGTGGGGGAAAGAAATGAGAGTTTTCAATTAAATCCGTCGAAGTCCGTCGTCGGTTTTATGCATGGATACTTGATATTACTTATTACAAGTTAATTGTAATTACTAATCATTCAAGGAATTGTGGCAAAGTATGTGAAACTTGAGCCCGAGTTTCAGTTGCGTTCAGTGTCCGAGTTAAGTACTGTAACTCGAGATACAAGAGTACGGTCGTGCTTAGCCTTAACAATGAAAGTTTGCGTCAAGAATAAAATATCTTCTTAGGAATCTTATACGAAAGGTAAAAATATTTATTCATTTCTTCTCGACTTGTCATGTACGAACCGACTTTGTTTCGTATTAACCTAACAAAGTGGGAAGAACTCTATCATATTCTAGGATCCAATTAATTTGTGAGTCAACCCTATAGTTGTTTATAACCTTGTGGGGGAAAGAAATGAGAGTTTTCAATTAAATCCGTCGAAGTCCGTCGTCGGTTTTATGCATGGATACTTGATATTACTTATTACAAGTTAATTGTAATTACTAATCATTCAAGGAATTGTGGCAAAGTATGTGAAACTTGAGCCCGAGTTTCAGTTGCGTTCAGTGTCCGAGTTAAGTACTGTAACTCGAGATACAAGAGTACGGTCGTGCTTAGCCTTAACAATGAAAGTTTGCGTCAAGAATAAAATATCTTCTTAGGAATCTTATACGAAAGGTAAAAATATTTATTCATTTCTTCTCGACTTGTCATGTACGAACCGACTTTGTTTCGTATTAACGTGGGAAGAACTCTATCATATTCTAGGATCCAATTAATTTGTGAGTCAACCCTATAGTTGTTTATAACCTTGTGGGGGAAAGAAATGAGAGTTTTCAATTAAATCCGTCGAAGTCCGTCGTCGGTTTTATGCATGGATACTTGATATTACTTATTACAAGTTAATTGTAATTACTAATCATTCAAGGAATTGTGGCAAAGTATGTGAAACTTGAGCCCGAGTTTCAGTTGCGTTCAGTGTCCGAGTTAAGTACTGTAACTCGAGATACAAGAGTACGGTCGTGCTTAGCCTTAACAATGAAAGTTTGCGTCAAGAATAAAATATCTTCTTAGGAATCTTATACGAAAGGTAAAAATATTTATTCATTTCTTCTCGACTTGTCATGTACGAACCGACTTTGTTTCGTATTAACCTAACAAAGGCTTAGTTTTATTAAGATCGTAGATGTTATAGCTGATTTAACATTCAAGAGCCTTAGTTATATGTTTCTACTTGCGCAACAGCCCGCATATACTTTGACAACTGCTACGTTTGGAACGGCAAGATTTTACTGGGTAGGCTCTCGGGAGGACAAGGAGGAGAAAGCGAAGGAGAAAGTTATCGAGTGGCGAAATAATGGAATGTATACAATATTTAGTGTTTACCTTCTGGCTATTATTTCTGCATCAAAATTGCAGATAATTATACATCCTTAAGGTAACAGGAACGCACTGGAGCCACTGGAGGAGCTAAACGCTTGCAAGTAAGGGGTAATACAAGCTCGTTAAGGAAAACGGAAAGCGTTTATGGGGTGTTTAAAGCAAGTACTGCTGTTGCATCTCAAGAATCAAGCATTTACGAATGGTTCTACTAATATTCAATATGCAAGCGATAGTATCCCAGAAGTTTCTGTAGATCGATAGCCTTGAAGGAGCAGCTACGTTAAAAATATACTTAATTGGTAATTATAAAGGTTTGAGCGTAATCCGTGAAAGTTTCAATTAAAATCATTCAAGCCAATCAATAGTTTACGATTAATTTTTGGAGACTCCAATAATTGAGAAAGTGGGTGAACAACAATTTCGGTACGAATTCGGTAGGATAGGAAACGACAAACCTTGTAATTGTAATTGGTAGCACTAAAGCATAAGCCAGGTTTGAGAACCGGCAAACGAAAACGGCCATTCGGAAGCAATGAACTGACGGAAATAATAAGCGTTTATTTACACCCAACGCAAATGATGAAAATAGTGCAAAAAGGGGAAGAAAATTAAATAGTGTAGGCGTAGGCTGCGTAAAGTAATTTATTAGTGGATAGTTTACATATGAAGGTTGTTAAAGATTTGGTGGATTGAAAATTCTGGTAAAAACCAAATTGCGAATATGTGAGTAAAGGGGGTTCCTTGATACGAGCTTATATCATGTTAGAATTAAAGGACGGAAGCACTGCAGGGTAAGTTTAGATGCGGCAGCAACTATTTGTGGGAGCACATTTAAAAGACATGAGAAAGAGGAGGATGGCTTAAAGGAAGAGAGCAGGTATGCGGAAGATTTTTGGGGAATCTTGAGCAAGTTTTGCACAAGTTTCATGGTTTGTTTGAACTCTGTGCTTTTGCTAATTTATGAAGTAAACATTAAGATGGGAGCGGAGTGAAAGTTACTGAAGGAGGAATAGGGCACGGTGATGGAGGCAGGAGACACTACTTGGAGACGTGAATTTTGTTTGTCTGGGAAGGTTGAGAAAACAAGGCGATGATGATAGCTTGCTAACAAGTTATTTTCTCCTTGGGTGAGCGGGGAAAGTTGATTGAAATTAGAGGAAAGGCATATGAGATGGGCGGAGTAAGTACGAAGCGACATTATGGGCAAAGGCAGACAGAGCCTGACCTCAAAGTATTTAAAATGCGGAAAGAAGAAGAGCGTTAAATGAAATTATCCTTTTACATAATAATTATGTACTCTTCAAGTAAGGACAAGTAGGGAACAGGAATGCCTGTGATTCTAATTACTCTTCTCCTCAGCTTTCTCTCTGGAAATTATGTGTGAAAATAAATTATAGACGTGGTACAGACTAGCTCCTTCTAAATTGGGCCTAGAAACTGAAAATACTGAAATGTCTGCCTTAGAGTTTTGGCGTGTTTTAAAACGACAAACTAGCAAAATGGTAGAGGCTGGTTGTTGAACGCCATACTTGCTGAGAGACCGTCATTTGTGACAAGTCAGTTAAAAGGTTTAAAATTCCAACGGCTTGTTAATTTATTCGAAGGCAGCGGTGAAAGTTTACAAGGACAGGCGGATCATGAGAAGGGAAAGCAAAGTTAGAGGGGAAAGGAATGGACAGAGACAAATTCACGGGGATATGCAGATGCAAATTCCTAACAATGTTCAGGAAAATTTAAACTGTTGCCAACCCACAGAAAATTCCTACGATCCTAGGCAAGAAAAGATTACACCTGGAGACTGAAAGCATGAACGCTGATGCTGCTTTCGACTCTATTGACACACCTCGTACTGCTTTCTGAACATAGCATAAGCCATGGGTGCTTGACGTAAGTGACGCAGTTGCAGACTCTAGAAAATCACTTTATAGGAATTTGTTGCAGGTACGACAGAATGGAATGACAGTTTGTTACACGGGAAGTGCTTCTGGTGAAATACGAATTTCAAATTGAAGTAACTGTTAGCTCATCGACGACGGAGAGGATATTTTCCAGGAATAAAGTATTAAGCGGCGGTCATGGACAAAACCGACGTGAATGTAAGAGTAAAGGAGAATTCAGGATATACTAAGAGAGGATGAGAGGAATAAGCAAGATAAAGATGAAAGCCTGGAACTATGTACTTGCTGGAGCTTGGCTGAGTTTAGAATTGTAAGAGGGCTATATTTCTAAGTGTGCTTTAAATCAAGGTGACAATGGGATTAGATTATATATTGCAGGTTGAGAAAGGAAAGTAGGGAGAGGAGGATGATGAAGAATATCCAGCTAGTAGTTGTAATATAAGATGAGGCTTTTGTGCTAATTCCGGATGAATCGGTGGGAGAATGGGTGAGAATTGTGGCAAGACAATCCCGGTATTAGCCTACTGTCTGCTCAGCCTGCCCTCCTCCTCTAATGCGCGGAATACCATAGGAATACTTGCTGAAGAAAAGGCTAAATCTTCGAACCGGAGGAAGATAAATCAGAAAAAACATATCTATAGGTACCAAACGACTGTAGGGTAATGCCGTGATAATTTAAGTCACCAGTTTATCTTGAACCCACAAGACGCAGGGGTATGCATGTTTGAAGATACACTATTTGGGTTCATGTGCGCTGATTTAGCGATAAAAAGATTTTGATTAAGGCTTTCACCTTGAGGTTTTGGCAGGTTCGATGTAATCTAAACGCCTTATTATGTAGGTTCAGTAGCTTGGGCTGCAGTGGACGAATTGGGTATTCTGAGTTAGGTTTCCCGGGTTCATGCTTTGAACTCTTAATGCCAGGATTTTTAAAGGCCAAGGTTTGATCTATCTATTTGGTCTTGAAAATGCATCGTGTTCAAAGGAGGAGTTGATATTCAGCGGCTTGAATTGTCCAAGCAATTACCTGTTAGTGGTGCTTAACCCGCGTGAGAACTGTTACAAAATTAGCACTCAAATCTGTGAACGTCCTTGGATTATTTGGATGACAGAGATATGGGAGATCAATTTGGCCGGTTAATGAAGAGTCTATAAAATCTATTTTTATCACCTCTGAGTTGAAACAATCAAGGATAGGATTATTCGCTTGGATTGCCCCCTCTTATTAGGTCCAGCTCTAGCATTGCCGGGGATTCAATCGATTATCTCCCGCTTCACCCGCTTCTTATGCTTGCATTGCTTGCTAATGCTTCGTGTAGGATCAAATGTCCGGGTGGGGTGTAGTAAAAGACCCAAGAAAGAGTTGATGGAGCTCGCACAGAAAAGGGATGGGATGCGAAAGGGTGATATTTGCGGGGAAATGGATCAATTTTCTCGGCCAATTGCTCTGCATTTGCTTTCCCCTCGAAACCCTCACCTAAATGTGACTACCTCAATACATGCTAAATTGAAAATTCCTACGGATATTTCACCCGAAAATCTTCCATCATGTTTCTAAGCAGTGGGACTGAATACCAATGATGGGGGTGGCATGGAAATATCATTCTATAAGTTATACATCCAGCTTTGCTCCACACTGTTGTCATACATTCGTACCTATAGCGAGTGGAGAAAGTAGAGAAAGCACAAATTACGCCATAGATGGGTCTAGGGGGAGAAGGTAAAGAGAACGGAGAGAAAGACAGAAGAGGTCGACCCAATGACCTACGAACGAAAAAGTTATATCTTTAATCTTTTGATTTATGATACATTTCTTGATATAATTCAATTGGTTAGGCTCTGTATTACAAAATCCATCGGCGAAATTGCAGTCCTGGGGTTGCATGATGACAATGCACATGTACTCCTAAGAAAAAGTCCCGAGAATCCAAGTGGTTAACTCACACTGAGCGGGGGATACCCGGGAAATCCAGTAAAGACGCCGTCTTGTTTGTTGGTGCATGTCACAGAGAAAGCGTTCGCCACCCAGCTATCTTGATCTCAAGGATTCCAGGCTATGTACAGAGAGTTTATTTCCCAATCAAACCGCAAAATCAGAACCCGTTTTTTCTCCACTCGAATCTGTCATTCGTCCCCTCTTGAATCTTTTCAGGGTTCAGAATCAAATATTCAAAATCCGAGATCTGTCGTCCTCCTCGTGCCATCTCTTCACGGATGAGTTTCCGTGGTTCAATCGTGCCGTGTGCTTGGTTTACTCATATGCTTAGTGTTACTTCGAAATTTCCCTCGTGGTGAAATATGGAGAGAACGATGTACGTACGTATGCCGCTATTATATGCATTACTCTCCTGTCTGTGACAGTACTAAGCTCATACTACTGTGACATAAGGGAGGGTCGATATGTGCTCATATTTCTAGGAAACCCCGTGAAGCGTGAATTGTTTCCCCGCTACGGATTCTACAACCCTGTTCTCGATAACCAGCTACAAGAAGAAGGATACAGGGAAAGCTGCACAGAGGACAGACGTAATGTTAGGAAACACAAAAGTTTAGTCTGAGATATATATGGGGCTGGGAAACAGGGCGTTAAAGGCATGAAAGGTATACAGAGAAACTTGTTCTCTCCACTCTGAGAATTGCTAGGATCGAGGACTAGGGATGAGAATGAGAACAAACCCAGAGCTCGTGCCTTGTTTTGCGGGGACGGGTTCAATTTTCTAAGGAGAGAGAATAAGGGACGGAGGAAAGGAGAATGTTGTATAGATTTTATGTCACTTCCTTCATCACTGCATCTGACGTTAACGTAAAAATAAATAAAATTCATAAAATCTCAAACAATATAAAGCTACTCAAAATATCACGGTTCTGCGACTCGGAAGCCGATCTCTCTTTCTCCTGAAATGGGAATACCATCCCAGTACCTCTACTCAACTGAATCTCCTTTCACACCCTCTGATTTCAAAGAGTCAGTTGCCGAAAGTAATCGTGAGGATAACGGTTGGTGGTATAGGCTTAAATTTTGATGCTTAATCGCTTAAAAAATTGCAAAGGGGGAGGAAAAAATCCATGGGAATTAATGGTTGGGTGATTCACCAGTACTGCCTAAGATTTCCTTTGAGATCTTATTAGTTTTTTTCGAGGATTCGCCACGGTTCATGTGTTTGTATTGTACTAAAAAATGATGGAATGCTGTCAAATCAAATGAGAGCTTTCTCTTGACGTTTCGGATACCTGAGCAACTTATAAGCAGTATAGTTTTAATGACATTTTATAAGGGTTGCATTAGTGAGTAAACATTGTGTCAAAGAGCAAGAAAGTTTCTGGAAATCCTGAGCAAGTTAGGGCAGGTAGGCAATAAGTGTAATCTGGGATTTGTAACGTGTTAAGCAAGCACAGCACGAGCTGTGAAAGAAGTTTGTACAGTAAGAATAGATAGGATGTAATGAGAGGGGGGCTTGAAAGGTTGAGATACTTTGAATGGCAAATAAACTGTTACTTTGTTTGAAGGTACGCTTGCAAAAAAGTACCCAAGAGATCCTCCTCCTGACCAAACGCTTTGGAACTGGGTAGGAGAAAATACTGAAGCGCTGGTAAGAGCAAAGGCTGTTAAATGATAACATGGTGCAAATAAAACTATTTGTAGAAAAGGTCACACATACAATGAATTAGCTCCAGGTGTGTGCAAATATTAAAAGATAAATCTAATACCCTGTGGATCCTGTTAGTCAGATTACTTTAAGCTATAGTTTCGCAAGCTTTCAAGTGTCCAGTTCTCTCCTACCGTTTCCCAACGTAAGGACAGTAAGGAGTATGTGGGGAAAGGAGGAGAAAGGACTGACGACCTCATATTATGGCAAGCTGTGAACCGAGTGAAACGATGGTCGCATGTGTATGGAAGGTGTAGAAAGATGGGATATTTTTCCTACAAGTGAAAGGAGTTGCAGGGCAGTGCCCTTGTAATGTCTTAGTGTCAAATGTTCTTAATTTTTAGATGATGTTGCAGAAATAGAACTGTAGAGGTATATTATGTAAGTATATTGCAATTGAGGCGAAAGGACGATGGTAACTGCATGTTTCACGTTTCGTGAATATTTTAACCAAACTTTGCTGGAAGGTATGACGCCGAATTGCATAGGATAGGACAGGCCGAGAGGGAAAGTGTGATGATTTTGCCAATATATTTCGTATGTGATAGATCGAGCATATCATATCGATCGTAGACATTTCCCTCGGCCACGGAAATAAAGGTAGTAGGGCCATATGGATTTGTGCTTGCTCACCGATGTTGGATGTAGAAGCGGTGGTTTCTACTACTATTTAGATAGACTTACGTCTCAAACCATATGTAGGGCTCCGTGTCCGCTATTTCAAAACGCGCATTCTGGTGCTATAGTGTGCTGACAGAAGCGGGTGGCAGTGAGGTAGGTGGGACTGCCCAGGAACCCGGAGCGTAAGGTTGGTTAATGATGGTTGTAAGCTGGAAGAGGGATGGCAAAGCATCAGAACTGAGGGAGGGCAAGTAGAACTCAGATGAAAGTATGCGAAAATAATGTACAGGCTTTGAAAATTTAATTTGACATTGGCTCGTGTCTACCATCACCTAATTCCTTTATGGTTGTCAGGGAGGATCAAGGCTTTTGTGAATTTGATGTGGGCCAGACTTTTGCCTCTTCCAGCTGCCCAGTCAATAACGTCATGTGCCCTTGTTATTCTATGGAATATTACATGGTCAGACCATGCATTAAAACATTGGCTTGGATTCTTAGCTCTTTCAACCTACACGGGAGGGGTTCCACCCGCGTAAAAAGCAATGACTTTGCTTTACCGGGATTCTTGCCCAGAATCAAGGCAAAGTAAGTGAATACTTAAGTATGTATACGTATGGGAGCTACGACATATTTATGCATTAAGCTGCCGATTCCCGTATTGAAGCTTGTATGTGAATAATGCCCATGGAGCAAAACTAGGAGAAAAGCCCGGGTGCTATCAGGGTTTTAGGACAGGTCTAGTGCGTGCATGTAGCCGCTAGGATGACGCGGTGTGTTCAAGCTTGAAAATGTGTCAATCAGGAGAGAGGGGATGGATATCGAGGACCGACAAAGGACCGCGAGCTATGGAACAGTATGTCGTGTTCGTTTATGTAGCGGAGGCATTCCCTGCTTTGCTGCATTTAGTTTCTTGTTTTGAATTCCAATTTCCAAACATCTTTATGACGCGTTAAATGAATGTAAAATCCCTGTTTCTGACAGGCTTTACAGTAGACGCCTCTCCCAATTGTCCGGAGCACTTTCAAAGGGAGTGGGGATAGTGGGGAGGGAGGGAGGAGAAACGTCGTGTAATTCCCGACAGAACTAAAACGCTAAAACATAATCTTACGTTATCGCTACATTAATTGTTAATCATTCCCACTTTCTACTTAAGGGCTTGGAGTGAAAAGGCTTAGAGCTTAGCTAGTACCCGGTAAGGCAAGAAATCTGGTGGAGATTTTGCTGAGAATTCCAGTGAAACTTTCCCTGAGAATTTTGGAGAAAGTCATAAGTGTAAGCTTATGGAGTGGATGGTAGGATCCCGGTTCCGGGTTTTAGCTGGTTAAGTTCCTTGGTTTAGATGGCTTATTTGCAAGGATAGTTTGGTAGTTTGGGTTTAACAGAGACGGCTCTTATAGAGTTTATAAAGTTTTAGGGCGACTTCACATGAGTTTTACAGCTCGTCTTGTCTAATCAGGCTTGAAAGTGGGTAATACGGAAAGATTTTGTGGTGGAGGCGGGTGTATATGCTGTGCAAGATGAGAGGAGAAAGGAGAAGGGAGCCTAGTGGAGTGGGAACATGCAAGGACTGAAATTGCAAATCCTCTCATCAACCCTTGTAATAATATGTGTGTGGAATACAAGTTGGGACAAAGGAAGCGATGTATGCTAAATTTGGCAAAATTTGCACAAACCCCGCTAGGGACATGAAATCCTTTGGCAACGGAAAGAAGAAACTATCCAAGGAACTACTTGCATGGCAGTGGCAGTGGTCTATCCTGCCCGTATTTTCCTGTATCGGATCCTAGAAAAGGAGAAAATTTTGTCCGCTTTGAAGATTCATCTTTCACGTGCGTCTCATTCATGGCCGACTCGAGATTAAACATTCCTAAAAAAGTACTTGGAAATGTAAATTGAGGAAACTAATACCTTTTGCAACACCACAGCGTTTCTGGGAAATACTTTCACTCCAGTAGCTTCAGTGCTTTCTCCTTCATAAAAGACACTCTAGCCAAGACTTGGCTGATGTTAAGTTGGAATCTAAATTGGCCGTGGAGTCTAAAGTTGAGTAGATTAGCCAAATTGATAGCAGGAGACGCTTCCTGCATGGCTGGCATGAACAAGTTTTAAAGTTCGACTTTGGGATAAAGCCTTTCCCTATTATTCCAGACATTCCCAACTCCTTGCACATTTATGTGCACCGCTAATTTTAAGGAGCTGAGACATTGAGATGCCATCCAAGTTTGAAGCTTGCAACTTGAGCTTGGTGAATGTCGCGAAAACTTTGCACGGTCCTCGTACTCATCACGCAGTAGTTCAGTTCAACTGTAGATCCGTTTTTACGATGGGGTAGCCTTGACCTGCTCGGAACAAATGATCGAAGGATTGGTGGGGATGGGAGTGATAAGAATATTTTATCAAAAGGCAATAAACTTTACAGCTGCTTTAGATTACAAAAACAATGTCATTTAAAACCTAAGCAGGGACATCCAGATCCCGACCCGATAGAATAATCTATAAAACTTACTAAGAGTGACTCCAGGTTAATATAATAATATGGACACATTATATAAAACTGGCAGTGGAAAGGACAAAACTAGACAAACTTTCAAGATGGCAGGCAGGGATGAGCAATGTGAGCTTCTGCCGAATGTACACTACAACATTTGTGTAAAACTTGTGTAACACTTTCCGAAAATTTGTTTAGTTACCATAGTAACGCCGTTTCTACTTCAACACTTTAAATCTAAAAGTTTTACACAAATGTTCTCCATTTGATTAACATTGAATATTTGCGGGTCTTTTGAACCGCAAATATGAATATGAAAGTGTTACACAAGTTTTAAACAAGTTTTACACAAGTTTTACACAAGTGTTGAAGTGTAAATCCGGCATTCGAAAATTTAATTTCATGAGGCAGCTGGACTTAATTTCAAGAGTTAAAACAGTTTAAGTAACTGACAAGGAGGAACTTTACAAAAAGTTTCAAAGTGACCCGCATACAGGACAAGAATAAAAAGAACTTTCTGGTAAATATTGCCACGGCCCATGAAAAATCACCTTCATGACAATGGCTAAATTTGGCAAACCGGAACTAGTGTAGAATTTTTTGTTGAAGAGATGGTTCTTACACTATTTACACTATAACATCAAATAAAAGAGGTACCTAGCTATGACTATATGCAAAATGATGTGACACAAGTTTGAGAACCTCCCCTGGTATAAAAACTTCGCAAGAACAGTCAAACCGATGAGAGAAGATTTTTGAAATGTTTGAAATTCCAAACAGCTTTTCAGCTCCAATTCGTAGCGTGTAGTTTGCTTCCGCTACTTCTGCAATCCAGCAATATGTACCTAGCAGAAGTCCGCAAATCGAAATATTGCCGTGATGTACACAGACATGTACTTGAATTGTCAATTTTCTGCACATCCTCGATATCATGAATGGCGACTTCTATAGAAGGATACACGTTCTTTACAATACATCACCTTGCTTTTGAATTGTGTTAGTGGCAAGGAACAAGACTGAAAACTACTGTAAGGGCGCTTTTTAAAAGATTTCGAATAGAAGAAAATTTGCCGACTGGAGAAAAGGGCAAAAAGAGATGTTTCAGAAATCTCGCTTCCGTCCTTCTGGTGGTAGCATGATGCCCATATTTCCTACAAGGAAACAATGCCGGGTTTTCTTCTCATGTCCCTTTGAATAATGCATTGTTCTCGTGTCAAGCACTCTAGCTTATTGTAGTGTTTGAATAGTTTGTGGCCTGCTCTAGCCTAGCATAACAAGGGATATACTTATAAAGAAAGCGGCAGGGCGATGTAGTAGCAAAGGGATTTGATCTTTCATGCATCAGCCCATTATTATTAGCCAAAGGGTGTTCGCACATATGTATTGAGCAAAGTTTTGAAACGTACGTAGCCATGTTGCAGTCCTCTATGCATGCTCTTTTCGTAAACAATCGTGCATGTAAGCTTCCCTCTCCTCGTATATGCAATATGAGGGAATTATGGGGAAGGATGAAAAGCCTTTGTGTAGAAACAGCTGCCTGGTTTCATGAAGGATTTGGCTAGTTTTCACTTCCTTAACGTTATAGTATAATCCTGTATGCATTCCTCCGAGAATACTACGACAGGAATAGGTAAAAGGGCAAAGGCTTAGTGGAACCCGGAGAATAGGGTGAAAAGATGGATAAAAGCGAGAATGTACAAGCAGATGGACAAGAGAATGCAATTTTTGCAAATCCTACATTCAATGGATGACACAGATAGAAGGGATTGCGAAAAAGATTGCAAAATTCAGATTTTCTTTTGTACACAACAAATTCTATTTGCAGACGGATTGGAACGCTGGGAAGAGAGGGATGACAAACAATAAAGTGTACAAAGACTCCTCCATATGTACATACTTCCGGTTTTTGCTGAACGTTGAAATAATGTGAAAATTTCCGGGCTAGGCCAGTGTCAAAGATGAAAGGAAAGTTCTATGAAACGGTCCAAAATCTAGTCTCTAGAAATGCCGTGGGTCCGACAATCCTGAAATGGCATAGAAAATTGTCATCCTTCGGGTTCAAATGAAACACTTAGTCGGAGTCAAAAGAGGATTGAAAAGTTTTGGAACCTCTGCGAAATTTAAGAATGATTGACATGCGGAATTGGAGCGCGTGCACGTGTTACCCTACTGGCATTCCTAATGTGCTGGGCATAATAAAGTTCTTGATTTAAGTCAGAGACAGGCTTAGAAAGTTGCTTCAAAGTTTTTGCATCTCTAATATAACATTGATTTTCTGGAAGAAGAAGACCGCAAAACATAGAAACTCAAGCAGAGAAAGCTGGTGGGTGCAAAACGGAAATCGATTCCTTGCTTGTGGTAACAGGGTAGAGTTACATGGACAAAGCGTTCAAAAGATTGGGAGAGTTGTGTGTGATTTCAGGAACAGGAACTTTGTATATGTGGGAAGAGAAAGGACCGAGTGGGATAAAAAACTACGGGCGGATAAGCCTTTGGTGATGGTAGATTTGACCCGGATTCAGTTGAGGGAGGAAAAGATATAAATTGCATCTTTTCCTCAGGATGACAAGTCTGGAAAGATTTGAATGAATCCTCCAATATTTCTCTCCTAGATTCGCTTACTCTAAAATGTTTAAAAGTAATGAAACTAAATCTGAGAGAATAGCCTTGAGCTACCGCCTACGACTCTACTACTGTATATTTTATTATCTGGAGCTCATGGAAGCAAATGTTGGCTTGCAGCCGGAAGTTAGGAACGCTCATAGATTACAAAAGGTGCATCTTAACAGAATAGGATTCTTAGTGAAAGAAAGTAAGTTAGCAGAAGAAAATCAAGGGTGGGGAAAGATGCTTTTACCTTGTCTTTGCTCAAGCCTTGATACTCTGCTTGCTCTAGTGTCTTCTGAGGTAGTCGATAGTAAGTTTGTTGACTTAACATGCTACAGATAGTATAGAGAAAATGTTGGAGGGTATCTGCATGATGGGAGTTTGTGTTTCCGCTAATTTGAATTCAGCCTTGAACTAAGAAATGAATGAGGTTTTGGCAATTAACAACGAGCTTGGCTTTCAACTCACCTGAGAAAGCTGGTTAGTGGTGGTAAAACCGTATAAGTCTAGAATACGAAAACATCAACGCTGGAATGAATGAAAGTGAGAAGAGGAAATAGGACAGAAAGTAAATGCCTGGAACTGACTTTGAATGAAAACTGGGCTGACTGAAATTGCATTCTTCGTTTCCAGAAACGGAAGGAAGAATGAGACAGGGACAATATTGTCTTACGCTTTGCTGAGGATTTCACGCGATATAGGTGTGAGGAACAAATGGCTCGTTAATTATGCAGTGCAACGGCTAAGGATTGGAGGCCCAAACAAGTAGCGTTGACGTTGGCACTAGAAATTCATTGGATTCATTCTGGATTTATTATGGATTCATTCAGCCAATGCACTAGGAAACAATAGAGATGATGGCTTTTAGGATTCAAGTGGAGTCAGGGAGTAGTGGTTGTGAATGACTCTTGGATCATCGGATTCGTACCACACAAAATTGATATCTGATGCTTTCCAGTGGAAGGACAAGAGATGAAATGCAGAAAAGAAAGCTGTTCAAAGTGCAGTGAAAAAAAACCATTGCCGAGCATCAGATCAAGGGGAGCGATAAAACATGAGCCGTGGATACTGCCAAGGTTGAGAAAGTAAATTATACCGCAGAGATAGTCCATTCGGATCGGAGATGCAGTTCTGGATTCCTTTCTAAACTCGTTTCCATCATGATGGGGTCGAGAGTTTTAGAGATGCGTGTGGCACTAAGCTGTAGAGAGAATGTAAGAAGAAAAGTAAAGAGGAAAGATGGAGAATTTATAAGAGATGCACTTGAAATTTTGAAAGTTTTGGCACGTCAAAGGGCTTCCTGGTTCGCTTACTGCAAACTTGTTGGGTTTTCCCGGTTTGCTCAGGGTGGGGGCGAAAATAGGCAGTTTCATTCATTTCTTTGGCATAGATCGATAAAATCCTGGAGGAGGATCACAGAGAAATTAAATTAAAGAATCCACTTAAGCTGACTGCTTGACTGACTGCTTGGAGAATATCCAGAAGTCTGAATGGCAGAAAACTCTTGAGTTTCTTTAAGATAACTTGAGTTCTCACGCCCCGCCAGAAAGAAACGGGGCAAATTCCTATGCGGGAGCTTCCAAAGGTTTTTCGGATTTTATGCCCAAAACTTACCTAACAGAGGGCCTACTCAATCCGAATCTAGCTAACAACTTGGGATTTTTGAAGCAAAGAAGCTACAACTTCAAGTGCTATTTCCAAAAGCTTGGGAAGAGAATTAATTAAGGAGCACAGGAAAATACTTAAAAGGAAGGAGAGATCTGGGATATGGTATGCTGCATACACTCTAAACTATTGAATATATTGCTATAAGATTGGTTTGCTTAGTAGTTGATTAACAATCCTAATTGGGAGGAGGCACGGTGTCAAGTATGTTTTAGTTTAAAGATACGTGGACGGATAAAAATTTTAGGGAAAGTACGGGAAAGCCTTTGAATTTTGCATCGGATGAATGCATCCTAAATGTTAAAAGGGAGGGAGAAAGCAGGAAGTAGAGACTAAAAATAAATAACATGCTACAAGTTGCTGCGGTGAGGAGTGAAATGCAATATAATGTAGAAGGGGTTATAACTGTTGCTGGCAAAAGGCTAATACGATTGAAGATTAGTTTCTGCTGCCATGGTTGATATTGGAAGCAGCTGGGATGCTGTTTTGCCAGTAATTCCAGGCGGTGGATATGTCAAAAGTTTGTTTTTGGCGGCAAGGAAGAAAAATTAATACCGGATAAAACACAAACTGATAATTCCCTACCACTTGGAATTAATTGGATGAGCAACCCCGAATTTAACTCGTTCCAGAAGTGGTGTGAAGCATAGCCTGATTATTCTGTGATGATTCAAGCGAAACGTTATTTTACCCAGGCTTGTGGTGTGGTTTCTCCAACTAAACGGAACACCTCCTTGCTTTTCTCTATCTGAAACTTCGTGTAGAAATATAATATAAACAAGCCTGAAAAGCGCAGCTTTCCTTAATACCAGTTAGCAAAGAAGATGAAAGAGATGGAAGAGATTAAGAATCTAAGAAAGGAGAAGATAAACAGCACTATTGCAGTATGGAGTTGGCTCTGTTCTGTGTCAGCTGCATCCTAAAAGTCTTTGGGGTTTATCTCCCTTCAGTTCTAGGTCATTATACAATTACAGAGTAAAAGCAAAGCAGTCATGGACGCAATTGTATTATGCTTATAAAAAATTGCTCTTCACTCATTAAACGGGACACGTTTTAAGGTGTTTAAAGGCTGCAAGATAAAAAACTTGCTCTATAAGCCAACAGAAAGTCAAACCAAAGGTTGCCGCACCAAACACGTTGATGGTACTAAGAAAAAACTGGAATAAAACGATTTCAAAATAGCACTTGCCAAGTGGGTAAAGTTTTAGCAATCATGATGCCGAAAAGCGCAGAATGAGGCGTAGCTGTGTATAGTAATCGTACAGGGTTAATATTCTTGGAGCAAATCGTAGGATAAAGATCAGTAAAAGCAAAGAGTAAAGTAGTTTGTTTTGCCACAAACCATTTATAAGTATGCGACGGATGGGAAAGACCCCCAAGGAAGGTGCTTTTTGTTTTCGGTTAAGATCACAAAGATTTACTTTGATTCCTTCTCCGGTTATATCGTGCGACTGGGTAGGAAACACGAGTATGCATAGTAGTAAAGTTCTGACTTGGGTTTACTACAGTTATGCCATTTCTAGAAATAATGCTCAAAAGTAGAATAGTGAAGAAGCCTTGAAGCATAACCTCGCCCTACCAGTCCTTGTCCTTGTAGCCTTGGAACTATTACATCGGATAGTTTGGCGTAAGTACATAAACTATCATTGTGTGGTTTTATGAAATATGGCGCGGCAAAGTTGAGCATATACATAAACTGTCGATCTTGGCATAGCAAGTTTGTAAAAAAAATATTTTTGTAACTAATATTATAACGTGAAGTGTTAAGCGTTGTCGCAGCTGCAGAGAAAATTGTACTGGCTCATAATAACAATAACCCTATAAAGACAGAGTATTTTAGCTCGATTCAATCATAATCTTTTGTACAAACACTACAGAGGGCATACAAGTCAGAGGAAACTCTAATACGCTTCATTCAGAAAAGTAATGCTCGGAACATGTAATGTTCCTCTTGTTTACAGAGCTAAAGATAACGAGAGACTAAATAGGATTTGCGCGTATTACTGTATGCGTTATCTGTTTTTTTCGGAGCGTGTGGATACGTAGATACGTTGCGTGTGCTTGAGACGGGAATAGCGCTTCCGCACAGGGAATATAGCCCCTAAGAAGTTGAGGAACAGACAACGGAGTTCGGAAGAGGATGGCAAAGATGCGGAAGATGGTTTTCAGAAGAAAAGGTTGGATTTGTTTGATGTACAATGTACGGATGGGTTGGGAAAAGAGAAGTAAGTAAATGGGAGCTGGCATGGCAGGAGCTAAATAAGTGACTGTGAAAGTAGTTTAGCCGTGACCGGGTTCATTTAGCAGAGTTAGGAAGAATGCCAAAAGTATAATGTTAACTGTGTGGGGGGAAGATGATGATATGATTTTGAGATATCCGTGGTTCCAAATACACAATTTCTATCTTCTCCTCCTAACTATACGCATTGATACAGCTGGTTCAGCTGCAGCTACATTTATTTTCTCTCAAATCTTGCTTCAAGAGCCACTTTCGCTTCAACACTGTAGAATAGAGGCTGAAAGTGGAAGACTGGAGGAAGACTTCATGGGCTTTACCCCGGTATAGATCCCCTATAGTGTAGAACTGAATTCCTGGAAGTCACGGTTGCGATTGAGGAAGTAGGATTACGCCTTGCCTGGCACGTACTTCAGCTGTAATGAATTTTGCTTAAAATGCAATATTTTTTCGAATGTTTGGAATAAGATCCTGGACATAGCAAAAGTTGTGGAAGGTTGCAGGCCCCAGGGCCAGGTACATAGCAAAATCTGAAAATTACCTAGAACGCGGGAAGGAGAATAAGGATGACTTTTGCCGAAAAAAGCTAACCCTCCAACTTGGGAACTGGAGTAAGACGTAAAATGATGGAGAAAAGTTAGTGAGAAAGGACGGAAAAAGCAGAAGAAGAGAAAGGAGACAGTGTTTAGAGGAAAGGAAAGTAAAAGAAGATGTTTAGAGGAGGAGAAAATAAGAGCTTTTAGAATTCAGACCTGATGGCGTATGGCATTGAGAAGAGATGAAGAGAGACTAAGAAGAAGAAGACGGTGATCTAGAGCAGCATACTAATAGTAAATTGTTATAGGGTAAAATCGGGGACAGAGGAAAGAGGGCACAAGATGCTGATGCTTTGACGGTAGTTGGTGTATGATGAGACTCATTAGATGGAAATGGGCCCGGGCATCTATGTCTAAAGTGAATGGGGGAAAAGCGTTCCATCTTGATTATACCACTTTGACAAGATAGAGCTGATCTTTCTTCGGTTCTTTCTTCTCCAGGAAGGCTAGCCAGGGCTAGCTGGGGCTGGGATAGAGCCGGGGAGGAAATATGGCTTGTTCTTATTCCATGTCGTCCTCTACTGACTTTCCCCTCCTTTTAGTTTGGTAGTCCCACATCTCTCATCCCTGTCCATTACATATACAAGCTCTTGATAAGTTTCAACATCATCATCTTCAACCTCGCAACCTTTGCCTTTGCTTGCACCGCAGCGGAGAATCCAGGGGAAGGGACGGATGATGCATGCATGAGGACTTTCTCCTCTCCTCTCATCTCTGCCCTCCCTTCTTCATGTTCTTACATCTTTGGCTTTCTTCGAAGTCTTTATCCGTCCCCTCTTTCTTGTTTCCTCGTGTGCTAGGTGGTTTCAGTTCCTCTCTCTTTTTGATACGTATCAAAGTCAACATGTCAAAGGAAATGAGCATAAGACCGTTGCGTATAAGTATAAGTATAAAAAATATAAGTAGGAAAGTCACTAGGGAAATGGATAGAGGAGGGGGAAAGATACATGGAACGATTATACATCATATCGAATATCGAAGACACTGATATCAAACTATATTAAAGTAACTCAAGCCGAAGGCTAACCTCAACGGAATTTCTTTACCCTTATTGTAACTTAGAAAGAGAGAAAGCGTTAGCTAGTATAGTAAGTAAGGGGCTTTTCCAAAAAACACAGGAGGAAAGGAGTAAATGAGGCGCTAAGTGGTCTTCGTATCTTCACTTGCATTCCCCCTCCCTATGTGTTATGTTGTAGTATTTGTTATACGCTGGCGTTTAGATTAAGCCTTCATATGCTTTTATGATGAACGTTGTATAACGCAGCATGAATTTGTTGGGAGAGAGGAGTAATAGATGATGAGGTGCGGGAGTGGAAATATGGGAATTATAGGGAGGAAGTTGTGGACTCCTACCCGGGTATTTTGTGGTTCCTCTCTGCCTTCTCACGTAGCTCGGTCTCATTACACCCTCTCTATCACTTGGTAAAGCTGTCATAATCACGTCATCCATCTTCGCACTAAGTAAAAGAAGATGTGGCGGTGCGAGCTCCAACTTTTCCCTTGGTTAATATCCAAGTATTTCTCCGAAGGGAGAGAAGCTGCAGAAATGATGCGGCTGAAGACGCTCGTGCGTTGAGTGGTTAGCTAGCCTTAGGTACGCGGAAAACGAGGGGAAATATTATATATAAGTCCTCCAGGAAATCTAACGACATTTATACCCAATTATGTAATCAGGAATGATGGGGGAAAGTTTAGCATGGGACTGAATGTAGCTTTCGCTAAACTCATACTATGTGGGGTGATGAGTTGCGTGAGGTGAAAGCTGGTAGTCTTAGTTTGAGTGAGAGGCTGAAAGAATTGTCGGATTTGGAGGATTTACCTTTTAGGAGAAATATGGAGATTGCGAGGATGCCGGAGGCGAATTAGGGATTTTGGTCGTTTCAATCTTCTACAAGCTTGAATTTTGAAAAGGGCGAAGAGAAGAGAGACAGTGAAGGGGTGGAGGTGGGGGGATGTGGGAAGAGATGAAGAGAAAGCACAAAGTAGTTGCTACTAGAGAGGAACTATGGTGAAAGTTGGGAGGAAAAGGAAGCTAATTTTTGGAGCTTTTCGTAAATGGCTCCTCTCATCCGTGTCTATGTGTGACGAGATACGCTACGGTTTCTCCAAAAACAGAGTGGAACATAGCCTAGGGGCTGGGGAATGAAGGGAAAAGTGGGGTAGACGAGACGGAGAGAAAGAAGAGAGAAAAGGATGAGGAGAAAATACGGCGATGCGGGCTCGGGGAATAATGGCTCCTCATTTATCCCATTAATAGAGTGGAAGTAGTTTGGGAGGGAAGAGACTTACTGTGGTACATTATTCAAATGGGGAATGCGTATAGGAAACACTGATGGATACTGAGAGGGAGACACTCCCGAAATGTTGTCAATCCTTTAACGACAATCCAGAGGAGAAAAATTAGTCACTATCCGGTAGGAAAAGGGAGGAATATATCTTCTAAATGCACTAGTTTGTTGTTGATCATTTTCTAAAAGGAAATAATCTTACATGTCCTACCATCTTGAAACAGATGTGCAATCTACCACATATACATGGATAAAAGCTCCACTTAAATTGATACACTGCTCCAAATTCGCGGGGATGTAGAACAATGAAACACGGGCCGGGGAATCCGGATAGGATTCCTTGTGAAAGCGAAGAAACATAGAGGCGGCTAAAATGTAGCGAGAGTAGCTTGGATTTGTCTCGATCTTCACTTCAGTAGAGATGGGTTGAAAAGTAGGTTTGAGTCGTTCCAGAACTCAGTCCGTCAGAATTCAAAGCCCTATAAGCTGTAGTTTAAGTTGTGGTTATTCAAGTGTTACAATAGTAAAATTGTCCATGTCTTGTGTCGTTAGTCGTTAGTCTATGTCGTCTGGGGATGGCTTTTATCCTTTCGGAGCGTCTTCTCCCTCGTCTGCATAACTTATTCAAGAGGGACAGGACAGGAGGGAGATAGTGTCCGACTCGGGTTTACTTTCACCGTTTCCGGATCCTGTCCTAGCTCATGACTGACGGTCTAGTTTAAGACATGGCGGGTGGGTGATGAAAGGAAAAGTTATCATTTATGTAGCTACAGGCAGGGCCTCCCGTTCGGTATGGAAGGCGTTGAAATTGTTAGAAAACCTAGAATTCTATTAAAGATATGGGGTTTACGGCGTATAACAGGAGTCGGAGAAGATAAATGTAGGCTGTAGGCTAAGGTTCTCAACAAAGTTTTGGAGATATAAGGACAAATGTTTGTGTGGACGGAGGGTGGTGAAATGTGTGATGTTGTGTAAAATGTGTTGGGATGACACTTTCTGAAAGGAAGACAGCTACTGTACTGCAGGAAATACATCCGCCAAATGCTGCCTATGCTCTACTGCTTTGCCCAGAAAATGTCGGTAAGAGAGAGAGAGAGAGAGAGCTAGCGCTTTAAAAAAAGAGTTGAAACAGTTTTGCTGAGTGTGCAAAACATGTTTGACTTGGATTATATCAGTCCTATCTCCGGGTTTCAAAGATTCCTGATGGGAAAATAAATTGGTGACACCCAAGACTTACGCCTTCAAGAAGACAGGTTGCGGTTGCATGGAAGTTGTATTTGATTGTCTTAAATGTATGTGCACGCGGATGCTGATGCTGCTGGCTAGGATTATGGGAATCATAGTCGCGTGGTGGCAGCGTCAGTTAGAGAAGAATGTTAGTTACAAGTTGGAAGAAGGAGGGAGGCGGATGGATGCAATCCGGAGACTGAGGTCCAGTATCAGACTTGCCAGACCCAGACGGCGGAGGTGAATGATTAAGGTGAAGGCGGGTAAAATCGGGGATTCTGAATAGCCTTTAGATGGTGCAAAGTCAAAATGGTGTTGAAAAACTGTAGGCTGCTGCAGCGTGAGCAAATGTTAGTCATAGTCCAGTCCAGGCCAGGAAGAGAAGTCGGGTTGCACAAGTTGGGAAGACGTGAGAGATGCACATGTCGTGGGGTCATCAATAGGATAAAATGTCTGCAAACTTCCTCTATGACCGAGGAAACCGTGTTCACAGTAATTCTCTTGTCGTCAACTATAATAAATGGTCTTGGGATGAGTTTCTCCTCCTTGGTGGTTAGGAAATGCTGGTGAAGAGAAGAGGGGAAGGCGGATAGAAATAGGAGAAGATGAGCTAAAATAGCATCAAAGGGAAACCTTAAGATGTTGCTCAAACTAAAAGTGGCTAAGTTGTGAGTAAGTTGTTACGAAATAATTCAGAGAAGTAAGTTGGATGGAAGAGCAGGTTGGAGTAGTAGGAGGAAAAGGAACATACTATAAATGTGTTTATCCTGGTCTCAAATTTAATTGCGCCATTCCCGTTTCTTTCATCTACTCATTCGACAATAATAGTAGTTTCAAAGGCACGTTTTCTAAAATCTTAAAACACTCAAACCGTCGAAATATTCACTGAAGTTACAGTGGCAAACCTTAAGAAAGAGCGGCATAGTGCACAGAAACAACAAAGGGTGGCCTTTCTCAACAAAGCAAATGTTTTAATATTGCACTAAGGATTCTTGGCAAATGTTTGATCGCTTGTACATGGGAAGGCTGTTCTGTGACAACTATGAAGATGAGCGTTTGAAGCTTGAAAGTATATAGGCAGTAAACGCTTAGATTATTTTTCCAGCACTTCAAGGTTTTGCAAGAGTATTGGAAACGGGGATGCAGAAAATATAAAGAACAATAATTTTGAAGGGGATACAACCTAGACATGTTTATTAAATATAAATTGTGTAAGATAGGTAAGAATGTGAGAGGAATGAGAGAAAAACCCAGAAGAATCAAAGATTCAAAAAGGTTTTGGGGAAAATATAACCAGCTTTTGCATTAGAAAAAACAGAAAGTCAAGGAGAAAATCTAAAAGCTTAAGGATGTTTGGAGGCGCCAGAGTCAAAGAAAGAGCCAGGAGGGTCATAATAATGCAGGAAAAAAGCGGGGATACAAAGAGAAAAGACGGAGGGTTACGTGTAACTTTCTGAAAGAGAGATCAATAAAGAATTTTATTGTCAAGTTAGGGGCGTTAGGATAGATTGAATTATTATGGGGCTGGTAATGGTGGTAGGGTTTTGGTGGGGTGGTGAATAAACATTTGGAATTGAAAAAATAATTTATGCTCACATCCCCCGTACTTTTATTCCCCACTTGTATTAGTTAAAATCCCTTTTCTTAGGGTATGCAAACACAAACATAGTGGATTACCTCGAGACTGAATCTCAGGTTACTGCTCCTCCGTGTTCTGTGGGACTTTTGTTACCGGTAGTAAACTAAGTGAGATTTGAGGTTTGGGACTAGTGGGAGCTTAAGCTTGGAGCGTTGAAGCAGAAAGTATAGGGGAAGAGCTTTGTCGGAAAGTAGGAGGAGATGGAGGAGACGGAGGAGAATAGAGAGGGGGTGGAGGAGAAGAGGAAGAAAGGGGAGGGAGGAGAAAGGAAAGATGGGTTTGCGGATTGAGAGTGAAGTTGCAAGATTGTGCTAAAAGTTGGAAGAATAAGTTTAAAGAATAAGAATAGAATGAAGGAATGAAAATAGCTGACGTTTTAGAGAAGACATAGACAAGACGAGGAAGAGAAAGGCAGAGGATGTAAGAAAGAAAGCGCCATGTGCTCCAGCTCTTTGGCTGTGATTGAAAAGAGGAATGGATAGTGCATGGTTCTTTAGCTCTATAATACTTGTTCTCGTTTTCACTCTTCTGGATTGAGGGGAAAGCATCCTTCTATCTCAAATATTGACAGAGTGTGAGACAATCTTTCCTCGTCACGGCACTTTTATCGCCCTTCTTTCAAGACTGACTAAAACAAGTGAAACGAGATGGTTTCCCCCTACATGTAGCAACGGCCCTACTAAAACATAATGACGCTGCAGGCTGGCCCAAAATTTCAGTGTGACGGAGAAGTGAGTGAGTGGGTGGACGGGTGATAAGTTGAATGGAAAGTTTTACGAGATATGGAAAATATACGACGGTGGTGCAGCAAATACAGTTCTAGTTTTAATTTATCCGGAGGCAAGAAAGAGATAGGGGGCGTGTGAGTATCAATGCTATTTAATTTGTATTGCATGAAGGTATTCGTAGTTTGTAAAGGGTGACAAAGATGAGGATTTTTAAAAGAGGTTGTGGTAACCATGGGCTCTCCGGATTGCACTCACGGTTCTGCCCTGCCCACATAACAGCGTTTCTCTTCCAACTGGGTAACACAGCGTTTGTGTTATTGAACTCCCTGCTGTGGGCGAAGAATTGCATGAGCTTATCCAAGCTTCACATTGAAAGATTTCAGGATTCCAGGTAGTTAACCCGTCCCTCTTTGAGTTACTGCTAACCATTCACTAAGAAATGCATTCAATGGTGATAGATAGCACTGTGGCCGGTAAACGGAAGCTGGGTAAATGCATTAAGCTTTTAACTTTTAAGAATACGGAATTCAGTCGCCTCCTCCAAGCTACTCGCTGGGGACGTTGAAGTAAAGAGTAGTTTAAGCTACAATTTGATGTGTTGAGTTTAGGTAATATTAATGTGAGTCGGAATCATGTTCAAGAAAAAATGGTACTGCGGAAGGAAAAAACTTGTTTGGGGATAGCATGTGTTGAAAAGTTTGGGAAAATATGGGCAAACTTTTTGTAATTTATAAACGTGCCACCCTTGCAATCCTATAATCGTAAGCCATTTACAAGTTAGCTGTGTGGACGGAAGCAAGCAAATAATATGTAACGGGTGCTAGAGTAACACGGATCTACAGTATCTTATGGCATCCAATAGACTAGACGATATACATTGGTATCCATATAGTCTGTATTATAGACTTTGCAACATGCGACGTAAGATACAACTCCAAAACCTTAATGCATCGCAAACTCAAAGGTTTTCAGCCTTCAAATCCCCATTTACTTGGATTCATGAACTCCGTTGACTTAAATTGTCCAAGGGATAACTCACTTGTCCTAGGGATTTCTTTGCATGAAAACCCCTTTACTTTTCTACGGATCGTACGCGTTTTCCTTCTTTCTTGTTTTCAATAGTTTGCTTTTCAATTACAGTACGCTCTTGTTTTGTCTGCATTTACTCTAGTGGAAGATAATCTTTGGTGATGCTGGAGGAAAAGAAACGTGTGTACGAGTATTTCCTATCTACCAGTAGCGTAGCGTAGTGAGCATTACGCTGAGCTTTTAAGAGAGAGAATAAAGAGATTGTGGTAGGATTAGACGATTAGCTTGAATGCGAGAATCTTTAAAGTGTTTTATAAATGTGTCGTTTGTGAAAATTTCACAAGATAACTGTTAAACTAAACCCTGTATGACAGAATAGAGCTTAGAGAAGAGATGCAAATTCCCCGGATGAAAGCCTTGGTTTACTGGAGTGAAAGTAGCAAAGTGTGAGTAATATCAAGGAGACTTGGGGATGGTATAAGTCACACAGCTGATTCCGTGGTAGTACAAAAAATCTGCATTTTGTTGCTGAATTTTACGATTAATCTATAGAAATGTAGGGATACCAAAGCAAGGTACTGTGATGCACCAAAGTCTTTTGGAAGACACATCAGGAACTAATAGAGTTGACAAAGTTTCAGTAGAATGTAAGAAGTCAGGCTACAAAGCCATACGGATTTTCAATTCGTAATTTAGTGTTGGATGTAGCGCATTTCGGTTGATTGTAATTTGGGTTTCTTTGTTTTAGTTACAGAAAAAACGCGAAGAATTCACCCTGCACGACTACAGCAGGAGAATGTTAAAGTAAACGAGACTCTGGATGCTACAGTTGAAAATACGAAGAAAATTAAAGAGAAGAAACTGGAGGGAAGAGGCTTAAGTTAAGCTACTAGGAAATTCGTGGAGAAAGCTACAATTTTAACTACAAAGGATTGCAATATACACAAGTAGAAAAGAGTGAAAGGAGAGAAAATCCAGCTTGTTTCTTTTGCATCTTCGGTGAAGCGTTGACAATTACGGGGATTTCGGAGAAGACAGCATGATTCCATTTATTTGAACTGGAAGGAAGAGTTGCAGAGCTGCTGAATCCTGAAAGAGAAGGCAAAGAATTTCAAGTTGCTTGGAAAAAGTTGCAAGCAACTTAACATTGGACTTTCACCACCCTCCTACTGTTCTACAATTGTAAGTATACTTTAAGTACCTTTAAGGTACTCTGTTTTTTGATTCTTCAAATATACGATGCACATATTTGCGGAGACAAAAGGAGGAGAATCTTGTAGAATAAGCGTGTATTATAGCAAGGTAGCAGTAGTTGCTTCGGTGGAAGAACTTTGACTTTGAAATAGGATGTGTATAGTTAGAAGAGCAAAGGGTAAGGCTTTCCCTTAGGTTATTCTGTTTGATATTGTCAGGACCCACCTTAGCATTGTTTTCTTTTGTTGTTGATTGATGCTGAGACTTTGTGAAAGGGTGGGGGGGAAATTATTGGCTTTTATCCCGGAGCAGGGTTGAGGACGTTGTAAAGGAATTATTTAACTGTTTTCTCGTTCCTGGAATCGGAAATCTTACCCGAGTTTTCGTCCTCTTCCTTCCTGCCTGTGTCGAAACATTGGAGATATACACTGGCTTTAAGGGGAAATAACCCAAGGTAGAAGACCCGGACTCTCATCCTTTTACAAACTAAGCTTATTCATGTATTGAATTTGGAGAAAGGTTATTGTGCCAAGCCATTTGAAAGGTCGATGGAGGCTAAGAGTAGTATGTATGCATACAGTACTGGGCTTTATTTATAGGAACAGGAACGAAGCATAGAGTCTGCCATATAAATGTTTGGAGAATAGAAATGTGAATTCGGCATACAATCCATCGAATCCGCTGGAAAAGCCAAATAGAATCAGTAATTCAGTTATGTTTACCGCTCTTTCTACTGAGCCGCGTCTAAAGCGCTCTAAATTAAGAGACTGCATGAATGGAAGGGATTTCTAGAGCAAGCAAGGGCTGCAAGGGTATTATTTTAGGCTGGTTTTGGCTAGCTGCTGTTTGCTGAATCTATTCAATATATTGAGAACTGAGCTTCTTCTCACACTCGCACTAGCTAATCTGATTAGCCTGTTAAAAGAAGTTTTGAATGTTCTGAAAGGACAATTAGAATGCGATTTCTCTTTTCTGGCAGAGGATTTTCCCGAAATGTAAAGAGATGAGAAAAATGGAGAAAGCTGACGCTGTTGTAGCGAAGCGGATACACTACTTGTAAAATAAGCTTGCTGTATGTGCGGAAATCCATGGTTTCAATGATACAGATGACATAGGACAAGACAAGACAAGCGGAGAAGAGGGTCATAGGGAGAAGGCGAGGACGGGATTTTAGCGGAGATTCTTTCAAGGAGAGTGAGCTGAGAGCTTTGGCCTTGGCTTACGCGAAAGAATAAAATTTGTGAAAGCAATAGGACGATAGAAGAAGAGCAGGATATAGGGTAAAACTATACAAAATGAGAGTGATAGTGTGGAGGATAATAAAATTTAATGTGGTCGTGCTTGCTTACAGAGTGAAAGCTGGGGATACTGGGGAAGGAAGGAGCGTGAGGAGGACAAGATCTGATTCGATCTAACAAATTGTTCCCTGTTGACAAAACTATTCGAGTTTGTGTAGTGTGAGCCGGAATTAAGGGCGTGCTTGAGAAGCGTGTGTTTTGTACTACGAGTGCACAAGTATTTTAAAAATCGTCTGGAGAAAACTTGTCATCTCGTTCAAGCACGGCTTCTTCCATTCATTCAAGCGGATGGTTTCAGTGACGGCGCCAAAACAGATGCCCGAACAAACTCACGATTTACTACAAGAAAGAACTCCTCACGGACCTACTACAGGAACCATTCTGCTTCAGAGCAACAACAACAACACCAAATACGAAGCACCTCTAGACAAAGGTTGAAGAGGTTGTCTTGTGGAGTTGTAAAAAGCCGGGAATCAGGATCAAACCTCAGAAAGAACTGTGGACAACTGGATTCAAGAAGAAAGCTAACTGGAAGAGCGGTCAGTGAGTGGCTAGGATTTGACAGCGTACTCGATTCCAGTTGAGCAATCCGGTTTAGTGAGTCACTTGTGCTGTGGTGGTGTCACGTAAAACTGACGACAAGAACGTGGGTAGCCCCAAAGTGAAACGTGATTACTTGGAAGCTTGTGTCCAAAATCTGCAACGTTCCGAAAACATTAGAGGTGTTTCCTGCAACCACAAAATCCGTTGAAATACAAAGAATCTTACGCCAAAAAGGAACAAGACTTGTATAGAAGAAACGCTTATAACTACCAGGGTTTCGCTCTCTGCAAAAGATTTACTCGTGTTTCCACCACTACTGCCTGATCATTGCCAAGGACATGGGGGAGTGAGTTGTAGACATTTACAATAAAGAAAAAACAAGTGGACGTTTCTTGTTGGTTCCAAAAAGATCGACATTACATCATTCCCTCCCTTTGTACACAAGGCTTGCAAAGCTGAATGCTCCGCTGGGTTTGCAATATCAAGTTGCTTCGAATTTGCTCTGTGCAGTTGTTGGTTATATTGCAAGCGTTCCGCTGTCGGATCTTCCCTCCTGTCATTTCGCATCCACCCAATTCAAGAAAAAGCTTTGGATTGAAGGATCATCCGACTGGGATCGCTCGACTGGCTCACAGTTGAAGATACAACAGCGGCTTGCACTTGTAATTTTTGCGCGAAGCTCCCGGGAAGATTCCCGTGGTGAACATGTGTGTTGCGGCGAAGCAAATCTGTGGAAGCGTGTCTTTCTTGAAAAAGTGAGATCAACAGAGGATTTTTATATTGGGTCATCGATTCCATCTTGTTCGACCAACTCCGTCAATACATGATCTTCCGAAAACAGGGATCGGGACTGGTCAAGGCGGAAGGCTGTTCCTCGAACATTTGTACTTGGGCAGTATTGTGATTGGTTTGGAAATTTGCTTCTACTGGCGTACTGGATCATTGGATGATTGGATTTGTAGACTGTTGGAATTAAGACATTAGCACGTTATAGAGGACTCAGCACGAGACTAATTTGTAATTTGTGAGAGAGGTGGAGGGAAAGAGGCCAGGGTATTGGTGAGAGTTGGAGAAAGTACGGTTGCTGTAGTTGGGCAATGAGACTACTGCTGGCTAGTGCAAAGGGTGAAATACAATTGAAGCCCGGCATCGTTTGAGTTGATTTGTCTCTGGTGATATTCGTGAGAGAGAGAGAGAAAGTTGAAGGGGGGAAGACGTAGTGAAAGACATTACAGCCCCTCGGAATGACCCACCTTATTCTCATCTAATGGGCCGAGTTTTCTCGTTAATCCAGTCTGGTGGTGACGATAATAATAAAAGTGGGTTCATGTAAAATTCAACTCATTACTGCTACTACTACATGGGAGCTACGGAAGATACTAATACAAGAGTGGAGTGTGGAACGGATAGAACAAGGATAGAACGGAAACACTCTGGCAAAGTTACCCAGTTAGATTAGCGAGCGCTCCTTCAGTCAACAATATCAAAGCTCGTGACCCTATGCGTGCGTACTGCGCGTCACTGTACAAGTAACACGGGAAGGGACTGGGATCTGAAGAATGTGCCGTGGTGACATAAGCTGGGATGATAGGCGGGAAGTTGATACTGCTGCTACTGGTAGTGAGTTGATTTGGTCTACGTGTAATTTGGTGCTCGTAAGAAAACATCCGGGGGCCATGTAGCGTGTCGTAGTGCCATTTCCTTTGTCGTGGCCATACATTTACCAGATTATTATTATTATTACTCCTACTCTACGTATATCTCTACGGCCCTCACATCAACTTTTAGGATTCAGGACGGAATCTTCTCTACCCTCTCTCGTGTTTGCCACTCATCCTAACACTTGAATTCCAGGAACGGGATTCCAGGTGAATGAGTGCAAAAGAATATCATGGGAATTGCTCCAGGATTACCCTAGTTGTGACTGAGTAAAATCAGGAATCCAGATCGAGAGGACCCATTCTAGTCCTACCAAAGTTTCCCTTTCTCAAAGGAACAAAATTCATAAGGAAACCGCGGAAAAACCTCGCAAAAATTTAACCGGGAAATCATCAACATCAAGTTTTAGAAAGCACCTGCTACTAGTGTGGTTCACTTAAAAATTTTGGCATTACTGCTACAATGAAAAACATGTGGTGAGAATGAAAACCTGGGTCGGAGTCGGAGTACAGTGAACTCCTAGAAAAACAGTAGCAGCTGCTGAAAGACAACCGAATACAGTGTAAAAGTGAGGCTGGTTCGCTAAAATTCCTGGAACTTAAACAGACCGGAAACAGGATTGAAATTTGGACGGAGGGCTTTTTATAGGAAACTAACGTCTTATTCCCCGTACCGCATCATTACCTTTCAGATTCGACTATTTTGATTTTGAGGCTCAGTTTCTCAGACCTAAAAACTTACACGAGGAAAAAGGAAGGAAACTTGCTGCTTATCAAAGCATCTCTACATCTACATACGAAACGGATTTTAGAAAACTTTCTCTCGGAGAGAAAACCTTATTACAGCAGGATTTCGGAAGAGGCTTCAAAACTTGGAGTTTTCTCAGCTTTCTCTCTGAATAACTCTAGTAGCTTTACTCCAAGACTTTTTCATCCCACTTCCTCTGGGTAGGAAGAAAAAAAGGCTTGGAGAAAGTTTTCTAGCTTTCTCTTGACGATTCTCTCGACACCTGACCTAAAGAACATTACTTTGGCAATTCTTTTTACACAAGACTTGGATCGTAATAAAATACTGATTCCGTACTCTTTTGTTCAGATTTGTGTGCTGTGCCGGTACAAGAGAATAACCAAAGCACGATCACATAGAGTCAATACTTGGTTGGGACTGAAAAGAGTGAAAGCGTCTATTCAACCCTGTTCGACTAGAAATAAGAGCGGTTCCAAACAAATCTTTCAGCAAAACAGAAGACTTTGTAAAACACTTGCTTGCGGTGTTTTCCGATAAATCCGAGTTCCAAAACCTCGGAAAGACGGACGGACAAGACAGGACGCTTCTAGATTCCCAACGAAATCCGATTCATCCTTAAACATATATCCCATATGCCCTTGAGTGAAAGTCTGGTTTAGAAAACTTATTCCCTTGTTCCCGGAACTACACGAAAATAAAGACAACATTTAGGAGAGAGGATATAATTGAATCTTGGAGTGGAAACTAGGGAAAGAGTTTTCTCAGTTTTATAAAACACGATTTTCAAGAGTGTTGCCCAATTTATCAATCCTTGAGTATGCCCGGTGTCTAATGGGATTTTAGATTATAATTGATTGCTGCAATTTCAATTGCATTCATTTCACACGTAACACAAGAGAGAACAATATGGCCTCCAAATCAAGCATCTTAACTGGGCTCATCATCATCCTATCCTTTTTATTCACATCAAATTGTCACGGTAAGCCTAAAATTGCATTATTTTCTAGAAGTAAGATAAAACTGGTCGTCTAGGGATGCAGAGAAAGCATTTATTCAGTAGCAACAGCAGCGCTTTGGGGAAAGCGTGGGACTGCAATCTGTGACTTTCAGCAACAAAGTGGAGTGGAGAAAGTGTCAGGTTATGACCATACAAGTAAGACACATTTTTCCAAAAATGCAATCTTAGCAAAATATCGCCGCTACAGTAGTTGCAAAAATTTGGCTGCAAAATTGCTTTCGCAGTTGTGATTTTGTGATAAACGCCAGCAGCAGCATCCAACTCTCAAAAGTACAGTTTTCCTAGTCGAATGGTCGTTTTAAAAAATTAAGACATAATTTTTAGAGAAAGAGAAAGTACCATATTGCTTTGGTGCAGTCATATTAAACTACGGTTTGATGACAGGCCTATAATTTCCAAGCGGATGACTTTCTTCTGCATAAGAAAGAATGACATAGTACCGAACTACGAACTAATTTTACCATGCTTCCTCCCAGTACTTTCCTGAGCTCATTTTTTGCGGAGCATAAAGTGCTTTTTATTGTCCATTCCCCCAAACTAAGCTCTCATCTTGATAGTTTTCTAGAGCTTTTCATACTGTTCTAGTTTTCTAGAAAATGCTGGAAACGCTGTAGCCTGGCAGCACTTTTGATTTCCATTCCGCCACACCATCCCTTATAGTTCCCACACCCGCCTTAGTTAGTTACACAGTTTTAGTAATTTTAACAAGTTGGGAGAAAGTTTGTTTAAATTTCCCAAACATATCATAACCATGAAGTGCCATCATAGTTTTTCTCAGCTTCCGTCTTATGTCTTTACTCAAATAGTTGGAAGAAAAGCTAAGGAGAAAGTGACGAAAGTGTTGGAGAAAGGTGTGGAAAGAAAAGTAGTGAAAGAATACTTTCTCTCTCTCCTCACCGAACGTCCTCCCGCTACATGCCAAATTCCATTTAAGACTAGTTTTGACACTCAAGTGGCACAAACAATTCCTACTGCCACTTGGAAGCTTTTCCCAACTCAGTCATCACACACCTTGACTCAATTTCCTAGACAAAGCTTTCACTTTTCCCACAAGTCTTTCCCCAAAGTAAATGGCGCAAAACTTTGACGTATTATATTTGCTCCATAATAATTAGTTTTTACTAGCAGACATACAGATAACTGGATAAGACAGCAGCTATACATGTCCGTGTGGAACTAAAACTATAACCAAGAGGTGGAAGAGTGGGGGGTGGGAGACGATTAGAAAAATAAAAGCCTACAGCGCTAACCGTTGATTTGATTTGAATAACCGTAGTGAATTGCATAAGAGAGTGTGGAAAATAGTTACGAGGCGCAATAGCCGGTGATGGAATGATCCAGTTGCCGCATGGGCTCATACATCGATTAAATATGCATCATTACCTCATCCTGTCCCTCCCAGAGCCTTTTGAATAAATCATTCCTTCCGATTGCATATACAACTTGAAAGTCTTGGCGTTAGTTATGCAAAGGTAGGTGGGCAATCCTGGGAAAGGTGCTATATTCTTTTGGAAAAGCAAGCGGAACAGGTATGAACAGGTAAGCCCAGCGAAATGAATGACATAAATCCGCATGGTTCCCTCGTCTCTTGTGTAAAGAATGAAGCAAGGTTGTTCTATAGTTTTATCAGCGCAATTTTCATCTCAAACAGAGGAAAAGCGTATGAATTTGGTCTATCATTCATTAAAATCTTGCTTTCATCGTTCCGCTACCCGATCTTTATGGGGAAATGGGATGTCATTAATTTTGGTTTATTTCCCAATTAATTTCCTAGGTGAGCCATTTAAAGTACGTGAATTAACTCACCGCTCCTCCAGTCGAGTCACCTTTACGTATTCATGAATGTGACGTTGATACAATGGAAAGCCTTAATCCTCGCATGCCATAACTTAATTCAGGAATTGTGTAGCATGGAAAATAATAGAAGCTTCCGCAGCACTTTTCTTACATTCCAATCCAACTAATGTCATCATCGTCGCAGGTGCAATAAAAGCCTACGTATATGGTATACACACGAGACGGTATTATATCACAGATGATGGTATAATACCGTCTCGTTTCCCGTTTGGGGTACCTCATCTCCAATGCACCTTTTCCAGGGATGCGTACGGGTTCTTGCCGGAATTGGAAGGAGAAGAGGCTGGAAATGATGTTAACGTATCCTGAAAGTACGAGTTTTGTTATTTCCCTCGTCGGACCCCTAAATTCCCTTCTCATATGGATCTATGATCAATCATCCACCCGCCTTTCATTGTTTATTCCTTACTCATACACATATACATCCTCTCTATTTCAGGGGAAATGGGGATTGAAACCTAGGACATTATATTATTGTCATTCCTTTTGTCATTATTCAAAGTGAAATTCTAGACGGGTATAACAAGGGCTGGTAAGGTGGTTGTTGTGATGGATGGAAAATGGAAACATTGCTTCCCAATTGGATGGAGGGCTGAGGAAGGAATTAAGGAAAAGCGTGATTTCTGTATACGTAAATCTGGGAATATGCGTAAATACGTTAGAAACCCAAACTGTGGATACACAACGGGACAGAACACAAGATGGGATTTAAATTGAGTGATAAAGGTCACCTTCGTAGCAACTAACTCCACCTCGACACAACAATAATGACACAAGGGGGTGAAATGACAATAGGGTGGATCGTGTCATGTGTCCATGCTTTGGGAGATTCAGCATGATCCCGCCCCCGTTGGTGTGCACAGTGTGGAGTGTGGAGCTCAAGTAAGTGCAGTGGGAGAGACTACTCACTTTTTTCCCCCGGGAGAAGATTCTTTTTTGGCTAACTTTCTTCCACAGGGGGGAAATTTCTTCCCCGTAATCATATCGTGACGTCACCTAATGAGATGCAGGGGAAATTAACTTCCACCAGGGTAATATATGTTCTCCATTGAGCTGCATGGCTCAATTAAAATCCGCAAGGTTTTAAATTTGCACCATATTAAAGCCCACATTAAATACTTAAAATTAGCCGATGCGATTTGAAATCCATCGTGCGCAATTTCCGCTATGAAGGATTGAAAATGCGATGTCGTTTAGGGGTATGACTTAAACCCGGATAGCATGAGCGAACGTGGTTCCATTAGAATTTGTACATCTCGGCTTAAGCATGAACACGATGGATTCGACAGCCTGTGAATCAGCATCTCCCAGTTTTTGTCAGTTCGAGTATCCAACGTAGATGTCGCTTGAAATTTTTCCCACTTAAAAATCTTTCGGGGAAGAAAGTTTCCACCGGGGGAAAAAACTTAGCCAAAAAAAATCTTCCCCTGGGGTAAAATATTGAGTAGTCTCTCCCACTGAAGTGGGTATTGCGTATGGCAATGAAATGTCGGAATCACGTAGAATGTAGAGAATCGTTGTACATGTATAATTTTGTCAAAGATGTATCAACTACCGCAACGCTACCCATTTTCAAAATTCAAGGCACACGTAAAGGTACATGGAAAATTACTTCATCCACTTCTACAATAGTCAGCAAAAGTACTGAGTTGTCGGAATTAATCTGGGCAGGCGTATGCACGTGTGTGATGGAACAGAAGAAACATACTAACTAAGGGCTGGGCGTCGTGCTTGTCCACAGGCTAGGGTGACAAATGCAGCCTTGTAGATGTGCATGAGTTGCGGAATTTTATCAGCATGCAATGGAATACGGAACCTTATCTTGACTGACTGGATTTGGATGAGCATACTATGTGCAGATCTGGACTACAGCTAAAAACTGGTCAAGTTTGAAAGTTGTTGACAAAATTAGCATTGCGGTTTGTAACACAGTGAGTGGTAGGAAATTTAAGTTGCAGGCGAAACGTTAGGATCTCCTGGGAAAATGAGGTTATAAGGATGAGCTAGGAGAAAATAACATAGGTAGGTTTAGTAACCTGTGATAAATACACTAAATTTTGAACTATAGGTAACTCGATACTTCATAATCGGGCTGGAAAATAGACTGCATCACTCGATTTCCCTGCAGAAACTGCGTGACTTTAAAACTTCAAGCCAAATCTATCCAGCAGAAAATTTTACAAAAAGAATTATATACGTATCCGTACTGGATTCATGATTCATTTCGGTTCTACAGTTGGGTGGTATAGAAGCGGTAATAGTACCACAAGAAATTGATAAATGTCCTGTAGTGATCAGTTTTGCGTATTAAGGTAGTATTAAGTATGGTACGTATTAAGGAGTAGAAGTTGATTCCTTTGGTAATGTATAGAAAACTTTGAGAATAATTTGAAAATTGAGCAATTCACAGTTTCCTTTGAGAATAAGTACGGAGAAATCAGAAAATTATGTTGAAAGAAAGATGACCTGGGGAAATTTACTTTTCTCGGAAGTTCCGATCTTCTATCTGTCGGCTGTACTGCAGACAAGGTTAGAGGTTCAGGGGGTGATATGAACCATAGAAACTGCTGCTACAGACTCGACAGGCGTCATATTCGATTCTGGTACTAGGGCTTGAATCCGCACTGGATCACTGGGGACTTGATGGAACCAGTTAAAGCAGCAGACTGTGGAAGTGGATGCGTTGGCTTTGCGGAATTGAAATTTTAATTAAAATCCTACTACTATCCCGCTCATCTGCTCCTCTTATTTCAAATCAGTTTTATAAGTCTGCAGATCTGAGACCACTTTCCAGGAAAGCAGGGTTACTATTACAATGTCTGCAATATGATTGCCGTAGGCTAGGATAGGCAAAAGCGTAAAAGCTTTCCGGTCCGGAGATTACTACATATAGATAGAAGCCATGAAACGAAGGAACACATGGGTAGTATTTTGACACTAAACTTACTTTCATCTAGATTGAAACAAGGCTCAAAGTGAAGGAGGAGCTGGAGCTATATAGATCACGGATAGCTCTGAAGATAGCTTGGGCTGAAGCGATCAATCTACAGACATTTAAAAGTAATGTACAATGTAAAATACCCGGAAGTTTGGAATGCGGGACGAAGTAGTGATGGGAAATAAGAAGGAATATTGCGTTTTCGTACAAACTACAACTTTGACATTGAAGTGACTTCACAGACAGGGATATAAGGATATCGAGAAATTGTGACCGGATAAACTTCGGAGATTGACTCAGATTTGTTGTAGAACGGGTCACTGCTGGTGGAAGATCAGAAGAGCTGAACATAGAGACGGTTGGAATAACCCTGGACTCAATGGCAGATTACAAAAACGAAGTGGCTGTTCTGCAAATCTTCTCAAATACAAGTAAAACGAGTTTACTTCTCAGCAATCCACGTTAATTAAAGTAAAACTCGATTCAGGATTTACTGAGTTTGTCATACCCACTCAAGCTTGGGTTTAAGTAGTTTTACTTTCGTCGGACGTTGATGGAGCTTTGTGCCAAAAACATATAGCTGGTGAACTACCAATACCAACTATGTGCACAGTGTCAGGGAGAGAGTTAGGGATGAAATGGGGCCACAGTCTTTATAACCAGCTAAAGCCTTCGGCAGGTGTTCTAGCTAGGTTCCCGGAACTGAATTAGCGAATTAGAACAGGTACATGTTGCTATAGTCGGGTTGGAGACGAAAAAGGGTTGATGTTGAGCGGATTTTGAGGTGAGCTTCGCCTGGAGGGGATGTTAGAATTATTGGAAAAGTTGTCGTAGCAACCTGCCCGTCAATCTACCTTAGACATGTGTAGGCATAAGGATTGTCGGTAGGGAGAACTGAAAAGCTTTTATTATTATCAACGCCGACCCGCAGAGACAGCAAAGTAAATTCTTTGATGATGGATTTGGATGAAATTTAATCAGTTTAATTCAAACCGTATTACTGAAATACGCTGAAGCTGGACTAGACATTAGACTGGATGACAGCTGGTAGATGAAGGGTTTTAGCTTTCATAAAAACAGTTATAAAACACGAGTTCCAAGAATTAAAGGTTATTATCCTAATGGTAATAGATTATCCACCATGTATTTTTGTATAAAACAAGATATTGTCAGCTATAACCAGAAGGTTATATAGCGAAGTTTTGGGTAATGAAAAATGCTGTCTACTGTAACTTCCTTTGGTTTCTCCCATGATGGTGAGCTTGGATATGATATTCATTGATTTACAGCCAGTTCCGTGTATAACCCGCTATGCTGATATTGTTTTCGGGATATTGACACAGACATAGCTGAAATCCAACCAAATATGTGTATTCATAGTTGTCGTTGTCAGTCAGGTAAGAAAAATTGGCGAACCCAAGAAAGACCAAGAAGAATGTGGCTGAAGGAGGCACGAGTACAATTCACAAGTGAAAATTGAACAGGGTGGTTTAATAGATTTTAGTAAGTTGAACACAATGGCAAATGGAGGTCTCAAGAATTCTTTTAGTACGAAGAGGAAACTTGCAGTGGCGAATAGCGAGTTGACTTGCGAATAACGTGCACACTGAGTTCTCTCACTTTGGTTGCGAGACTTGGTATTGAGCTTGAAATCCTCCGGATGAAAATTGTTCCAAAGGAAAAGTTTGAGCACTGTAAAGAAGAAAATTGAGGGAAAAAGTGTTGTATTATTATGGGCTCTTGAAGAAGTTTGCATCTCATCTCAAAGAGGAAACATTAGCTTAGCCCGGAGAAAGTAAATGAAAGCAGGGACTCTGATTCAGTGAGAGATAAGTAAATTAAAATATGCTTGGAGTCCTTATCCTAATTTTCTTATACTTCTTTCTTGAATCCTTTGTCTGGATTGAGGAGAAGTGCATAGTTTCTTACAGCGTCATCCTCCTTGCCATGCTTATTGAATATAACGGAATGCGGAATTCGTACGTGCCGTGCATTAAATACTATGCAGGATATGTACACTTCCCATTCCCTCCTTTGTCTTCCACTTGACTCGGTTTCCTGGAGAAAATTTTTGGTTTGAAATGCATAAAAGAGAGAGAGCGAGAGACATCGAGGGATAGAGGGAGAGATCGTTCTCGGATTTTCCATGAATCTATCCACATAAAGGCGAGAAAGATGCTGCACTTAATCCATAAGACGTAAAAGGAATGAATGAAGTTATTAGTTTTAATTGTAGTTTCCTTCTTTCATGAAAGGGGAGAGGGAAAAGGAAGACAGTCTGGGAGAAAGTCCGGAAGAAAGTGGGATGAGAAGAGAAATTACTATAGTATGTTTCATTCCATGCGTTGAAAAGGACAGAGGAGGGAAGATGGGCAGTTGGTCCGACGGAGTTTTTACTCTAATGGTGGATAGATGAAAGCTCGTAAAAAGTTGGAATGGGATGGGTGTGAGTTTCATAGCAGTAACTTATTTTGTGGCTGTAGTTGAAATTAATAGCGTTTTTCTTACAATATTAATTTCTTCCACACATCTTTCCTCGGAGGTTCCTCTTTTTATGCTTTCTCCATCTTGCGTTTTAAAATTCTGTCGTATACATACGATTCTTGCTTTCTTTGAGACCTTTTCGTCTTTCTCTGTCTCTGAATTATTCAGAGAGTTTCGTACGTTAAATCTACGGCCGTAGCTTCCAGAAATAAGAAACTGAGCGGGAAAGAAGCAGGTGAATTCGAATTTTGGCACCAACTTGTATTTGAAACTGTATGACCAGGCGGGGGATGTGTGCGTCAGAAAAGAAGTGGAAGGAATCACTGCTTGTTTTTCTGGTATCCGATCCAATCAGTCACCAGAGTTTAAATTACTTGAACGATTCAACTTGGTACGAAACCACTTTTAGGAAGGAAGGGCTGAAGGATTGGAGGAAACCTCGTGTAATGTACGTCATTCTGAATCTGAGACGAAGAATTCCAGCAATCCAGTAGCCGTAAGCAAGGAAAGTGACAGAGGAAGAAATTACAGAAAACAAGGTAAATTAAGTGGCACAGGCACACACCGCCGCCGTGCTTGCTAGAGTATGAGATTCCATGGAGGGAGGAGAAAATAGGAAGCAAAGGAGCGGAACGTGGCGTGGTAACCCTGGTGTCTGCTTACTAGTTTGTTGCGTGCTTATTTACCAGAAGAGAAGGATGATGAGCATAAGGCATTGGGATTGAGGCAGATGCTGGCAGTTATAGGTTTTAGGTTAGCGGAACTAGAACTGGTTACTAGATATACTTACGGAGTTAACTTTGCCATAGCAAGTCTGGTTTGGTGGAAGAAGATGTGAAATTGGTAGAATTAATCCATTGAAGCAAGGGGTTCATATTCACTAATAAGGGAAGAGGAGAAAGACCAAGACAAGGCTAGCCTGGCTGCGTTTGGAGAATTTAGGGGGGATAAGGAAGACACCCTGACATGGAAACCTCCGGGAAAGAGATAATGTCATTTGTGGCCTACCGTTCCGGCACCCTATCAAGTTACCGCCTTTGCTCAAGCATATACCCCAGCAAGAGAGAAAGAGACACTAGACTACTGCTGGAAGGTTCAATGTTCAAGTCGACTACTCAGTCAGTCACATATTTCTGGAATAATAATTTTCGCATGTATCCAAGTTTGCAGAGCATGTCCGGATGGGTAGGTGGGTTATATATGCTTAAGCTGGTTTTACTAAGTCCTTGCTCAAGTAGCCGTGTCAGAGATTGGTTTAGGGTTTCTGCGGAATTCTGAGGCTAAGGGTAGGATCCGATTCGCTAACTTCTATGTTGCTGGTTTCACGCGGAAACGAAATCAAAAGAGAAAGAAAAGAGCCCCGGGCGAGGCGGTGGATGTTGAATCTGCGAATATGTTGGAATTCGATAAACGGAATGACGAACAAGTCACACGACACATGTAACTGATGACATAGGACAAATACATGCTGAATTAAAGTCGGAATTCATGAATTTAGCTCTGAATCAGTGGCTACACATGTACAATGTATGTGAGTAACGTATGGGAGTATTGAATATAATATAATCTGCAAGCTTTTGTGAATCGCAGAACAGTACAATTGATATATTCGGATTGAAATGGCTTGGAATGTGTTGTGCTGAGTGCTAATATGAATAAAAATGAGGAATGCATACTGCGAAAAGAGGGAAAAGTTTAATAAAGTGTATGCTCCAGCAGGCCAAAAGTTTAAGGACCACCCAAAGAGAGGAAAAATTAGGTAAGTTATATTTGTAAAGCTAATGATAGAAAGTAATTTGAGGAGAACTTATTTCTGGCAATCAACATCAGCAACAAAGTAAAGTGATTGTAATTAAAGAGCCATTAAGCGTACCAGAAATAGAAAACAGCTCCTTTGGGTTCACTAGTGACAAACTTGTTCGGAGCGCCAGGGTTATTGTGTGCTACCAATCGATGGTTCATATACTAGTGTAATGACAAGACAAGAGAGGATAAGCTTTTGAATACGGTGGATGGTGAATGGCGATCGACGAGGAGTAAGGAGTGATGCAGGTTAGGCATATTAGTAACATGTAGGGGTTTCTCAAACAAATTCATACTGACAAGGTAAGCTATTAATTGATGGTCATTCCAGTAGTCCACCAGTGTTGGACATGGAAGGCATGTCGAATTTCATATGATAATAATATTAGTAAAACTTGTCATGCAAATAACAGTAATAGCGGATACAGTATAGATTAAGCGGTAAAAGGCACAAGGTAGAGAGCCATGTAGGAATTTTATTTATTGACCCTAATAAACCCAACAACCGGTCATATATGAGTGATCATGGGACATAAATGGGCACGATCGACCTAGAGCTAAAATGAATACCATATATGTCCGGGTTAAGAGTGTTAAGATAGAGTCGAGTATCGATTATCGGCTTTGAAAATCGCCAGCTCTATTATTTAAAAGAGAATAAATGTTTTCATGTGACGGTGACTTTTGATTCGATAGGTTCATTCCATACCTTCCATACCTGTACTTCCAAATAATGAAATAAAGAAATTGAGGAAACTTGGTAGCGCACAGCACACATATGTAATGGAAGACTTGCATTTTCGGTTGGTGAAACTCTTATACTTGCTAGTTTTTAGTGTGTGTATTCAGTTTGCAGTAATTCAAAAGCATACGTGTCAAGTGTTTCGCTATATTTATTTACCTCATCGCGCTCACTCACACACTTGTCATACATTAGATTAAAGCGCCCATGAGTTTTCCTGCAAACCTGAAGCGAAGAAGGGAAGTTCAGGAAAACTCTATTTTCAGCCCCGGGCGGTGAAAGTACATGATAAACTTTTACAATATTTAAACGTCTGACGAATCCAGCGCAGCAGTTTTTCTCAGTATTACCAGGAAATCGTAATATAAGAATGCTCGTGCTCGGAAGCGATAGGTTACGGAATACAAGATAGGAAAACAGAGAATAGAAAGGCTACACAGTCCGAGTACAGGTTGGTTCGGAGGACGAATGCTATCTCCGAAATTCGGGCGAACAAGTACATTAAGGACACAACCTTAAAGTGGGTAGTGGAACTGGGAGGAAGACAAAAGGTGGCATTTTTCACTGTCCTGCTTTCTCCGTATGAGGGATCCAAGCTTTCACTAGAGACTAGACACGTAAGGCTCAGGTGGCTTATCGATTCCATGCGTAATTATAAAAGATGATGGCTATTTAGATCAGTGCCAGGGAAAGGTATTATGCATGCCGCAATGTGTGGAATGGACAACTGGACTAACTGGCAAGTGCTCAATTGTTGGATTATGTGGATAAAGTGAAGTTTTATGAGCGTGTTTTTGTATTGTAAAGGAGGTGCCCGTTGGATGACAACAGGCGCCGACGTAGCCACAGAGAGGCTAATTGCGGACTATCCTTATGAGCGTGTTACAAGTGTTGATTGACGCTATAAAATCATACTTTACGGTCTGTCTTCATACTTCATACAATTTTGATGGAAACACAAACAGTTTCTCACGCTTAGTACAATTCAGCTATACAACACTGTTGACAGAATGGTTCGTGGTAATTCCAAAAAATACATGGAGCTCGGTCGGAATCAGAAATTACGTCGGTTGAATTGACTTGAATAGGGCTCAGGAGAAAGCAGATTCAGGCTATAAGAGGAAGGCTGTGTTAAAATCTGTAGAAGCAAGGCTGGAAACGCTGTAAAATGATAATCTTTGGAAAGGTGTAGGACATGCAAAGAACCAGAGAGGATACTTTCCCTGAAAGGAAAGCAGAACTTGTCTTGTAGCTTGTAAGCTACTAAAAATGTGCATTGATTTGAATGTATTTTCCAAATTGTACGCCTGAGGAGATATAATTATCAAGTTTGAAGGAAGACGAAGAGAGTTGAAGTGGGATAAATTTGAAGGGATTTTCCAGTTATTTTTAAGCAATTCCGGAAGCAAAACATGAATTATGGATTCTTGGGAGGAAGGAAATCCCTGGGAAAGAAAACAGGGAAGTAAAGGGGGGAGATGTGTATGAAGACTTGAGGGGAGTGAAAAGAGTGAAAGCATGAAGTTTAGTCGGAATAAAAGATTCCGAATTTTAAAATCTTTGGAACCACAACTCGAGGACGAGTCCGAAGCCCTGGTTCAATGCAGTGTCGAAATTTTTATGTGGACGCCTTACTGTAGAGGAAATGTAAATTGCAGGTTGAGATTACGGTATGTACTTTCCCAGATTTTTAGATCCTAGGGTTCCGAGAGTTTTGACCCCTCGGATACGTGATATGGTGGAAAATCCTGTGGTCTGGGTTGGGTCATGAATGAGAGGAACTTGTGCGATGGACATGTACATGGAGAATTTCTCAGAATTCGCTGTATATAGAAGTATACACAGACCCTCGGAGAGCATTTTCTCATGTAGTATGAAAAGCCCAGGGATATATTTTATTCGAGTCAAGTTTGTGAATCAGAAAATATACAACTTGATTTCAGTATAGGATTAAGAGAAAAAAGGTTGAGGATTCCCAATTTTTGTAGAGAAGTGATTGCCTGGAGGCAAAAGGAAAGCCGATTGCTGGAATGCGATTCAACGTATCAGATTTGAAGAGGGGGAGGCGAATGGGAGAAAGTCGGAATCTGGAGAGAGGGATGAAATTCATGAATTTCCATGCTCGGATGATTTCACCGATTTCCGACCGGGAAGTGAATTGTAGATTTTACATGCATTGACGTGTCGGTGGATTCAAATGCTGGAGCTGTGAAAAGTATATCATGCTAGAGCCAAGGGAGTAGCAAAGGACACAAGTGCGTGTACGGGGATAACGATAAGGTGAATAACAAGGACCACGGCACGGATGGAAACCAAGTTAAAGAGGAATCAAAAGGATGCATGCTCACGCAATACCGAGACGGAGGCACTTGCGAAAAATCAAATCTACAATTCGGTAGAAGTGAAAGCAGAGGCTTGAAAATAGAGAGTTGTTTTCAGTTTTCATGTGTAGTTTATATAGTTTCTGGATGGCGAGGAACGAGGAGGAGGACGGCGGCGGTTGATTTATTTTTCCAAAGTATAGTGAAAAACGAGGTAGAGATTGAGGAATCAACCAAGACTTACGGAGAGTAAAAAGTGTATCCTATATCCCGTTTTACACGGAATCATCTAGGTAAAAGGGAATAGATCCACAGCTTGTAAGTGCGGATGGAAAAAACTCTCTGTAAAATTTTGCTCCCAGGTTTAAAAAAAAATTCAAAGTCATCTCACGAAATGCTTCAGGTTTTTTCGCGTTCCGTACCGAACCCTTGCTTCCATCGACTTGCTTTTACAACTCCCTCTTCACCAAGGAAAAGGAGAGAAGGACAGTAGCGGATGAAAAAGAACATAGAAGGTAAAGTCTTTCTCTCTCTTTCTCTCTGTAAGGATTCAAGGTATGAGAAGAAACTAAGTGCTTCAAGGTATGAGAAATATGGATGAAGATTTAAAAGGGGATTTTCTTGACTTTCACCTATCCACTGCAACACTGAATGTTGAAAATTCCGATTTGAATGGATACTTTAACCATATGCTAGCTATCCTATTGCTGGCTGACTTTCTCCCCTACCCTCACTCACTTGGGCTTGACTGATGTTGATGGGACATATAATACAAGAGGTTGGCCCGCGTCCCATCCCTCTCACCGCCCTGTGAATATTATTAGCCGTAACATAAACCTTGCTCTTGACTAGAGCCACTCAACTTATTCAAGCAAGCTTACAATGATCAACGGAGCCAACAATAGAAGAGAAACGAGGGGAAAACAAGCTGACAGCTTCGTTCCTCGGTAGGAGAAAGTCAAGGCAAAAGCTGAATACCAACAATGACAGCTTTCAGCAGGGGAGATTACTCCGTATAGCTCGAAGGCAAAGTGTAGTGTTGCAGCCAATGAACAACCACAGTAAGTATAGCAAATAGAGACTTTCCAACGTATCCTTACGGGGGTATTGGGGATTCTAAACTTACTTGACTACGGCGATGATGTAATGCTATATACATACACGATGTTAAAAAATATATTGGCTGAAGCTCGAAGTATGTAGCATTTAGAACGGGATACGAAATAAGCAGATGGGAATTCATTCCTCATGGCAAACGAGAGCAAAGTTTAGAAAAGCTGAATGAAGGCTGCCCAGTAGAAACACTGATACAATTCACCAACTGTGCTTTGGAAAAGGTAGAAATATGAAAGGAATAGAAGTGAAGAAGCCGTTGCAACTTCCTAAGTGAAAGCAAGAAGAAAATTCTTGGGATGTAGGGTCGTTAGCTTAGGAGAAAGCCCTTGAAACCTCATTATTCTCTGAGTTAGTATTCACAAGCATAAGATAGGAGGAAACGTAGGAGGAAGAAGTATGAAGGGAAAGTTAAGTTATTTACAGCAAAGCGCATATTAATATTTATTTGCATCATGAAATAGATATGTAATGGGACAACATTAAGGAACAAAAACTAGAACATATTACCGTCGCCTTGTACTTGGTCCTCCTTGGGGCTATGTTTTTCGGGTGTACTTTAACTTTATGCATGAGGGTGTACAAGATAGATGCTGGTTCTGTATTAGGCAGCTGGGAGCCGGCGGAGAAGATGGTTTCATGCGTGTTCGTGGTTCTCAGAGAGGAGCTAATTTTTTGTGCAAATAAGCCCCGTTGCCTCTATTCTACCATGACAGTCGCACATTTTACCACGTAGGCGTTAAGGGTGTGAGTAAAAGGGATCCTCATTAGACAGGAGCCTGGAGGAAAGATTGTTGTAAACGGGTGTACGGTTATTCTGTGTTTCTTTAAACTCGAAACATTTTCACTGGAGCCAGCAAGAACAGTTCAATGTAAGTGGTGAATCACGCTTTACCAAAGACATAACCTCAAACTGTACAGCTGATCGCACTTCCGGAAATGATAAGTCTCTGGAAACTCTCAGAAGGTAAACATTGCAAAAATATTATGTAAACATGGATCAAGCCATGTACAAATATTCCTAGCGAAATTCTGAAAATGTCAAATTGAACTATACAAAAGAAGAACGACATGAAAATATAACGAAGTTAATTTAAGCACCGAAACCTCAAAATTTGAGTTCATCAAGTTCTTACCACCGCACCCGTAAAGATGAATTTCGAGGTGCACATAACAGATGCATGGAATACCCAAGGTTGGGACGGGATGCAGGACAGGAAGCACAGGAAATAGTTATCACCATTTCTGAGGTAAAGTAGCGTCTTGCATCCGAAAATACGGTAATCAGTCCACACCGATCCATGGAATAGTGAACCCCGGTAAAGTGGACCCCGGATAACTGATCTACCAGTTGACTGATCCCCCGGAAAACTGATACATATGATAACTGATGCCCTAGGTAAACTGAACCACTGGGATAATTGGTACACAGGATTACTGGTCCCCTTTACTCGTCCTTTTTCAAATTTTCAATCGAAAGCAAGTTTATGAATGTGAATGTGTTTGCGTGGACCCCACGGTACAGAATTCAAAGTTACACTCAAAGTTAACAAAGTCTATATACTCATCAGGCAATATTTCTCCACGTCTTTCGTGACAATAGACTGCAAACTGCTTTACTTTCTTGAACAAGTTGTAATGAGAAACGGAATACAATTTGGCAGATACCTGCTCCGTCCGTTTGAGTTTACTCTCAGTGTTTATTTCCGTCTCGTCCCGAACTTCTCTTAAAATTTATAAAAAATCAAACATTTGAGGATGAGCCCCCCTAGCGTGTAATTTAAGTTTCCTGTTGTACCCTTCTGCTATAAGAAGCTTAGACGAGAATTGCTTACTTTCATCTTCTATTTTCATGCTATGTTTGTCATATTATTTTAAAAAGTGTACCGGTCTAAGGATTTGTGGGTAAGTATTCCTCATGTACCAGTAATCCTGGGGACCACTAACCCGGTTGACCAGTTTACCTAGGGATCAGTATGCAAGAGGTTCACTTATCCTAGTGACGAGTTATCCAGGGATGAGTTTACCGGGGATCAGAATGTCGTGGATCAGTGTTCCGCGAACCGAAAATACATTAGCATGGAGGTACAAGATTTTTGAAACGTATCAAAGGAACGTGGGGACAGAAAGATGGAATTTTCGTGGAGAGAAAGCGAAAACTATAAGCTGAGTGCAAAGATATTGGGGAACATCTTGGAATCAGACAAACTTTTTCGCACAAATATAACACATCTCAACTGAATAACAGAGCCAGAAGCCAATTGAAATCCTGGGAATAGTTTTGTGGGAGCATTGTATATGAAAAATGGCGAAAGCCCAAGGAGAAAGTTGAAAAGTTACGTAGAAACTGTTTTCCAGGTAAATTTCGTTACGCATTTGAGAAAGAACAAGCGTATTGAATTAGATGACGTTTGAAGGTAGAGAGACGAGATGGAAGAGTAAGTGCAGTGATAGATGTGTAGGTTGGCGGTTTAAAGTGGTGGGCAAGAGCTGGAGTGAGTGAAAGTCTTGACTTCCGGATAGAGAAAGCAAGGGGTATGTGTGTGGATGTGGATGAGATAGAAGGCGAGATATGAGAATGAAATTGAAAAAAATGTGGGATGAAATATTGTGAGTTGTCAAAGTGAGAATGTATGAAGGGCGTATGATGAATACGACATAAAGTGAAAGGACAAAAGAATAAAGCCGGCATCTTTCAAAGGAGTCAAGTTAGTGTGGCGAATCTCAATTTACAATAAATTGACAGTTTTATATGGTGCAAAAGTAGGGATGGCGTACAGAATTTGAGGAAGAGCTGGGACTTTCTCTGTATCGGAACTGATAGATAGTCTCTGATTTGGGCTCTTGGGGAACCTAATGCTCTTCCCCTGAGCGGACAGAGTTGGGAGAAAGTGAAGAAAATAGAGAAAATAGGGAGTAGTTAGACGAAGCGAGGAAGAGGATTTTTTGGGAGAAAGCCAGGAGCCTGGTGGACAAAGAGATGGAAGCCCATTCGGATTATTTTATTTTCTCCAAAGAGATATACAGAGACGCCCGAGAAAGTAGCGCCCAGATTTACAATACTCACTCAGAGAAACTCAGCACGTTTGGCATAGATAGAACTGAATTTTAGTCCAACAAGACTCATCCACTTATTCAAGTGTCACAATTCAAAGAGGACGTGTGTAGTGGAAGCCGGACGCTTCTTCTGTAAATGATGGCACTCGTGTGAGAAAAAAGACATAAGAGCCGTTTTCTAGACGATCATCGCCTTCAATTTATTATCTGGATGAACACTTGCCCGTTTTAAACGAGGGACGTTGCTGTTTCTGCCGTATGATACCGTCCAAAGCCTTTCGATGGTCGCCTAAAATTGCAATACATACATGCATCGCAATTTTAGGATACTGAAACGTAAGCTAATACAGCATACGGACGCAAGTCATCCCGCTAGCTTTGCTAGCACTTGAATAAGAGAATTTCACTAAATTACTGCCCCGGAATGACGCTATAAAGTCCTCCGAAGAATCAAAGCCGAAGTTTTTATACCGTTGTTCTGCCTAAAGATTTAGTCAAGGACCCTGGGTGAAAAGTTCGCAGTCATCTTAGCCGGATATAACATTCAATTGAAAGTCTTTAGAGACCTTGAATCAAAATGCAATGAGACATATAAAGTGGAGAATTCGTTTGCCAATAGCTGAAGAAAACCCCGAGTTAAGCAGATGCATTTTTCGAACACGCAAATTTGTTTGTAGACTCGAGAAAGGGAAAAATATACGAATTCTACCGGATAGGAGCTTCTCGGTACGGGGACACTGGCTGGTTTTCGAATGTACAGACCAGACCGCCATGTTTTTTTAGAATATGGTACCGGTACCTCAAGTTCAGGAAACGTAATTTTAGTCATGTCCAATAGTTAAAACATCCTACAAAAAAGAGAATAAGAGGACTTAGGCACAGGCATGTTACGACTCCGGAGTCGGCGACTCCCACGACTCCTGCGGACGAGCATTTTTAAGTTGCTCCAAGCGGAGGTTGTCCGTACTAATCCCTGAGTCGAGTCGTTGTTATCGTCCGACTCCGACACTCGACTCAGCTCAAGTCTGCTCCAGGTGGATACAACTATGCTCACTGATGATATGTTGCCTATACTGATTAATTTAAAATTAAAAGCTGCAATTAAATTATTTTTTTGGACACAATTAAAAACTAACAATTAAAATTAAATCTCTTCCTGTGACAATTAAAATTTAGTAGGATTCATCACTGATGAATCATCAGTGATCATATGTTGGCTATAATGATTAATTTAATTACCATTTTTCATGTGATCTATTCTAAATGTCAACCTCGGCCTAAAGCCATAGCTATTTCTTGCTGCTTCAATATAACCAGACTTGCTCTTACTAACACTCCTAATTAAAATTAATTTAAATACAATGGTTTTTAAATTAAAATCTACAATTAAATTATTTTCTTGGGCACAATTAAAAACTAACAATTAAAATTAAATCCCTTCCTGTGACAATTAAAATTAAATCCTTTTCTCGAGCTATTAAACTGTACAATTAAAATTGAATTACTTGCTGCCGAAAATTAAGTTGCAATTATAATTGGCAATTAAATGCTCTTAATTATCACACAAATTACGACTAAAATTTACTGTCAAAAATGGCTATTTTGGCAAAATTTTCACTATTTTTTAACTTTTTAACGCCAATTTTAATTGTCAGGCAGCTACAATTAAAGTCAACAATTAGAGAGCTGATGTCATAATTAAAAGCTCAATTAATAATTGATCTCAATTTTTTGACAGTTAGATATTTCAATTAATAATTGATATCAATTGTTCGAAAATTCGCAATTAGTGCGACTATCTACGCAATTGATAATTGATAATTAAAATTAAATTTTCAGGTTAATTATTAAAGTTTTAATCGATTGAGTTTATTAAGTAACCCAACCTTGATTTTAATTACCATTATATTTAATTTCCAAGGTTAGGCTAATTAATAAACTCAATCGATTGAAACATTAATAATTAACCTGAAAATTTAATTTTAATTATTAATTTTAAATTTCTGAGATTCTCGTAATAATTGTTAATTGCAAGATCTAATTGCAGAAAAAATTATATTAGTTATTAATTGCTAGATCTAATTGTCGAAAAACTTGAGATTAATTATTAATTGCAGTTTTTAATTATGCCAACAGTTCAATTAATTGTAGAATTTAATTGTACAATTTAATTGTAGTTGACGACAATTAAAATCGAAAAAAATAGTCAAAAAACAGGGCATTTTAAGCAAAATTAGCATTTTTTTGTCAAACTTTGTTTATTTTGGTCAAAATTAAGTATATTTAAATGTCATTTAATTATCAGCAGGAAACAATTTAGTTTGAATTGCATAGCTTAATTGTCGGAGGACAGGATTTAGTTTTAATTGTAAGGTTTTAATTGTAACCGACAAATAATTTAATTGCCAATTTTAATTTTTAATTGCGGCCGAGTTTCAGTTTAGTTGCAAGGGCTTTAATCGATTAGCTTCTACTTAATCGTCTCAAACTTAATTAGCAAGAAGTACACATGTCTGTGATAACAAATTTCTATAAGCAACCCGGATCAGTGATGAGGGGTCTGAGTCGACTCAATGCCAGAGTCGACTGAGTCGAAATCTTGGGTGAGTCGTGGTGAGTCGAGAGTCGCTACGATTCGGCTTGAGTCGCTGAGTCGCAGGCCTCGCCAGAATCGTGGAGTTGCCGACTCCGGAGTCGTAACAAGCCTGCTTAGGCAACACTTGACAATGCTGTACCTGGAGATGTTTTCGTGCTGGCCGCAAGAAGAAAAGAACTACTAATTATTATTGATTTGTATCTTGTATTTTGATTTTGATGGGGACCGCTACTGAATAGCAGTAGGCGTGAGCATTGTACTGAGTAGCCTGTCACCTTAATAAATCCAACAAACAAACAAAGAAGTTTTTGATTTAACGTGCTAGACTGCCTTGATCACAAAAGAGATCTTTCCATTTTATCTGGAGGTTCATTCGCTTAACGGGAAGGTTGGCTTGTTTCTGTTTAATGTAGGTCACTCATGTGATGCAACTCTTGTCTAGGATCGGAAATCTTAGGAGCAAGGGGCTTGATAGAAAGAAAGAAAACTTACAGGGTTTAGCGATTAAAATTAGATGTATCTTGGAATAAAAGTTTGGAAAGAATGCAGAAGACATGGGACAAGGAAGACAAGTCAAGAAAATGTGGAATGCAAAAAAGTAAGCAAAAAACTGGCCGATAGCAGAAAAATTGGTGGAAGAACTAAAAGTTATTTGGGATATTAAGAATGTTTGTGGGGAGAAAGCAGGGAATAGGTTGGGCTTCTTGGATGTCGTTAGGTTTAAGTGCTCGTTGGGATGAGAAGGCGCAGAAGTTTGTGAGGAGAGTAGGATTGTAAGATATATATATATAGGTAAGATTAGATGCATGAACCTAAGAATTAGTGTGCGTGCGGAGAGACAATTTGTGGAATGAAAAACCAGATCCTGTCATCCACTGTCACCATTTGCCCTTATTGACTTTCTCTGGAGAAAGTTTAGCAGTTATGTCTATACGTGTCAAAAGACGATCGGAGGGAAGGAGTTGGATAGCTTGGCAAGATTTAATAGCTTCGATCGCTTCTGAGTACAGAAATATGAGTGGATCGAAGACTTTGCTGAAAAAAGAATCGGAGGTAATCTGGACATGATTCTCTATCGTTTATCTTCCTAATGTATTGTCATCATTTATTGGTAAATCTGATTCATAGCTCTGCTCCTTTCCCTTTCGCTTTGGCTTTCTTCTATCACCAACTCAGATGAGGAAGAAGATTCCCTAAAAAGATTCTAACCTTAAAGGAGGAATAGCGAATGTAAAGAACTTATTTTATCGGTAATATCGTCCTGTATTCATAGAAATCTTTATCGTGCCTATTGGTGTATCAAGGGAGAACGGCACACTAAGCCGCATCAACGATGACTTTCACTGCTTTCTCTAAATGTGCGTCAACAATTATGCCTGTTGGCGTCTGCCACGGACGTTTTGGAAAATTTGTCGACCATACACTTTCCTATAGTGTAGTTTTGCTTTAACCGCAGATTACTACACTAAATTCAATATCTCGCTTCCAATGCGTCAAAATGCTTATTAAATAACTGAAAAATGTTGTGTTGTAGCAAAAGTTTTTAAACAAATACCAAGCAAGCATAAGCAAAATCAAAGCAAGCCTGCTTTCACTATAAGTGCTCATTCTGTAGCCCCTACCGGTTTTCCCCCTAAAATTTCACTCGGATCGATGCTAGTTGTGTATAATTTTACCCATCATCAGATGGCGTTTTCGTTTCCAGTCTGCTTTTGATAAGAATTATACCTATGCATGAAAAATTCTGGAATTCCTAAGGCCAAATAAAAAATACAATCATCAGACTTTCGGGAGCAAAGTACAATTTTTATAATATTTGAAGACGTTTACTCGATTTGCAACGTTTCGTAAATAATTACACAGAAAGAGGGATGGTTAAGGAAGAGGGAGCAGTGTGTATTACATTGTTAGTGGGTTCGAACATGCACGCAGCGCATTTCCAACAGTCCTTAGGGGCCAGCTCCACTACGATAATGGGCTGGTTTCGTAGAAACGAACTTGCAACATCATTTTTTCCCTTCCCACCATGAAAGCTCTGTGTACGTACCTAAGTACGCTTGGTAACGCAGCTTCTATTCCGATATTCACAGTATATTTTTGTATTACCCACCAATATTCATCAAGTGAAGTTCAAAATTATACTTTGTTGTGAATAGCGTTCATAGAATGGCGTAACACTAAAGCGGGTTCATAGTTTGGACGTACTATTGTGTTACTATGGTATCTCTGTCTCTGTCGTACAAAACCGGCCCATAATTATAATGGAGCTGGGGCCTTAGGGAGAACGGCCTAGAGGATAGACTGTTTTGATTTGAGTCGAACAAGGGAACTAGATACAGCATGGCACATACTGTATAAAATGGAGACAACTTACAGCCCCAGGTAAAGAAATTGTAGACATATTGTTATCATAATAGAAATTCATAGAATTCAGGCCATGCCCTGTTCTGATTTCATGGCACATTACATTGTGATACAAATATTAAGCGCCGTAAGGGAAAATTTAAACACAAATTCCAGATTTGATTTCCTAAATTCTCCCTGCTTTTCCGATCCCTTGGCTTGGCAGGCATCGTAATAGTAACCTTCTACACGTAGACCCTAAATCCCAGAATTTGATTTTATTTCAGTTAGCTTTCTCGGGAGTATCGTATTACTAATATTATTCAAGGCGGGAGCCAAGAGCGAGGAGAAAGTACGCTTTTTAGACATTTGTAGATACAGGAAACAAAGTAAGGAGAAAGTCTAAATTATTTTCATTTTCTGGCAAATTTGGAAAACCCCAGAATACTTACTGGTAAAAGAGAATATTTTTTGATATTTAGAGCTGGAAAAAGTTGTATGTAGGGAAGAAAACGGACGAAAGTATCCGGTTAAAATTTAATTTCTCTTCTCCATGTTTTTTTTCTTCCGGCCTACAAGCATGCGATGCTTGTTTTGAGGAAAAAAAATATATACGCATCCTTGATTTTCGAGTATATTCGAGTTGTGTTTTCTGTTGGAGTAGGACTGCCAGTAAATCAGATGAGGAAGAGCTTGGCAGGATTTGTTGCTCGTACTTAGTACATACTCGAGAGTGAAGATTGAGAAAGCGGTCTTCTCTCTATGTTTCTTTAATCTGTTTTCAAGATAAAAAATCCTATTTGCATCGCTTGGTTTAGATGAAGATAAGGAAAGCTGGCTGAAGATCTACCGCATACGGCATGGAACCCGGGTGTTGTTCAAAGTTTTAGGAAACCCGAGATTTCTGGAATATAATTGCGTTCATTTGGAGAAGTTATTAAGTTTGTGTTAGATAGAGCCCTAAAAGCGGTTCTTCACTGGCAGAAGGTGCTCATTACAGGCTACTTGAAGCATGTTTGATGGAGTGAAATGAAATTGAATTGTTTCTTGTTACGTAGTACTTGACACATGATTCGAGGACTAATTTGCTAACCCAATGCATCTCAATTTAGTTTTTAGCTATGCTATGCTGCTGTGGTTTTGCTGTACTTATGCTGGAGGAGCTCCAGTTGAAGTGTTGGCTGGTGCTTATTGCTAAGCCCTTGGGCACAACCAACGTGGAATAGGAGAGAAAGGAGTAACTTTGGCAATTCTTGTGAAGAGAAATTGGTGAAAGTATAGTTGCTTGTCTACTTTCTTCCTGGAACTAAATATAATAAGCTGAACAAGTTGGTAAGCATAAAGCTGAGACTAGGAGCCAGTGAAAGTAAATGAAAGGAAGCAGGATATAATGTAGGGATATGAGCAGATTGGTGCTAGGTTTTGCCTCGGGCGAAAGAACTACAAAGTGGCTTTCCCCCATACCACAAATTAAGGAAGAAGATTGATTATAAGCCTATTTGTGATACATTATACACGAGTGTGTGGTCGGGCGTATTATGTAAAGGGCTAAAAATTTAACGGGGCTATAATAGTTGAGTTTCACCCTATCTCATTAATTTCTCAAGACGAAATGGGGGAGAAAGCATGGAAGAGTGGAACACAGTGACTCCTTAGGCGGTTAGTACATATAGCCTAAACTAATTGGAGCATGCTTGCATGCTCTTCAATGTAAAGTACAGAGTATAGGCAATGTAGCACATGGTTGGAATTTCAAGATTTAGGATCATCAAGACAAGGAACGATTGTTGATGAGGGAGCATAAGTAAAATGATGGAAGGAGAACCACGAATGATACGCTAGAGAAGAAGAAGGGCCGTTAAAAGTTACGCAAGTAGAATTTCTACTTCTACTGTAGAAAGTGAAATGATGGGTTGTGGAGATGAGAGAAAATCAAAAGAAAGAAGAGAGTTAGGTGGATGATGTGATTTCTGGAAGGAATCTATAATAATGAGATCACATGGGTTGGACGAAGGAAGGATTGGTGATTGGTAGTGCTAGTAATTGGTGAGCGAAATGTGAAGAGTTTTGGAGGAGGTTTTCTCTAGGACGCAATAGATATCACAAGAGAAAGTGAGAGAAAGTTTTCAACTTTCAAGTATTCCCAAGTGATGAATCTATGCACTGCGTTGGAAACGATCTGACCGTAATGGCAGGAACTAAATAGCTTAAGCATCTAGAAGAAGAGCTGGGAAGAAAACTAGGAAAGGATTGGTGAATCCTTAGGGCTAATGGGGAAATGGGGAAAGAGTAAGTCGTGTTCTGGGAATAAGTACAAGAAGCAAAAAGATGGAAAGGAGGACTAGAAATACAAAAGAGGGATTCTCAATTTACACTGAATTAATTCGGGACAAAGTAATGTAGAATTTTGAAGCATCACCTAGATGATTCCTAGTTACAAGTCGACGAAAGTAGGAGTAAGGTACTGTCAGCTTGTAGGGAAATCCTGTTACACCTATTTATACTTTATAGAATACTAAGAAAAGTTATTGATGTGCGCATATCTTTGTGTTTTTTCTGGGGTTAAAGCTACCAGATTGTGAAGAATATTTAAATTTGCGAAGGAACCGGTGGGTGCGTGAACGAGAGTAAACATACACAAACTTTTTTGGGGACCAGAGAAAATTATTTTAAGAGAGGGAGAAGAGAAGACAGGAATATGATGGAGTAGGGAATTGGGAGCAAAGAAACGAGAGAAGAAGAGAAACTACCAGCGTAGAAGGTTACTGTATGTCTGTGGAAAAGAATAAAAGACAAGGATTATTTTCCGGAAGAATGGTAGAATGAAATAAGAAAAACGGGAAGGGGTTGAAAATGGATTTTGACAAGTCAACTTTCTCCTCCTAATGCTTCTTCTTGTTTGGCTAGACTTGGGAAGTTGACTGGTGTAGCTGCAGGGAGAAAGGCTTAGTGTATTATAGACATGCAAGCACAGGTTTTGAAGAAAGTAGATAAAGTACCAGAGAGGGACATAGGGTAGGAAAGTGAATGCCATGATTCAAAACGATTGTCATTATCATCATAATATTAAAACTCGTTCTGTGTCAACATTACTTGGGGAATAAGGATAATTAAATTGGATGGATGCATTACATATTCAAGAAATTTTCCTCAACACTTGCTCAGAGAATAGTAAACTTTCCGGAAATATGCTTTCGTGAACACACTTTGAGAAGAGTAAAAATTGGTCAAAAGAATCCAATCTCTTTTATGCCACTCATACTTTTCATCATCTTTTACTTCAGTTATACTTTGCCTACAGCCTCTTCGTTCTGAATCCGTAGTCTTAAGTCCAATGGGCCGCTGTTAGACATGAAAAAAGAGACGTAATGGCTTTTAGACTACTTTCAGTTATACCTTGGCCTCATACCTTTCTTTCTATGTTATCGTTATCGTCTAGGCCAGAAGTTCTATCTAGCGAGTGCACTATGCAAAGCAAACTTGATTTTGATCTTGAATCGGCAAATTAGTGTATACTTTCTAGCATTACCATTCTCATTAAAATTCACACTTGAGTAATTTATATCAGAAACGTATATGCTACAGTTTAGTTATAGGAAAATGGATGACGCGGAAACAAAATGTTAACAAATGTGTCTTCAAAGTAACGTTAGCGATGATCTCGAGTTTACCTAAATGAAGACGTTGTCACGAGGCATTCTTGAACCCGGAGAGTGAATATTGAATCAAATGTATACATTTTAATATGAAAATCGGAAAATCACTCACTCATTGTAACTGATGAGGAACATTGCTTGCTTATAAATAAATGCTCTGTGGCGTATAAATGCGTGTATGCGTACCCTATACTCATGGAAGAAAAACATGGCAGCAAGTAAATTTTATGTTTAACCTGCATACAAAAATGTTAAAGAATTAAGAAGAAACGGTTTACGTTATTAAATATAACTCGGGTGTGCGTGACAGTGACAGTAATGAAGTACGGTAGCTCTCCCGTATGATAATATTCAAATCTGCACTTTAGCAAATAATTTAAAACAACAACGAATCGAGAGATAAAAAGTGATGGATTCCAAAGCACGGGATTTTAGGATAGTATTTAATTTTTGCATACACTTTTACGATATTTCAGAATTTAGAATGCTTATTGATGCACAATACTGACATCAGTTTCCATCAACGGAATCCCTACAACTGTAAACTATGTCAAAATAAATATTGTTATTTACGAATCTAATGCCGGCTTCACAGCAAAATGCTGGACAATTCAACTTCCCGGTTACATGTAAAGGAACTTATTGAGTTTACCTATGTGGCGTGTCATGCAAACATTTTGATGCATCGCCACTGCATTGGTAGCACAAACTGAAATTCTCTCGAAGTAGATTTCTAGAAGCGACGTTGACGTCACGCATATATCGCATGTCATTGTCATTGCTTGGTACGATCCAATGACCTAATCGTGGCGCATACCAGAAGAATATAGCGGCACTTTTCAGTATCGTACAAAAATGCTCATTTAAACTCTATGAATTTATGTAGACGTTTTAGGGTTGGAACTTCTAGTGTTCTTGTGTAACAATGAAACGTTGGAAGCAATTTTTACGCACCCATATAAAACCCCGTGTATTATAAACTTGTTTAGAGCTTTTACACTAGAAGACAAGGTATGCATCCTCTTGAACTCTCATCTCCTTTGTTTCAATCACCGTCTTTTTGTGGATTGGCTACCAAGAGAAAAGCATATATACGGATCGTGACGCTACATATTTAAAATGATCATCATCACATTAGGCGAACTTAGCTCTTGGGAAAGGGATATTGAATTCTCTGGCGTTGATTAAATTTCTCATGCATAGAGCTGAAAGAGGAGTAGTTTTGATCTGGAACTTAATCATTCTTCCTCTCCGGGATTACAAGGCGCTAGTTCCAAATAGAGACTACGAAGAATAGACTAGTGGAATAGAAACATGCGTGCATTATAAGGAAAGTAGAAGATGGAAGAGGCATAACGAGAATTCGAATGAATGAAATAAGTTAAAATTGAAATTTTTCCCATACATACTAATTTACATTTCCCATTAGTTTCCTGATACAATAAATTGTGCAGTTATTTGTTGTAGCGTTATGTAGATGGAAATATGGGTGTAGTGTAAGTTGCTAAAGAGTGTGTTATTTCAATCCTCCTTCGAAGCTATTTGTGGAGTTTGCTAACCTACGAAAGCGAGAGGAAAGAGATAACTCACTGGCAGGAGTCTTCTACTTCTCTCAGAGGATAAAACGTTAGGGATGAAAGTATATGCTTTTATGACAGCTTTTATGTTTCACTCAACAAATATGTAGTGAAGAGAAAAAGGTGCTTCCTATAGGCTGCAGACGCAGCCCTACACTCCTGGAACTTCCATAAGGTTTTAGAGAAAGCAACTTTCTCCGACCGTACAAGAAGTCGATCTTCGGATATGGTAAATATGTACAAACTGTTGGAAGATGTGGAAGATACACATAAAAATACTGAGGAATATTGATGTTGGACAAGCCTTTAGTTTTTGCATTGTAGAAACTGTGAGCTAACATCGGACTTGGATAGAACGGTAGCGACTGTAAGAGAATGTTGGAGCCGAGAAAGGTAGCTATAATGCATGGTTGGCCTGGCATATTTTTCTACTGATGTAGGTTAGTGTATGGATGAATTGTTTGTGTTGGATATAGAATACGTAGCGATATTTTGGAAAAGAAGAAGAACTGAAAGGGTATAAGAGCCAGTGGAGCGGGGGATAACTGGCTCCTGTTTTTTGGTAAATAGTTATTGATTTTCCGTGTGGATAAGATGAAGGGTCATTGAGAGGAATGATGAAGGAAATGCATTGCGGTGAAACATTAAAATGTTAAGGTATTCTCTTGAGGGAGATAAGGGGGAGATACTTTCTGGCATCACATTGTATATATGTGGACGGTGTACCCGAGCAAGCAGCTAGAAGTATGCTGATGAAAGGCTCCAGCTACGCAAGAACTAGCCCTGAACCTCGCCGGTTGCATTACATATGGTTGTTGGAGGAGAAGAAAAATACTCATACTCATCCCACTCAGAAGCAATAACCTTTACATTATTTCTCCAGGGATCTTACCATGTAAGGTTAGCTTTGCCTTTTGACTGGGATGAAAGCTGAAAATGCGATGCTTTCTCCTCTACGAGGATGCTTGGACAATTGCTCCAATATCCTAATATCTTGAAGGGCCGGAGCAATTTCACGTTATAGTTTATCCTGGCGTTTTGATAGGGAAAGCAAACGTTTATGGTAGTGGCTCATGTTTATAAGATACATAACATGATGCGATGGCCGGTTTTCCTGAACCAGTAACCATACTTGCACTTTTAAGTTGGTCCCATTTCATGCTACAGCTAGATGCTACAGCTACGTGCTAGGAGAAAGTTTTAAGTGAAGCGTGGGCGGCTTCACTTAAAATAGGAATTGTTTTCTTTTCCCGTATAGCTTTAACTTGTACTATATTTTGTTTACTCAATTTTCAATGGTTCGGAGAAAGTTGATTCGCCGATACGTCTTGATAGTTTGTGCAGAAACGAGAAGATTTAGTTTATCTGGTGCTTGTGCAGGCGGGGAGAAAGTAAAAGGGGTTTAAAACGCAGTAACTGTACTGGGTTCTTGGGTGACAGTACTGCTTCACTAGCATCTACGTTTCCGGTAAATCCTGTATGTATACATGGAAACTGAGGCGATGATCACATGGAGCTGCTTACAGCGTGCCATGTATCTAAAGATGATACATTTTAAATTTATATGATACGTTCAAAGGAATTCAGTATATAATTACGTAAATGAAAGATATGAGTACTAAAAAACCGTAAGGGATTTTATAATTGGGGAATCTTGATTCAGGATTCGTATAAAAAATTTAATATAAGTTGTGACGTGAGCAAAATCAGAATAGAAACATACGAAGAACGGTGAAACTTCGACAAGGAGATGAGAAACGAAGTTACTTGACAGTTGATTAAAAAGGTTTAACGTAGGTTTTGAGCAATCGTGTAGAAGATTGGGTGACTTGTTCGCGTTAAGTTTGGCTCATTTAGCAAATTCTGTTGCAATTTTCAAAGCTGTAGGCACCAAGGTTGTAACTTGTAACCCATCGGAGAAGGGAAAGTGGGAGAGTGTTAAAAGAAAGCGCTTAAAATTACGGATTAGTGAAAGCGGAAACAGTAAAGTTTTCGGAAACAGTAAGGCTTCTGAACAGGTTTCTGGCGTGCAGATTTTTCAAAAAATACCAGGGAAATACTAAGTAAGGATATTGGAGAATTGTATGCGAAGAAGCAGCGGACCGGCATATCAGAGATGAGAAGAAAGAGGAGAAGGAAGACGAAGAGGTCTATTTTTTCAATCCAATTCTCCGATAATTTATAGCCGTTCTTCTTTTTCTGGCTACTGACTGGAAAGAGGAATCAAGTTGCTATTTTGCATACGGGATGATAATGAAAATAGTAGGAGCAGGAGAACAGGTCGTGTGTCTTGCATGGACTATAATAATTTCGTATAATGTAATCCGGTGAATAACAAATGTTTTCTGGATAGGAAGTAAGGAAACATAGGATAGGAAGCCAGTAGAGGATACGCAAGGGGGAGATAGACCATCCCTATTGGGTCTACCTCTACCTACGTGTAGCACAGTTTATTATTGAAGTAGCGTTGAATATCAACTTCAAGTTACACGACTCTTCGCTGTTAAAATCATTTTGTAATTCGAACCAGTGTATAGCGTCTGAATAGAAAAGCTGGAAATGAGTTGGGGCTCCCTTATTGGAAGAAATGAGAGAGAAAAAGTGATAATGCGAGTAGAATTGTTAACGAAGCATGTAAGGTAATGCAGAATGCATGCAGACAATAGAGATGACATGTAAGGCTAGGCTCACAGTAGTAACAGTGATGTAGTGAATACATAACTGTAAGATTGTTATACGTGATATAGCGTTAGTATTAGTTATAATCATTGGAAGGATAGGCGGAGAAAGTAGGATACGAAACTAGGAAAAGAGAGGTAAGTCGGCTGGGATGAATATGGAGGATACGAAAGAAAATGGTAGGGTGAAAGCGGGATTTTAAATTGACAATGGGAAAGTGTGGGAGAAAGTCGGAGGAAATAGATAAGGGAAAGAGACAGCATCTACTTTCTCGTAGTAGCTCTCCTTCTGCCCTGTCTGTAACTGTAACCCAGAAAAATTCTGCGTTGAGGGAGAGAAAGTTTCTGGAGGAGGGAGAGAAAAGAGAAAAAAGAAGAGAAAAATAATTGGAGGATTTATACGGGAGATGCGGTCTAAGTTCTCGTTTGGTTGACTCGTTTAAAACATAAAGTAGAGCAGGGATATAGGAAATAAAAAAGAGTTTATGCAAGGTGAAGCATGGATATTGTTTTCGTACTCTTCGGAAATCCATAAATTAGTCTGAGGACGACAAATTTCCTTCATCAAGGTCTAGTGCTGGAGAAAATGGTGAAAGCTACTTTAATTACTGTGTTTTACGAGCCCTACCTCAAGTACCTATCTAACCCGGTATAATAACTGAAATTGTCTCCCTCAAGACTGCTCTCAATGAGTTGGAGGAGAAGGCTCAGAAAAAGGTGTATGTAGTGCAAAATATTCGCACTAGATGTGCAAATCTCTTAAAACTTAAATGGAATTAATTTCATTCCCTACTTCAACGCTTTTCCCAAGACAGTTATACCTCTCGGAGAAGAAGTAAAAAGTTGAACTCAGCAGTTCAGCATTAGGGGAGAAGGTAGATGAGGTATGTACGCTTAACATCTATAAAGTCAGTATAATTTTACGTTCACTATTTCCAGGGACCGTAAAACTTTCACCCTGAGGTTGGATGCGGTATCGTAACAGACGAGGATCGTCCTACGGGATTTCTCCTCCATCCGTGACATGAATCATATACTTTCTCTTTTTACCTTCCTACTTTTCCAAGCTGGATTGAACGGAATTAATTTAAATGCTAGTTAGTTAATTGGTTTTACGCAAAATTATTGTATGTGAATAACGCGTAGCCAACAGTAGGGATTCGCGCAGTGGTTAGAATTCCTGAAAAAGAGACGAACGCGTTTCCAATTCCGTGGATGTGAAAGCATATAAGAAATTCTCGTATGTTTGCAGCCTGTGAGAGATAATTAAATACTTGGGTCTAACAAGGATCATTTCACCAGACACCCGACTGAGTCGGTTCACAGAAAATTGATGTCTGTTTGGAGAAAGTAGGCAAGGGCTCAGACGGAATCCCAGCCCAGACAGCCTAACCCTGATTCTTTGACTGGGCAGTAGGTGGTTGTTGAAAGAAAAAGAGAATGTCAATGAACGTTTCGTAATGAAGAATTTTATGGGATATGTAGGAGGGAGACGAGGATGCTGCGAAAATCAGAGCAACTGTACATTTATTCTTGTATGTTCATAAAATATGCCAGAAACGAAGAATTTTTACGTGGAATTTTCCGCACGAGAAAGTGGTGGAGTTCATGAATTCCATGGAAGCGAGCTATAGCAAGCCCGAGGAGTGAATAACAAATACTGAGAGGAAGAGCAGTAATGTTTTGAGAGGTCAGATAAATTGAAGTAGTGGGACTGCTGGGAGTGATCAGAGGGAGAGCATTGGTTCTAGATTTTGTGAAGCATTTAGCCATGTATATAAGTTCCTTGGGAATGGATCCGTAAATCCGTTAAAATCCAGTGGTGCTACATACTTGATTTAATTTTGTAAGTGATTCCCTCTGCACATTCCATTACTTCTCGGGCTTGACTGGAATAGAAGTTATACAAGTCCACCCATCCGTAAATATAGACAGTAGCTTTGCGTCCTGTATTCTTTGGTATTTGGCAGACCTTTTTTGGAGAAAGTATATAGAAATAAAGGCAACCTTGGATACGAGAATACAGCGTAAATTCCTTTGTGAAATGTCAAAGTTTTTCTTTTTTCCATCTTACTCTATCTTTTTACACGTATTTAATTGTTGCCAAATTCAGACTTTCTCTGGCACCCTTACACGCATGGTTTGCGCTGAAGAAATAAGCTTTTCCCGTCCTCTTCTCCTTGCATCCCTCCCGTTCCCGTCACACCCAGGCAGCTCACATTTGTTTCCTACCAATAGCCTCTTCCTTGTTGCTGCCAGATGTTTATAACGTTTAGCAAAAAAAGAGAATATAAAAGAGTGGAAAAGAATGAAGAGAGAGGGTGGAGAGAAAAATTGAGGATAAGACACACACGTTTAGGCTATCTAAAGACTTTGCTTTGTATCCGCTTTTCCAAGTGTTCAAGTGAGCAAACAAACATGTAATATTCTACGTGAGTGGTGGTGGAAACAGGCAAAGAAATCTGTATGGATTCCGATAGGAATGGGCAAATGGGATCACTGAAACTCCTCTGACGGGAAGAATAGGGAGAATAATAGGGCGAATGGAGAATAGTATTTGATTCCGTAGTCGTGGCATCGTGGGTCGACTTTCATCTGACTATGAAAAGTCATTCGTCTCTCTCGTGAATTGGGAATAGGTGTGCAGGAGGTTTCTAATATGAGGATGAAATGGAAGGGAAAATAAAAATCGCATCATCTGTTCTAGGCATAACAATCAACGGGGTCGTGCCACAGACAGCACCCTCTTGTCTGACTTCAAGGCATGGCCTCGGTTTCCCTTTGCCTCAAGGAATTGATTGAGAAAGTGCCTTAACCTCGCTACTTGAACTAACTACTGGGTCTTCTGTAACAGTCTGTCGCTAACATCCTGCAGTCCTCGAATTGCAGAGCTTATGGGAAGCACCATAAGCACTAGTTTTATGGTTGGACTGCGTGAATCAACGCATGGAAACCGCTGGACTAGGGCAGCATTCATGGAGATTTTATTTCCAAAGAGAAATCTGTACACATAGATTTCAGCAAAATCCATTGGACTTCAACACGCTAGAAAAAGTCGAACAACAAAAATGAAATTCAAGTGTTTCGAGAAAGTTTTGTTCAGATAAAAGCTAATGTGAAAGTTTGTGAGTTATCATATTCCGAGCGAAGTACAAATTTGCAAATTCAGCAAAGCCAAATACGCTGGAAGTGTAAACTTGCAAAATCATCAATTGCACAGGCTGCTACTTAGGGGAAATACCCGGCGAGACTTGTATTATGTATTGCGGTAAAATTTTGAGAAAATTTAACTAAAGGCAGAGATTAATGCCAAGAGCAATGATTATTAATGGTTATAAGAAGAATGTAGGGTGTAATAAGTTGACACTTAGTGTAGAGATTTTCGCATGTTTTTTAGTTGATTTCAGTTCGGAGAAAGTCAGCGCGTGTTGCCTTGTTGTAGACACAACTCAGGATTTAGAATATCATACAGGGTAAGAGAAAAAGCCAGAATATACAGTCGCTTTTAAGAAGCTCCGCTGGAGTAATTTAGACATTAAGAATAGTTTGCGAAGATAGGACTATACACAACTTTCATGCAGCAAAGTATACAGTCTTCCAGCATCATGACCATTACATGAGAGGGAGGCAACAGAATAACAAGAAGAGAGGAGAAAGTAGGAGCAGGCTCTAGAGGAACGACAACAGAAGTTACTCCAGGCGGGGAAGGTTTAACAAGTTTAAAAAAAGCTTACGAGAGAAAAGCTTTTCAATTTTTCTTCAGTTATAAAAAGCGCGGATGGTAAACAAAAAGTTTACCATGATCCTGGAGATTTAGATGTGAGATACGCGGGTACTGGACTCCAATCTTCGGGGTTTCAAGTAGCAAGTTTAGGGCGAAATCAAAGGAAAAATTTGCATGCCCTTGCTCGCTTCTTTTAGATCTCGATTTAAACACGGCTAAAATGTTTCTTTTGCATCGCCTTCTCCTACACATGAAATGAAGGGTAGGACGGAAGTAGGAATCCCGCTTTCTACAGCCTGTACAGCGAAACTTTCGTTGTAGACGTGGGAAAGCTAATGTCAGGGTTGGGACTTTATAAATTCCTTACCCTAGTTTATATTCAAGTCCCGCATGCTGATCTCCAAATGGAAAGGCTTGTCGGGAATGAGGGTCGTGGGGAAAGTTTGTGGACGAGCAAGTGGAGAAAGCTTCATGGCGAAAATAGTAAGAGAATGTAAAACTGTGTATGAAAATGTGTTGCGAATTAAGTTTGCTGTTTCTCGCATACCGAAATTCTAAAAGAGATGGCATAGAGAAAGGTTGAAGATAATTTATTCTCGTGCTTAAGTCCGTGCGAAATGACTAGTTTAGTGGGAAAGAGTTATTCCACGCACATCCGCATGTGACAATCTTTCCCATTTGAAATGAATTGTTGCTCCTAAATATTGCAAAGTTTCCATGAATGAACGCCTGTGCTTGACATTTTAGGATTGAAATATATTTCATGGGCTAATTAATTAATTTTGCGAGCATAGATATTTTTAGCAAAAAGAAAGAAAAGAAATGCGTAATATACTTAAGTATTCGAAACTGTACGGACTAAGCGGCAAACAAGTTGCTATGGAAGTGAATTTTGGAATTGTTTGTATTAATTTGCATCACTTTGGCAAATTAGAATTCGGAAATGCAAATTAGCTCTAATCGCCGGCAAAGTTCATTAATTCGGTAATATCTTTTTCCACCATCACTAGTTTGAAGGCTTAAGGTTTGCCCCTCACACCCATTCCCGCCGGATAAATACAAATACGGGATGGAAATACGCATAACGCAAGCTAATCAAGCCAAGTAATTAGTTTCTGTTTACAGAGCGAATGAAAAAATGATCCTTGAGCCTCAAGTAGAGTGTCAAGTTTATTTTTGTAGCAGTGTTGCCGTATTTCTGCAGATGATGTAGATTTGTGATGAATGTCAGCGCAAAAGTACCACGAGGAATTTGCTGATTAAGATGAGTGTGGAAGTATTTTCGCGTTTACTGACACAAGGTAGGGTATTTCATGGGACCTCATGGGTACTCATGGAATCCATGTGGTTCTTGCATGTCTGCAGTCTGCAGGCGGTAGGATGCTGGATTGCAGAACTACAGAACATGATCTTACAGGAAACAAACGAGACGGGGCATAGCGTGGTAAATTTTAAAGGGATTGAAATTGCTAATGGAGAGCATCCCTGAGCCTAATACCTAAATGCGCTTAGCTTGAGCTTGATATACACAGAGGTGTTATGTACTGATGTCACTGCTTTGCTTCCTAGACATGACGTAAAAACAAGATCCACGAAATTTGTAAAAAAGGAGAAAGTTTAGGAGGAAGCAACGTTACAGCTATTTGGTTACTCGTAGTCTAATCTTGAACCTAATACAGCTGTACCTAGAATGCAGCAGCATGACATCGAGAAGAATCTAGTATACTCGTCGGTTATGGAAAAGTCCTTGTTTTCGCAACGGATCAAATTGATGACTCTTTGATCATTTGCCAGTGTCCCTTTGAGTTTTTCTGGAGAAAGTGCGTTTCTTTTTCAGCTACGCACTACTATACTTTCTTCAAAGTGACCTTAATACCTCCATAAGAAATAACAAAACTTTCAATGGCTTAAATACTGCTGATAAAAAGGAGCTCGAGGGACAATGCGTAGAAGAAACTAGAAGATTTCCTCGAAACATATTTGACCGACTTCTTATCTTATACGACACTAGGCAACGCCCCCCGTGCAAATTGCACGGTGCCATTAAGCCGGTATGTATTGCCATAAAAGTTGATTCAGTTCAGATTGCTCATTTTTGATCTTATACAAAATTGTACGCGGTGATCTTTAGCAACTATGCAAAAAAGGCTCCAATGTCTGCACTATTGGAACTGTTTTTGTTTCCTCAAAGAAATGTGATTATAAAGGAGTTGGTGATTCCCCTTTTATCAAACTGATGCATGGAAAGGTTGTCCGACCTTGAGATTATAAGCTAAAACAACTTTTTATAGGTGTAGACACATATTTTAAGACAACGTACTGATCTGTTTAAAATAGTGTAACTTTCTCCATCTTGATTTCCATAAATGTAGTCAGAGCTCGTAATGTTCCCCTATTTCTTCCTTTTACCAACACCCAGCTTTCCCCATATTGTTTGAAATGCTTCCATTCTTGGGAGCAGAGCATATTCAATTTTTTTCCCGGTGGAAGACTTTGTTGTACATCACATATGTATGTTTAACTACTAAAAGCCATAGCAAACTCTAACTGCCTAATTCAAAGACTTTTAGTTCATCCGTTTTAAAAACGTATTTTCAGTTGGTTAATCCTGTCAGAATTCGAGCAGCTAATTGCGCAATTGTATCATTTGTATCGAAATGCGCCAAAACATTTTCGGTGTAGGCCAATTACTTTAACAAATCATGGGATCAGAACCTCTCCATGCATTAGATCTTTAAATCTTAGTCTATAAAATATATCATATGTACGCTGTGGCGCATAGGATCGTTGATTCACGCCATGCAGCCCATGTAATACCTACGACTCCGTCAAGCCCTACCAAAACGTTTCGGAATTCCCGAGGAATCATACGTTGCTTTCAAACTTTGTATAAAATCCGTTAATCAAAATTACAACTTTTGACTTCAACGCAATCATCTAAATCGCAGACAAAACATTTTTTTAGCTATTTAAATGCTTAGTTTTGATTCTTGCGTTGCCGTAATTGTTTTTTAAATTTAGCGGTTTCGTTGACAACCAAGGTAACACGATAAATGAATTGCATTGCATTGACAATTTGGCGGCAGCAGCTAGAAATCAACCGATCTTTAATTACAATTAAACATCTGTTGATGAAATGCAGCGATTTAGAGTGAGAGTGTTGCCACGATTCTGAAAGTTTGGCTTTCTGATGAATCAACTCTTATCAAAATCTATAGAGTACTTTTCGTGTAAAAGGGAGCCAAACTTTTCATAAAAATTGATGATATTCGAATAATTTTTTTATAAGGGGGTTTGATGATGATAATTTTTTTATAAGGGGGTTTGATACCATGGGCAGGTTCACTTTTGCACTTTCGCAATATTTTTCGACGAATTATGAAAACTGTTGCAATATTTTGAGCACTTTCCGCAATCTTAGTAAGAACATAGGAAAGAGAAAGCATGGCGAAGACATCTGCTTCTAAATTTAATTTGGTAATGACAGTGAAAAAATCAAATCCTTTGTCTAACTGACTGTCTGAAATGTTTGTAGCAAAGAAGAAAGCTCCTCGAGAGCTTTCATCTGACTAAGTTTTAAAAATTCAAAAATCTGCATGCAGTGTTGGTTGGTTAAAGAGTTTGAAAGAATCAAGAAGTAGCCGAGTAACAGAGTGGAAGGTTGCGAAGACTTAGTTTGAAAAATGTAACGGACAAAAAATATGTCACCGCTTTCAGTCTTATTTCAGCCAATGCTTGTTTCCAAACCGTAGTGAAAGGGTAAGGGTGAAGGGAAGCTGAAAAGCATGAAAATCGTAAAAAATGCGTAAAGAATGATGATGGTCAGACTTTATGTGGACAAGCGGTGACTTTCTGCTATGATGCTTTCTCAATCCTTTCACCACATGCTCATGCTTAAATCGTGTGTGTGGGTTTCTCCGAGGGATACGAAATACGGAACGAGATATGGAAAATATATGTGGCAGGTTTTTAGATCTTAGTATGGTTTACACGAAAATGTTACGCTCCGCCTGGTTACACATAGCATACTAATGGCTTCATGGAGATGGAGAGATGGACATCCATACTTTCTCCAAGGAAGCGAGCGATGATTATGTCGGAGTATACGTATGCAACCTCGTTGTCTAGGCTTTGAATAGACAACGAGGGAGGAAAGGATGGAAGGGGAGATTTATGGAATGGTAGCAGAATCCTACATACAGGAGTACTAAACTTGTATTTCCTTACTCGTGCAGTCGTGCATCATGAGATTCAGGAGGGAGTAGAGATTTAAAATTTGATTATTTTCGCGGCAGAAACGTCCTAAATCTTGGCTATTTTCTCCCCATCTCCACGAAAATGTGGTGACGGACAATCAAAAGGATGGGATTGCCCTTTTGGAGGAGAAAAGTGCATCTACAGTCTTCTGGGAATTGAGTTTATTTGAAAGCATCAAAGAAGGTATGAGGAATGAAAGAAACCAGTTGTGTGCTTCATGGAAAGAGGAAAGAAAGTAAATAAATTGCTTAATCATTTGTGGTATCAAATATCGGAAATGCGGAAAGCTATCTGCTTTGATCTTAACAAACCTTTTCCTGGGTTGGATTGGTGAGTGGAAGAAAAGTAGCCGAAGAACGAAAGTTCGTATGACTACGCACGACGCGATTCCGAACGGTCGTGGACTGCAAGTGAGTTTCTACAGTGTTATCACATTTGATTTGCAGTGAGGTGTACTGAATAGCAGAAAGCGGGGCTGAGGGTGTGAAATGTGAAATGATTGAAAAGTATACCTTTTTTGTTTGCATGTCAAGCATTCATTAAGCTTTTAGGAGGATAGGACTCTTCTCTGGGGGTATAGGATATACAACGTGTAGAGAAGAAAAAGATGTTCTGCGGGTGCGTTTCCGGATAACAGTTCTGTGTTGTTGATACTGTGCTTTATTTAAGCTGGAGAGTAGCAGAACAGAGAAAGGGATAGAGAGTGCTGCGGAAGTACACAGGTCGTCGCAAAAGTAAACAGAGAGAATGGTATCCCTAGGAAGCTGGAGGCTCATAAAAGCGTAGATAAAATGAAAATTCAATGGTCAGATTTTGATCCGTCTATAAACTATAGTGGAGAAGTAATCGCAGCGTCACAGAGGTCAAAGATTTTACTACATTAAACAGTGGTCGTGTATCGACATCGGCGTGTTCGATAACTGATGATAACGCTGGATGCAGGAAGCTTGAATTTAATTACTGTACATGTCTACTTGAAATATTGTCAGTTCTAAAGTAGCTTGGACACGAAAAATGTCACACAATGTGATATTTTTGAATTCAATAGGTAAACGAAGAACAATGGATACAAGCATTGAGGACATAGATTTGGAATTTTCAAAACATTATAACGTCAACTACTTTGGGAGGAAGGAAGCAATAACAGTGGGAACTTGCGGAGAAAGTAAATTCGTTGTGGAAAAGATTAAAGTTTTTGAACTTGGAGCTCAAGCTTCATCAGATGCGCTCCCTCGTGACAAGAAACGAGGGAAAGTTTCAAAGGAGAGAATTACCATTAGCCAATCCCAGAGAGCCCATGTTTGTGGGGTGATGAAGGGAATTTATTGAGAAAAAAGTCTAGCTTCTACTATATCTCATTCTATGCATTCGGTAGGAAGATCAGAAGGAGAGCCCATCAAATAGGAAGGTTGGGTATAGGGAGAAAGTTACAGGAAGGATTATTTGGATAATGTTGGTGGTAGCTGGAAGTAAAACTATCATGATTGAATGTATATGCGGCGTGGATATCTCTATCGGTTTTATTTACTTGGTTGCTCTAGAGAGAACCGATCGACTTACAATGGGCCAAATCTTCTAGCTATATTCTTCCCTTTTTATATAGACCTAAAGAAAGTGAAGCTCATCTTTGATATGAGATAATACGGTGGATTGTGGAGAATCCCTTCCTTCCGTTTCCCCCGCTTTTGATATCTCTTTCACTTCTCTTTCTTTTGGTTGGGATGAATGAGTTATAAATTTTTACTCGCTTTTCTCCTGATTTATCCTTAAACTCTGATCTGCGAGCTTGAGCTTACACAGTTTAAACTATATATATGTGAAGAAGTAGTTGATCGTAGGGGAAGCATTGAAGCATTGCTTACCATGTCTTTCCTACCCCATTAGTGTTCATCTTCTTTCTCCTCTATGCATTATACAAGCAATAGAAAGAAGAGAAAGTTAAATTGCAAGCAGCACTCAAAGTATTAGTCTCTTTATTACCCTCGTTTACGTACTAGGTGTGGTACATACTTGGGTACGCAAAGCGCGGGAAAGAGCGGTGGAGGGTAGTTAGTAGTTGGACTGTCTGAAAAGAAGGATGAACGTAAGGCATAGACTCTAGAGAAAACTGAAAATATTAAGACTTAGAAGATAGATAGTGAAGAAAAACTACTTTCTAGTATAAGGATTTGCGGGATGACACAAGATTCATTGCCAGCTCTGGGAGATTGTAATAAGAAAGGAACTTGAAGAGAGAGGGTAAGGAAGGATGAGGAAATATAATAATACAGGGTATAGTCTTTTGGGAAAACCAAGAAGGGTGAAAGTTTTACACTGCCGTAAGCCACTAATTTCAGCCGCATCACACTAGCTTTCTCCAGCCAATCCATCCTAAAGAATCAGGAGAGGAGATAAAGAATCCTTCCGGAGAAAGCAACACTAGCGAGCAATTCAAATCCAAGAGCTAACTGGGAATTGAACAAGAAAACAATCTTAGCACAAAACCAGAATTTCGCCAGTCTCTCAATCTTCTGAAGCTTTACCATTTCTAGATAGCCTTTTTGGGGAAACAACACATTTTTTTACAACGTCTTGCTCTGTAACCCACAAGTTGTACTCTCAGCTGTTTTAACTAGCGCTGTAGCACTGTCCCTTGCCTTGGTATATTCGTGCAAAATTAAAATTATTAACGTCCTTCCTATTCTCTAAGTTACCACAGGCATTTCTGTTGGAGAATATGCTAGCAAAAATTGCTGCAGGAAAGTGAAAGCTTTCGTTAATTTCAGAAAACGTAATTTATGATCAAAAGACAATCTGAAATCCTTTTGTCTTTTTTGTAATGTTTTTTTAGCCTCACTGTTATATAATAGAACGGTTTAAAATTCAGTAGTATTAGCATATACTGTAAAACATATTAAAAAAGGATTGCATACTGAAAAACTTCCCGGATAGAATATAATTTATGAAAGCTCAGCCCAAGTTTACGGTCTCCAAAATCAGCTGTAAACTGTTTCCAAAATTGTTTATGAGTTTTTGTATGCACATATTGTACATACATATCTGTGTGTGGATGAAAAGTTCAGATGTAGAGACTATAGAGGGAAGAAATAGTACATGTTTGACTCCGGCGGCTATATCATTTACGAGGAACTAGTCACGCAAGACGAATAAGGTAGGATATGGATATGATTGCTGGCTTTTTTTGAACATTACTCACAGTTTGATATAGTTTTTCCTACTACTATCCCCAGTCAATACTCGGTAACGAATTACTAGTAGGTGTCCAGTCCAAGTATACCCAGAACACGAAGCATTTCATATATAGCATTGACACGACGATGTTTTCAATGTTTTACACGAAGCACCAATTTTGAAGTGAACAGTTTTTTACAACGTGAAGGAAGCTGAATACTGGGGAAAGCATCAGCACGAAGGAGTTGTCATTTGCTGATACAATGGCAAATTAAGATGGTAAAAAGCTTACAGGAAAGGATCCAATGCTTTCAATCAATTAAGTGATTACCGGGCGTTTGGTGGCAATAATCAGAAGGCGAAATATTGATGCAAAAGGAATAGTTCAGCTGGGCTGGGGTATGGCATATGAGATGTGGAAAAAGTTGCCTCAAATTTTGTGTCCCGTCCCGTGCCCGTGCCAAAAGGTGTCTGACTACTGACTAGTAGGTTGAAAGGACTTTTAGGGCAATGAGACTGTTCGCTAGTTATTTATAAGAGCAAAGGATTCTGACCTGACAGCCATGAGAAGAAAGGATATGGACGTTCACAGTCATAGGACATGTATGAGCCGGGAGGCCAGCAGCCAAGAAGAGCGTGTAGGGAAAGGAGACAGATTGAGTGGGAAGGGTGGACAAATTAATAAGAGAAAGTTTGTTTACTGCGAGAAATGTTGCAAGTGGATGTGATCGTGTGTGAAGAGGAAAAGAACTGAACACATGACACTTGCCAAAATAAGGGTGCTTGGGTAAAGAGTTTGATTATTTCTCGTGTACTGGTTCAGGACTGAGGCAAGTGGCGGAAATTGGTAACATAATATTGTGGAAGTTATTCGGTAGTTTAAGTAGAAAGCTTTGCAGATTGTGTTAAGAGTTTTACTGGAGAAGAGCTAGATCGCGGATTGTAGATTGAAGCCTGCAGTGTAAATGCGTGAATGAGCAAGGTTTAAGGTGATACGGTTAGATGAGGAGATGTTATCCATGGGTTAGATATTAGCTCCAGGAACGTGTTACGAAATTCTATTGTTTGTTTAGAGAAGAAACTAATTAATTTTGAGAGGGAGACTAAATTCCATATTCTACACTTGAGTAAGCAACAAGGAAAAACAAAGGATGGCAAAATATCGTCATCACTTAAACATAAAGGCTATTGTATTGCCAGGAGAAATTGCTAAAAGTTTTTCTCAAAGGCTAATTTAACTTAAAGGACTATATAACCCAGAAATAAGGCGAAAACCACAATGATGGCTCGGAAACCTTACGTAGGTTCTTATAATAAGCCAAAGGTGAAAATGATCACGTTATTCTGTGGGTGAAAGTTCTAATTGGATTTTCTGCAACTCAGTGCAAAGACCTAGGCATAATCAAAGTCTCTCAACGGTGTGGCTAGTGGCTATGAAGTAGTTCATTTAAAGACACTGTGACCAACGTATTTTAAATCCGAAGTTCGATAGTTTTATACAGGCCGATTGGATGCTACGTGTAAACGAATAAATCTATGTTTTACAGCTTGTAATGGAATCCTCGTATATTTTAACATCTTCTAGCTGATCAATTTCTTGAAAGTCTTCCTTGAGGTGCAGATTGGAAAGAAAGATTGTTTTGGATGCAGCTTGTTTCTTGTTTGGATTACGTACCTGTTCATCTCTTTATAAGAGTTTTCCCCCCGATTTATGCGAGTCTCTTTATATCTGACTTTTTTAGATTCTTGGTTATCTTCTCATATTTTGTTTGCTGAGTCTATTCAATTCGAGTATTTCTGAATAGTTGCGCATTTAATACGATGAATTGCGTTAAAGAATATCGTTGCAGTGGTCGATTAGAAGGCCAAAGTTGCACTTGGCAGTAATAATGAATAGGAATGCGCGAAGAATCTAAAAACCCTGTTTCTGGGAGGTATAGCAGATAGTGAAAAGGCTAGAGGTGCTGAATGCAAGCTGGGTGATCCTGACAATGGTTTACTGTTTACTCTGCCTCCAATAAGAGAAAACGGGAAAGAAATAGAAAATAAGTTCGAAAAAATTGGTGTACGAGAAAGGAGAAAGCGCCTAGAAGTGTGGGAGCGAGATGCAGGGAATTCCTAGTGGTTGCCTCCCTTTGGAGAAACTTTCTCCGTTTACTCTGTACGATGCGGTAGAAAACACTATTGAAGAAATGCAGTGAAAGCAGAGATAGTATGAAGCCCAGCAATACAGTATATGGGACTGGATGGAAAGCTGAGTTGGGCTGAGAAATAATATTCCCCAATCCGTAGGCTTAGGATTGGAAGGCTTACACGTTCTGTGTGGAAAGCTGAGTTGGGCTGAGAAATAATATTCCCCAATCCGTAGGCTTAGGATTGGAAGGCTTACACGTTCTGTGTGGAAAGCCGAGTTGGGAATGTAACCCTTTCTGTAAGTACACGTTTTCAAGGTAAGTATAAAAACTTTTCTATTTTCTTTTAGAAGACTGTTCTATAAAAGAGTGCACATAACATACGCATGTGAGTTTGTAGTACTGTCTTTAAGCTACTAGGTCGATCTCCGACAAAGCCTAGCAGAGCTTTCTCGCTTTCAATAATAACGTTTCTTTCTCAAATGCTTTGATTTCGATCCCCATTGAAGCTACTGAGGCCATGGCAATACCTTATAGCATCACGTATTCTTTATGATAGCGTCCGATGGACTGGAAGGATTGGTGGTGGGGGGGGGGTTCATGCTCACTGCTGCTCAAGGGTGTGCATAAGTATAGGAGTGAGTACTTATGAGTACACGCATTAATAAGTTTACCGTACTTATTAGGCTCGGTAATAAGTCAGACTTATTTCATAAGTAGGAGTTCTAAGTACGGACAATTTAGTTTGAAGAAAAGTAGTGTTGTAGTCAGAATTACGGTTGTACTTGATGATGAGCGTAATTAAATGATAGGTACAAGCTTGTTGACCTCTCGGGGTCATGCTTCGAAATTTTGAAACAGTGACACACTGTTTTACTTTTCACAGACCATGGGGACAGTTTGTAAATTATGATTGTTAATGATCACATGCAATGAGTAGTACGAAGCATACATAACTAGCATTGCAGTCAAGTAGCAGCGAGTTGGAATTCGAAATTTCCTAGAATTCTGGCTGCTGGAAAAAGTTTGGGATTTCCCCTTTAGTGACATGTTGAAACAACTGCTTACTTAAACTGTTGAATTGTATGCTGATTATTCTTGGGAAACTCATGGAATGTATTACTTAGAATTGCTTCTGAATATTTTGTACTTCAATATTAAAAGGCTGCAGTTAACATGGTACGCTCGGCAAGTTTTGTGCATTATGCAAATCATTCATCTGCATATCATGTTAAAACACTCTTTGTCTGAAAAATGCCTTTTGGTGTCTTCAATAGTTGACACGAAAATAAGTTTGTACACTAGGCTATTCCCTCTTAACTTTTCAGGGTAGTTTTTCTTTGTTCAGCATTTACCCCGCCGTTTAAAAAATTTGAATAACATCTTTTGCGTGTTTCTCTTCCTGTTCAACAATTTAAACTGCTCTGATAGCATCTTTCTCTCCTCTTGCTGGGTATGATTACAGTATCTGGAAGAAATTCCGCTAGTCGTTCGCAGACATTTGTGTGTGTTGTATTTTTCGCCAAGCTTCATATTTCGAATTCAATTAATTCATTTAGTTTACTATATTACTGACCGTGCTAGTTTGCTAAATTCGTTTCGATTTTATTGAAGTCGGGACTCAGTTTGACACGTTTGTCACAGTGCTACCTACATTTTTTAAACTTACCTTAATTTTGAATTTCTCGTTTAATTTGAACAATGGCTACTCGGCCCCCTCGTCACAGTGCAACCAAATCTTCTTACGTGTACATGAGCGATGAAGAGTCTAGTTTTGAAGAAGAGACATGTAATAAATTAGCACTGGTTGCATCTCCAATCGCCCCCGCTCCAGTTACCACCCCAGCACGTCGATCTCAATGCAATACACCAGCGCGGAAGAGGAAGATTGCAGGTGTATGCAAAGCAAGGCAGTGTAGAGCACCTGAGGCGGGTTCCGTATCCCAGCAGTATTCTCAAGAAATTGTTTCGTCACAGTCTTCCAGTTCGTCCAACTACACGAGCAGTAGTCAATCTCTTTCATCCTATGACGAAGATAACCCACCGTCCAAACAGACGCTGCCTCCAACAATGGGCTCCAGTAGGGCTGGCAGTCCTGCTCCGGGAAAATCACAAGGCATTTTCCATCCTCCCCGCTCTTTCAAATGCGTTTATTGTAATGCCGAAGACAGCAATATGGAGGTCATGCAGGCACAGTGATCGTTGTACTATACGGGACCAATTGGTTGACAACCTTCAAATTCTGTAAATAAGTTAAAAACAGTTTCAATTCTTGGTCGAACAGCAATTCCGGAAAACACAGAGTTAATCTTTTCACAGTGGTATCCATGGCTACGCCTGACTTTGGACAAAGCAACGAGTGGCACACACAGTAATAAACGCGACAAGAACACTGAGACGCCCCCAATATTAGACTGTATGGATTCCCGTCCTGGACATTTGCTATTACTGTGAAAAACAATGAGAGACAAGATGAACTCAAAGTGGTTAAGCAATCCAAGTAAAAAACAAAGCATTTATTACTTTCTCATAAGCTGGTACAAATAAAAAGAAGCGCCAATCAATCCTTATGATATGAGGAATAAGCAATATCATTTCTCGGAGAAACAGTCTATAGCCCCAACATATTACAGTGTAGCACTGGAACAATGCTTCCACTCATAAGCATAAAACCTTAACAATCACATGCAAAGAGGTTATAAAAGCTACCGCCTGAACAACAGTCAAGACATATGAATCATATTATAAGAAAATTGTTATACAAAACAAACATAATTCCTTATAGTTAATAAGAGGATAAAAATAAGGCCGAGATAGGGAATGAATACATCCTAGGAGAAGTAATAACGGAAGCCCAGCGCCTGAAATCAATGAAACGGAGAAGAGGATGAAAAATATGCGTGATAATTTGCATTTTACTAACTAGAAGAAAAGGTAACAAAGGTCTTACCTGTCTCAACACAGCCTCCAAGCCTTTACGTATGGTCGGATCAACACCCTCCCGCCAAATTTCATGGAGTTTGTAGCACTTGAGGCCAATAAATTCGTCGTTTAAATAGATGGTCCGTTCCAAAACATTCACAAAAAACGTAAACGCTCCATCCGTTGTAAACCCCTACATGGACCCGTCATCAAAGAGAATAGCCGTATCGTACTGGCACAAGACATGAAAACCCTGGCGAATAACTGGAGGCAAGCATATTCCCGTAGATGAATGCTTCATGATCGGCACGTCTGGTAAAGCCTAAGATAGAAAATAATTAAACTATGAAGAACCCGAAGCTCAGTTATAATGAGAAACAGTGAGTTCACTGAGATTGTTTCGTATGTCAATGCGCTGTACATTTACTCACCCGAACTGAAAGCCGTAGACGATCTACCAAATGTTTCAGGTGCTTCTCGAAGTGCGCCGTCTCGCGAGCTGAGGGCGTGCTGAAGCGGGTAGAAATCGGTTGCCCAGGAAACATGTCTGCATACCAAAGCTTTCCAGACCAATCTATCATATAGTAGCCTCCTTTGTAATCATCTATGTAGACTGTGCCATCGGAAAACTCAAATAATTTTCCAAACAGCGGGGATCGGATCACGCGTTGAACAAATAGCGGATAATCCTCCTCTTGAAGGGAGAATGGTGTTGCTAGAACCGGCCGTCTCTTCGTAATTAGTTGTTGAAGATACTTACAGAGAACACGATACTCTTTTTTTATAAAATAATCTTTGACGCTGAAGGATGCACTGTCAATTAAACTAGGGTTCCCCGCCATAGTAAGGGTAAATTCAGAAGCACAATTAACTGTAAGAAATTTAAGTTAAAAATAATTTCTTTGTAAAAGCTTCTTATAATCAAGCCTTTTAGTTAGTGCAGTCCGTCGAAGACAAGTTATATAGACTTTTCCCAAATCCGATTCAAGTGTAACTGCTGATAGAGCTGTAGGATTGAGCTGGCAAGTATTTCAAGGCCAACAACTGATACTCATCCTCCTTCCTAGCATTTCAGCAAGTATTTACTTTGTATGGTTATCACATCCATTTGCATAAACGGAATCACTGGGTCCTTTGGACAGGAACTACTACGGCCGGAGCCTTCGCTTTGCTCGGCCCGGCGCGATGTGTTCCCAATTATTTATTTCCATTGACCAGGTATTAGGCGTAACCTTTTGACCTAAACACTCTGACCTCATTCCACTTCGCTCAGGTCAGGTTGCGATAGCCAACCTTGACGTTTTTGGCATGAGAAGCCATCTGTAGGCCGATACCCTAATAGATATGTACCAATTCGAAACACATATCAACATAAGAAAAACACTGATGAATGTTTCCAATTTGACCCCACACCCAAATTTTGACCCCCTTGCACCAAAAATGTCAAAAATACACCTTTCTGACTTGATGAAGTAGTTAATCAAGTAAAAACTGCAAAAAATCGCAATTCTAGAAGTTTCAAAATTCATGCCTGTACTTATCGATACTTACCAATTTCGGTCACGTGACTCTCCCTAATAAGTACGGTATACTTATTAATGCGTGTACTCATAAGTACTCACTCCTATACTTATGCACACCCTTGCTGCTGCTACTGTGAAGAAACCTATTGAGACTTATGTTGGGAACAAGCAGAACAATTAAATCCAAATTAAATGTTCCTTTAGCATGCGATAAGGAAATCAAATCTCACACCCAGCTTGTCCAACCCCTTGTGCACCATGGATGCATGTACTTAAACGTAAATAAATAATCGTATCGTTTATTATCCCAGGAAGGAGCACTGAAACCTTTCTGTAGGAGACCTAACGTACATTTTTAGTACACAGCTCAATATGAATGATCACGTGATTCTTTCTCTTGGGCTTTCTCCAGAAAGTGCAAATACTGAATAACTAAACCATTGTGTGTTTTGCTGCTGATTTCTACTTTGCTTTGGATCTTAAAATCTTGAATGTGCTATGGCAAGGCCCACGCTATCTATCAGTCTGAGAATAGGTTATTTTTAAACAAGTGTATTGTATTCTTGCTTTCAAGCTGAATGGGAGAAAACAGGAACGTGTGTATTACATGATAGTAACACGGTAAAGTAGACATATGTGCTATTCACACGAAACCCGAGATGGATTATTGTACTACTTCCAGATCGTATGGATTACACGGCCCCCGCACAACCATTACCGACTAAGGAGGAAAGGGTTGAAAGGCGTAATTACATGAAATGAATCCGCTTGTTAATTACCTCGAGCACATAATTACTACCCTGATAATACTCCTTCTACTTCAGTTTACATAGTGAATGTGTACCACTCGACGCTAGTGCTTACAAAGAGCCACGAAAAGAAGCCTGCATGAGCAGTAGAACAGATCCACGAGGCATATATTCCCACAGTTAAACTACACGAAAAATGTATTCAGAGAGAAATAGCTTAGCTGCAGAAAGCGTCGTTATAACCTGGGTTGTCCATAGGATATAGGATCGAAGCCATAAGCAAAATAATGGACAGAATTCAGCACAGAAGATCATCCTTTACTCAGCAACTTGGAATGATAAGAACTGCACATGCCTTGAACTGGTATACTATAGACCACAACAGAATCATTAAAGCAACCTAACCGAGTTTCTAAGAAGGCTTCGTCATGACATGACAGGCATTTCTAGATTTTGTGAACGTGAATTTAAAAATACAACTTCCCGAGAGTAGTCGAGCAATGTGCTGGCGATTTCAATGAAAATCGAGGCAGCCACATAAGCTTTAAATTTTAACTCCAAGCCAAAACTTTGCACATGTATAAAGCTACTTATCTTCAAACGAAATACTGTTAGTCTGAGCTGAGGTACAACAAAACTATCTTTGAGTGCACGTTATTTGAAACTCTGTTGAACATAATCACAGCCTATTTCCACAAAAATCGACTTGAAATGAGCAGAACTAGGTAAAAAGGATGAATATTTTAGTTATCCTTACTATACTATTACTGTGTGCGCTTTTCATTCTTTCTTAACAATAGGGTCAAAACGCGCTGAAAACTTCGAGTCACTCTGCTTTCACGCATTATACAGCTTTATGGAAGTGTGCGAAAGCTCCAACCCAAAGGGAATGACTTAAAAAGATCGGGTCTCTAAAATAAAACGAATAATAACATGTAGTAAATTACAATTTGTGACTGAGCTGCCAAAGCACATTAAAAGTAGCTTCACTAATGAGCTAAAAAATGTTTGGTTTCTTGACGCGTGGTTTCATTCCAAGATAGCTGTACCCAAAGGGAATAGTTCTTTGGAATTTTTTTAAAGTAATGATTCCTGATCAATGGTCACAAAACTATGCAATCCAAAGGTTACAGTTTCTCGAGGGGTGATCATTGAACTTTGGAACCGAAGGATGTGAAGAGTGCGGACATACAACGGTGCCCTTCAAAAGATGGTAGAGTATTGCTAATGGGAAAGACGTAGACTTTTCTGTGCGTTGTTATCGCAGTGTACCATGAACCGGGTCAAGTATTGCCCATTCATTTCCCGCTTTGTTAGTCTTAGAAACTGTATTTCCATGGCATTTTCCGGTTTTCTCATGGATGGAGAACTGTCCAGCGAAAAGAGAATCATTGGCTATGAAATCAGTTCGGAAGTAGAACTGAAAGCTTCTAATTCCCTGGAGCCTGTTTAAAATCCGCTGTGAAACGGAGTATAAAAAGTTTCCTCGCGTTTGTTCAATTGATTGCTGTTTATTTAATGCGTCAGTCCAAGGTTGAGGAGCTTAAGAGGAAAGAAGGGGAGAATAAAGCTTACGAACAATATACTCAAAAACAATCTCGAATTTCATTAAATGTCAAAGAGAGGATGAGGGGATCATTTTACTGCACTCGAAGGAACCATTTCAATGAATTACATAAGCTGCACATTTCTCCTTCTCAGTTACCTGTAGCTAGTTTCGTATGGAACAGAATGAAAAGATTTGGACCGAAGTTTAATCAACTTGGTTCATCGCCGTTTTGATACTACTATAAGGAAGCCTTCATTCACTCTATCTGGGGTAGACTCGTATGGCTTACCGTTTTGGGTACAAATGTGTGAAGAGTATTAAAGCTTTGCTTATTATCAACGTAAGGATTAATTCAACAGAGGACCTCACTATTTCATTATCTAGGAGTCATGAATATGCTCTCTGTTGGCAGTGAATGCTCTGTCGCGTTGCACATGTTTCAATTTTCCGCATTAGATTCAGTGAAATATATGCGCTGAAGACACCCAGTTCGTAGATCAGGGAGTCCAGAGTCGTGTATGGTTTTTATAACTTGTGGATATCGCACATGTATAAATTGGATTATGGCCTCCAATTGGAGGTTTCTTTATATCATGGACAGCATTGCTGAGGAGGTATAAAACATGCATATAATTAAATGCAATTATTCCCTCATGCTGCTGTTTTCAACTTCTAAAAGTTCTTGAAATTTAGCCGTAATATGCTTGTCTTCTGTAAATACATGTGGTGGAAGCCCCGAGGTGAAGCTTTACTTAGTCCTCAAGGGGAGTTTGATTGTATCAGGCATAATGTAATCAGGACTTTAGCAAGAGTGTGCACGTGGAGTGAACATGTACAAATGGCAATCCGCCAGATTTGTAGTTTCTTCAACAATTCTATCACGTATACACGCAAGCTGTCATTACTGCAATTGAAATAAGTGAAGAAAGAGCGTGGAAAGCATCCAAGGATTGAGCGTATCACCACCCTACATTCTGTGTTTGCTGTGCAACAATCTAATCCTCATACTTAGACGGTGGTGGAGAGGGAAGGAAAATGCCCATCCTGGCATTTTACCAAATAAATTACAAAACTCCATCATGTGTGTGTGTAGAGAGAAAGGATTGAATAAAAAATGGAAATTCAATAATGGAATATTCTGCAGGCTCATCTGGATCCATAGTATGTCAGTTGTACCGTCAACAACAGGAAGGAAAGGCAAAGCTGCCAAGAGAAAAATGCAGGTCATTTATAGAGAAGAAGGGAGGAGAAAGCTGGATAAGATGAGGCCGGAGAATAAGTGGAGGAAGCAGAGAAAGTAGAGCTTGCCTCTGCTGCATGAATGTGACGCGATTCAGTCAGACGCTTTATTGTGTGGAGTGTAAAGATTTTTCATTTATTTCCCGTTATAGTAAAGTAAAAATGGAGAAAGACACTGTAAAAAACAATGCAAATAGTGCTTCTTCCAAACGTAAACGAAGTAAGATGATAGGAAAAGAGAAAGCAAACGATAGTATAGACCAATTCCAGGATTTACGTTCTCTAGCCAGCCAAGAAAGTTAAGCAATATCCAAGGAAACCTAAAATCTGGAGCTCGTGGCCTTAAACAGCTAAAAGTCAAAGAACATGTCGAAACAAAATAATGCATTAACAATAACGAAAGGCATTAGGAAAAAACATGAAGTAAACGAGAAATTGAATGCTCTCTACATAATCATTGCAGAAGCTTGAAGTGAAACAATACGGATTTGTTTGACTACAACGAAACTGTTTTCAGTAAAAATGAAAGAAAGCCAATACAGGCAACGTTTCAGGGGATATTTTGCCACAATTCCTCTTTCATACAAAAAGCTAGGCATAACATGTTTTTCCTGCACTTGAACGGTGGTGTTTCTTTAGCGTAACCTTACTGGTCGCTATCTCCATCAGTTCTCGTGAGATCTGCTAATTCTTCGTAGCTAAATAGCGACCATGCTCTTTGCGTGGTTCCGCTCAATATTGAATATATATGGAATAACGAAAAAGCACACATCGTGATCGCATAGTTCCTTATAGTTCAGTTAGTGAGTGCTTATACTTGAGGAATTAGGGTAGGAGCATTATATACAACGTAAGCTGAAGAGTAGACCGTGTTTGAAGGAAACGGGATTCAAGGACCGTGGTTAATACATGGCAAAGCAAGTCAAGAAAGTGATAGGAATGGAAAATGGACCTTCAAGTGTATTAAACTAATTAATTAAGTTTAAAATTTCCAGGAGAAAGTGAAATTCTTGGAGAATTTAGTGATTTACTGGAAAATCATTGACGACAGAAGAAGCGAGGGAAAAGCGGGCAAAGAAATATTTTGCTAAGGGAGAAGAAGTTGAAAAACTTAAAAGAGAAGAAGAGAAATGCTTTGATTCTCATTATTCATAAAGTTTTCTTCACCCCGCTCCGTTACTCCCACGTTATTCCTTTGGTTTCTTCCCTCTAGTTTTGCCTATAGGGAGTCTACAAAGACGCCATGATTTAAGATTCTGGTGGGGAACTTGGAAGTTGGTTTAGACTGTAAAAGGAGAAAGTGTGTTTCCTCTCTTGTGGAATGATTTCCCTTTATTCGCAAGGACTCGTTTTAGTGGAAGGTGGCTGGGAGCTGGGAACTGCTAAAAGGGAAAATTTTACTTAAGCGGGAAGAAAATACTGTATACTGGTTTCTGGTATCTCTCTCAACCCTATAATGCAGTCACTACCAATGCAGATACGAATGAATTGGAGAGCAAGCAAGCAGAGTGGAAGCATCTTAAGATGGAACGACGACGGTAGAAGGCAATGTCCAGAGAAGGATTTTAAGCTTGGCTGACACGGAATTCTTTGTAGTAGTTTGACACACTCGAAAGGGTACATAAAATCTGGAAGAAAGCAAAAGCAAGACGACAAGAGCGAGCAGGGAAATAGTGCTATGTCTGTAAGCTGGGCGGAGAAGGTAAAGTAGATGGAGAGAAAGGGTGCTTTCTCCGGGGCTTGTTCAACTCTTCTCGTGTAGATAAAACATAGGTTACGTCCCTTTGGTTAATCTTATTTGAAACATTATCTCCTGAGATCCCCGTACGAGCTGTAGTGCAATCAATCATTTCCCCTCTTTCTCCAGGGCAAATTTCTCCTAGAAATACTTGTCTCTCTTTCGATTTCTCTTCGTCTTGAAACCAAGCAACTTGTCTTGAATGTACTCCCTCCTAACCCTATAAACTTTTGTCATCCTCCTTCGTTCTCCTTCCTCTCGAGACTTTCTATGAAATCTATAGGTTTTCCTTCTTTTTCTACTTCTACGGAGTTCTCCAGGAAGTTCTTCCAGTTCCAGCTCTAGTCCAGAAAATTCCTCCACTTCCGCAATCCTGGTTTTACTTATATACCAAACCAAAATTTACTTATACCCAACCTTTTTAGCACAACTCACGCGTAGTTTCGCACTCACACAAAGGTTTCACAACACCTACACGTCCTTTCTTTATTTTTACGCAGAAACTCAAGACGGAGCTCAAGTAGCTAGAGCGTATGCCAGTTCCTTGACTTCAATTTGGAATATTAGGTTTAACACAATGAAGTACCTGGCTAGACGCAGAATGAAGAGCTATAGAGCACTCACTTGGATCAAATTACATTTACACCTGTGCAAAAACACGAATAACTTATAACAAGAAAGAAATGTCTAAACTACAACCTGCAGAACATTCACAAGCATCAGAGTGACTTCTCTTTGAATGTGGTTTATGTAATGAATAACAATAATTGTTTTCAAATATCCAAGGAAAGGGTATGCAGTATTTGCAACCATCCTTGACTATATACTCCTGCCGTTGTTACTGCAGTGAAGCTGTAAATATAAAACTGGGGGTAAATGAGGCAAGGTTGGTAGACTGGGAAGAGAATAAAAGAGACTTTCACCGGCGTCTACCAACCCTGTGTCTTAGTAACCTGAAAATTCCTAGAATTTGCCGTGTATGTTCTGGAATAAATATGAGACTTGTCTTGTCTGTTTTTTTCTATTTTCCCTTACAAAAACGTCTAGTCTTTCCTCTCTTCTTAAGTCTCCCAGCACGTAAAGCTAATCCTTTTTATTCCGCGTCTATTTTGTAAGGAAGAAAAGATTTTATTTACAAACCGTCTATTCATGTCCAACTTGAAGAAATTGTCCTACAATGTCAAACGTATAAGCGTTTATGTAAATCGATGTGTTAGGAACTTTCTAAAAAATCATACAATTTGTAGAGAAAAGCGCAAACTATCAATATACATCATTCGGTTTTTCAATAAGAAGTATCTCGGGTAATAAGCTCGACTGAATAGGGGGGTCAACCATTTTCTCACCTGCAGTTTCGTGGTTTTAGTTAAAGCAGACACAATGGGAGATCGCAATATGTTCCACACAGCCATCGAGCTCCAAACACGAATCGTGTTACACGATATCCTAGTTTTATTGGTGTTAACTACGCAATATTGAACCTATTCCCCGTGATTTGAGCATGTATTTTAAAGAGAATCTTATTTTATGTATTTGTGTAATCTTGAATGATGCTACGCTTTTCTCCTTGCATGCAACTGAATTTTGTATAGTGCGTGCGTCTGGATGTTGCAAAAACTAAAGTCATAAAAATACAGGTTTGGGAATTGGCGCCGGGGGTGGCCCCAGCTGGCGATTACTTTTAAAATAAATAGTTTTGCTGTAAGGCTGGTTTCCTTATAAAGCAATAGCTACATCGTGACAAAATGAAAGGTGTCAAAAATGGTTCGTTATCGTGCACGAGGACGCATCAAACAAATGAAATAAAAGAGTACTTTAAACGATACGCAGTCAAGGTTGCCCACGCAGGGTCGTCGACCATGGTCGTTTTGTGGTCGACATGTCGACCACACTTTTTTTACCCTGTGGTCGACACTGTCGGCCCGGGTTGCCGTGACCACGTTGTCAGCCACAGTCGACCCGGGTCGACATGTCGACCACAACCGCGACCACAGCACAATGGAAACTCAATATCACTTCGCCGTCTGTTGTGATGTATTCAGTAGTGTGTATTGTAGAAGGGGTTGGATATAGACTGAAATTTGGATCGCAGTGATTCCCTACTCTACTTAGTCAGTATGCAAAGGATTTTATGAATAGATTTTCATGAACTTTTTACTACCGACTCCATGGTATTAGATATCCTTGTAAAATTATCCGGGGATGGGCTGGATGAACTCGCCACCGGCGGTTGATGTGAATGTGAAATGCTTAAGCACATGGCTGTTTTGAGTGCACGTGAAACATTTTAGAATCTTTATTAGCGGTTAAAAAGATAATTATTCAAGTCAAGTTACGTGAATAACTAAACTCAAACAAAATCTGGCCGTTTAACGACACAATGGTAAGTTGACTGTCTATACTTAATGGATTGTCTTCAAACTGCTTGTTTTCATTCCACAACTGGTCATTTTCCTTGAATGATGTCTTATTTTTCAAGCAAAACGCTGAACATCATACCAATGACGCACTTGAGAATCTTCGTTTGGAGGTCAACCGAACACAATTAATTATAATACGGATCCTTGAAAAAGTAAGAAACATTGGCGAAGTGATTAAAGTTTATGAAAACACAATTCTGCCCGTTGATGAAGCACATAAAACAACTTCTGCAGGTCATTCTGTCGACGATATCCTTTATATTCATTTGCTTTTACATATTTATTGAAAATAATATTGGCAATTACTTATTACCAATTGTACGTGTAGCTGATGATCCCAATTCAACGGAGGTAGTATCCAGCTCGGTTTCATTGCCACCTAATCAGACTATGGACAAGGGTAAGTTTAGGTTTTGTTGAGATGGTTTTATCAATGGTATGCAATAAGAATAAAACTGCATTCAATACTCTTTATAGTGCTGATGATACATTGTTTGATGGCGGTCAAAAAGTTTCGTCGCGGGAGATGGTGTCCTTCGCAGTGTGATTTCGTGGCGGCGACAGTTGCTCAACTTCGAATTCATCTCCAAAAAACTGCACATGAGATCATTAGCAAGCCCATTCGGAGACAAAAGGATTCGGGACGGAGCAAATGCAATACTGCTCTGTTTTTTGCGGGTTGCCCAAGCTTGACCTAAGCGACTGCTCGTTTTCGAGTGCAAAGTATTCCACAGTCGTTAAACATATTCAGACAGTTGTCCATTGTGCCAGCAGTGTAGAAGTTTCTGGTGGATTTTGTATTCTTTGTCGTAAACAGTTTAGTGAAATGATGGAGACAATGTCACATTTTTCTACGTGCAACCTTGGTAATGCGTAGATTTATTAAATGACGTTGAGTCTTTACAGAATTCGTTAATAAAAGACGCATCTCATTATTTATTCGTTGTAGTGTGCAGCAGATATCATTTTAGAGTGGGAGTCTTAGGTTATATAAACCCTTGTTACAAACTTGACCGTCCAAGCGCTCTGTCGCCAAAAACACTCAGCTCCTTTCAAATGAGCAGTTGTCCCTAGCCTTTTATAGCTATTTGAATTACGGGTAAAGATCCGACACACGTTACTCATTCTATTGTGTCATTTGAATCAAAGCTCGCTCAAGGCGGTTGTAAAACTTTTACGATGGATTCCAGTAAAACTGTTAACGGGGGCGGAGAAGTGCTATCGGGTACGTCTTATTGTGTAATGTGCAATTAATTTTTAAAAACTCTACCCTTCCACTGTTCGTTGATATACGCTTAATGTAGGCTTTCTCCAGGAAGTTGCCGTAGTACAGTCGAACTTGAAATTATTCAACAACATTTTCGAACGTGCTGAAAATTATTTAGACACTGCCCAGGAAGTAATACAAAAAGTTGTGGATCGTACGCGTGGGATTTGTGATTCAAGAGGGTCTGCTCCGCCAACAGGTAATGAAAATCACATTGTGTACAAATAAAGCTTTAAATATATAGTTTCTTTTCATCTGTCTTTAATTTTCCATTGTCCTGTAGCCTATTATACTGGGACAGTTTCCATCTTGTCAGACGCTTCTGCCCCCCCCGTTTTGTCGCCTGAATCTAGCATTACTGAATGTCAGCCTAGCACAGGTTAGTATTTAGCATACCTTAATAGTTTTGTGTCCTTTATCAATCGTTGTGACGGCTGATATGTAATGTGACGGTTCACACATTAAAATATATTGATTGTCTCGTTTTGGTTTCAGATCAACCCGTGGTTGGATCATTGTGTAACTTGTCGGAGATTTCCGGACCCCCGGTATTATCTCCTCAGATTGGTGAAAAATGTAAGTACTATATTGGAGGTTGATAAATGAGACTTAACTTTTTATATTTCTGTACAAGCTATCTCATATATAACATAAGACGTTAATCTCTACTTCCTAATTATTGCATTCAATTTTGTATGCTTTTAAGGGGACGGTGTAACTGGGCAGTCGATGAATGTAGTTAGAGCATTAGAGTACCCTTCAGTATCGTCAGAAGTTATAGGGGGTGAGAATTCCTAGTGTCTGTAAAGATCGATTGGAACTATCGTTGATGTATTTCCAATTGAATGAGTGTTAATTTGTACCTCTTTGTCAGCAGGTGAGCCCATCAAGTTTACTTGCATCTTGCCAATTGCGGATGGAGAAATCTGTACAGCCGAATTTTCCACATTACAAAAGTTCGGACTACATTTGAAAAAGGTAAAGCATGGCAAGTACGAGATCGTTATCCAGGATTCCGACGTCGATCCACATTTCGTTTGCATTGTCGAGAAGTACAAGCACAAGAAATACTATTGTGCCAATACAGGATTTCAATCTCCTTTTTGTCAGTTTGGTGCCAACCGGAGGGATTGTGTTAGTCGACATGCTAGGTTTGTGATACATCACAATTACTTTTCACTTTCAGGAAATGTTTGTAGTGTTTGCGGTAAATATCTTGAGAAACCCGATATAAACGCTCATCTTATGGGCGTCTGTGGGTTAAAACACTATGGTATTGTGCGTTCGATAGAGTGGTTTTTTGAGCTAACACCTACAACTTTCCGGTCATAATAACATTTTTTGGAACCCATTTTAGAAGGCTGCTAAATATTTGCTAGATTTTTGCTCGATTTATCCTTATGGATATGCTGGATATGTCTTCCTAAATTATCTTTCCTTGGGAAACTTGTATCACAAATAACACATTTAAACGGGCGTTCCCCTGAGGAAAATATAAAATCATACACCCCGAGTAAATTTGTCGATATTTGTGAATGTAGTAAGTTAACTCCAGGATAGGCTTACCAGAGTGGATGAGTAAGTGGCGTTCGAGATCTTTTTTGTATTTGAACGATTCTGTACACTGGTTGCATGGGAAGGGGCGTTCTGAACTGTGTATTTGCAAATGCATGGTCAGGGCCCGTTTCAGAGGAAAACTTATTCCACAGTATTTGCAGGTGCATGGTCGGTTGCCTGTCAAAGATGATTAATACTTGTGACTTTCATTGCAACCCATGCCAGTTCAAATTACATCGCTTACACATGTGAGTGCAGACATGACTTTTCAGATTCTTCATTCCAGTAAACCGTTTGTCACAGAACTGGCAAGCAAATGGCCTCACATCGGTGTGAAGAAGTGAGTGTGATTTCAGCGTTTGCAGGGTTGCGAATTTTCGTCCACATTCTTCGCATGTGAACGGTTTTTCTGCTGCATGAGTTCTCATGTGACGTGTTACCTTTCCTTGCTGCCTAAATCCACGTCCGCATATTGAGCAGGTGAACGGATATTCATCGAAGCATGGAACACTTCATAAGACTCTATATTCACTCCTTTTCTTCACTGAAAGTTAATAGAACCGCAATCATAAAATAACTCACTTGTGTGGGTGGTCAGGTGGTATTTGTAATGCGATTTAGTAATGAACCCCTTCCCACACTCGTCACACTTGAACGGTTTCTCTTGATTTGCAAAGTAATCATGACATTTTGTATGTGCCTTAGTTTTGAAATTGTTCATACACAATGTGCACTGGTACAGCGGTGTGTTCGCTGCAATTAAAACAAACAAGCACAAACACGGTAACATATAATGACATCTTTTCATCGCAGTTTCATATATCTGCTTACCGCTCAGTACCGTGATGTGACTTTTGATTAATACTGGATTTCTCTGGGCATCGTCATTCTCGTTGTGACTCAAATCTGTAACCAAAGTGGGCTCCTCTTTTACATCCAGTGCCAGTGGATCGCTTGCCTCAGTGGTACTGGACTGTGAACTTTCGCTAGTCCATTGAAAATCGCTGCGAACGCTGCCGTTAAATAATTCAGCTGTGCTTCTTTCAGGAACAGGTGTGATGCAAATTCCATTTTTAACACTTTCAGCAAATAAACAGAATGCAGCGGGTATGGTGTGACGCGTTTTATTTATGATTTTTTTCATAAAGTGTTACAATCAAATTGCTTCAAATAAGTATCCTATTTAATCCTGCCTTGTGTGGTGTCGTTAATTGCTCCTTTTTGCCGGTTTGAAAAATAGGCTAATGCGATCGGTGATCCACAATTTGACATATAAGTTATATACTAGTAGATTTACATGGGATATATAGCATATATTAAATAGATTCAATTTAAATCTACTAATATGCAAAATGTAGTATAAACTATATAGTATGGGGCGATCCCTATTGCGATCGGTGAAAGCCGTGAGATATATAGCATATATTATATAGATTCAATTTAAATCTACTAATATGCAAAATTTAGTATAAACTATATAGTATGGGGCAAAATCCCTATTGCGATCGGTGAAAGCTGTCCACAATTTGACATTTTAGTTATATACTAGTAGATTAACATGGTATATATAGCATATATTAAATAGAATTAATTTGAATCTACTTATATGCCAAATGTAGTATAAACTATATAGTATGGGGCGAAATCCTTTTCTTAATCGCGGTTATGTTTCGCATTCTTCAATTAGGGTTCGGGGTTTCACTATATTAGAAAAAGACTTTTGTCAAGGGATCATAAGGCGCTGCGGCAAAGCCTTTGCAAAGTATTATCTTACACCCATAGAGAAGAATTAATCCAGTATCGCAAGACAGCATTAGGTTTCCCATGTTGTCGTGTATTCCTACGAATTAGCGCAGGAAAATGTGCTATAAGATAAATCAAACGGATAGATTTATATAACTATTTGTAATATGCATAATAATATGTGTCAATACCTCAACCTTTGTCCGGCAGATTTACAGTTTTAGCATCGCGGTAGTTGTATGAATATACAGAAATGCAACAATGCACAATAGTTGACTGCAACACCTTGCGAAATTAGATCAAATTTGCATTTAGCGCAATTATAAGAAAATTTGCGAAAATGGCATGAATGGGCAATCAAATCTTGCCTCCCTTGAAAACAGTAGACTTAAACAAGTAACCATGGTGATTTCAAACCGGCAGTGGGGATAGCTTCTATCCTGCTCCAATTTTTATTCCTTGTTAGAGGATAGTGTAGGCAATGTGTGAGTTCCATTGTGACTGGAACTCCATGGGATAGCAAAGACAATAGAGTGTAACAACAAAGACTTCCGTGCTGATAACAATATATGAGAGGGTCCTGAATTGAAAGGTAGAAATTCAATGTAGTGGATGCAGAGATGAACTGAATGCTCGCATCGTTGAATACAAAGACAGAGCCACCACAAGGTGTGCGCCAGCTTTGTCTAACGGTCGCTGGTAAGTAAGTATTGCGCAAATTTGGATAAGAAAACGTTACCTCTGGCACTACCTAAAAATAAATTTCGAAAATTGTGTATACATATTAAACAAGTAACTTAGATCTCTGCACAATATAGTTAATCAATGGTAGTCCAACATGCAATTACCAAATTTTGATGGACTAATGATGCAAACGCAATAGACTCCGACTTGAACAATTCGATATCTGTGGATGAAGCAGCTGTAAATCGGAAGTTGCGAGTCATTTCAGAGGCACCATTTACACGCTTCCAAATCTTTTGGGTGTTGTCAATGACCCAACAGGAGCCACGAATTAGCTTGTAGTAAATGCAGCCGTTAGTATATTCGAAAGCTTTTCCAACGCCAAGGAGCGTAATGAAGCGTTGGATGCACAAGGGTGGAGGCATCGCTGAAGAGGTAAACACGAAAGGAATTCCAATGTACAAATGAAGCTAAACACAGCTCGCTCACGTAGTTGAAGAAGATTTGGGTTTCTTGATGCGAAATGTAGGGACTTCGACTACGACTGATGATAGTGCATGAGGAAAAACTTGTATTCAGGAGAGAAAAGCATTGCACCGAGATATAAATCCGTGTCAAAGATGGCAGAAAATCGAAACACTAGTTGCCGGGCCAAAGCTTTTCGAAAGGAGTTTATAATCTCACCCTCGGCAGTTGGAGCATTGTGTAGACCTTTATGATCCATTCAGTGTGTTATTAATTTTGAGAAATCACAGAATGGAAGTAAATTACTATGATATGAAAACTAATGTACTTACAATAATAGATTTGCACGATTTCTGGTATAACCTCATGGGCTGTTATACCATCACGCTGAAGTCTATCGATTGCTATTGAAAAAGGAGCTAAGAGTCTCACTAATTGCTGAAAGTACACAAAATCATCAGCAGTAGGGACGTTGGGTAGTACACTTTTGTTCTTTCCGAACTTCCGTTCATACGCAATTACAGCTGCAAGAGCTTTGAATACGCTTGGCCAGGTGGACACAAAAACAAATAAAAGTTTAGGAACAACTCGAGGTTATCAGTTGGGGCGACACAATGGCGTTATAAATGAAATCAAAAGTAATACCTCGGTTAGGCGTAGCAAACTATCAAGCAATGAGTTCCAACGTGTTTCCTAATTGGGCACAACGCCTTTACCTACCAAATCCCGAAGCTGCTCGCTCACAATACATCGAGTTCGTACATCTCTAATGAGAGCTTTAGAAAATTCAATGAGCATACGAACCATCTCTTGGCATTCCTCTTCAACGGCGGTTTTCAGACACGTATTCAATAAATGGGTCACACATCGAAATTGCACGTGAAGTTTAACGATGTGGCGCTTATCCAACGCGTTCAAACCAGCTGCAAGTAGACCTTCTGACCCAGACCAAGATTGTGATGTATCTGTATCATCAGGGGATTCTTGTGAAAGAGTCGGAATAACATCAGTATCATCAACAGCAATGTCAGTATCCGCGTCATCGTCAAATATGCACTCCAATGAATGGCCAGGAGGGGGTATGACTGAACGATCCAAGTTTCTTTCTAGCAAGCGAATGGCACGCAACATGTTACTGCCTGCATCAGTCAAACTATATCAATGCTAGAAAGAGATAAATAGGAATCAAATTTGGGACTATATATTAATGTATTACTTGTTTCCATTCCGAAACACAGTAACCCATACTCACCCTGGTCGCAATCCCATACTTAATCAGCATTTTTTCCAGGACTGTAGCAATTAACTCTCCTGTATGAGATCCGCGAACCACTCGGAGATGATGGGTCACTGGAAGTGCTCCGTTCACTCTGAGAAGTATAATATTGGGAAACAACGAATGGTTGTGTGTATTGCAGGAAATCTCTATCGCATTCAGTGTCATCGTGCTCCAATGTTTGATTAACGGTGTCAAACCGTTTCTTCTTCGTCCCACTCAAGTTTCGGCTGCTGCGTTTCCGGGCTGAATTGGATTTCCTGCGTTTCTGCTTTGCACTACTCGCCTGCTGATTGTCTTGTTCTTCTGAATCACTTGCACCTCCACTGCCAGAAGTTTCACTTCCCTGCACTTCTTCCGTGTAACTCTGTTGGGGAATGTTCCTTAAAGATCGTCCAGACATTGTTAAAACTAAAAATGTTCCGAAAACAAATTCGAGCCACACTCCAATTTATGACAGCTCTGACTTCTCCAGTGAAAAATGATTTAGTGCATTCTGGACCAGGAGTGCCAATGTAATAAGCTCAATCTTTTCCTTACTTCAACATACTCTTCCTTCCAAGTTTATCGCTTTTCCCGCCACTATTCCTCTTCTGCTATCACACAGTGCCTACACAATTCACACAGTGTCTACACAATTCACACAGTGCCTACACAATTCACACAGTGTCTACACAATTCACACAGTGTCTACACATTAAAGACGTGCGTCAAACCCAGGATATTCAATGCTTCATGATGTACATACGACTTTAACAGAGTAATAGCTAATAGCAGCAACAAAATTCGCGCCTTAAAATCTGGATTGCCTCTTGTCTCCAATTGAACCCAATTCAGAAGAAGCAAATGAAGCCCTCTCCAACATTAATTGATCGAGCAAAGTATTAATTCGTTCATTCTGTAAAATACATTGGATAGTTAGAAAAAGTTAAGAGGATCTGGTTAGAGAAGAGCAACAGCAAGTTTCTGTGAAGTCATTTAACTGCTTCCTACGCTGACTATATCTTATCTAGCCATATAATCACTCATACAAGCTGCATAGACCTCAGACCCCCAACAACGGTTGGCATCTAAACGTGCAGCAACAGCTTATTAGAACAAGCCTGGTTACCAATGCTTATCCCTAACGCTCTACGTTAAGAATGACGACTTGCGGAACCTTGCACAATTGCCCCATTGTGCAAAATTCCACTGCGTAAATTTTTGAAAATACGTTGTGCAAGAAATAAAATTTCTGGGGGCAGTTTTGATGAAGAGAAGCATCAAGTAACTACTTTTACTCAGTAAAATTCATTGTTATCACTCTTTGAGTTTTCTTGTTTTGTCGGCCATGGTCGCTGCGACCACAAAGTATCCTGTCGACCCGGGTCGACTGCAACTGAGTTTTAATCCTTTCCCCCACCCCTCCCACCCAAAATGTCGACCACACTTAGTGTGGTTTTGGGCAACTCTGTACGCAGTAAGCGTTTAGAAGAGGGTCTAAAATTTAAATTATCGAGAGGGTTATAAATAAAAGGGATTACCTGTTGGCCAAAGAAGGATGAACTTTACATTGCATATTGAGTATCTACTACAAAGGACCTGACTATGCTGCTACATACGGAATTAAAAACTTGGGTTTAAATCAATAACTTCATGTTATAGAATTTAGTTTGGGTAAATCGGCGGAGGGCGGTCTATTCGGTTCGACCAGGAAAGGAAATCGGAATTCTTTATTGCTGTAGATTCACTCAATTATAACTCCCTCCCATTAGAGCATTAGGAAGTGCTGTCTAGCAGCCAAAGGCAATGGTCCTGACGAAAAGTTGGATTGGGAGCAGTTGTGTAAATTGTAAAGGCGTCTTACTATCGTTACGATGCTCTATTTTAAAGCAGGGACATGAGCCAATACAGGCAGAGATGTCAAGGATTGGTTTTATTAGCTCATTTGGTTACGAAAGCAATTTTGGCAATAACTCCTTTTCCGGAGAAAGTCTTCTACCATGCCAGACTCGATGGGTGACGAGGACGGAGTTAGCTTAAAGATGCTTAGTTTGAAAACCATTAGCCATAAGTTTAAAAACCAGGAAAAGCTGGAAACAACTTAAGGACTTTTGTGTGTTGATCAGTTCCCCTCAGTCAGTGTATGTGTTCTGTTGTCAGAAAAGGGGTTTACTCCTGAAAAGGGGATTTAGTGGATTGAATCAGTGTCACTTACTCCTGCACGGGATCAGAGTCTTCTGACCGCAAACGGGTGGTGGTTTACTAAAACTTGTTCGGAAGGTGCAAGTCTGCTTTTGGAAGTGGATTACCACTGCTTACGTAAAGTTTTGCTTAATTGTACAAAATGCAAGCTGCAATGCGGTGAATGTTGCAGATGTTTTGTTCCATCTCTGCAGCGTCTTGAGAAAGAATAACCTGACCGCTGGAGTGAAAAAAGGAAGGATGGAAGTAAAAAGAAAACAAAGAAACCATGTTGCAATAGACATTAAGCTTGTTGCTGCAATTAATTTCTCGGAATAAAAATGGTTTTCACTTTGATTTATTATAAGATAGGGTAGCAGATGCAAAAGCATAAGAATACAAAGAGTGAGGACGGAAGTAGTAGTAGGGAGAAAGGGAACAAGAATATGTAGAGTAGAGAAAATTTAAATTAACCGTAGTCAACACGGACTAGACTTAATGCGCTGAGTGAAACCGGTAATTTTAAAAATATAACGAACCTCAAACGCAGGAGCCACTCCACAAAATGGACGGTGAAAGCGGCTGTGGAAAATTCCTTGTCCGAACAGAGAAATGTGTGGTAATATACCAAGGTAAACAAGAGTGGCAAAAGAGAAGGAGAAATTGAGGAAACTGTGAATGAGGAAAATGTATAACGGAGATTGTAGTCTGGAGAAAGCAAAGTTTTTAATAATGGCGTAAGCAACGAGGTGAAAGTCGGGAAGGGAGAAAAAGAGTGTTGCTATATATGAATAATCGTCATTAAATTCACGAGAAGAAAGCAAAAGAAAGGATTCCTGCGAGGTTAAACGAGAAGTATGAGAGAAGGGAGAGGAAACTAAAGAAGTGTAGGCTTGGCAAGAGCAAGACTTTATGGAGCCGAAGACTAAGCTAAAGGAAAATATTTAGGAAGAGCTAGGCTGGAGTCGCTGGAGAGGTTGGAGAAAGTAGAGAAAGCAGGCGGGTATAATTTGGCATCATGACAGGATAACAACCTCTCTAATTCATACGCAGGCTAGCTTGCCGGGAAAAAGTTTTTCGCTATGCTAAAGTAGACATACTCATGTAGCAGTACTCCATTATTATTATCCTCATGCGCGGCTCTATGAAAGGGCTAGAGGTGAAAAAAGAGGTAAAAGTTAAGTGCTCACCTTTTTAGAAAAGTACGAGCTTTCTTTTCAACTATATAATTACTCGACAGACTTTAATAAGCGGTGGTAGGTGGATTGCTGGTTTTACGGAAGCTAGCTTTCAAGTTTTCAAGTAGCATAGGCATGCACCTTATGAAATGCTAATCATAATGAGTCCCGGTTGTATGTGCTCTTTCCTGGGGGGATAAAATTTTCTAGAATAAGGGAAGGGGTCGTAACGATAGGGATATACGGATAAGAACATAAGGAGTTATAATCATAGTCCTTCCTCTGTAGTCCCTGTGGATGCATGACTTTCACTTTCTTCTTTTTATGAAAAATTGCAGTTTAAATCTACACATTGCGACGTTATTGAACAACACCAGGGTGGTTCTATGCTCTACAAAAAATGTTCATCAGTAATTGTTCCAGTACATTTTTTAAGACCATGAAACCCAAAAGTCATTGAGATTTGGACAATAGCTTTCTCCTGTATCTTTGTACTAGTAGCATGTTATAGTGTCGAGGAGAACCCAGTTAAAGTTAGTAAACTATAGGAAAAAAATATTGACCGGTAAGTAAAACAGTCGGAAATTGCTTGATATTAGCTGATATATGAAATCAGACATGTGTTTGTTTCTGGACACATCAAATGTGCGTTGGAATTTTGTTAAGTTGTTAGAATAAATTTAACTTCGTATAAAACAAGTGTACAGGATGCAATCTGATTGGGTAGGCAGAAGATTTTTTTACCGCAAAAGGAAGTACGATATTATAATTTACATTTACTGATTTTGGCTGTGACCAGAAAATGTCTGCAGTAGGGAATAAGAGTAGTAGAATTGAAAAGGCTCATCATACATTAATGCACTTTTGCCGAGGGACATAAGAGCGGGGAATATACGGAAAGTTTGGAGCTTCCTGTTATTGGTTGAAAACTTTCACCATCCAGTTATTCTAGCCAAGGGAGTAGAGTCTAGGGAAAATATATTTGGAGATTGCATTTTGTTCTGTTACCGTAAAAGAACAGAATCCAGTGCTGATCTGTTTGCCTGGAGGCAAATACACAAGAACACAACGCACGTTGTATTTATGCTGTTTGTGCGTAACACAAGATTAGAGTGCGGCAGTGACCCTCGTCGGGGTTACCATGAAAGAGAAAGTGCTTGAATCACTGAATGCATCTCGAATCCCTGTTCTAAGAATGCATGAATACGGGGTTGAAGGAAGGAAGGAGGAAACAAGGTTCAATCTTTCTTTATTAATGTGTAGAAGAGCAAACGGAATTGTTCTACCCTTTTTCCCAGTACAAGTAAAAGAGGAAACGCTATTGCTGTCAGGCTTTTTTGTTAAGTAGGGAAAGCTTAGTGAAAACTCCGCGTTCACTCACCCTGAACTATCTAAACACGTGAGAAGTTGGGATGGGAGAAAGTATACAGAGGGAAAGCAAATGTTTTGGCATGGCTCCGCCAACGGTTAAAAGATGCATTAGCAGTAACACTCGAGACGTTCCCAAGTTGTGAAGGCGGTGGGAACGTGAAAATAATTTCGGAACCGGGCACCGGGGCCCTGCCCACTCCCTTAGTGTTCTTCTATTTGCTTTCTTTGCCAGTTTCCATTCCAAATACTCAAGACCAGAAAAATGATGTGGGAGTTCGAAATACCGGTATATAGTACTAGCACAAGTCTCAGCTGACTGGATCTGTGCCGGATCTTTACGTCTCAAATGCTGACACTTTTTAGAAATACTGGTACTAACAGAGTTGTAAAAAGTAGCCCAAAAAGGTGCACTGTTTGCTGGTAAAGGCTTGAGTATGAAAAATATATCATCATTTTTTACCTTTCGCTTTTTCCCTACTACATCTCATCTATCTAGCCTCATCTATCTTGATAGATTCAACTCTTGGGTTTTGTTCTCGCTTCCGCCTTGTTGGAATGATAATAGGGCTTCTACCGGTCAAGGGGAACTGAAAGGAAGCTGTACGCTGTACTCTACTCTATTCTAGGATTCTACCATCCATTTGCTTCTTTATATGCTGCTCTTCCCCCGACTAGTCTTTCTCTGGTCTTTCTCCAACTGTGAGCGAGTCTAGGACCGAATCTATACGATACGGTGTTACACAATAGAAGAAAGTTGGTGCTAACTTTCTCCAGGAAAGTCATCGTATAATGGATCTTCTTCAGACTGAGAATGGGAAAACATGGCCCTTAACGGCGGAAATGTACGCATCGTGGCATATTTTCACCATGGAGTGATGGAGGAACTGAGTTTTTGCCCATCCCAAAAGTGATAAGACGTAGAGAGATGGAGTTCACCAAAGCTTTCGGGTGAGCCCTGGAGAAAGCGTAGCTGGGGACAGAGACTCATTCCTTGCATTATGATAATGGTTCCTGGTTTTGTTGACCCCTCATCTTGATGGTAAAGCCTGCCAGGGGGTTAGGCTGGTTGGTCATGGTGATTGTAAAGGGAATGAAAAATGGTGACTGCATGAGTGAAATAGTAATGAGTCCTAGTGAAAGGAAGAATGCCTGGGCAAAGCCCGTAGAGCTCGGGTTTGAATGCCGAATGCTACAGATCTTCAGTGACTTTCACCTTAGATAGGACGCATCAAGTTTTGCATTTAATATCCCCTGATGCCACACAAGCAGTCGAGTTGGTGACACCAACTCGACCAACTTGGTGTCATCCTAAATTCCGTACTTGGGGTTAGAAATATGTGGGAGTTCTTAAGAGGTAAGTATCCGCTGTATTAATATGGCCGGGTAGTAAGTAGTGAGTTGAGTAGCGGGTTGGACCAACTGGAAAGAAGAAATTGGGCGAATACCCAGTACGGAACTACAAACGTCACTAGAGATGAATCAGTATGTACTTTAAGAGAAGGTTGGGGTGGGCGGTAGAAAGTACTAAAGGGGTTGAAAGCCCAGTACTGGGGTAGTCGGAGGGAACAGCATACTTGATTCTAATGTTCACATGAATGAGATCCGGAAGAAAACGTTTGGAATTATTTTTTTTACAATACCAGACACAACAAGCTATTACATTACTCCCTCACAAGTTTCTCATGAAAGATAAAATGAAGGTTGGAGAAGGGAAAAATAAGCTACACGATGGGATGGGTATTGGGGATATAGACAGGCAGCTGGAGTTACAGAAATGTATAAGATGGGTAGAGTTGTGGGGGTTGAATTCCGTTGGCGAGACATAAATTACCTCGGGAAATAATAACCATAACCATTTATTCCACATTTCCAATCGAAATATGCTTGCCGTAAGTGCGGTAACGGAATTCCTGTAGGGTGGCAGCTTCCGAAGAATCTCATAAGTACCGCCAATATACCATGGGAGGCGCATTGTCCATGCTTCTTGCATCCTGTGTAGAAGCCGTTGAAGTGAATTACATCCTGAAATGGAGGAGGAAGACAGCGTGAAAGTCTATAAGTGAAATAAGGTACGGCTCAGGGAATATGGGGGGAGAAAGTATACGCCAAAAAGAAGTGCAGATACGAGTAACATTGGGTTTGGGTGTAGCATTGTATCGTAAATTTACTATTACCGTCGTCGTTAGCGCATAAAAATTCTATTCCCCTTGCAAATTTCTATTTCCTGCTCCTTGTTACAGGTGAGTCCATACCCTGGCTTCAAAAAATACGTGGTGGAACTCGACTAGCTCCCCCGTTTTCCAAGAATATTCGCCGGTTAGTTCTTATTAATCTTAATTAACCTGCGGATTTCCTGGCAGACTGCGTATAGGAATAAAAAGAAGATTGTGATGATTTCTCTTTGTAATAGAAATATCGGGTGGGGTCACATCCTTCGGTAGATAGACGAGCATTTTCAGTGGTTGTAGAGAGAGAAATGAGACAGTAACCGCGGAAGAATATTTATTACGTCCGTCAGTAAAATTCCAACATGAGTTCAGATCCTCCAGAAGCTACAACTCTGAAGAGTATTCAAATTAGGTAATAAATGTAGAAGCGAAATTGGTATGGAAATTATACTGTAGCTAAATGGGATTGCTGAGCAAGTCAAACTAGAATAACGTCCTCCCATTGGAAAATGGGAAGCGTTGTATTGTATGATTAAATACTATAACTTTTTCCGAAAAACTTCATGAACGAGGTGAAAAAAACGTAAGACGCGGACGAAACGAGAACCAGCTTCATTAGCGGTAGCGGTATGAATCAATCAAGATGAAAACAGGAAAGATGTCGATATGCATGTTATGTTATCTCAAAAATTTGTGTAACAGGAAGAGGAAGTAGGAATTTATCTTACCGGAAGTAGATGAAAGTATCTAGCTGAAGGCCCTGTTTAACATATCAAAGAGAGGAGGAGGCGGACATGTATGCAATATTTTACCTTCTCCTTCCTGCCTGTCTTTGAAGTATATATAGCATATAGTATATTAATATAATTCGTGTAGTTTTTTCTAAATTTTTTGTTAACTTGGAAGATATGAATGAAAGAGAGGAGACAGCTTTGATGACTCTGAAATATGCAGCAGTTGGCCTTGACTCTATAAGATAAATAAGTATTGCTCACAGATACATAAGTAGATCCCCCCCAGGGTACAAAAAGGTGTGCTGTACGGTTTCCGGTTTTAAAAATATGTGATTATAAAATCTTGAATAAACTGTTTATTTAGTTTAAAACGATAGAGATGGAAGGGATTTTTACAATTCGTGTATATTATCCTTATCTCCCCCATATGTTTGTTTCAGGCATGTTCACAAATTTCCATAAAGTTAGGCTCACTACTTGATTCAGATAGTCTACGAAAGCTGGTTAGAGCCTCTCGTTTATAAGATTCTTACAGTACAGGATAGCTCTGAGTTCGACCAAGTTTGTTTCTCAGCTGCAGCCTGTAGCTATAATCCCAAAACCAAGCGTAGCTACAGGGCATGGTTATATTTTCGTTTGCCCTGGCCGTTTTATTGCGTAAGCTCGTCCTGCTTCAATTGGAGTTCCAGGAATTTCGAAGTAAAACGAGAAAGCTACCACCAACCAGAGGAGGTTCGATGTTTGCGCACATGAGTTGGTTGGGGCCGTTGGGGGTGACGAGTTACGGGAAGTAAAGTTTTTCTTGCAGTAAGAGTGGAAGCGTTGAAGCGTGCATTTACAAAAGAAATTCTGTCGACACTTTCACTACTGGTTTCGGTGTATACATAATGTAATTGCCATTAGACTGTACACTCTTCATCATAATCAAAATAGTCTGAAGGACGATGTTACTTGCTGGCTCTGCTGAGACTTCCCTCCGAGCCTCCTTATTAGATTTCCACCCTCTAACTCGATGTTTGATGAGAGGAAAAGAGCGGAAGAGTTGACACAGATGCTTCACTACGCTGTTCTACATTTCGCTTTTGCAGAATAATGTCGTCCAGCGAAAGCCTCTGTAGATCCTCCTCTACTTTTCGCCTCTGAGTTGTCCAAGGGAAAGCCTCGCCAGGGAAAGCGGAGAAAGTGACGAGAGGAGAGACAACAAAAAGAGGGAATAAGACACTATGGGTCGGGAGGACGGCCGGCTGGAATTGGAAATCTTTTTGTATATCCATGCAAATGTTTTCCCGGGGAAAGATAAACGATCAAGAATTTACATGTTCACCATCTTACTCTCTTCTTTTCTCCCAAATGTCCCTCGAAGTAAATGGGAGCCAGGGGAATGGAGATCACTTGGATATACCTTGTCTCTACCGCCGCTGTCTGTTTCTATCCTCAGACATGTTTTAGGAGTTTGCGAAAAAAGTGACGAGATCATTCAAGATTATTTTGTCTCTTCCATTTGAACTTATAAGTGTGAAAGTCATTTGCAGGGCAGATAAACGAAAAGCCAAGCCCAGTGAAAACTTATACAAGATGCAGTTTAGAAAACAGAAGAACTTTTTGAAGAAGACTACAATAAACAAAGATGAAGGTTTTGATTCCAAAAATTCGTATGGCACTAGATTTGTTGTCCGGCTTCCCTCGGGCATGGTTTGAAATTGAAAACTAATACCAAATTATAGCAAACCTTCCCATTCCCAATAGTATCTGTAACTATCCCGCCAGTCTCTCGCACTGCCCCCCGTTAGTCTCTCGTAGTTATTATATCGTACTTTACCGTTGGTTTCTATTACTGCTACAGTTACTCTTTCTCAATTATCCCGTGTTACCCTTAATATATCTGCCACTGCTACCGTTGATATTTATCTAAATGTTACTACTCTAACATAACTCCCCTATTACCTACTAAATGCGTTGGAACGGTAATTACACGACGCATTACAATTATTAGTCTCGGCTGTAGCGCGCACCCGGGTACTTCGCGCACCCGGATTTTGAGGCCATTTTTTCCTCAAAACCCCGTTTGTCCGCGCCCCCGCCTAGATCGAGCATTCAAAATGATAATATTGTGTTAAAATTCAGGTGGCTTTGGTAGAAGGAAGGAGTACTTAAAGTGATCCTTATCTTGTTATGATATGACTCATCTTATCAGCATAAAAATACATTTCCTCTTCGCCTAAGCCTACCTTTTCCTTTATCATTCTTTCTGCTACTCATCCAAGACAGTTTCTGAAATGGCGTCCCGCCAAAATCAATTACCGGTTTCTTGTTCTCGTAAGTCCGTACAAAACAAGGATAAACTTGAGGTGAGATTTTCAAATCTGAATTCGAAATTCTATACGAAAATTTTTAATTGACAACCTATACAATATCAGCGCATAATTCATTGCTTTCAGATCATAGAGGTAGCGAAAATGAACGGTATTAGGAAAGCTAGGCGAGAGTATAAAGTTCTTACAAGACAGTGATGACGAAGATGAGCTCAGCGTGGGCGTTTGTGTCACATTTCCAGACGTTTCTGAAGAGTTATTTGATGGGTTCGAGGAAGTGTAAACAATTTCCTGGTTATAACATAATTTTTGACACTGTTTGCTATGTTACACAGCAATAAACGTACTTTTACAATTTTACAAAACCCGAAAACCCCGTTTACCCGCGCCCCAGCCTTTTCGCCCTCAGAGCACCTAAATTCACGTACTTCGCGCGCGCTACAGCCGAGAATTTAGGGTAATTACAAATTACATAAAGATAGAACTCATAGTTTCGAAGCAATATTAAAACCAATTTGGAAATGCATATTATCTTTGACCTGGTGATAACAGAAATTTGAAAATACCCGCGTTCAGCTTGGAATTCCGATATGTATATATGATGAAATTTCAGATTTCCAGCGCTTGTAGTTTAGCAGGAGATTTGGGATACACAGATATACTTTTTTGCTTATAGTAAAGAAGATTTTAGTTTAGAATGTGGAGAAATAACAAAAATTGGTCTTGTTTGGCAATTTGATGTTGTTCTATTCAGAGAAGATTTGAAGGAGGCGAACTATGAAGGACTATGAACCTACCCAGCAAACCTCTAACCTCAAATTGATATCAGAGGATCCTCAAAAGCCTCATGAATTTCTCATCTCAGGGAGATGAGTAGATTCTGATATCATAATGGTAGCTTTATTGCAAGGTATTTTTGATGCCAACCCTTAAGCATCAAAATGACATCAAATCGATGTCACGAGTAATTTTTGCATTGCCATCTATCAATTCGTCCAGCCAACCAATTTGCGCGCTTAATTTCACATGCTTTGGCCGTTAGGATTCTACTCTTTGCCGTGCATTCAGTATATAGGACCAAACCAGTCACAGTCACGAGTAAGTGTGCTGTGTGAATCCGTGAACAGGTAAGTTAATTTAATGTTAAAATAATTTAAGAAATTCAAGTAATAATTGTAGCGATTTATATTTATACACATCTCTCTCTACTACTAATTATTCTGTAACATTATAAATATTTTGATTTGTGAAATGGTAATTTCTAGTCCATAGGTTTGAAAAATTGTAATCCCGCATTATATATAAGTTTTGTCTACGTTAGATAATTATTGCAGTGAGTTATGTCATCAAATGTATTGTGAAGTGAATCACTGTATTAATTCTGTTATTTTATGTTTAAGCTTATTTGTGTGTTGATGTAAATGTGTGTGATCTATTAATTGATTTCAGGGTTAATTAATATTAACATATAATGAATTATATATTTCTCTAACCGTTATCGTATTCTGTTGTGACTTTAATTGTTTTTTTCTAATACGTAATGTGATATTTGTAATATTTTATGGGCAGGTGATAATTAAAGTATCATAACTTCAATTTAGTTTTCAAAGTAGCAAGTGGAGGAATAATTTTATTGGTTTTGGCTGGACGAGTTGGTTAGTAGAAGCAATTACACCTAGATGGCTCATTGTCAGAATCTACTCAGAACGCGCTCAAATATAACTCAGCGCGTGAGGTCATATTGATCTCCGTCTGACTCTAAGACTGGGACATTTCGATAATTCTCTGAGCTCAAATCAGTATCAAAACCGGATATTCAATGTTCAATCTGATATCATGAACCTCAGAGCTGTTATATCATATTGATAAAAATTTGAGGTCGAAGTGTTTGCTGGGTAAGTTATGACGACGTTCCGTTGGGATTCACATGGAAAAGAAAAAAATATATGCACTATAGCAGAATCGATACAAAATCATACCATAACTCATTCATTGGAAACGGGGGACTTTCATTACTCCTTGTCAAGTCCACCCTTTTTTCTGCCACTACATTAACGTTGCAAGTTGACCGAAACCGCATCGTTATGGGCACTCGAATGCACACCTGCTCAATAGCAGGTTCCGGTAGACATCCTCTATTTCGATATCTGTGTGTGTGTGCGATGGTGTATACATTCCTTTGCTGGAAATATCATTTCGCAAGCTGGTACTATAAAAATTTTGCGTCATTACCAACTTTCTACTCGGCTTTCCCCTTGCATGAGAATGCGTGGGGATGGGGACAACATGCTTTGTCTTAAGACTGATGAATTGGAGCAATTAAACAAAAACTCAATGGGCTAATCTCTTTCCTGTGTCGTTCAGCCCTTTGTTAAATCGAAGATCAGCGAGGCTTGACGGTACATGTTGCAGTAACTGTGACATATTACCTTGGGAAGAAAACAATTCGCAAGTTTGTCACTTGTCACCACTGAGCCTTTTTGCAAGTGCATCAAGCAGAATGTATTAATCATGGAGTAGAACAGGGAAAAGAAAGCGGACGGCTTCGATTCTTAACTTGTGGGAAAAGGATGCAAAGACCCGTGGAGAGAAGGATGGGAAAACAACTATGGGTCAACTTCCTAGGGAAAAGACTCAAGAAAAAGAAAGCGTCAGAGTAAAATTGGAGGGAAGTACTAGAGAAAGCGTGGAATTGTTGAAGAACAAAGTTAAAAAGGTCAGAGGGGACGGAGGGATATCGGGGTAGTATAGTAGAGAAATATAGAACTGAGATATAGCGAACGGGAGGGTGAGATAAAAATAGTCCGTAGCGGAGGCGATCTACAGTATATAGCATAGTTTAGGAACTCTAGAGAAAGTTTCAGAGAAACTGCTCAACAAAGTATTGCAGGAGGCATGGAAAGAAGAGAAAAAATGTTAGAGAAAGTGCTGGGAACATCGCGAGAGCAAGTATCGTTTTAAAAAGCTGAGAATATCCGTAAAAGAGTGGGCTTCTTTGAAAAGTGTTATAGATGTACTGGTTTTAATTCCGCATTCACCTTTTCCCTTGCTGAAAGTTAAGGAAGAAAGTGTACTAAGTGGAAAAGGGGTATCGTGTAAAGGGGCAAATTAGGACGAGCTGAGAAGAGTGTAACTAGATATTGTTAGAGAAAATTGTAGACGAAATGACAAACTCTTGTGAGCCTGAATGATTGCTCCCATATTCACTTACGTTCTGCCCTGGCCCTGCCCTCCCTCAGTATGACGCATGGCAGGAGAAAGTAAACAAGCGTTTTTACTGTCTTTATTAAGACAAGAGACCGAGACCGGTAGAAATTTGGCATCATCCTTTCTTCTTAAAATCATTTATATATATCATAGTAATGGCTCAAAACTCTGGCAAAGTCTTACGTAGCTTCTTGGATATTGTTGCTTTAAACACTCTCCAGTTGGAGAAAGCTGTTTTCAGTGTTTAGCTTCTCGTCAACAAAAAAATGCAACGCAGATTCCAGCCCTTCGCTGTTGTAGCAGAACTGTTTTTACTCTAAACCACTTCTACACTACCACTTTTAAATAGAAGCTTCATAAAATATATGATGGTGCTATGTTAACGGTTGCTGATGCCTACCCCAGCATCACTGGTTGTATGAAATTTCTATAAACTCTAGGGCGGTTCAATAAGAACTGGTAAGTAGATGCGGCTGTAATCATCTTAGAAGTTCTTAAACAGCTCAAAATAACTCCGGAACAGTGCGGATTGTTATAGAAACTGCTGCTGTTACATACTATCTAAGGCTAATTCATTCTTCCTAAAGCTGATTGTTCGCAAATTTCTTATTGCTCTTCACTTTTGAATCTTATCCATGCCACCGCTCCATGTTTAAAAATTTGCTTTTAACTTCCAAGGAAATGGAATTGTTTTTCATAAGGCTTTTTAAATATTCATCCATATACGTGATCGATTTCAGTATGTAGCTCTAATGTTAAGTAAACGGGAAAACTTGTGCGTGATGTTTGAAATTCGCCAGGTATGTGGGCGCTTCCAGTACTTCTGTTTGAGTTGAAGCCATACTTTCTCCTTGGCCAAGATTATGTACTGGTATTAAGTCACATTGTACTGCATCACAGTAGATTGATGCTAGGTCAATTTAGCAAAGTGTATAGTGCTTGCAGAGACAGTGGAGAAAATTCTACTTTTACGGAATATAAAGCTTTCAAGCTCGGAGCTCATTACCTTCCGTTTTAAAGGTTTCAGTTGGCTATAAAAACTGAAGACACGGGAAAAGTGGCTTTAAAGCTATTATAATAAGGTAATGTTGCCGCAGTTTTAGTCGAGAAAACTTTTCACTTAAGCTATTCTAATGAAACTCCGTATCCTGTGTTGGAAAACTTACTTGGATCAAACGTTGTGAGCGTAAACAGTGGACGTTTTGAGGCGATTGAAAAATCATTGTCGAGATTTCCCGGTAAGGTCGTAAGGCTATGCTGGTATTTCCGTTGGGAATTTTTTCTGAAGCGTTAAGGAAATGTTTCCCCGTAAATCAGAAAGATGGCCTAGAAATTCCTAAACTGTCCGTCTGAAGCTCTAATGAAATGAATGAAGGACTTAGAATAGAAGATGCAATGGTGGAATGAAGCTAAAAAGTCTGAGAGAATATTCCACAGGAATGTTTTTGAGTTCTGTGTTCTGTCCGGGTTTTTCGTGTTCCGTTTCTCCACAGGAACAGCGGATTCTGGCGTATATATACATTGATGCTATTCACTTTGTAGAATGTGGGGAAAAGATAGGGTTTTTGACTTATATGGCCATTTTAGGAGTGTCGATCAAGCGAGTAAATCATTTGAGCTGTCAAAAGAGTCTGAGAAAGTTGCCATTATGTTGTCTAACAATCTGGAGCGTCTCGTAAATAATAGCTTCTGTATCAACCCCTCTTCAAAGCTTGAATTCAAGTTCGAAACCTGTTCAACTTCAAATACTATATGATTGCATCCCTACACGCGATACTCGTCCATATGCTCTGAGAAAGTACACTAGTTTTTGCCAGTATTACAGCAGGCATTCCTGCAAGTACGACTTATGGTTTCCTTACACATTTTTGAATGTCAGTGCCTTCACAATCTGCTCCCGCCGCTCCCGGGCAGGAGAAAGTAACTAATGCGTGTACGGTTTGGGTAAAAGAGGATTTAAGCATTCTAGGAATGAAATTTATAAAATAAGAGAAAGCTTAATGGCAAAATATAACATACGAGAAAGAGGAGCAGTGATCATACATTTCTGTAGAGAGCTCAAGCCGCTGTGGTGGTTACTTCCAGATGCTCGCTCAAAGCCTTTTATCGCTTCCGGTTTACGCATCAATGTGTTAATTCTTTCTACAAATACCCGTCTTGAGCAAAGTCCGATTCGGGCTGACAGAGTATAATCCTAGTGTTAGTACAAAATAGACAAAATTCGAACACTATCTTGCTTGAAGTGCAGACATGGGTGAAAGCAGACTCTGAGGACTAGCGGACGATGTCCACTGGACATAATCGTATACATCCGATTTTCGGAGTAAACTGAAATCCTAAGGGATAACAGTAACTAGAGCACAATAGTCGTGGTAGATGAGCACTTGACATGAGGCATGCTTCAGGATTCCGCATACTTCTTATCGAAGTAATGCGGGTGAAAGGTACAAAAGACTAATAAAAGCTAAAAGCGTATTGATGGAACCAAAATGAAGTAATCGATAAAAATACTAAAACATTTTGGCAATTATTAGGAGTGACAGGTTGGTTTCGGTTTTAAGTAGTAGCTTAGGATTGGGGACAAAACTAAATTGGGAGAAAGACCTTGGAGGGAAAGTAAGTACGGCTAAGTTGACCTTGTTTTAGCTTTAACCCTCATGCTCCCTCGTTTGCAGGATCCCGATTACAAAAGGAAGAGAATAAATGCTATACAAGTAGAATCGGTTAATCCGAGGTGACACTGTCTTATCACTTTGACAGAAATTTGTTGGAAGTTGAGATATTTTACACGATACATGCTTCCGGATTAGATGTGTAAAAAGAACGAATGGGTGTAGTTCTCAGAGTGGAGAAAGGAGGAGAAGGATGAGTAGGCTCATGTGATTCTGTCGGCGATATCAGGTTAATAGTGTCAAAAACGTGCCTGCTACAAGATGGCTGAAAAAGTAGAATCCAGAAATAAGATGCAGCAGCTCGAAAAGAGTCTTGTACTTCCATTTCTTATTTCTCGACACCAGGTTCGTAACCACACAGACAAGCTTTGCCGTTACAAGGAGCATTTGATAGCTGTGGATCAAACCACTTAGAGAAGCGGAGACATCGGCAAAGGGATTCTATTGCGATATCTAAGGAAGCTTGTATGTATTCCAGTGCTTTCACTCAAGGAGGAAGTAGCCGACATTACACACGTTAAGGAAGCTATAGATTTAAAAGGTGGTGGGTGTGTAGGAAACTGATAGATTTTTGTGGACACGCTTCTACAAAGGCGTTTCGTAGTACTTGATGTACTTTCTTTGACCTTGCGTTCACCTTATCCTGGATTCTAGAGAAAAAGAATCCTATTCACTTTGTTTGCGTAAACGTAAAATATATGGTAATCTTTACAGTTCCTTGGGCACAGTAGAGCATGGTAAAGACAAAGGGAATTGCAGTAGTAGAAAGAATAAAGTAAAGATGCGAATACACAGGACGAGAAAAGTTGTGAAAGCGCAGTAGAGGATACAGACGAAGATTCAGAATTTTTGAGCCATGTATGCTCACGCGGTTACCTAGAAGAGCCAGGAAATCGGTGGAAGAACAAGGCTAGGCAAGACACTACAGTGGAGTATGGAAAAGTTGAGATCTGGATTTTTGTAGTATTTTACGGGTTGGTGGGGAATATTTGCCGAAAAATCTCAGCACCTGAGTTAAAAGAGCGCTGCATGTGGGCGCTTGGATTCGGGTGTAGAGTGGAGAAAATAGCGGAAGAAGAAGAAAAGAAGGAACGGCGTAACGAGAGAATCGGGTGACTTTGATGCCATTCATTCAAGTATACATGACGAGATGCGTGGAAGAGATAGTGATTGAAAATGGGATGGGAATAGTGAGAAAGGTATTGGAGAAAATGGTGAAAGCAGAAACTATGTAAGCACAAGCACAAAGAGTTACAGAAGTGCATTAAAATATTTGATTGAAGGTAAGACCGCCGACAATGTAGAATGTATACAGAGTAGGTGGAGGAAATTCGGAAGAAAGTTCTAGTATTGTGGGGAAACAAGAAGAAACGAATGATATCTATGTAAAATGCTAGAATTTGAATTCATGGTAGGAAAGGAAGGATGAGATATACTGAGTGAGAACAAAGAATTTGAGGATTTCATTTCCCGCATACCGGTTATATTGTACGACAGGAAGTCGAGTGATGGGCAGGCGTGGGAAGAGATGAGGAGATATCTGAAGAGCTAGAAGAGAGTATTTTAAAGGAAGAGTGAAAGTAAAAACTAGGTGGGAAAGGGAGAAGTGGTAGTGTGATTTGATACCGGAAGAATTTCTAATAACTTCCTTTTGTGTGGAATCTAACTACAGGGTAATAAATTGAGTGACGGCGGCAGCGGATTCATCCTTGAATAGAATTTTTCTAAAGCAGTTTGTAAATAATTGGGTGACCTAAGCAAGCAATTTTTGCTACGTTTTCACTCGAAGAATTCCAATTTAAAGCCTTGCGATGATCACCAGAGAATAAATGGCAGGAAGAGAAGGCAACGTGAGTGAGAACTTTAATAGGAAAAAACAAAACTGCAACACTTTTTACAAATCGGAGGAACCTTGCCAAAAGCGACAGTTGCAGCAGAATATAGTTTTTCTTGATAACTTGGCCCCTTCTGGTTATATTGTTATGTAGAACATCTCTGTTCTGTATATCGTGTGGAACAATACGGTACAGACTTTGCTTTAGTGGCTTCTAAAGATATGCCACTGCCACTAACAGCTGACTATGTATGAGATGGTCCGCTTACTTTCCCTAAGATGAAGAGAACAGTATGAAGCTTTTACGACGGGAGAAAGTAGCTGTCGGACATTTCAGTAAAGCTCATTTATTTCCAAGATGGACAGAGGGCGAGGATTCGAAGATGAGCAAGAAATGTATATATACGAATGATGGTAGATATAGGAGAGGAACATATAGACGCCTAAATTTGTGACTACAATGCGGAGAAAGCAAGGGATGGATGAGCTTCGTTGTGTCAGATTGAAACGGAAGGGCGATTGACTTGACTATGAGAAGATAGTGTAGTGAATAAATTTTTCAAAATCTGGATCATTTGGCACTAGGCACTCAAAAATATAGTAATCATGGCTTCTGCCGCCTAGCCTATGCCAAAATCTAGTGGAAAGTTTTGCCTGTAACGTCTGCTTGTTATGCTTTGAGACCGGCTGCAAATTTTTCATATTTTTGTACAGCTATTCCCGAAACTCTCCATATTCTCGGCCAGATCGTGAAATCAGTTTGGTTCAGCGGCTCCCTTAGGTCTTGGAGCTTCCCACCCCCAGGTTACAATAAACGGGTAGCAAACGGGTATATAGTAGTGGGCGTTTCGCCTAGAATTTCTTTTATCCATGTTGCCCTTGGTAGTTTTTATGAATAGGCCAGAAGACCATACTTGGTGGATGAATTGTGCATATTTTAAGAAAAGTGCGGACGTGGCAGTTTTCACTTTGGGAGAAAAAAACTAAAATGGAAGAATGAGGATGAGGAAGTTTTGGGAATTTTCCATTTTCTCATGTCATCATCATCCTTCCTTTTTTCCTCCACTTTCAATAATGTTTGTCAGGAGCTCCCATTTTGCAAAAGGACTTGAGCAAGTATTGATGGAATCTTTGCGCATCCCTTCACACTTGACGGTAGCACAACCGTACAGGAGGAGCTGGGCCTCGATGGCAGCATCCCGGCTTTCATTGTGATATATGTGCCTACTATGTCCTTAAAACGGAGAAAAGGCAAACAATTTCTATGCTCAAGTAATTCCCTTATGTGCTTGGATCGGATCGGACAAAGTAGGATCTGGATCTGGGAAGAAAGCTGCCTTTCTCTGGAAAAGGTCTTAGAAGGAGATTTACTGTAGTAAACAGAACGGCAAAGATGAGATATGGAAGTGGTGGCTGAGCCACTTGCTTGGGCTTCGGTTCGATTCGAGGGGAAAGTAACATTGATTTTTCCCCATCATCTCTTTCTTATATACATTCCAGCACTCACTCGAAGGGACCTGAGGAAATTTATCTCGGATCGATGAATGTGTGAGGTGAACAAAGTTGGAGGAGGGACAATCACGCACAATCTATCGAAAGTAAGTCGAGGGAATAACAAAATTCGCAATGAGACAAAAGTGAGAGAATCAAGTTATGGCTCGGAGATAAGGCGGAAATTCTGGTTTGATGAACGAACCTATTTTGAACTTCATCGACAGATATTTTGAGTTATCCATCACAGGTGAAGCGGGAAGGAAAAGAATAAAATATAAATTCAATTTCAACTCCCTTCCCCCACCTACTCTATCTTCTTCTCAAAAACTGACTTTCCCATAATAACATCAACTATATGTGTACCTTGGATATTGTTTCAATCCTCTAAACTAATAACCCATACACAAAATTGACCTTCGTGCAAGACAACCACGTCCAGCTTAAAGCCACGAACTGAGTACGCAAGTATGAAGTATGGTTTCAGAGAACTGGATGGAGAAAGTCGGAATGGTTTCCTACGCATCGATTTGTCAGAGTAGTCTTTTATTAGATCCTCGAGGCTATTTCCTTTTTAGGACAGAGGCAGCATGGACCGAATGGAAATACCAGAGGAAGTTTTCTTTGCTCGATTGTCTTTTATCAATGTATCTGGTCGTGAAGTCACGTTTCTATAAAATTCTTCCACCTGCATAAAATACTAAAAGGAAAATTCAACTTTACCCAACTTTCTTTTTGTCCAACCATAAAACTTTAAGTCATTTGAAGACCGAAATAGGGGAAGGCACTTAAACTTGCTCTTCTTGCCATCTTATGACGATGATGCGACCTACATTCCAATTGTAGCGATCCTGGACTCCTGGGCCTTTTTGACGTTGAGTATTGCATACCGCTTACGGTAACCATGAGATCCGGAACGCAAAGTCAGCCGGAAAAGTTGAAAACTAACAACATGCTCCCGGTAACGGAACCAGGAAGCTATGACACGTAACTTTTGAGGATATGTATCCCTTTCCGGGGTCATTGACAGGGAGAAAGAAAAAGATGGGCATGTATATGTATTTAGTGTGAAGGATAGAATTTGCAATTTGATTAAAGGCTCGTTCTAACTAAAAAGTAAAATTCATTCGTTACATAAATGTTGCACTCTTTTAAAACGCGCCCAAACGTCCGCACAAGCGGACGTTTCGATAGGAATGTTAGACAAAAACTAAGAAAGTTCGAATCTGAAGCCAAGTATTGTTAAAACGTAAAGATATGCTGAGGTGTGGGGAAGAAAGTTGTAGAACGGAACTTAGCTTATTGAAATTGTGGTATAGGGGGGCAAGGGCGTGGTACTTCTGATGAACAGGTATCGCATAGAGCGGATATGAATTAAGAGCTTTAGTGTGTATTAATCAGAAATGTTTATGAGATACGGAGAAACAGGAGAAAGTTTGCCAAGATTTAGGAATTCTGGCCCATTTGGAGGTTTGGGGAATTGGAGGTGTTGGTGATAGGCTGAAGAGAGTTTAGTTGTCACCAGCACGTGCGAAATTTAAATTAATTGCCGAAAGATACCACCAGGCAGAGTTGAACATTATTTACAATAAAATTAAAATAAGTCAAAGAAGGCCGGAACTATGCTCACTACACCATAATCTCACTATTGAAGAAGTTATTTGAAGAGCTTACATGTATATCAATAAAACTACTGCTACTACTACTACTACTACATAATCTCACTAGTCACATGCACGATACATGCGTAATGTTAACTAGTGGTGTGCCGGGACCCACGTGTAAAGTAGTTCATGCATCTACGTCCATATCGCATGGAATACGTAGATACCAGCCATGATGCTACCAGCGAGTACATACCTTTACTTTCTCCTTATTTCCTGCACACAAGGAAGAAGAGAAAGTTTCCTGGATTTAATATAATCCTTTTGCAACCTACTGTACTGCTGTGCCAAAGGAGTTGCTAATTCCATCTAGGCTGGGATTTTGTTTCTAGCATAGTTGCTGGTTGCAGGATTTTATAGATTATATTACCGGGAGGCTATATATACAGCCTTGTCTTCATAATCGGTTGCGGAGAAGGAAAACAGAGGCTAAGGACATTTTTGGCATGATTATAGTAGTTGTGCCGCAGTGAATGATTTTAACTTGATTTGCCGGGCGTTTCCGAAATCTGGTTATATACTGTAGATTACGTTTTACACATAAGGTACAAACTAGGAGAACTAATAAGAGTTTGATTGATTGGTTCAGTAAAGGCTTGAAGACAAAGATGGTAGTTTGTTTTTTTGTGATACACATGAATGCTTTTTGTATCGTCGTTTTTTCCAGATTTCTCAAGAACCAAATTGTTACTTCTGACATGAGTCATGTAAAAATATACCTGTACATAGACCGACCTTTTGATGCGGTTACGAGCTATTTTACGCATGAAGCCAGTATAAACGAACGTACTGAAGGTTACTAATTCCTACCTATCTTATCTTTCAATACTTTCTTTAAGTATTACTTCTTTCCCAATCCTGATTTTCTCTTTCCTTTTATTAATTATCCCTACAAGAATAGTAAATATGATAGTCTCCTCAGTTTCGCTTTCACTCTTGTCTCCTCCTCAACTGCAAATGTCAGGTAATTGTACGCTTTTAAACCATTCAGGAATTCTCATTCCAATGCAACCTGGAAATACAGAGAGGAGGAATGAAGAAACGAAATGCTCTGATGCAGTTACATTTATTTAGTGGCTAGATGTGAGCGATTGAAAACGAAATTTTCTCGTTATTTATTATTATAAAAATATGGAAACGTGCAAATGACGGAATCTAGCGCACTGTACATACGTACGTACGCACCCCATTATTCTATTATTGAGCCAGCCAAGATTCAGTAATAAGTAATAATGTGATAAAGCGTGTGCACTCTTCCCTCTAACCTCAAACTTCTGCTTTGGTCCATCAGCGAAAAGGTTTCCAACGATCACTATCTTACCAGCTATGAAGCCCTAACTTTAAAAACTTTAACACAGATCATATTGCTAGAAGCTAGACTAGGGTAGGGGTTTAATGGGCCCATGAAAATATATGATAGGAAAAGCAGAATCATGCGGCGTCTACAGTCTAGATCTTTAAGACACCACGCATTCAACTTACCAGCATTGGTATCAGTGGGGGAGGGGAGGGCGGTGATGGCGGCATTGCAGGAGCGAAATAAAGTTTCCTTAAATCAGCAAATATTATCAGTGTATTAGAGAGAGCAGCTTGGCATCAAATAAAAGATCATACTGAGTCAAGGTTTACTAAACTTCATTCACGAAGCATGGGCTTGGGCTACTGAACTAACAGGTCCATACGAACTGTCGAAAACAACCAGCTGAGAAAGCATGCTTAAATAAATTTCGATTAGGTATTGCAGGTGAAAAGCTGGGTCAATTGGACAGGGTTGAGGGTTTGCGGGAGACAGGAGGATTGCCCATAAGTAAAAGCTGGAGGATTTATCGACACGACAAACGAAGACACAAAAGAATAGAAGAACGGATAAAGTACTATAATTGTGGAAGAATGGATATAATGTTCAAGAACATTGTAGCGGAAGTTGCCGCAGGTGTAGTGTCTCCATATGTATGTTAGTCTGGTCGTCTGATCGTCTGTGACTAGTAGAGGGAAACTAATTTTCTTTGGATAATCCTTAACTAAATACCCTAGAAACTTGTCAGAGATTAAGTTGTGTTAGTGATGTTGTGAATGAGACACACAATGGACGGTTTAGACAGGATGATATTAGATGTTGCTATATCTGTGTCAATGTGAAGAGCAGAACACTGCTATAGTAGCGCTATAATACCTGGTTGATAACTCCTGCAGCAGTCTTCTGTCATCTGTCGAGGATATCGCTGCAAGAGTGGTTAGTACACTAGCAGTGGATATCATACATGTGAGTTCGGTTCTTCCGGTTTTCTAGGTTTGTTGGTTTGTGGGACTCGATCTGGCTGTAGCGTTACTATTTGATATGCTTACGGTTGAACTAAATGTAAGACATCTGTTAGATCCTGCATTTAATGCCCTTTCAGACGTATTAATGCGGGCATAGAACATGTGACCTGAGAACTCCCTCTCGGCGTGTGAATCCGGGCAGGAGGAATGACACGAATGGAGTAGCCTGAATTTCCAGCAGTTGGCTGTTTTTCAAGTATTATGTCGGTTAAGAAAAGAAAAAGCTGAGAGAATTAGCTCTTTGCTATCTGCTATCTCATAGAAGAAGGTTTAATCATTGATTGTCTTGTTTACTTAGATTTTAGCTGATTCTAAGAAAGAAGAGGAAATCATTAGCACACTACTTGTTCTCTCCTGGGAGAAAAAAACGAACTGTTTGTTCTTGAGGATCCCGAATTCTTGGAATCCGGACAAGTCGGCTTATTATTTGCTTTGCAGCTGTTGGTTAACACCTCCGCTAAAATGGACTATCAAAAGTTGATGCTTTGTATCAGCTGGGCTGAAGAAATCATTAAAGAGATTCTTCTATTTTGTTTTACCTGGGTCAAAGACGGGTCAAAGCAGGAGGCATGTTCGATCGTTCTATTTAGCAGTCCTATAAGCTCTGTAGAAAGATGCAGAAGTATAGAAGCTCGACGACATTCAGTGAATGTAACTAGTCAGGCCTGTGCTTCAGTTGCTAGCCCCGAGGACGGATTGTAGATTTCTAAAGTAGACGGCGCTACATCTGTAAGATTAGAGCTGTGCTCTTTGTTTTACAGTTATAAAAAAATTTCATGTTTCATACATGTATGAATGCTGCGATATGATAGTATCAATGTATCGCTCTATTGGTCTCTTTAGTAATTCATGTGAAAATCATGGGAAAGAGTTCAACGAAGTGCGTAAATAACTTTAAAAGTATTACAAACTATAAAGAATGTGGATGGGAATTATTTGTATTTATGATTCAAATATAGAACAGTTAGATGCAATATGAATAATTTTTTTCAAATTTATTTTTATTCTCAGTCGGAATAATTTGTGAAAAAACATATATTACGAGGTTTGCTTGGATGCGAGCGATGAATAGAAGTTCACACCCACAGATGTTTTTTCTCCAGGAGAAAGCAGGAATACGAAGGAAGGATAACAAAAGCGATGGAGCAGAGCTGCCAGAAAATACTTGAATCTAACAAATCTAACTTGACGTCTAACTAGGGAATAGAAGGTGAAGACGGGAGAAAAGACACTGTTTTAGAAAGGCATGCATAATGAGAAAGAAATAACTTCACGAACATGTTTTATTTGTTTGCGAAAAGAAAATGTTGTTTAAAAATCAAGAGAATTTGTGTAAACTCGGTTTTTGGGAGACTAGTGAGAGATCCGATTCCAGAATTTTTCTGTCAAGCTTTTTAGGCCATAGTAGGAAGTTGTATACAAAGACTGTGGCTGAATTCGTCTTCCAAATTTCCGTGTCTGCGGTTTCTAGTATTCTAAAAGTTTGTACGGCGGAAAAATGCCGTGTCAAGTTGGGAGAATCTTTGGGGAGAAATTTGTAGGAATAAATTTCACTGGCTAGGCTTTCTTTGAGTTTTTACTCGGCCAACTAAAAATTCTAATCAAGTTAGTCAGGGAAATACTTTTCCTGAGTTGGTAGAGAAAGGTATCACCCCAAAATACGAAGAAACATAACATCTAGAATGAAAGCGGATCGTGGAGATACTAATGCAGGGAAAGTAAAAGAAAGGCTGGATACTTGAGATTAAATTCTTTACAAAGTACTATATGAGAAGAAAGAGTCTAAAAGGAGATAGAGTCCAACAGAAGCAAATATAAAATATTTTAATTCGAAGTTATTGATCCCTCACAAAAGAATCAATGGCTGAGAAATCCTGCAGCATAGGAGCTACTATACTACAATATTTATACAAACGATTGATGTAAGAACGGAAATAAAAACTAACTATTCGGTTTTCATCCCTGCGATGATTTCTTTCACGGCGAAGAGTATTCATGGAGACTAAATACTTCTACGAATACTTTATGCCAGGATCGGTTTACTGAAGTTAAACCTGTAACATGTTTCTACCGCGCAAAAAATTCTGTAGTTATGAACTCGCTTCCGTGAATTACTATTTATTTCTTTCAATGTCCAATTCTGGTGGGAAACGATCAGAGTAAGAGCAACACTATAGCTTCACGTTTTAAAGTTAGAGTATTTTCTACTTTTGGAACACCTTAAACTGGTCAATCTGAAAAAATTTCCTACTTTTCGACGAAAATTGATTTAACTTAGCCTTAAAAAAAATTTTGATTGTTCTAAAAATTATGGAGCGAGAAAAATGAGATTTTATCTCGCATCATTAAGTTCTGAATCTGTGAATGCAGGTTTAAGAAAAAATCAAGTTTTTTACCACACATAAAGAAAAAATATACATCTGAATTATTATTACTATCGGGAGCTATAGCCCGAACAGAATGTGAGCCATTTGAAGTATGAAAATGCATTGCTGATCAGAAATCCGAAGTGGGTACATTTCGAGCACTGGAATGGCCACTACTGTTCCTATGTATGTATTCCTGTGTTATTTTAAGGAATTCCAGAGGGACAATAAGATGGAGCGGAGGGAAATTGGCAAAAGCAAGCTTTCTGGAATAACCTCGAATGCTGTGGTGGTAAAAAAAATCAGAGTGCATTAAGATGCTATTGTCCGTAGCCCATGAAGATACTGTAGAGGCCTGGCCAAAGAGAAGAAGACGAGGAAGTGGTTGAGTGCATCCCATCGAGTTCATATACTACTGGTACTTTGTACGAGAGTTGAGAAAGTCGAGAATGGGGTGGAAAGCGATGGATAACATTCTGTCTTATAGTTTTCTTTATATGGATTTGAATGGTAAAAACAGGAATGAGAAATTTTACACATGAGCAAATCAATTCAGGCGCACAATGTATCATAAGCAGTTTCCACTTTCTCCGACAACAATATTCCTGTCGCTCTACTTAGCCTGCCTGGGTGCTGGAAAATCGGGAATACTTTTGGTTAATGCCAAAGACATTTCACAACCACAGCTTTTCTCACACTCCAACTTGCTTCCTCTAGTTCCCTTTATCCAGCACATCATAGCTTGCGTAATGCACTCACTCGTCGTTGATGGAAACTAATTTCACCCTCGATGTCGATAGTGTCCTTTTAGCTTCTCCAAGCTTTAGACGAGCAACTTTCTTTATATTTTTTTTAACTACTTTGGGAGATAATGTGGGAGGATTGGAGCGGGGAACCCAAGGTTGTGCTGCCATGAATATACAATGCTTTGAAGCGTGTGGAGAGTGGAGAAAACAAAATTCTACTGCTAAAAAGATCTGAAAACTCTATGGATTTGATGAATTGAGTGTTTCTTAATATATTTAAGTGACACATGGTTTGCTGGTGTGCAAACCTAAGGAAGTCGTGTCGTAGTCGTAAAGGAGGCAGTTAAAATAAAATATGCATTTTATCGTCATAATTGAAACACTGGAAAGTAACGTTGCCTGTATTTCGCAAAAATTACGCAAGAGGTAGTAAAACACTTGAATCGCTGAAATTGTAACTAAATTGCAGCCATAATATACATAACCATGAGCCACTAACTAAGTGCAGAGTGTAAGGCTAATTGCATATTTGAATAAATGTTGCTGTAAAACATTTAGCAGGCAATGCAAATAAATTTTAAATAAAAGCACTATACGAGATAAAGATCAAAGTGGCTAATGAGCAAGCGAATTCGAATTGAAGTTTAATCATGATTCTAAATACATGATATTGCAAGCTGCAAAGAAATCAGCTTTTAAATACATGTAAAATAGTTCCATGTTACGTCATGAGTATTATTTTCCACCAGTTCTTCTATCTGATATTTTCTCATTACTAAGCAGAGAAAGCTAATCATGCTTCCTATATCCTGCTTCTTCGAGAAAGAAAAGCCTGGTACAACATTATTGATATTGCACACCTGTATCGAATGTCTAGTTGTGTAAAGAAACAGTTAAAGGTACTCCTGGGACCCGGTGAGAGGGCTAGACGAGAGATTTTATGAGAGATCAAGTGGATAAATGTTGAATGTGTTTTACTTATATAAATGTTAATGGCTACTCTGAGTCGGAGACTGATGTCATCATTATGGTTCCGTGTCCCATATGCACTCGTCATTATGTTACAGTATACTCTATCCTCAAACAATTGGCACAGACATGCCAGAATCTTCAATGGCTGACAACAGAGGATGAAGGCGGAGGACTTCTAAGACAGCTTTCTCTACTTTCTCTGCTTATTTGTTCTCGTACAGAGGGGCGAAGGAGACAACCAACATGAGAAAGGAAGGGAAAATATGACGAAAGGCAATACTTACACCGGAGTTCTTCAATCTCCTTTGACTTAATAAAATATCCGTAGGGGTGAGCAGAGGGAGCTGAAATGATGAGGGAAAGAAGGGTTGAACCGGGTAGACAGATAATGGCTGAGAAAGACCAAATTTGCTCAGTTTCAATTTTACCTTTAGGTCTATATATGCCGTTAGGGATGAAAACAATTCCCGGCATTCATTTTTCAAGCTTTGTATATACATTTCTGCGGGACTCAATTTCTACTCAAAATCCGCAATGGCTCCCGAAAGGGTTCCTAATGATAGAAAAAGTGTACGTGATTTACTGGCTTTGAGCTTGTAATGCAATTTCAAAGGAGACGAGACAGGGGCTATAAAGGAAGCTTAGCGGTGCAGCAGGCAGCCTACACTTGGTATTCTTTATGCTTGTAACTCAATGCTCACAATCACAATTCTACACGAAAAAAACTTCGAAAGCAGGAAGTTTCTTCGAAAACTTGGAAGAGACTTGTATAGAGGATATAGATTCATCTCCTGTTTGCTTTCTTTTGTCCTCTCATTGGATTTATATGAGTGAATCTATCCTTACTCTGACTTTCTCCACACATAATCTCTTACTCATTGAAACGTTGCTGATGGTACAAGAGCGGTATACGTGTGGAAATATTTCAAGAGGTAACCCTCTCTATCTTCCTTTGAGCTTCATTGGCCTCTCTATTGTAACATTACAGCTTCCTTTTCAAAGGAATAGGATCCGGCGAATTCCTAAAGACATTATCACTTTATTTTGTAAGGTCTATCCCTCTCTTGGTTCAAAAAACAATGATAAGGATTATTGCCTATCTTAGTCAGCTCATATTAATTTTCATGTTGTTATTGTGCAAATTGGCGGCACATTTTGGTATATTTGCGATATTTTACGTAATCTTGTCACAGCCATAGGTTCGCAATCCATTCCAGTATCTCCAATAAACTCATTTTAGAATTAAATGAGTAACACATTATTTGCTAACTAATTAATGAAAAGGTAAGACAAATTCTACTGAGGACGGTAAAGACTAATAAGGACTCAACAATTCAGGCTCCGGAATATGAGAACGTACTGTAGATAAGGAATTTAGTTCCGCTAGAAAATAGTAAAACGTGATAAGAGATTATATATAATCGTTCCTTGTATCATATATTATCTGTTGCTAGCGAAACCTTACGAATTATCGAAACAAGCAGCGTATATTGTTTGAGATATTCAGAGAGAGAGAGAGAGAGAGAGAGAGAGAGAGAGAGTGAAGCTTTCGCGTTCATGATGTTTAGCCCAGCCTCAGAATCATGTATAATGTTTAGAAGTTACAAGCTGTGCCTGTGCAAGCGAAATGGAATTTCATAAAATTGAAAACCTTCAACTAGATTTGAGTTTTCCAGGCTAGAGTCCCAGCCACCTCGCGGACTCTTTTAGATCATACAGCAAAAGATGCTCCTCGTGTTACTTAAAACCAATGCGTAAAAGTTGTCGTTGAAGGTATGAAACTAAAGGAGGATAGTTTTTTTGGCCAGGATTTCACCCAATGTTCTCGAAAGTTTCGAGTCAAAACTTATTGCAACATTTCATCTTCGTTGAATCTAAGCCTGTTTTATTTAGATATTAGGAAGCGACTGCAGGAAATTTACGAAATATAACGTGACATATTGGGGGAGAAATAAACTTTCTCCATACAAAATGACGTAGGAAATGTGACAGTGAGGGAATGTGGAGTATGGAATGGAATTAAGCTTGATTGTTTGGAGCGTAGGAGCTACAAGCCAGAAAAGAATAAAGGAGAACAATAATCGGGTAGAATTTGTAGGCTAAGGATATGTTCTTTTAAGTAGCAAAAGTATATGAAGAAGAGGGAGACGAATTCGTAGTTAAGCCTAACTAAATAGAAAGGATATTAGAGCGACATATATTGTTAATTAGCGAAAGTTTGGCATGTAGATGAAAAGGGTTAAAGGGATTATGCTCAGAGAAGGCGTAGGAGCGACTAGGTTAATTAATGTGATGGGATTGAAATAGTGTGAGCCCTGTAAATAGGCATCTAATACAAGGGTTTGGATTAAAAATGTGTAGCGAAAGCATCAATTCCTCCGTGTAGTAATAAAGGAAAAAGCAACGGGAGGGATGAGTGTGAGCAGAGTGGAAAACATATGTTGTCAGATACTGTATCACCGCCTGTGCCCGACCCTGTGACCCTAATAGGTTGAAGGATAGATGTTTTCCAGGAAGGCTGGCTAGAAGATGATATGATGGAGGGAAGGGAGGTTTGGAATTTGATGTAAATTTTCCGACACACTGCGTTAACTTGCTAAGACCTGGTGTGATTAATGAGTCCATCACGTAAGTAGCGAGGAATAATGAAAGACGTCTGAAGTGGGGTAGGGAGGGAACGGGAGGGGAAGGTTGGACGAACTTACACTTCCTTTTTACCTTCCGCTTATAAAGGAGGAGGAAAGAAGCGTTTCGAAAAGCATTTCATTATAAGGTTTCTGTATGACACAGACTCACAGACCCTCGAGACGAGAGAAGAGTCAAGATGGGAAAGTGAGACTTGGAACCATAGGGATGCCGGGAAGAAATTGTAAGATGTTTCGGGTGAAAACAAGAATATAAGATATGGTAGTGGTGGTAGAAGCCAGAAGCATGAGGAGAATGAATGAGGTTCGGATGAAATTTAGGCAAAAATTTATGTATACCCGAATATATGTTCGGTTTCAAGCATGTTCTCAAAAGGATGAGAGAAAAGAGGAGAACGGAGATTAAACGATATGAGGAGAAATATATAGGTGTATAACTTTCTCCGACGTTCTCCTCTTTACAGTTTACTCGTTTTGAAAAGAGAGCTGTCATCTCTCTTCGGCACTGATGATGCTCGTAGAGAAGTGAGAAGGGATGGTAACCAAGCATGAAGTAAAGTAAGCAGGTTATTTTATCTAGGGACTGGTAAAGTACGAAAGCTAGTTGATGTGTAAAAAGGGCACAAAGTTACCTAACGGAGGCTCATTTCCCAATGTCTTTGGCAATTTCTTGATCCAAACTTAATGTCTTCAATTTGACGCTTTTCGTAGGATTAATAGGGATATGAGTAGCAGAAGAGACCAAGTTTTAGAAACTTAAGCATTTCAGCCCAGGAAAAATTATTTTAACCTCTCGGGTTTCCCATGGTTTCATTTTTGCAATATTCTCTGTGTCTGGCTACGCTAACATGTCATTTGTTCAAGAGGAAGCATGCCTTATAGTAAAAAATTTCTGAGTAAATTAAAGTCTGTCACCGAAGACGGAGGAAGGAAGCTTAGAATGGAGTTATCTGTTAATGTCGTTATATCAGGTTGTTGAAGCGGAGGTAGGATAGAATTCGTAAGGGATACTTTATTTTCTCATGAGACCCTACCAACACGTCTCTGTCATTTTGATCATACATCATAATTTTTGTAGCTGCTTTCCAAGAAAACGGAAAGAAAGATTTTTCTCAAACCCTAAGGATCTTGACTTATATTTTTTGACATTCATCCAGCTCTATTTTAAAGTTTTGCCTTACAATGCGTCACCTTGTGTTTGGCACGTATGAAAAATTATTTAATGGGCCCCTGAATGAGCTGCAATATATACACACAAGAAATAGGCACCATATATTGAACTGTGATGGAAGACCTTAGATATAAGGAACGGAAAAGTCGTTAAGATGCATAGATAATTATATTGAGATAAAGTTTGAAGCCGATTTTTAAGATCTTTTGGGGATTTTTGTTTTTCCACTTGCTCTCCGTCATGATGCATGTGGTAAAATCTACAAGATAAAGAAATCAGATACAATACGAAACGAAAGCAAGAGAAAGAAAAAGGAGTGGTCGAAATGACTAGCAAAGTTGAAGCTCAGGTACGCAGTGCACCAAGTTGAAAGATTTTGTGGATAACCCTATACTACTTTCTCTTCTAACGCCGATTTAAGACTTTCCTGAATTTGAAAGCCACCGTGTTTTTCACAAGTTTGTCATATCAAGAATTTTTTTTATTCTACATCGCCGTTTCAAACTGCATCATAATTAATGCTAATTGGGGTAAACAATGAGGAAATGTATTTTCTCAAAATATAGAAGTATAATTATACAAAAGACTGCACATAATAGTTACCAGGGGCAACATGACACATTTTGTGAATATTTTCCTATTTCAGCAAATTCTGAATTCAGCATAAGGTAAGGTATTTTAGCATTGAAAAGCGCATTCTCAGCATTCGTGTTTGTGGCCTATAAACGCACTACATTTTTACTTTTCCAAGGTCATGTCTTGTTTACGCATCTTACAGCATCCGAGATGACGAGTAACTCGGATCCAACTCATGAATAATTAGACTAGGAGATAAGAGTAGATTATAGATACTAAAGCTTAGTATTTTAGCATTGAAAAGCGCATTCTCAGCATTCGTGTTTGTGGCCTATAAACGGGAGATGAGGATATTTAAAAAAAATTGTAGCCTCACTACATTCACTTTCGGTCATGTCTTGTTTACGCATCTTACATGCGTTGTTACAAGGCTCCGAGATGAATCGGATCCAACTCATTTAACCTGTTGCGTCCCATAAGCTTCGTAGGAAACATTTAAATTCCGCTCCTAAAGGCAATTGATGTTTGTGCGCACAATTATTTTACGGTTGTCATGGCCATAAGCTCTCCCTCGCACAAATAAAAGTAATTCCCACTGCAAAATTGATGTTGTAGAAAACAACAAAAAGACGTAGTGGCAGCCCATTGATGGTTTTTAAAAAGTTTGAAGCTCCAACTGCATAGTGTGTTAGTGGAGATAATTTGGCGCCGATTAATAACAAACTACTTTTGAAAATCCATGCTTCGGATTGTTGTCTACCAGTGAGTACTGACTGTGTGGAAGGCTTGTAGTCAATGGCTCGAGGGATTCACCGACGAGGCTATCACGTGTAGTGTGCAGAGGCTGCAAGGTTTGTAAATGCTTATTTCCTCTACTTTTCACATTAGTGCTGTTCTTACTTTTACTCCTCATCCGTATCTGCATCTAATGCGGCATCTCTCTCATGTATGCGAATGAACCTGTAGTAAGGTAACGAATGGGAAGCCAAAGAGCTATTTGCGGGGCTTTTATAGTAGTTTTTTACTCTTAACGAAACAGATGAAGTTGGTGCTGGTATGGCTTGGTATGAGAAAATAAAAATATTTATCCGTGTAAGAGCTTCAGCTACTTTTCCATTTGTGAACTAGGCAAGATGAATGTATTTGCAGAGAGTGAAAGAGAAAGAGAGAAATTTGCTCTGGAGGAAACGGAGAGATGGGGAAAGCACTTCTGGATAGAATTTACTACTCCTAGACTCAAGAATGCGGGATTGAGAGGCTCTAGTTATTTACTTGATTTAATTTGAAAGCGGTGTGTGGTAGGATGATTAAGAGTGGAATGCGATGCGGACTTCCGTCATATTACTGCGAGTATACTGTTACACCAAATGAATGTAGGATACACTCCTGTGAGAAACTCGCCACAAATTTGTATGTCTTAATGAGGCTCTCATGGTTAAAGCGTGTATATAATTGGAGATTCGTTGATTTGGAGGGGGAAAGTAGCCTACTTCACAGCTTGTAGCAGTGGAACTTGAATAATGACAAACAAGATGTGACATTCGGAAGATACATGGCTGAGTGGTAAAGGAACGCTAAATCAGGACAGGACATAGGAACTACGTATGCTGGTGAAAGTCCAGGATTGAATGTTGCGATAAGGGTATAAGACTGCAACACGACGCTGGCTGCTGAATAGGGTAATGCTTTGTCTGCTTTCCCCGATAAGGAGACGTGACTATTGGGTGACAAAATCGAGTGAGTTTGCTTAATGCTTTAATACTGGGTGTTGTTTGTAATTTCCAGGTATCGGAACTGCGGGACAGTTTGATGATGGCGGAAATTCAGAAGAGGAGAAACTAGATCCTGCTACGATGCCATATTTCGATTATAGCGTACCACGAAACGTATCATGTGTTGTCGGGCAACATGCTTTTCTATTATGCAGAGTCCATCGTATGAAAGATAAATCGGTAAGTGAGGTTTCTATTTTTCACTTTTACCTCCTGTCTAATTGCCCATTAAGCAAATGGGATACAATCTCCCAGCATGCATTTGCTCCAGGCAGGCATTGCAGAATAGCTGCAGAGTAGCATAGGAGGACGGAGAACACGCAGCGTCGTTTACTCAGATTGGACAGAAGATGATGCAGTGCATATAACGTTGTAAAAATGGCATATCACGGTATTTGAACTGATTTGTAAAGATATGTTGTAGTTTCACTACAGCCTTTTGAATTTCATATCATGAAATATTATTTTTTGTATCCGCTGCGATCAAATTTAACGAATTTTGCTATGCTCCCGTCTTGCTTTGCAATGAAACCGCTAAGTATGAAACAAGAATGCAAATTTAGGGATGGAAAACAAATTTTGTATTTCATCTCATCTCATCAGAATATGTAGCATGATACACCCGTTGTACGTATAAATAACGTATCATGAACGAATTTTCCATGTCAAATTCTAAATTGGCCTGAACGCTGCACATTTATATTGTAGTCTGGATATTAACACTTCTACACCCGCATATTCGCCTATGGAATTTTCGGGAACACTTAATTATCGAATTCACCTATCGACTTACACTCTTGTTTTGCATGCGCTATTGTTTGTGGCTCGAGGCTTAGGTTTGTGATAAAAGTTGTTGTCGTCGCGACAGGGACAATAGTGGTTTTCGTCGTCATAGTTGCAGGCAAACTTTCGTAGCAGCGAAGATATGCCATATGAGACTGCGGCTGTAAAACTTTCACCTTATCTTCATTAGGATCAACGTTGGCTTCAAACCGGGAGTATTTTTGGAATAACGGTACCTGGCATACCGTCACGAGTTGTTATGGATATGTACGTACGTATATACACAGGAAGGATAGAAAAATACAATGTTCATCCTGGAGCCTAACCTGGAGAAGGAAACGAAATTTCAGGAACCGATCATCAGGGATTTCTAAATACGAAATTCCAGTATGGGTTACCATAGGCTTTGGTCAGGAGAAAGTTTGAGAAACTTTCACCTAAAGCAGCATGAAATCCAGTATGCATGTATGCAGCATGGTTTGCTGGAGTTGAATACGAACTTGTGTGCGAACTTTTCAATACGATGTTATCTGCACATTATCGATAACGATGCCGAAAATTCACACTTTAACCTCTGTTTAATCATTGCTAGAAGTAGAACCTTTGAACCCATTAGCTGTCGGCTGTAGTTCTTGATGGCCAAGGCCAAAGTACTGACCAATTGCATAAGTTCTGGTTACGTTTTCATCAGGACTGTATTGCAGGATGATGGCTTTATGGGAATAGAATAGGAGAATTCTTTGAAAGCGTGCACTTTGAGCCTCACAATGAATGCAAGAGCGTGTATCTTACAAGGAAGAGTTGAGATAGGCAACTCTGCTAATTCCAGCGAAACCTTTAAGCTAAGGAAGGCATAGTGAGAGTACTGAAAGCCGGGGCATAGTATTTAAGTTAAAATTTGAAGCTTCTTTCGGGAATATTTGAGTAGTTATCCCAAAGGTGAAACTAAAATGATTGCAAGCTCATACAAAATATATGAGATGCACACTGTAATCTACTTCTGTACCACGATGTTGTATAAGAAAAAGCACCGCAAAAATTCTTCATTATTCATAAGAATTTATCTTCCGTGCAAGCTGAACGAAGCAGTGAAAGGTAAGGGAATCTTTAACTACATCCAGTTCATGATAAGCTTCCGCTGCTTTCTCCAAGCACACTTACCAAACAGAACTGACGGGGTTTTCACTTTTAGAATACAACAAAAACGTCCTGCAGTTGCTGCTAGCATCCGTCGAAGCTGCAGCCATTTGCAGTTAAAATTCTGGAAAACTTGAAGAGGTCTTCCAGTACCAGGAAGTTTAACATCCTCAATTTAAGTTATCATAGAGACTACACTGCTATTTTACTGGCTTAAAAGGCAGAGAAAGCAGAAGGCCGAAGCTTAAGACGGGAATTCTGTGTTTAAGAAGCGCTTGAAGCGAGAAAAGATTCTCTTATTTTCATGCGTCTGAACCTTTTAAATCCCCTGCTCCATAGCAAGCTGGAGCTGGAGTACAAGATTTGACAATCCTCCTTTTCTCACTTGCAAACTTTTCAATCTAAACCTGAGCTGGATTGTGAGAAAATGCGCTCTGATAAACGCATCATATCCTCTATAATCCTTCCGGAGACGAAACGCGAAAGATCTAGAAAAGGAGGAGCTGGGGAAAGAGAAAGTGCAGATGACAGCAGTGGAAAATAGTAGCTTGCTTCCCGACTTGAAAATTCCCCTCCGCGTGTCTTTCGTCTTAAAGTAGCTTCGATAAACGTTTAAGTTTATGCATCTGGTCTAAACTGACAGGACCGGTAAGTAAATTAAGATTCTGACCCTACGTAATCTATTGATGTTCATTATTTGTAACTAGCCGAAAATTTTTCTTTTGATCCCACCAAGAGTAATTACAGATTGAGAAGAATTAACGCCTGTATTTTGGAATCTAATTGCTCTAAAAGGCAGGAATAAGTATTGAGAGACAGTGTAGGGATAAGATGGAAGCGGTATGGTGAAAGTCCTTCAGAACAGTTTCGGAGGGGGCTTTAATTTGCATTGGTAATAGGAATCTGGGGGCAGAAAGCGAGAATTTTGTGGCTTTTGGAACGTTAGTTTTCTCTGTTAAATCGAATCTTTGCATGAGGTTCTTTGGATCTATCTTGAAGAGCACGTGTCAAGACAAAGTTGTTGCGAAAAGATCCAAAATGGCTAGCACAGCCAAGAAAGTAAAGACCACTAGGTGAGTGGCTAGAGTACTTGTAACTACAACTAGCTGTCTTATAGCAAGCAAACGGGAGCTAGCTATGGCAAAAGGGACGGTGGAAATTGGGTCTCATCTGGTACAGATCTGTGGAAGACACAGTTACTGCTGGATTCGAGTTTTCATTCATATGCATTAATCAAATGGCCAAGAGCACCACGAACTACCGTGCAGTCCACGATAGCGTCGGTCTGTTCGAACGGTCTCGCGCGCTTCTTTTAACCTATCCCATACTCCGATTCGTCCCGTCAGCCTATCGCAGCACAGCACTGCACAAGTTCCACTCTCTCTCCACTGCTGCGAGAACGAGAAAAAGTGGGATCTTTGCCTTTCTTCGGTCATTACTCAGCTCACAAGCGTTGCAGCGTTAAGCGGTTTTCATTGTTGCATAGCTTAAATCTTTCTCTCTCTTTCATACAAAGTTTCATGTCTATATGTGAAATGATGCAGCTGCTGCAGTAGTTAACGTAATGGGCTGAAAAAACAGGGTCAGGTGATTATTTAAAAGATACCATGTCGTAGAAACCTATTTTTCAGGTTCAAGTGTACCCTCCACAAATTGTAAAACTTGAATGGCTGGAAGCAGGAATTTTAAACACAGTTGTCGTGGTTCGGGTGGTCAAATTATATGTACGTGGGGAAATTCATATGCTTATCTAAAAGTTAATTATGAAAAGGTATGTAGCTTTTTTCAGGGACTGAGGTTTTGGGCTTTTAGTGGCAAAGTTGGATCCCGGAAATTTAAGCTGGCCTTAGGCAAGAACATAAATATTTTAGAGAAAATACAGGCAAAATAATAAAAAATATTCCGGTCGGAGGGTAAAATTACCGTGCAGGATGCAGCAGAATTTATGCTATTTTAATAAAATTCCTGAACAATAATGCAACACTTGTTGATATTGGATTTAAAGAGGGCAAGTGGTGGGTGAGATATGAAATAAATACGTATGTATTCATGTCTAGATAATTTATGTTTTTCTTTCTCACCTGCCGCTTGCTTCATGCGTAGCAAAGGATCTAGTAAGACGAAGTTCGCGTTGCAAAAAACATTTCAGTTAAGTATTTTCTTAAGAATGAAGTAAGCAGACGGCAGGCGTGTAGAAGATTTATGATTTTAGCTAAATCCGCCACTGATCCAACTCTAAACGATGTACATAGCTGGAAAAAATAAGGCAAGCTAATGACGCGGACAGAGCAAAGCGAATATTTAAAACAAAAGCATAGAGGCAGAGATACCACTTTTAGCACTTGCACGCTATAGCACAGCTGTTAGCTGTAGCAACCGTCTATACCTCTACCGCCAAGATGAAAGTTCTTCGCGTAGGTGGAAATAAACTCCAGTGTTGACTTTGTTGCCCGTGAGAAATTCGTGGATCTGCTGGCTGGGTAATACTCTGTAGAGAAATCTTGAAGATGGAAGGATGGTAAAACTGTGTATGGGTGGGCATAAAGTGATATCATATGGAAGGATTATGCGTTACAAGAGTTTGTTGTCTCACGCTTTTGTCATGAACTGATGTAATTTTAAAACGAAAAGCTGGTGTATAAAGTATACTTTTAAAATTGCAATAGGGAATCGTTCCACTTGTACTGGGCTTTGCTTTCGTTTAAATTAGATTCATCTGGACTCGAGATTGAACTCGAGGTAGCGGAGGTGATTCAGTTTCTTGAAGCTACAAGTATGGAGATAAAGTTGAAGAAAGTAAATGGGTGAAGTAAAATAAAATTGGAGAAAGCAAGGAGAGTGGAACTACAAGTTTGACTTAGTTTTTGGCTGGCGGGTAGAAAACAAGGCTTAAATTCATTTTGTCCTTGTCACTACTTCCTTTGTATGTTTCGTACATGTATATGCTTTTGTAATGTACTAGATCAGTGGATCCGGGAACAGCAAGGGTAGAAACAGTAGGAATAGGAGGAGAGAGGAGCAGTGAAATGTAATTTAAAGTTGTGGAAGAAAAAGTATTTTTACCCTCCGGGTTTTAGCTGATACGGAAAAGATGGAGATAGCATTCCTTGCCCTTATTCGACACACGATGAGGTTTTATCGGTTGCAGACTGAAAGTTTAGTTGTTTTATAACTTATGATGTTCGAGTATTCTACAAAATCTAGGTTCTTAAATACTATTATACTATATATCTCTATCTACGACTTAGGACAATCAAAGTTGGAAAGAAAATTTACTTTGAAAATGAAATCTCTCTTTGCTCTTGTTTTACAGAACAAGGAGCTCGGTCTGATACTAATGTACGGCTCGCCTTTATATTCAGGTGCAGAAATTTGGCTGGAGAAAGTATAAAGAAAGTCTTGGTATTGATGTCATCTTTGGTTTGGTTTTACGCATAAGTGAAGTCAGTTTTGAGGCATCGGGTGAGAGTATATTATTCAGCAGAGAATAAATGATTCAAAGCAAAGCGAGAATCCTTCTGGCTCATGTGTCGTAAGCGTAAGCATAAGGGTGTACTATGGAAATAAATAATTCCTAATGAGAAAAGCCGAAGAAGATTCAACATTTTTCACTGTTAGTAATGCTCTTTGGAGTATATCATCGATTGCACATTATTGATATTATTATTGGAGGTTGTTAATGTTGGAACTCACATATGCAATATGGGAATCGTAGAATGATCCGTAAAAATTTTCTTTACACAGGTACGTGGATTGGATTTAAACGAACCATTATTATACTAGTATGTCAATACCCCATATCGAAAGCTCCAGGGGATTACTCAAAATTACATCAAAAACTAATTACCCAGGGGGATGAAAAATTAGACCGTTATAACGATTACACCGTTGTTCAGATACATGGCTTAAATATTTTGGTAAATCTTGTCAAGCAGTGTGAGGAGTCTTAGCGAACCAAATTAGTCAGAAGCGGCAGGATTTAATTGTAATTAACTTGATAGCTAACCTAATGGTGCTTCGGTTTGACTCAAAGCTCCATTTCACTAACACTTGAGATTCGGAATGGATGTGTGCAGCTAGCAGTTCCAAATAGATAACGTACCCAATACATTTCAAAATGTTTTTCTTCGGCGCCACTTCATCCATGCGTTTTGAGAACCAATCGCATACCCTTTAACTTGCCCACCGTTATTCGTGTACAAAACACGTTGTTACCGTGTTGAAGGGACCGGAAATATGGAACGTTATAACCAATAAACCGTTACAACTACACACCGTTATTCCAATACATTTCTAGTGTTGAAGCATAGGATATCTGCCGGGACCGGGCATCAACACCGTTTTTATACAGTATGTGGGGGTCATATTTTAAAGGATTTCTTTCTTAAGGGTGAAAAGAGTGTGCAAGGAGATTTTATGTCTGCAATCCCAATCCCTTGTTCGAAAAAAATGGTGAAATCCAGCATTATGGAAGAATTGAAGCGTGACCGTCCTTGATGTTTTGGAAACAGTCAAAAGCATTAGTTACACGAAGCACGTCTTAATGACGTTGTTTTTGTCTTAACTAGCAACATCATAACAAGTTTTCGGCATATTAGATGTAAACTAACCTTAGCATTGATCTGCGCAATCTTTTAAAAATAGAAAGGATGAACAACGTAGAAGGTTATGCTTAAGTTGAAATAATATACCTATAGCTGCCATGCCATATGAAATTTGGGATTTGGATCATCATGGTTTAAGAGTTTCGAATCACCTTCGGTATAATTTGCAAAGGAAGCGGATAGAAAAATCCTTGGTGTGGGTGGAGGCAATTGTCAAAGTTTGCGTGTTGCATGGGCGAAATAGCAACACTTGCCATTACTCAGCATAATTTTCTGAGGTGTAAACCCTTTCGTTCACCACGCTCTGTTCTGTTTTCCCCACTTTGTCTCATCAGTGAAGTTTAAACGACATCCGTATAGAGGTAGAGATAGGAGAAACCATCAAAGCCATCCTCGCCTCGGTACGACTGAGATCATGAATTGCTCAACTTTTGCAAAGTCCATTCACACCGTTCTCCAGTTTCCAAGACTTCTAGAAGCATTTTGAAGCTTCAGGAAGTGCAGACTGGACTGCGAATCCTGAAATATGAAGTCACGCATCACTTGTCAACTCCCTTTAAATTGGAATATAAACCGAAAATTTGTAATGAACATTCTGGATTATTTTAGGAAACTGCTGTAAGAGAAAAACTCAATAGAACGTGGAATTCCGGAAGGTTTTTCAGTCCACAAAGTAAGCAGCATATTTTATGTTTAAGGTTCCGGCAATGTCTGGCTGTGGTGAGAAGAGAAACTGTGAAATAGATTCAATGACAGGCTGTAAGGACATTAAATACAGGCTGTATTCAAGTACTGTTACTTTACAGTAGTATGGTAGTTAGTCAGTTCGAGTCGCCCCACGAAATTACAGAATAAAGAAATACCCCGCCTACTTCCTTCAATTACAGGTTCAACGTTCAACCATGAAAAAAGTACGTAGATGGGAATGGGAATAATGAAGGACCACTGACAAAGGGCAGAATTTAAACATCGTTGGAAAAGGCTCTTAAATAATTAATACGCCTGATATGTAATGTAATATAGGAGCTTGAGTTTTTAAAGAAATTCATTCATGGACATTGAGCACTGCCTAAAACAAGCAACGAGAAAGAGACAATACGGAGAAGCAGGAAAATAAGGATAAAATGAAAAGTTGGTGAAAGAAAGAGTAAAGAAGCTATTGTGGATGAGCTTAGTTGGAAAAGGCTCTTAAATAATTAGATACAATTAGAATTATGTGAATGAATAAAGAGTCATAGACTCGGAGTTTTTGGTTTGAATAGGCTGCAGAAGAAGAATCAAGGAGATTCTATGTGAATCGTTAATGGAAACCTATGATTCAAGAATTTAAATGTTCTTGGATCGGTTTTTATCGCAATTAGTGGGCTAACTATGCCAGCATGATCTATTTCTGCTGGGAAAAGCCGGTCAAATTACTTTTACAGCTACTTGAACAATCTTGAACTTAATACCTCTAAATCAAGCTTCAAATCAAGAGAGCCCAGAAATACACTCTCCAGCGCTTCCATTTATAACAGCTTAAGCAAACCTTAAAGGTTAAAGTATTTGATAGGATTTCCATCAAATAATAACTTGAACCCCTTTCTTTACAGTTGTGTTTAACAGTAGTAGGAAGTAGTACAAACTTTGAATATAGTGCTCGACTGTCATGTCAGAGAAAGCAGAGAAAGTAACAGATATAGCAAGTGCAGCTAGTATGTCATTCCTAGGATACAGGGCTATGCACGATCGGGTCGTAAGGAGAGAGAGGGTCACGTTGTACAGTTTACTGCAACCCAGTCGTAGCTACGAGCCATGTGTAGGCCGCGACCGATGTTAGGACCCGTGACTAAATCTAACGAGTTATTGATGGTATAACGACTACTAACTAATCCAAGACACACCCCATGTCCCATCCCGGTGAAGAAAATGAGTCCCAGATACTATTTAACTCTAGTTTGGAAATTAACTTGTTAAAATAAAATTGTTGGGAATGGGGATATTCTTTCGCTCTTTATGCTATGTAAAGGAAAGGGTATGCATAGCGAGATCCGCTTATGCATGCATACCCCTTTCTAGCGTTTTTTTCTTCTCGGTATTAAGTTAAGCTTCCGCAATCAACTTTAAATGAATTATTGCCATGTACCTTTATCATAGTAATTTTAAGGAATTTAGTCAATACGGAAGTAGTAGGTGCACGGTTGCAGTTATATGTAAATAGGTTGCGCGACGCAATTAGCGGGACATGGTTTTAAGGAAGTTTGTTCTTGAGGTGAGTTTATTTATTGAATTACGTGTTTCTACTTTCTTCTTTCTTCCAAGGTAGCAGTGGTGAAGAAGTGCGGTTGGAATTGGCCACAAAGAATAGGATTAGTACTGCGTAAATACTTTGATTGCAAATGTAGAGGATTCTTTTCTTTTCAAATGCTGATTAGTACATATGTGATGTGGTTAAGACATTGGGGGGAGCATGGTCAAATACGTAGTACAATCGAAGATATTATCGGGGATTCTGTGGAATTTCTGGTAATGGAACTTCCTATACAAATAAACAATTTCCGCGTATTCTTCAACAAACCACTCTCGCCGCATTGTCTTCAAGAGTAAATTTTGTAGTGAATGAGTACAAAATGGATTAAGGGATACTCAATATCGGAGGAGACTAGAGTGTGAAAACTGCGCTAATCCTACCCGGTTTAGGCTTTTCCTGTGGCAAACTATAATTAATTCAGAAAGACAACAACAATAGGAAGGTTAGGGCAAGATTCCAAGTCACATTTATTTTACAAATGAATCAGTCCCTCTCTTAACTAGCTTAAATTTAATCCCTGAAGTCAGTTAATTAAGTCCCTCACTATAGTTTTAGAAACACGTCTACACACCTGCTCTGCTACGAACCGACTCTGAGTTTCCCAAGAACCATGCTCCAACACACCTGGCAAAAATCCCTAGGAGACTCACTTCACGTGGCTGACTATAGTTTCACATAGTTATTACATAACTGTTAGTAGCACGTTAATTCCTTAATGTTAGACAATAGGAAATGACTCAGCACTAATTTTCTTGTAAAACTGGCATCTACTGGACAAAATATTCACTGGAAGTGTCTTCTCCAGCACGCGCGCACATTCGCAAAATACTCTCGCGCAAATTCAAGGGTTTGCAAAAACCCGCTAATCAAGGATAACTCGCGCTTGAAGTACAGCTCCGCATCGCATAACAATCTACAATTTCCAACATCCTCCCCAGATTTAAATTGTTAACAAACAATTAAAATAACAATTGGAAATGCTTGTAGTTTCTAGACTTAAACAGACATTGCTTCATCATAACCTTTAGATACACACACCGATGATAACAATAAAAACAAATAACATAACATTTTCTCGCAACACATCTAACGAACTAATCGTGACAACCTGAATTAAGTAACAATTAATGATTCACCAACAATCACATACCGAATTTCACAGGCACTTTAACTATTCTTCCGCTACGAGTTCTAACAACATTTGAATCATGATTAACTCTAGCATTAACATCAATAGCATCTGACACAACAGAATCATTAGCATTAGAGTCTGAAACAATATTATTTTGACACAAGTCTTGATTCACATCACGAAGCACAACATCGTCGTCTTTAAACTCTGTTTCTAGAAGATGCAAACGCGGAATTGGTCGCACAAGTATCCCCGAAGATGTCTTGACCTTGACAACACGAATAGATCCGTCTCTTCCTGGAATGACTTCGACCACAACTCCCATCGGCCACAGCAACCGCTTCTTATCCTCAGAACCGATGAGTACCACATCTCCAACATTGACGATAGTCCTTCCCTTATCCTTTGCACGTTGAACCAAGTTCGCCAAATATTCGGTCCTGAACCTCGACCGAAATTCCTTGATCAGCTTGAGCTGATACTGGTGTCGCTTTCTTAGCCCGTTGACCGTAACCGAATCCAAGTCAGGAATCCCATCCGAATCGAAACCTTTGATGAACAAACTAGGAGACAAAACTAAGAAATCGTTAGGATCCTCGCTCACATATGTCAAAGGACGAGAATTAATTACTCCTTCGACCTCACACAATACCGTACTCAGCTCCTCATAGTCGACACTACGACGACCCAAGATCCTGACAAGCAATCCCTTAACAATTCTGACCAATCGTTCCCACCAGCCACCCCACCACGGAGAAGCAGGAGGGTTCAATCTCCATTCAATGCAATCCAAAGAGTGCAGATCCTTAATCTTCTTCCAATCCATATTCTTAAGGATGTTGACAACTCCAATAAAATTCGTGCCCTGGTCACTATACATTACAGCAGGGCGATTCCTTCGTGCCACAAATCTTCTGAAAGTCTGTAAGAAGGCTTCTGTGCTGATCGATGAAACCAATTCAAGGTGGACAGCACGGTAAACAGCACAGGTAAACAAAACAATCCAGACCATCTCCCCTCCCTTCAGCAATAGTGGCCCACACAAATCAACTCCAGTAACCTGGAAAACGGATGTATTTTCAATCCTTGTCTTCGGCAGAGCTGATCCTACTTGACACATTGGCTTCACAGTAAAACGACGGCAGGCTCCGCAAGTTGAAATAATCCTCTTCAGCAGCTGTCTGCTCTTAACGATCCAAAACTTTTCTCGTAGAATCCTTATGACAAACTGGACTCCAGCATGATGATTCCTTAAATGAACCTCACGAACGAGTACTTCCACAAGATGATGGTTGTTGGGTAAAAGAATCGGATACTTGAACTCTTCGCAATCCGGTCCCTCTGTTATCCTGGTAATTATCCGAACAATACCATCTTCCCCTTTTACAGCCTTCAGAGTTGGAAATGACTCTTCCGTGATTCCACATTCTTGCTGCAACAAGAGTAAAACTTTCTTCTCAGCAAGATCCAATGGTTTCTAGATTCCATAGCTCAGAAACAGATGCATCGTTAAACATTGACGTAACAATCATGGATGCATAATTATTAACTTTTAATTTACAACCCTTAGCAGCTCCCGTCAACAACCAACCAAAAACAGATTCCATCGCAGTAATTCCACACTCAAGTTGGATGATCCGTCCGGTCAAGAGTCTTCCCCAATAGTCCGATCCAATGAGTAGCTCGATGTCGGCACTTTCCGAGTCTCGATCCATGTACGGGATGTTCAACTTCCTAAGCTCTTCAATCCATGGTCCACAAGATTTTGACGGCGCTCTATCTACGATAACAGTTTGATCAAAGAGCATTAGTTTACACTTGAATTCACTCTGCAAGCTGTGAAGCTCCACTTCATAGCGTTGTCTTATTTTAGCTGGAAAACGCTTTCCACCAAATACAGAGTGAGTAACTGATACTTTTCCTAACGACTTCAATCCTAATTCGGTAGCAGTCCTTTCAAGGATACATGACCGCTCCGCTCCATTGTCCATCAAAACTCGGATATTCTTTTGACCCTGTCCTACTAACTTGACTGTTACTGTTTGCAAAAGTACACTTGAACTATACATCGCACAAGTTTGCAAACTATCAACAACGTCCTCTTTACAAAATTCCTTGCTCCCACCAGGTTTCTCAGAACTTTTAACTTTACCTACTTGTGCAGCTTCTGGACACATAACTAAATGATTACGCTTATTACACAGTTGACAGTATACCTTAACTTTGCAACTCTTTGCGAAATGTCTACCTAAACAATAGAAACAGACCTTTCCATTAACAATAGCTGTTTTCCTTTCCTCCATGGTCATACTTCTAGCCTTTCTACAATCTTTTGACTCGTGTTTGCCCGAGCAAAATACACAAACTGATTTATGACGAACTTCGGCTTGAGCCGTCAAAGCTGCTGCAGTAGGAACCTCTTCGATACAACGATCCTTCTTCTCTGTACGATTCCTGGATTTCACGTCGGTCATAGCACTAGTAGCCGGTCCAAATCCCTGCGTAGCAAGCAGCATCTTCTGTTCACTTCTGACTTCGTTGTTCAGGAATTCCATTAGCTGGGTATACATCGGCTTCGTTCCCTTGTCCTTCTCCAATCGTTCCCAAACCTTCAAAACATCTGTTGGCAAACATGACTCCAACAAAGCAGTCTTTAGGATATCCAAATACTTTTTATCCTCAATTTTCAAGGACTGAACAGCCTTATCTCTACAATTCACATCATCGTACAAAACTGCTAAAGAGCACTTATCCTTTGAATTGATGCGATTGATCACCAGTGTAATGTATTCCCTCACGTACATTTCCGATAACAGCGACTCCCTCCCAAATCGATCCTTGAGGACGTCGATGACAATCTGGTAATTATCTTCTGATTGAGGATAGCAATCCATAATCCGTTTAGCCGGTGAATCAGGTAGCATGCACTGGTAGAGGTACTGGAACTTATCCACGATGGCGATACTGGTATCTTCGTGAATCTTCTGAAATTGACTCCACCAGGTAATCCAATCCTTGAGGTCACCACCAAACTTCTTTATCTCGATCTTCGGTAGCTTGTAGCGTTTCACATCTTCCTCTTTCGGATCGGGTTCCTCATCTAACTTCCTCAATCTAGCCAACATTTTATCGTACATAGCTTTACGCTCATAGAAATTAAGCCTGAACGTACCAGCATTATCTTCCTCCCTGTCGATAATTGTCTGTTCTACACCGGCATCTACATAGCCCTCAATTATAGCATCATCTAATTCCTGAATTTTATCAAAAACGCCTTTTAGCTCATTAAATGCTGCCGTAACCTTATGCACATTTAATGTTTTCTCTGCGTACACCTTTTGAAATTCTGCGACTACTGTGGTGTACCGTTTTCTTTTCGTATCTCTGGTACTCTGGAGTTTGTCCATCGGAGTAGGAGTCTCTTTTGGCATGATTATAATATCCTACCCTAGTCGGTCAATTACCTAAGTGTAGACGGTTTTTACAAAAAATCAAATTCAAAATTAGATTATAGTTCCAAATTAAATAAGGCTCTTCATACGATAAGCGTTAACAATGAGAAAATTACCGCACAAAGAACCTCACTCGGGGCACCAAAATGTGAAAACTGCGCTAATCCTACCCGGTTTAGGCTTTTCCTGTGGCAAACTATAATTAATTCAGAAAGACAACAACAATAGGAAGGTTAGGGCAAGATTCCAAGTCACATTTATTTTACAAATGAATCAGTCCCTCTCTTAACTAGCTTAAATTTAATCCCTGAAGTCAGTTAATTAAGTCCCTCACTATAGTTTTAGAAACACGTCTACACACCTGCTCTGCTACGAACCGACTCTGAGTTTACTGGAGTGCGCAAAAATTAAAACGAGGTAGTCCACTGTGAATTTTAAAAGAACTTTGCCATCAAAGTAATTAAGGAATAGGATTAATACAATTAATATAACTAATCTTGGGAGAATAGAAAAAACTTCCCACAACTCTTGATACAACACAGTATTAAAGAGATGAAAGTCTACTACATTTTTGAAGCATCGGAACAAGGGCGGATGGGATGGGAGTGCGCTGAGATACCTAACAAAACATGTTGCGCAATATCAAAACCAACGTCCTACTTTCCAGCTGTCTTCGTCGTACACTTGATTTTTCATCCAATCAATTTGAGTGTCTTTTGACTTTGACCTTGGGAAATATAACAAATGCGTCCGGTGGTTGCTATCCGTTTGGATGATTCCAGTTAAATCTTTGTGAGTTGGGGGCAACGAACATTTTAACTCTCACCACTGAAAGCTTCTTATAGGCTAGATTTCTAAAAATATGGTAGACAAACTAGATCTACCTTTAAATACCTAAGTTTAAACTACAAGGTGGGTTTAATCGATTTTCACATTTATCCACACATTTATATCAATCCACAGACATTCTGACGGAAATCTAGTGGGGGATTTTAACGAGGTGAAAGAAGGAAGGGTTGCTGTCAGTTTAAAGTTGGGAAAGATAGACAGGATTAGGAATTGAACTGAATTAGGAAAAAGTGGAAAGCTGATTGCATTTTGGGAGGGTGGGATTGAGTAGGCGGAAGCGGTGGTAAAATAGTAAAAAGGGATTGATTAAAAGGAATGTGAATCCGAATCTTTTGGAAATCCAGCCTCCACCACTTTGCAAACAGCATTAGAGAAATTTAAGCGGTCCTTAACCTTTGGCTCCAATATGGGAAGGCTGAGGAAGCGTTACAAGAGATCTGCGATCTGAAGGAAGTCAGTCCGGAAATATTACAGTAGAATGCGTTGCAAGAACTAGGAAAGCAGTAAGCAGTTTCGAGTTTGGAGTATTTTGATAATGGAAACGTCAAGTTTGCCGTGACATAGGATTTTCACAGAATAGCAAGTGGAAGGCTCGCCGGGTGATGAAACTATGTTTTCCTTGTCATCTTCAAGACTTTTTCCGTACTTTTCTGAGGAAAGTTGGATATGTATTTAGTTTTACTCCCGTGTGCTTGCAAGTAGCGAGTTTTGTTTGGTTTTGCTACTACGGGACAGGGAGTCTTTAGCGCGAAAGGTTATTTTTCAGACATTTGCTTCGGCTCGTCTCCCTATTTTTAACTAGTTGTAAAAGTTTTGAAATCCTCGAGGCCCTTTGGTTGAGTAATAGTAGCGTAGTACTAAAGGCGGATGAGGCCATGATAGTGAAAGTTGAAACGAGTTGTACGCATCCGCTTCTAATTATCATATTTGTTTGTTTCCAGGAGTTAATTTATTACATTTACTACAGTGGAGTAGAGGAAGTTGCTGGATGAAAGGTCTGGTTGGTAGTCTAAATTTATTATCAATTATGGTACGCTTCGTGATTGCCTAGGACTGACCGCCATTTGCTGTAAACAAAGAGGAAGTAAACTAGAAACAAATGCCTTCTTCTAGCCTAATTCCGTCAATCCGACTATAACTACTGGCGAAAGTTAAAAAGATATATCGTGTAGATTGCTGTGGGTTAACTGTACTCAATTTCATGGCTCTGGAAAGGGCTTTTCTATACTTTGCTCGCCCGCTTACATATAACATGTAACCTCATTGATTTTTCAAGTCATTGGAAAGGTTTGGGTTTTTGGGTGTTCCTCCAGGTTTCTGGCTTGCTCTATAACCGTTAACCTCTTCCCCACCAACACATTAGAAGTATTCTCTAACTTAGTGACCGTGTTGTTATGACACCTGTGCACGGCATACTGCTAGGCCAGCATTAAAATTTTAAAACTAAGTTAATTTTAAATTAAATTTAATCTTCGTATTACATAATTCAATAAAAAATGTAAACTTAGATGTAAGCATCGCCAAAGTCCATCTCAAAAACATTCTATCTTTGCCGCTCTCACATGTTTTAGCTATAGTTATATTTCCTATGAATAAGAGATGCTGAATGAGATTCGAATTTATGCAACACTGATCTAATGGCCAGATCATGCGGGAATTTAACTATGGAACATTGTTTCTAAAGTCCCGCGCTAGGTAAATAAAACTATGCAACAGTGATCTTCATGTCCGTGACAACTGGTTTTAAAACTATGCAGCGTCTATCCTTTTGGTGGTTAAGACCCGTTTCCATAACACGAACACGAGTAGCTCTCGTAGCAATGAAGTGTACGGTAGATTACGGTATAATGACTGGATTTTGTTTATACATTTGTTCTGTTGAAATACAGTAAGCATTTGTATTCAAGTGTAAACAGTTGCTCTTGAAGACTCAACCAAGCATGAATTACTAGCATTTCTTGGCCTTATAATCCCATAAGATTGTGATATGCAATTATAATTTTGAATTTTGATAAACACGACTAAATCTCTTAGAAATAATTTGGCTCTGACTTGAGCTTGTTTATTTACATAATAATTGCATTGCACTCAGTAAACATTAAGCATCAAATTAAGATACGGATATTATATTTGATGGATTTAAGAATTCAAAATGCGAATAAATAGGAAGTGTCCTCGCAGGGTATGTTGTGTTGTAGGGAATTTCTTGAAGAGGTAAATGACACAGGTATTGTTTAATCAAGTAAACATGTTTTATATTGCGTACCAGTCTGTAAAAGTAGTTGTGCTTCCGACGACTTTCGTCTGCTCTTGACGGGACGCGAGAAGACTAATTTCCTTCTTGTAATTACAGCTAAGGGCCAAGAGCTAAAGACTCCATGGCGAAGGCCATAAAATAATAATGTGCTGATCATACATGGAGGAGAAAGCAAGCTTTCTTTGCTTGTAAATGATGGAATACTCAATCAGTAGCTGGAAGGCCTGGTGGTGCGCAAAGTTAACAATAATTTAGACATACAGGAGTCGCGAGTACATGTCAAACCTTGTGAAAATTCGATGAGTTGCTTCCTGAAATGCATATAATAGTCACATCACAAACCCTCTCCTTCTCATGCATGAATTTGTTCTCCTGTGTACGCTCCATTTCATGTTAATGACGTTTAGACTGTTGGCTGGGATAATTCAGGCTAATTTATTTGTAATGTTTTACGCCGACTTGGACTTGGTCGTTTATTACCTATTTGTAATATTTTACGAATTTAGTGTAGTAGACTAGCTTGGCGTCTCAATTAGTTTTGCTCTTTTTATAAAGTTTGGATCTATTCGGTATTTGGGAATCGAAAACATGCACGTGGGACATCCCCCATTGCGTTACGAGGTTCTATTCTAGTCTCTAGCGTCTCTTCCATACCAGAACAAGCGGGAGGAAGCCTGCGGTTGCGTCTCAGCCTTCTTGCCTTCATCAGCTAGCATCCTCCCTCTCCCCGGTACCTTCGTTCTAAAAGGGACTGTGAGGAACTCAAGTCCTCATCCCTCTTTGCCCCTTCTTTTACCTTGCCTACATGCAGCTCCCAGTTTCCCTAAGAGCCGTACAGATAATCCCTGCTACCTCTGCGTTCTGTTCAATGCCTTTGCTTGCTTTATCCGGTAAAATGTTGTGCGCGGTCCCTAGCTTTTACTACCCGGAGCCTTTGCACACTTTTAATCACGTTTCCAGGTAGTATTTTGGATATGGTTTTTAGTACGTGACACTAAAAATTATAAAATAAAACCCGAGAAAAAAAACCCGAGAGTTAAAAAAGGATTCCGGGCAAGAGCCCGACAAAAAGTTTGGAAAAGTACTAACACTTCTAAAACAAGAATCCCTAATGTGGTGGGTAATTTCTAGGGGCATGCACAGGTCAACCAAACTTTTGACCACAATTAATCACAACTGCTCATTAGTTTAGGATAGGATTAGCGCTTGCAGGAAAAGGATACACGTAGTTTAGTTAATCGTGGTCAAAAGTTTGGTTGACCTGTGCATGCCCCTAGAAATTACCCACCACATTGGGGGGGTTGGTGTTAGAAGTGTTAGTACTTTTCCAAACTTTTTGTCGGGCTCTTGCCCGGAATCCTTTTTTAACTCTCGGGTTTTCACGACTCTTGTCTCCTCTTAACTTGTTAGCTTCGCGAAGCATGAGCGTTGATTGGGGAAAGATGAAGGTAGACTCATGAAAATAGTCGTAGCTGTAGCGCTTATGCTAAATTCGAGTCAAGGCCAAGGAACAGAAACCTGGTAGAGGGAGGTTAGGATAAAGATAATGACACCTCTTTTTTTGGGAAACCAATGAGAGGAAGTCAAATATAGCGTTTATACTTTTGTTTAGTAGTAGAAGAAGCCTGTGTGAAGAAGATTTCTACGGCTAAAACATGCTCGAATAGCTCAAATGGGCTTGTAGAATGCTGATGAAGTAGTTAATAATTATATGCGTAAATAGTAAATAGCGAAGGATTGGAGGCTAAAGCAAAGACAAAACACAGGATGTGGAAAGTTGGGATTATATAGTGAACCAATTTGGCAAAAAATTGGCATATCAAGAGAATCATAGGAATGTTGTGGCCTACTCTGCAAAAAACAAAAAAAATAGAGGCACTTTTGCCATGTTTGCAAGCTTGAAAAACTGCTGATGACGGTCGAAACGTGGACGACGCAGGTAAGTACAGGAATATTCGTGTCGCTGGAACATCATAACAGGAAACGGGTATTGGCAACGGGTATGTTGACAGCAGTGATTAGTCTGCTTTCACGGATTTCTCTGACGTCGACGTCAATCAAATGATGGTTGAATCCTCCAACGCATAGCAAGAGAAAGGCAGGGAAAATTGGATAGCTAAATGGATGGAAAGCTAATGGGGTGAAGGATAGCTGAATATGTCGACGTAATGGGAAGAATTGTGGGTGGGATGATTACTGGAGAAAATAATAGTAAATGGGAACATAAGATGGCGAGGAATCGAATAAAGTAAAAAGTAATCAAGGGGGTGAATACGGGAGAAATATGGGCTTTACAAAGGTCGAGGGACTACCGACCGCGAAAGCGTTATGAAATTTATGGACAAAGCCTTACTTTTGTGTGTGCTAACGACGCGGTAGTGCGTATGAAGGTTGGATTTCGAGAAGAGAGTCTCCTCGTGAGAATGCATTGTTACCATTAGCGGGACCGCGGACACGGGACGGAGAAACTAATTATTTTGTTCATTAGTCATCCGTAATCGAGCATTGTAATGAAAGAAATTAAATGTGTTGTGTTCATAAGTAGAACTAAAGGTTTGTGAAGTGTTGGATTTCCTTGATTTAGTTGTAGAATGCGTTTGTGTTACAACTCTTACATGCCAGGAAGGAGTCCTGTCCTGGCACAGGACTTGAAACATTAGCCATGAATAGCACGGAGATTTGGGGAAAAGAAGCCACTAGCATTACTGCAGAAAGTCAACTTCATGTTAGAGCTTATAGTCGGTTATGTTCTGACAAGTTTCACAGGAGAACGGACGAATGAAGAAGACAAAAAGTTAGACTGGTTGGAGCTGGAGAAGAAAGAAGCCATAGGTGGTTAGGCTGGGACGATCCAGGGGCAGAGCGACTTTGGAAAGCAGAAAAGTGGGATCGAGACGTATGAATGTTTTAGATGGTGCGAGAAAAATGAGGAGGTTCGGCGTAGATACATTACAGACTGGGAGGAAACAAGAGAGTGCTTAGATGAAGAGACGCGAGCTGTTTATCTTGTAAATCATTGGAATGCTCTTCCGGGCAGGGTATCCATTTTTCTGACTTTTTCCCCGAGATATTGCCTACTTAAAATGTTTACTAAAACGTTTGTCTCCACATTCACGTCCCTGTCCGCCTCTTGGCTTTTTTCTATGCGATAATGTTAGCAGATGATAAACATTTGTCATCGCTACACCAACACCCCTCCTCACTCATTTCCAGGAATGAGAGATGCAAATGATGCAAACCATGGCGTGACTCTGCCAAAATCTGCTTTCTAAGCTTATTTGCTCTGGGGAATAAAATGAATAAAAGAGGCTGTGGTTAGAGCAGTGAATGGAGGAAATGCTCTGAGATCTCCACGCTCTGTTTTCCTTGCTTGCTGAGCTTGAATCATGAGGGAAATTCTTAAAAATCATGTTCTTTATATGTCTATTTTACGCGAGAAAAAGCCCTCTGCTCCAACGAGAGGATTACGGTCCATTAATTTCACCCTTGAAAAAAGAATACGCGACTAACCTAACACTATGAAATTAGGCAACTTAGAATCCAACCTCGGATTACAAAGGCCCATACAATGGTGACATCTCCACTCGAAATGCGGCAAAGAGGAAAATCTGAAGATGTGACGTGGTTCACAAGGCGGCGAAAAATTGAGATGCGAGAATGTAATATGGTCTACGCTAAAAAATTAAACTCTTCGGAATGTCAAGTAATGTTTTGTAGATACTTCAAAGAAATATTGCGCCAAACACATGTTCAAGTGCTTCTTGTGCCGAAATGCGTACAGGACTTAAGGTTTCAACACCAATGACATACACAAACACTTCCGGGAAAATAGTTAAGCAATATAGCCTGTAAATAAGGAGAAGTGCGTTTTATGGTGGGAACTAGAAAAATATTTCTAAGACTTACACTACACTTGTTCCGTTTTAAACACTATTACGAGAAGGCATGGAGGCTGATGTGCTGTTCTGCTATTCTTTCGAAGAAATTAGTTTGTTTTCCGTTATTAGTCAAGCTTCTTGTCCCAATATAAGTAAGTGATATACCTGCTACGGAAGCTCAGTGTTTGCTGTTTGTTTAACGTACTCTCTCCTGACATCATGAAAGTTGATCTTTAGGGAAAATCCACTAAATGCGTTATGTCTAAAAGGACAAGTGTGGCGGGCCGGGAAGGAGAAAGTTGGAGGAAGGAGTGAAGGAGATCGTGAAATTGGTGTATGGGGTAAATTTTCTACTCGACATGATTCAAGAAGCTAGCTATTGTGAAATCCCTCCGGTCTGAGAGAATTCTTCTTCTAGTATTTCAGCCATGTACTAAGTAGAACATAAACAGGGCCGTCTTCACTAAGATGACATGGGTCCATTACTCTTCCTCCTTTCTCCACCTCCTTCCCTATCTACAAAAAGAGTTGCACAATTTTTTCATGTCGTCCCTACTCTGCCTCATCCTGGTTTACTTACTCTCTCCCCTGCTTGACTACCCGTCGTAACAGTGTGTATAGTGCAAGGAGGGAATTTACGGAGGCAGCGCAGCTATATTCTAAAAGCTGGATAGATAAAGCTGGATTCTGGATTATGGTGGAATACCTGGTTGTTGCGATACATTGCAATTGAAACATGCATGTATATGATACTTTCACCCATCCTTAACTGTCCGTGGGCCATGGTAAGTTTTCCGGTTTTCGCAAACTTTTTCTCCAAAACGAAACCCATGTAAGTAAGAAGAAGTAGGTAAATAAATGATCTCCATCCTTCTTCCAAATAGCTTACGGAATACTGAGCTGGGACATATGTCTCTGAATTTAGAATACGCCCTGAACCTCTTGCCCTTCAACCATCCTTCATCCTCAATTACAGCCCGTTTCCAGCGTCTCCGAAATGTATTACCATAAAAGCTGGAGCACATATAACAAAGCATTCTGCCCTACTTTCTACGGATCGGATGTATTACGAAAGGGGTGTCCATCTATTAACCTAGTTCAGCTGCTACGATGGGAATTATAATCCGTAATAGCGGTATTTATACGCTCAGGCTGACCAGCAGTTAATGATTTATAATCAGTTATCTACGGCCCGATGGATGAAAATGTCTAAAGCACTTTGGGGTATGATAAGGCGTGAAGATCGCATTTTTTACCCGTTCAGAGGTGCTTTACCTGCAAGGCTTGGAGACTCTGCGCATTATGAGAAATATTGAGTTTTTTGGATTGAAAAGCATCAAAATTTACGTTGGAAGGAGTGTATAAGGTGATTTGAAAGGTAATAAACAGCCTGAACAAGTTCTATGGTGTTGATGTTGAGAAACCTGAAAATATTTTGCGGTATAAACGAAGAATGACGAGTTTATAAATGACGGATGGCAAAAACTGCTTGCACATTTAACCGCAATATCGTTAAGGCAGGATTCCAAAACGCTGGGTATGCTTCAGCGGTTATCTTTTGTCGGAAGCGATTAATTCGAGATGCTGGAGAAAGTAGGCTTGAAATATAAGTTGCGTGGGAAGATGTCTCAGAAGCATACCTAAAATGACAATTAGATACCGTTCAAGATCGATCCTAACACATTCGAAGAATCGAAGTTGCCCCGGACGATGATGACGTGATGGAAGTGTCGATGCCTGAGAACGGAAGCAGTTACGGTATTCTGAATTAGGCGTGGGTGGCGTTATTTACCATAGACACGTAGTTATAGCTTGTGCCCTCGCCCCATACGCGGGAAGGAGGATGAAATAAGTAAAGGCAAAAGAGGGTCCGGTGGGAGTATTACTCGGATTTAGAGCACACCTGCAAATTGAGGATTGCAGGGGGCTGACGCTGACACGAAGAGGGAACACGAAGAGGTGATGGACTGAATTTCTCTGGGCTCATAGCTAACGGCTCGACTATTTCTCAGTTTCCCTCAAGGTGATGTTCGTGGAACTCGGATTGGATGAGTCAAGAGACTAGAGGTGAAAGCTGGGGAAAATGGAATGCGTAATTCAAGATACCTGGTAATAATGGAGGAGCATGTTCATCTAAGAGGGCATAGAAAGAAGGGGTTTTGAACATTCTGCTCTTGACCGAGTACGAAAAGATTCCCGGAAGCGTATCCGTAGAAACTAAAACTTGAGAAGTTTAAACTTCGGAAACGAGTACGTGGGAAATTAATCCGTATGGATATTAGTCCGGGGAAAATTATCCGCATGATTTCATATTTTGTGAAAATGCAAGTTTTAGCTTACAAACAAACAAAACTCGAAGATTCTAGGTCTACGTTTCTAGGGCAACGCTTGCATTTCCATACGTATAAACATCCGCGTACAGACTTCCGGTTGGTAGCGTTTGACTCGTTATACTACGAAAAATCCTTACACAGCTTTAGCATTGCTATTCACTGAGATAAAGAAAAGGTTGGTTGGTAGCTCGTTATACTGCGCTTTAGCTTCGGCTTTCTCTTGAGCAGGAATTGCAAAAGGTATGTAGTGGAAGTGGAGGGACGAGGTCTCAATCTCAAACCCGTAGTGGCTAAGGGAACTGGAGATGGAGTAATCTATTACGTAAACGATGTCGTTGGGATACTAAAAATCTAGTGAAAGACATTGGCCGAATAGAGCGGGAAGTCTGATAGAATTATTGGAATCTATTTTTCCACCTCTTACCGATGACTTTTTCTCGTTTTTCCTCCCCTTCGTCACTGCTTATTCATAGAAACGTGAAGGAATGTGAAGCGATTTGGATTTCGATACAGAAATCAATTTCCAGCCATTACAATTTCCGGTGTAGCTGGAATAAAAGGGGGAAATGGGCAATTGTGTTCCTTCTTGTGATGCTTCCATACTGTGGCAAAATTTTACACCAGTATACGTTAAGTTACTTTCACTCAAAAAAACGATTACCGACAGAAGTAAGGTAGAGGCTATAAGAGCAAATTGGGAGGTGAATCCTTTCATACCCTGCACAGATTAAAGAATCAATTATTCATTACGCAAGGCGTGTGTACAATTCCTTGTAACCCACCGCTTTTTCCGTATTTCTCTGAATTTGGATGGAGGAAGAAAACGTAGCTACAATTCGGAACAGTTCGTAGTAAGTCATGCTGTAAGCAGGTACTAATGAAGGTCTTCCGTTGTTACGTATAACGTGGATTTTGGCTTTCATGCATATGTTCTTTTGCCCACTAAAAACTTTTCGGACTGGAAAAAAGCACGTGCAAAGGAGAAAGATCAAGTGATAAAGTTCTAAGTTATAGACTGACTCCCACGTGAATAAGTAGTAAATAAGGGATTTCTGATTGTCCTATTTTTTCCCTTCCAATTCACAAGGCGAACATTATAATGGTATGGATTGCGTATGCAGAGAATAGAATTCACAAGAAAAATGACGCTGCTTCCGAGTTATATTTTATTGCTGTTAAGTACTGCTCGTGTACTCCGCTCTACTGAAATTGACAGATGTTCCGGCCCTTTTCTCGCGGAAAGTTAGGCGTTATCCGGTAAGATAGACCGAAGAGGCGACGAAAAATCCCTTGAAACTTCGGTAGAAGATGGAAAAGGAGTACTGGCGGATGCTGTGTTTCATCTTAGCAGGACTAGCCACAAAATAAAAAGCGCCGGGATGCAAGAGGTTATGCAAAAAAATTGCAAATTCGAACAAAGTCATTCACAGCTTCCGCATACAAGCATATGCTCCGCTCGTCCCCGACGGATACCTGCTCCTAAATTATCCATTAGTTCTACCTGACTTAACCTAAGTAAACAGATATGAGGTTTGTTTATAACTCATTTTATCCACTTGCAACTAGTAAGAATGAACACTCTGCAGTAAAAAACTTGTAGGTCATCATGTTGAGTTATTATAAATAAGGGATTCAACTACTCCCCATTACCCCGCTAAAATTTGTTACAAATTTATGGCACCACCCCTTTCGTTCCTACTTCCTACCCACATTTACGGAGTCGATTTACCGGATTTTGATGCTCAAATTCCTGGGGTTGGCCTTTTTCATCGAATATCTCATCATCCGTGTAATCTATAAAAATATCAAATTGATGACCTACGAATTACAACATGTTGATTCATACTCATTCTGTTTCCATTCTAGGTAGTTTATGAGTAAGTTTATTCTTCGTATTACTTTAGGCCAGCTCGACATTTTCATCTGAAAACTGAATTCTAACATACAGTTTTGGGTTTAGTTAACCTACATTGTGGATCGTTTTAAAAACATATTCACCGTCCAATTTATACCGAACGAGGAACGCTGTCTGGTGTAGCCCAGAAAAGGATTGTTATGCTGTCTCCGGTTTCTCTTCCATCTCATTTCTACTCATTTTCTGGATCCGTTTGGTGGCCAGTTAGATTAGAAGATTGCATATAAGTCAGTATAAGTTTTCTGCTGCACTTCCAGCAACGAAATGGTGCATTACATATCTAAAAAGGTACGTCTATAGTAGGCACTAATAATGTTTAAATGCGATCGTTTGACCTTCACCCTCTGTGATTGACGGTAGGGATGAACTTTTCTACTTCTTTTCTTGAAAAGATATGTAAATATTTCCAGCAGCTGCACAAGTGTTTAGTCTTTGCTGGAAGGTTGTAATCAGATATCGGACTGAATCTTGTTCGAGCTGGATAAAAGACAACTAGCTGGTTTTGTGGAAGATTGTGTTGTCATCATAGAGAAGTAAATTCGGGGAATCATGTCGTCAACTTCAGCGACAAGTCACGTCGAATGTTATGTGTAGTGAAGTATTGACCCCTCCTATCTCATGTAACTTGTCCATCAGCGAATTCAGTTTGATGGATATACAGTGTTGTCTTGTTGAAAAAGAATTTTTTCGTTTCTCTGTTTTGTCTCAATCATTCCAGCCAACATTTAAAAAAACCCGGGGGTGGGAAACAGTTGTCAGCTTTCTCATGACTTCGTACAGTTGAACCTCCAATTAACATCCTTCTAAATAACATCATACCTCTAATTAACATCATCATTTGAAACCCCCTACAGATTCATTATGCTTAAAATACCACTCTAAATAAGATCAACTTCTAATTTACATCATGAAATGCAAGCTTTTAGAGATGATGTTAATTGGAGGTTCAACTGTATCTGATGAAATGTCTGCATTTGAGGTTTTGGTTTACATTTGAACATCTTGTCTTGTGCAATCTCCCAATGGATATTTTTATTAATATCACTCAGTCTGGATAACTGCTGCACTAACGTCTGTGCTTGCCTTATCATGTGCACTATCTCCATGCATTGTAGCATATTCCGTAAACAGCTTAATAGAAAAAGCTAGGCGCTTATGTAAGCCTGTCTTTGATGTTCCTACCCCCAGGATTTCAATGGCCGAAGAGGTGGAGGAATTGTTATGAAAATGTTACGGTGTCAGCTTAGATGAGGAATTGTTTCCGTAAAGTTGACATTTGAAGGACAATCTTCAGAAAACATGGGGTTTGCAAAGCTTTAAAATATTATATACTTCCTTCCTCGTGTCGCAAAAATGTTTTGCAAAACCGCAAATGCACATGCTAGTTGTACGCCTCTTTTCTATCTTTCTGTCCCGTCTTCCACTGTATTTGTTTTAAAAAAGTGCGCTGCCATTCTAGTTTTTTCCAACCTCAATTTTATTTGTCTTCCCAGAAATTTTAGTCGCGAATTGTAGAGAACTAACTTCTACGATAGTAGAAGGTTACGGGGCTTGTGTCTGTGTGTCGTGAAAGAAAAATAATCCTCAACGTTGGCAGGTTTTCCGAAGTCACTAGAAAAATTATTACTGGCGCTTACTGTCTTGCGCACCTTGCTTGTGCACAAGCCACAGGAGACCTAGTATCTAGTTCAAGGAGAATTCGGAGTGGGTATTTTTTCACGCACGCTTTACTGCGTATTTTATTAGCATATAAAGTTAAATGAAGCTGCTAAAAGGTGTGGATGAATTAGTTGCTGTAAGGAAAAAGAAAATTCGAGACTTTTTAAGAAATGCGTTCAGTTTCTTAAGCCAAAGCCCATTTCAGGAATGTGCTTCGCTTTTATCAAGAGTAGTGATGAGGTGAATTGTTGTAGGTAAGTTCTGGAGGACTTGTGCATTCTAAATGTTATCGAAGGAGAAATCCAACTCGACTTTTGTCGTGCTAGTTTGTCGTACAAACACTAGCGCAGCTCATAAACGTTTCGACTTTTTCCACTTTGGAAGTTCCTGCTAACATCTTGAGTAGAGGGCAATGAAATTTCATGAAGCAACACATTATAGCAAGGCCGTATATTCCAGTCCCTGGATTTCCGTCCACTTATCTGGGTTTGAGGGCCTTGGTCCGACCAAGTTGGTCCTACGATGCGGACGGTTAGACTTCCCCCTATTTCCATAGAGTCCGGTTTTATAGTTACGTTAAAATTTTGCGGGAATTCCATAGTTACGGGTTTTCAAAACTTGTGTGGTAAAACATGCTAGGTTTCTACCGCACTGTGTTCACATAGCCTGCGGAGGTACCGAGTAAAATATTAATAAAAAGTAGCTCTGATTGGTCGTCAATTCCTTGCTGGAATTAAAATTGATTCGCCGGATCTTGTCAATCTTGTGTAGTGTAGACAAGCTGGTTCCTGCAGGTGCTGTCGTATTACCTTTCTTGCGATTGTTAATTTTTACTTACTCTACAATTAACGATCTAAATGCACTCTCCTGTACATGATATTTACGTTTTCGGGCAGTACACGTTGTTTTAACCATTGATGAATTGTTGAAAGCGATCTAAACACTATACTGTATATATAGAATATTACTTTTCTCTGAAAACTCTGCTATTAACTATGTAGTTGAGGAGGTTCTACTTAAAATAAGTAGTCAATTATATTTATTCCAACTCGGAATATTGAACCGCAAAAATTCAAGCAATCTACGGTAACTTTCACGCAAGCTATTTGAATCTAAAAACAAGTTACGGTCTTCTTGTTACCGTCGCAACATTGAGTTTTACCGCAAAATCGTATTACAGTCTAGAACCGGACTCTATGGAAATAGGCCTTTAGGGGTTTATACGATAACAGTGCTTTTAAAATGTGGGGATACTAAATGAAGAATATGATAAGTATAGAGTGATACATTTTGCCTTGAGTGAAAGCGGTAAGTATGGGAGAGTACGGTGACACGCATACATTTATTAATGACTTGTACAGGGGTCACCTAAGGCTTTACATCTTCACTTAGGACAAGGGAGGGAATTTGCAGAGCTGTTGCGAGAATACTTTTTGCAGGTTTCAAAATACTGCTCAATTATAGGTATACGTGCTGTACTCTAGACCGCTGTTCTTGTGTTCTAGCATACATATGGTGTCACCGACCACATTAGGTGTAAGCTAAATCCTATTTGCTTACTTAACCTCTTCCCCACCAACACATTAGAAGCATTCTCTAACTTAGTGACCGTGTTGTTATGACACCTGTGCACGGTGTATACCAAGCTCTAACATCTATTCTAGAACGCTAGGCTAGCATTAAAATTTTAAAACTAAGTTAGTTTTAAATTAAATTAAATCTTCTTATTATATAATTCAATGAAGAATGTAAACTTAGATGTAAGCATCGGCAAAGTCCATCTCAAGAACATTCTATCTTTGCCGCTTTCACAAGTTTTAGCTATAGTTATATCTCCTATGCATAAGAGATGCAGAATGAAATTCGAATTTATGCAACACTGATCTAATGGCCAGATCATGCGGGAATTTAACTATGCAACGTTGTTTTTAAAGTCCCGCGCTAGGTAAATTAAACTATGCACCAGTGATCTTCATGTCCATGACAACTAGTTTTAAAACTATGCAGCGTCTATTCTTTTGGTGGGGAAGAGGTTAAATGCCGTGGACACTCTAATTGCACATGGATTTTGCTATTGTTTTTTAAAAATTATAACTAAATGTTATTGGTCACAACAATCCGGGGTGCAAGGAAACATAGCACTTCATGTTGGCCGGAAAAACTTATTTGAAATTAATAACTTTTAAGGTAAACGTGAGAACAACGTTGACATTCAACTTTCCCGGGTTCCTGCTCATGTGGTGACAGCTCTTGTACGCTACGGCCAACCGTGGTGTGGCATTTTGGGCACAGCTGGTGTTTCTTTTCCACAACTAGTGTATTCTGCGACGGGACTGGAGGCCTGCTTGTATACGTTCTTAACATTAGATATTACAAACTAGAGCTCATGACCATCTTCACACTAAAGTTCATGACACTAGTTCCTACAGAAGGATTACTAAAAAAATTACTTGCTGCAAACGAAAACAAAAGCTCCTGTAGGACATTTGGACATAAGGGGAAGATAAATTCAAACGACCTTGTTATTATTATTATTAAAACCGAACGTACTGCAAGTTGAATGGGGCTATACATGTCAGTTGTACGCTAATATTACGCAACATAAAAGATATGACACAAATTCAAAATATTATTGACATTTTTTGTAATTGCTTAGAAGCGTGTCTCACAGACTGGCTAAGGAAAGTACTTTGATTGGTGTTTCTTTCAAGAAACGTTTATGATATAAATAGTGATTGGCTTGAAGGCTTGAAGTCGAAATGAAAGCTGTTCCGAGAAACGCAAAATTAAGCATGGACAGTTCAGTACTCCTTTGCTGGCGGGGTTTAAGCTTTAAAGTCAAAAGCTAAGGTTCTCAAGAACTTCGTATCGTATGTTACAGGTAGGCCCGTTTTTCTTGGAAATTTCGCTCAAGTGGGTAAAGGGAGTAGTATGAGAAAGCTTGGAGAAATATTGTGTGCTCTGAGACAAGGGAAAGTAATATTCTTGTAGAGGCTTTAAATCCACGTTGTTTGGGGGTAGAGAAAGAATAGGAAAAATGTGGAGAAAGCAGTAGATTAAACTGTGGTGTATTTTACTTGTTATCCTCCTGGGTTAGCATCTTTGGTGAGTTGGATGAAAAAATTGACTTTATCAAGTTTTATCAGGAGCTTTTACCTTCATGCATATTAATTAATGCGTACGTGCTTTGATGGACTCTAGAACGGAGAGTTCGCTTTCTCCTATTTTCTCTTCATCTCAATCTTTCTTGTCCTTGGTCTCGCAGCAAATTATTCCTTTCAAGAGGTTGTATGGAAACTTTTTCTAACCAAGACATCGAAAGGATGGCTAAACCAAGTTTTAATAAGGCAGTTGCTTACTTCCACCGTCATGGACGAATATGGTCGTGAATGAGGTCAATACTATCTGGTTAAAACATACTGACTGAAATAATGCTGCATACATATTCGAAGGATACTTTTATGTGGTTCTGTTGCCATTCCTTTCATGTCATGTGCGTGCTATATAATAAATTTAAATGCATATTTTTATATATATTTAAATATAAATTTTAATGAGCTAAGTTTAGGCTGATTCACTCATAGTCGTGTGGCTTAATTTGTTTACAATCGCTGTAGCGTTTAAAGTAAGATTTATCTCAGTATAAAATCAAGTCAAGTTTTAACAAGAGTTACTTAAAGCTTCAATGAAATAAGACCAAAAGAGAGCTGTCCTGCTATTGTATCCCTTGACTCTTGATTTATAAGTCCATCCAAAGATGCCAAAGATGCAGAGAATGGAATAGAATTTAGTTAGATCCAATGAAAACACGATAGAAGCAAAGAAAAAAGTGTAAACATAATAAATAGTTTCAAACTTGCTTGCCTTGCTTTCGGCATACATTTATGAAATTAAGATACACAACCTTATTAGGTTTCTAATATTTATAACGATTGCTATGCTTTATGCAGTCTTAAAATCAGTATTTAAGCTAACCAAATCTATTAATTAAGAGTGGGTAATTTTAGAGGAGAAATTTGGCCGCAGAGACATGTAAGATTGGGGTTTGGAAAGAGGATATCGGTTTGGAAATTACATCCGAAACGGGAACTGTGGGAGGATTCGGTGTGGTGATCCCAATCAATACAACCACGTAAATATTTGGTTCCTGTGACGTTTGTGCGAAACTGTATTTTCATTCAGGAACGTGGCAAAGAAACGTCCAGAAAACGATCAAATTTCCAACATTTCGTCTCCTGGTGACGTTTCTCAGTTTGGTTGCCACGCCACAACGTCCCGTGGTTACCGTCGCCCAACGTTATTTGCTCCCATCCCCGCCACGCGCCAGTTCAGTATAATTATTAGTCTGCCTCCAATTACTCCTGCATTACATGCAGGATCATAATTATTTTCATCAATTCATCTCATCAACGAGCATTGTCCATTTAGATGCATTACACACAATTGTATTTCACTTGATTCAGTATGCTTACTAATTATTTCTTAAGAAAAAAATGTAAGTATTAATTTGCAAGGGGAAAATTTGTTTTTCACGAAGTTTTAGGATATCAAATTCTGTCTTGAACATGCACACCCTATGATGATTCCTAATGCCTAACCTAACTGACCTAACCCGACAACCTATTTACGTGCATGAGAAAGACAAAATCTGATGTCCCAAAAATTTGTAACTCCACAGATTTCCATTTTTAAACGGAATAGAAAATAACCGATCACAAACAAAGGCCCTGAGAGCAATATTTTAATATTAGCAAACACTCACACAATAAGATTCACTGTGAAGCCAAATACATTTTAATGAACTTCGATGCACACTGAATCAATAATTAAAGTTATCATAACACGATACTTAAAGTACTGCTGGAACACAAGCTTTCGGGAGAGAGGAAAATCTGCTTTATTCCCGTACTTACTTCGAGAGAGAATGAGAGAAGGCAATGATTGTGACATATATTCCCTTTAACCGTTATTTTTGCTTATTCAGTGCCCCCAACCATAGATGGTACGGATCACACTGTCCCATGATCCAGGATCATTGGGTCATTGGGACAGTGTGATCCAAGTGGATAAACAAAGTGGGTCAAAATGGCTTTGGGTCATGACCCATCTTGTCTTTGATCCAATTTTCCATTGACCCAAGGTGATCCATCCTGAAGTGCTTACATTTTAAAAGCAATAGATACTTGTATCGTGTGTAGCATGAGTGATCTATTCTTTATAGATTCGTTACTGAATTGCGGCACGAGAGGGACGATACTTGAATTTTGTTGTTTTAGCTCTAAAACGTATTGTTTGCACCTCGTACAGTATGATTAATACTGGTAGGAATTAATACAGTTAGCACGTTGCATTTACACGATGTCATAGAGTGTGATACGATCAGCTTGTGTTTTCGATGCGGGCAGTTTCAGCTTACACGTATACCTTGAGGGCTAGCAGTGTGCTCATACAGTTTGCGCCAACCTGATAGTTCTTTGTAGCACTGTGGTTATTGGCAATCGCAAAAACGGATAACAAAGGCGGTATACACTATTTAAAATATATCCCTTCCTGATCCTCGGGTTGCTTGGATCTCGTGTACGTGATAATTGAAGACCACAGTGTATGTTATTTAATGGAGTAAGTAAACTATATATAAATTTAAACTTCGCAGTCATGAGTTCTTTGCCCTTGCGTGCTGTAGGGGACGAAACTGACTTCTCAAAGAAAACAGTAGTATCGAGTACCAGAGATTCGTAGAGAAAGAGTATCGAGTACTAGAGAGAAGATACGCGTAAAGAAAGGAGGTGACAACTGCAATTTAAAGAGGAAACTAAAATAGATCAATCAAACTACAAATACCACCTTGTCTGGGCCGTTACAATTTGAGGCGACACTGTTTGCATCACGCTATTGTTGTACGTTACTTTGTTTAGTTGTTGGTAATTGGTAAAATCAATCTTGCCATTCTATCAAATGTCACGGTGATAATGGTTTTGAAATAGTAGAATATTCCGACGGCGAATTACCGCCTTGGTTCCAAGCAACTCGAGAGAGTAAAAACCCCTGTTGGAGTAAGTTTACAGCTTAATAGACACGAGGGTAACGTACGCTATAGCTGCTTCAGCTTTGCTTATATACACCACTGTGGTTCCGTACGAACTGGTCTAAACTCACTGGATTTATGTTAAAGAAACAAGGAAGTAAAAAGTTGGCAAAGAGTAATTTATGTTATAAAGTGAAAGAATTGTTCGTTGCATTAAGCGTCTACGCATTAATTTTTGTAATTAATTTAGTTTTTCACATCAATGGATTTTTGAATGAGGGGAGAACAAATTAACTCGTTTTCGTTACACCAGTGGAAGATTCAAAGCATACGGGAAGAAACTATTAATCCAGTTGACTATGAATGTGACTCTTCATCTGAGATAAATGCCGTAAAACGGATAAACGTTTTAGTGCAATTGGTATCTATGATTAATCACAGTGTACGTTGCATTAGCAAGATATCATAGAGTGTAATACGATCAGCTGGTCTTTGAAATGCCCGAGATATATCTAAATATACATCCCTTCCTATTCTTAGGAACCGTTGATATCGTGTATGTTATATTTAAAGACCATAGTGTCATCGTAGTTACCTAAATCAAATTATTCGATTATTTAGTTATGTGTTATTTGCCATGGCGTGCTATGGGAAACACTACAGATTTGAATACCCCGACTTTCTTATAGGAAATTGAAATATTGAGTGCCAGATGCAAGTGCAAGATACAAGTGCAAGATACACTTAAGGGTAATCTCGAATCACTAAAGAAATTAAATAAATACAACAATGGTTGAGCACTTTTTAAGGCAACTACGTTGCGCAACAACTTGAGTTCGTGTTAATAACGCTGCTTAGTTGTTTATTGCGATTGAGATTTCTGACAGCTAACAGCGTCTTTGTGCACCTCTTTCCAAAATATATTGAAACTATGACGTGGGACGTCGGATTATATTCAAACTGGTAACAATTACAAGCTAAAATTCAAGAATTCCTATAATAAAACCTTATACGTTAACAGCAGACTTGATACTGAAAAAACTATTTACAATTTGCATCCCAGAAAATTTACTACTTTCACCTTTCATTGATATGTATCTTATGTAGGAATCCAACTTATATAACCTATATTACCACTTTGCTCCCAAGCAAAAAAATAATGTCCGGACTGGTGCCAGATCAAAGCTTAATATACGAAGTATACAAGTTCGTCTTTCATTGTATATACCACTGTGGTTCAGGTTGTACGAGTCAAACCTCACATGAAGGATGTTTACACAACAGCAAAATTCAAAGTAGTCTGCAAGGCGCCATTAATGTTATTAGTTAAAGCAGTAGCTCATCTAGTAAAGAAGTGACGCTTCATCGGCACTTTTAAATACATATACTAAATGGACAACTTCAAATCAGGAAGTACAAAATGCTCTACAGTGCAGCTGTTGCTGGCCAAACACGATATAATGTAATTTTAATATTTTTCGTAGCATTAGCTTTCGTTTGTAATTGGAAGTTATTGTGAAAACTATCCAAGCACGCCAGCGTTTGCGAAAAACATTGTGGGAGGTTTTCTCCGCTCTTCCTACCAAAAATCCCCTTTCATATGCAAAACATGGAATTTAATAGTAGTGTATATACGTACGCAATAACTGGACTTTTCATGGAAATAGGGGTTGATAAACATAAAAAAGCCACATGTAGCACGTTATACGTTTGGTCATGACGACAGTCATGTGGTGCAAGTGATAGTTGAATTCAAAATATTATTCACTGAAATATGTTTTGACAAGACCCACTGTGGTGAAGTTTTATTCCCCTATCTTCTAATGTTCACTCACTTATTCCCCCTTACCAGCAATGTTCTGTATTTACTACGTCTAAACCCATAACTTAAATTCACGTTGTAATCATTTCAATTAATTACTTGTAGCTTAGCTGTAGCATAAAACGCTGTTTTGAGCAACCATGAATACGGTCTGTCATGCACATTGCTTTGGAGTATATTATGTCGATGGGTCAACTTGGTTGTGTTTTTAAGCACAAAATCTTGACACTAGGAAAAATCAGCGTGTGATGTGCAGTAAAAGGTTAATATTTACGACTGTATACGTGTTACCTATTTCAGCATCAACGCCAGTGTTGGAATTTCCGAATGGCAGCGACATACTAATTCGGTTTGACATAACTTCTGTTTTCCTGCTTGAATTAAGATTAGAATAGTTTTAACACAAACATTGTTGTCACCACCGTCCAGACACGTATTTCCCCTGCTCGTCCGACTCAGGTAGTTGTATACTTGTACTACTTTAGAAATATTAATCACCATGACTAAAAAATGATAACTCTTGGTTGTAATATAAGCGATCAAAATAAATAATTGATTATTCCATAAGCATTCAATTCCTGTTACGCAATTGATTGTAGACCGACAGACCCATATGCATATAAAAATGAATCGGGATTGTTTGCAATTTAAATGAAGTTATTGTATTTACAAACCTTTTGGAGTCGTTGAAAAAAAAATATTTTGGAAAATAACAGCGAACTATTATATAGAATATGGCCCCAAGAGGAAAACATTGTTAAACTTCCCAGAACCACTCTGCCTACTGGTATTTTTTCATCATCATTGTTTCATTACTGCCGAACAATGACTTTGCCCAATGAAGCTAGAGCATGCAGATCTTGATTTAGCACAAAGCCTACTCTATGATGTACATGCGTAGGAATCATAAATAAATATGTGGCATGATATATAGTAACTTACACAAGTGAGCATATTTACGACCACTGTGGTCTCCTTGCCTGTACCGAGCTGAAACTAATACAACTATATGTTCATGAAAACACTTAATAATTTAACTAAACTTTATCTCTGGAACGTTTGTGAATGGATTGATAGCTGCCTACTTGAGAAATCTCGAGTGATGTGCTGTCAAGTATTACATTGTCTAGGGCTGAGGCAGTAGTGACACTGTTCGTCATGGTGCAACCGCCAAATCCTGTCATATGCAGCCGACGACCTTATACGCATACCACAGTTGCCATGAAATCGTCATGATACATCGATGGGCCGTCCAATTATGGCATGATTTAAGCTTGCTAAATTTGTTAAAACAGAAATATTGATAATAATTTCAAACGATGCCAGCAAGCCGAATTCTAAATGATGAGCGAATTTAAGCACTGTTACATGCTATAAAAAGCATTCACTTAGCATTGGCTTATAATGGCATGACAATGATAATTACATAAGCAGAACCCAATGCCTACCTCTTAAAATGTAAGCTTTAATCAATCCAATTAGCATTGATGGGATGTCGCGAAGTCTCTTGCTTCTTCGCGCGACAGATCGCGGTAAGAGCAAAGTTATTGCTCATGACATATAAGTTACACAACCGTGCATACATACGACCACAGTGGTGACTCGAATTTAAAATCAGCCCCCAGTCCACCAAAAACAATCAAATTGGTCCAAACAAAATATCAATCCATTACTTATTACACCGACTACTAGCTACTATCGCCAAAAGTTATAATATTTAAAATTTTATAAGTTATTATGCTGGATCATGGGTCAATCGTTTTTTGGATGGATCAATGGATCACTGGGTCACTGTGACCCATTGATCCAGAAGAACCTTTTTCGTTAATCCCTTAAAGCTCCTCCCCCTTTCTCTTTTTTGCTTTGATCCAAAGCTGGGACAGTTTGATCCGTACCATCTATGCCCCCAACTCGAATTCTGACGTTGTTGCAACCGCTTGAAAACGTCAGGATGTTACGTTCTGTGCGGACGTTACATTTCGTTACAGATTTACAAAAATATAACGTCATAATACTCCCTCGTTACGAAATAACGTTATAAACGGTAATTACTGGAATTTAACGTCAGTGTGACGGACCATTATTGATTGGGATGGGATTATGTCTTGAAACTATATGGCAACTAGCTAAAAGGATAATCTTATATGATGATGTTGAATGCTGATAGGATGTTGGAGTTGGAGGACGGGAAAGGGATGGAGAGTGTGATGAAATATGGAACGACACCATTAAAAGTCGAGTTGAAGGTTATAGTGTCTAAAATATTGTGATGATTATTGTCACTTTTATGGTAATGGTTATCGTGGGAGTGAAAGTACAAGTATGATTTCTAATGCTTTCTCCATCCGAAAAGCAGATGAGCTTTAAGAATAAAAGAGAGGAGAAAAGTATGGAGAAAGTAAGTAAGTAATGAGAGAGGAAGAAGTGGGGAGAAGAGGGTGTTATGTATCCAGAAACAGAAGATGAGGACGATAATGCAAGGATACTTAATACTTGCGACCGGTTGACTGGGTGACTAGCTTGCTAAGTTCTTGTCATTCTTCTGGGAGCCTGGCTCGGAGTTTAGCTAGATGCATAGAGCAGAACATGCAGGGTGGTTACCGCTGGAGGCTGAGGAAAGAGATTGTGTGGTGCTAGAAACAGAAACGGATGGACAAAACTCTCAGAGTGTAAGTTGCTGGAAATAAGGAGGACTGTGAGAGTTTACTTCACCAGGAGCCTGTAGCACAGACTGTGCTGGGGCGAAAGTACGAGAAAAAGGTGGTCATTTGTGGGAATATCTTGTGAATGAATCCCTATGACAATAGCGTTGCAAGTTTGGGAAACAAACGAAATGATGAGGAGGAGTGGAGGAACGTAGAAAGCTTACTTGCGAGTGAGAAAATAGAAGTACGAAAGTACACACATACAGTGGTGCGGTGATGAAAACTAAACAGAAATTCTTGGAGAAAGAACGAAGCAAGCCAAAAATGGGAAAAGTTTTACAATGGATGCAAGGTATAGCACGTATGTTCCAAGAGGGATAACGGTAGAATGGAAAAGAAAGAGAGAAGGGGGAAAGATGGAGGAAGAGAGAAATAAACGAGGGAAAATAAAAGAAGATTTGGTGGAAAAGGAAATAAGAAATTCCGAAGATGAGCTCCTTGTGTATTGTATGCAGGTCAAAATTTTTGGAGAAAGCATATATGAGGTGAAAGTAGGACTTAAGCGATATCCCAGCTGGGGCCTTTGATTACAGGATAGAAAATAAACGAGATGCCCCTAAAGTATTTCTATAACATGCTCTGCGATTCTCAACTGGGAAATTTACGCAACAACTGTCAAGCAGAAAGAAAATCTCATTATTGCTAACCTTAGCTTTATTCAGGAAGACCATGACTTTCTAACATGTATCCCTCTTTGTATTTATAAACCCCGGCTTGTATACAGTTTATGGGAGGGAGCGTTTGTAATATCAAAAGTATGTTTTGTGTTTCTTATTGTTAAAGAGTTAACATGACACTGGAAATCGTCCTACGTGTCTGCTTAAGTAAAACTACTGCAGGAAATGAAGTTTTTAAAATCATGTGAAAATATACACATATTCATTATGCTTTCCAGTTTTTGGCCTTGTTTAAATGGTTTAAGACAGAAATACATTCTTTTATTCTTCAATGCTCGTGAAAAAATTTGTCAGTGATTGGAACGATGTTCGGATGTTCCAAAGGGAGAGGACCAGGTAACAGTCGGACATTCTGCTAATGTGATATTCGGAATGTTCTGTCAAATTTTCTTAGGCAGCAATTTCCGGTTAATTAGAATTTTGTCCTCAAAAAAAGACAGTTTGGGTCGAGAAGGCTTCGTAGTAATGCGTTATTTGATACGCAGGTACATGAAAGAAGACAATGAATGGAATTGTTTTAAATTCGGCTTTACTCAAGTTTAATGTTGTGCAACAGATCCAGGTCTAGACCGGATTCCCAGTCCAGGTCCAGGTCTTTCAGATCTCAGTCCCTGAAATTTGAATTCCAGGTCCTTCCTAATCAGGTCAGGTCCTGACCTTCCAAATTCCAGGTCAGTCCAGGTCCTAGCATTTTTTAAGACCTGGACCTGTTAGGACCTGGACCTGTTAGGACCTGGACCTGTTAGGACCTGGACCTGTGGACCAGGGAAAGACCTGGTGGTTTGGCCGCTTAAATTTTTCGTCTCCGACCAATGAAATAGTGTCCTCTGGACATGTTGAGAGCGAGATTTCCAAGCCTGAATGCAACAATAACAGTAACAATGTTGGGAAACTTAGACGCGGCAAGCTCATTTGCACATTTGGTCAAGTTTTCGAATAGGGAGAAATGATGAAGAGAAGACAAAGGATGTATTATCTTACAAGTCGTTAGTTTTAGTGTATTGTCCCTTACAAAGCCCGCAGCTTTACTTCGTCTCGCTCAGTGCATTCTACTTCAGCTTTAACTATGCATGCTGCACGCCTGCATATTGGATTTCATACACACACACACACATAAGATCGACATCTCGTCAATTGTGTGCTCAGTACTTATATAAAAAGATATAAAGAGTACCGTAGGGAGACCCATAAAGCTGCCGGAATTAAAACGATGGAAGCACGGAAAAATGTATCCGAATTGTCATCCCGCTGTAACGCATTTACTAAAAAAAATCCCTATAAAAACTTATTTGGACAAAACTTATTTGCTTGCAACATAGATTCTCGTTCATCAAGAAGTCAGGCCTTATACAGAAACGTGATTAAGGATATGTTTAACCTCTTGCGTACGTAATTTCATGTATGTACTCACATTGAAGATGCATGCCACGCCCTGTGTCTCATATAGACGCACCTAGGATTTTGTTGCCATGGTGTTGTGTTTTACCAACGGTGGAAATGATGAGAATTGCAATCAGGGAAAATAATTGTTCCGGCAATGCATTTTAAATAATTTGAAAATAAGCTTTATGCCGCCATAACTACACGGCTATGCTTACGGAATAGGCAAACTAAGGAGGTACGCAAGACGTTAAAGCACCGAGAATTTTTAGCGTGTTCATATAATAGCATTTGTACGTAACGTACTGCCATGTATGTGATTCCAGCAGCCCGCTAACACAGCACAAGTTAAAAAGAGGAAAAGAATAAGCAGTGAAAAAAGGGGAGACAAATACCTTGAAGACTTTTTAAATAAGGTAGAGATATACTTAATTAAAAATTAAGGAAATTCGCAGGTATTTTAGGCGTAAATAGAATTGCCTTATTCAGACCAGATTTGCTAGCCGTTAGATGTTGGATACATAGAGCCCTCGAGGAAAAAGTGATGTTATTCGTTCGAGTTCATTTCGCTAAAATGCATGTCCAACCAGTAGTCAAAGTGCGGGCGGTTACTCATTTAACCTCTTCCCCACCAACACATTAGAAGCATTCTCTAACTTAGTGACCGTGTATTTATGAGACCTGTGCACGGCATATACCAAGCTCTAACATCTATTCTAGAACGCTAGGCTAGCATTAAAATTTTAAAACTAAGTTAGTTTTAAATTAAATTAAATCTTCTTATTATATAATTCAATGAAGAATGTAAACTTAGATGTAAGCATCGGCAAAGTCCATCTCAAGAACATTCTATCTTTGCCGCTTTCACAAGTTTTAGCTATAGTTATATTTCCTATGCATAAGAGATGCGGAATGAAATTCGAATTTATGCAACACTGATCTAATGGCCAGATCATGCGGGAATTTAACTATGCAACGTTGTTTTTAAAGTCCCGCGCTAGGTAAATTAAACTATGCACCAGTGATCTTCATGTCCATGACAACTGGTTTTAAAACTATGCAGCGTCTATCCTTTTGGTGGGGAAGAGGTTAAGAGGAAACTGCGGGAATGCGGAGAAAAAAAAGTGACGGGAGATTTTCTGTAGTTTCCTTCTTTTCCAAGTTAAAGGGTTACGCCTCCTATTTTACCACGACTTTGAGCTTTAGTTCTGACGTCCTTGAGCAACGGAATAGTTAAACTTTAGACAGGTGATTTATATCAGCAGGGTCACAATGAGAATTGGGCCGTCCCAATTCTCATTAGTGACCCTGCTGTGGCCGTAGAAAAGGAAACAAAACTTTAAGTATCTAAAATGAATTTAAATTGGGCCGTCCCAATTCTCATTGTGACCCTGCTGTGGCCGTAGAAAAGGAAACAAAACTTTAATTAAGTATCAAAAATGCATTTAAATTGGGCCGTCCCAATTCTCATTGTGACCCTGCTGTGGCCGTAGAAAAGAAAACAAAACTTTAATTAAGTATCTAAAATGCATTTAAATTGGGCGGTCTCGATTCTCATTGTGACCCTGCTGTGGCCGTAGAAAAGAAAACAAAACTTTAATTAGGTATCTAAAATGCATTTAAATTGGGCGGTCTCGATTCTCATTGTGACCCTGCTGTGGCCGTAGAAAAGGAAACAAAACTTTAATTAATTCTCTAAAATGCATTTAAATTGGGCTGTCCCGATTCTCATTGTGACCCTGCTGTGGCCGTAGAAAAGAAAACAAAGCTTTAATGAATTATCCAAAATGCATCAAAATTGGGCGGTCCCAATTCTCATTGTGACCCTGCTGTGGCCGTAGAAAAGGAAACAAAACTTTAGCAAAATATCTAAAACGCATCAAAAGTTCGGAATTTAAATAAAACTACGTCAACGCCGTTTGGTAACCAACAGGCACCTCATTTAAAATAACTAAAACTAACTTTAAAGCAGGGTGAACAAGTAATAATTCAGGAGGCAGAATGGTGTACATAGCTAGGAACGGGTGTATATGAATACGAGCCAAGGCCAAGGTATGGCAGTAATCTCGGCTACTATTACTCGGTCCAGCTAGTTAGTTACGGAGGTGGCTTCGCCTAATTTTTTCGACTACTGGTAATGTTTACCTGATAATTTAAGTTAGTGTCTCAAAAATTAGGCGAAGCCACGTTTGTGACCCACGTTTGTGACCAAGGCGCGCGGAGAGGTCCTTGATATCACAATCTGCAATGACCGAGGTGCTACTATTGTCGCCGATTGGAACGTTTCCGACGACGACAGCATCTCAGATCACAAATATATTGACTTCCATCTTGGTTTTGGAAAACCCAAGCCTAGATGGGTGCGCAATTTAAAGAAAATGGATGATGGCACATTTGTTACTCGCCTACGGGAACAAGTGTCTCACATCCCAAACGATGTACCCTATGATATAACGGGTATTGAACAAGTTGCTGAGCAGCTGAACACAGCACTCAACAAATCTCTGGATGAAGCGTGTCCTTGGAAAAAGGCGTGTTTCAAGGAAAACCGAAGTCCATGGTGGACTTCGGAACTCACCGCACTGAGGAAGGAAGTAGGCCGACTCTGTCGGATGGCCCACCTCAGTGAGGAAGATTGGAAAACGTACTGTCTTCAACGTAATAGATACGTAAAGGCAATACGGAAAGCAAAACTAGACAGCTGGACCATGTTTTGTGACTCTATAGAGTCCATGCCGGCCACTTCTAGGCTAATGAAGTGTTTAGGTAACTCAAACAGGGAGATTACTAGTGTGGTCACTCCATCTGGTTCTCTCACCTGTGGTACCGAACATACTCTAGCGGAACTGCTAGAGCAACATTTCCCAGGTGATGCTGAGCAAATCCCTGGGGAACACGACATTATGGGCGTAGACGTAGTCTCTGACATGGTCACCCCAGAAAAGGTGTTAGAGGCCATTAATAGCTTCAGTCCATTCAAGGCTCCCGGGCCGGACGGGCTATTTCCTCACATACTTAGAAAGGCCTCTGTGTGTATACTAGAGCCCCTCAGCGGCCTATTCAAGGCTTGCTTGGTTACGGGGTATGTGCCGCGTAGATGGAGATGTTCTAGGGTTGTCTTCATTCCTAAACCTGGGAAGAATGACTACACTAGCACTTCAGCTTGGAGGCCCATCTCTCTGATGAGCTTCCTACTGAAAACTCTAGAGAGGCTGGTTGATAGATTCCTGAGAACGAAGGATCTGGTTAGCCACCTCAGAGAAAACCGTCAGTATGCGTATGTGGCTGGCGGGTCTACAGAAGCAGCCATCCATAGAGTTGTGAATCTCATGGAGGGCTGCATAAAGTCCAAAAGACCTTGTGTAGCATCATTCGTCGACATAGAAGGTGCTTTCAACAATATTGCTCGCCGATCTATAACAGACGGCATGGCAAGACTCGGGATCCATCCTATGATAATTAGGTGGGTCAACTTTATGTTAGCCAATAGAGAGCTGCAAAGTAGCCTCAATGGTGTAACAGTGTCGAAGACGGTAAGCAATGGTTGCCCGCAGGGCTCTGTCTGCTCTCCGTTATACTGGAACATTGCGGTGGACAGTTTGATGGAGCGGCTTCGGCTCAACCATCCGTCTCTGCTCTGTCAAGCCTTTGCTGATGACGTTTGCATAGCGGCGTCCGGGATCTGCAGGAAAACCTGCAGTGACCAAATCAGCTGGGGACTCAGAACTATTGATAGATGGTGTTCCGAAAACGGACTCACTCTCAATAGCAGCAAAACCGAAGTCCTTTGGGTGGATAACTCAAGGACCAAGGAACAATACCCTGTAAAATTACGGGGACAAGAGCTTAAATGTGCCGATTCAGTGAAGTACTTAGGAATTATCCTGGACAAGAAGCTGAATTGGAACGAACACATTAAGTCTAAATCGGATAAATCCAAAAAGACACTGCTCCTCTGCAGGAGGGCAGTGGGCAAGAAGTGGGGTCTGAGTCCCAAACTGACTTCATGGATATATGAGTCAGTCATAAGACCAGGCCTCGATTACGGTGCTATGGTCTGGGGAGTAAATCTCAACAAGACCCAAATAGCGTTGCTGAGCCAAGTTCAACGCTTGGCTTTGCTAATGGTGACTAGTGCCCCAGCTTCGACACCCAGTGCTGGGCTGGAAGCACTGGTGGGTGTTATGCCGATTGACATTCACCTCAAAGGAGTGGCTCTGCGAACTTGGAGGAGACTACTCCGTACAGGCTCAGCAGAGTTTAAGGGAATACCATCAAGTGGCCACGTGGCCCATGTATGGGAGTCCTCGAAATCAGTTTTGGAGCTTGGCTTAACGCCAGCTTTATATGACTGGACGGAAACCACGGGAATAAGCTCCAAACGCTATTCCTGTGGCATTTCGGACAGGGCAACCTGGTCGAATAGAACGGTGACGGGACGTGGTCTGGTCTGTTACTCTGACGGCTCTCGCCAGGGTCATTTGACTGGATACGGCGTTACCATCACTGACCACGATTCTAGGAGGCACATGAGATTTTGTGGCCCCCTGGATCGTTACGCTACAGTATATGACTGCGAACTGGAGGGAATCAACCGTACAGTTTACAAACTGGCGGGTATGGCCCTTTCCGGTAAGCAGATCACAATATACTGCGACAACATGAGCTGTGTCAATTCCTTAGACAAGGATTACACAAACTCTAAGTTAATACTGGAAGTTCATGATCGTCTTCAATCGATTGGTTCTACCAACGAGGTGAGGATAGAATGGATTCCGGGACACGAAGGTCATGCTGGAAATGAGCTGGCCGATAAACTGGCCAAGGCAGGATGTAAAAAACCCTGCATTGGCCCAAAACCCATGCTACCATTGCCAGAATCCTCTGTCACCAGAGGCATATGGCGGTGCATGACTTCAAGCTGGGCAAAACAGTGGCGAATACGCCCTGGCTGCCAGCAGACAAAGCTGTGGATTCCCGCAGAGAACATTAAACGAAGCAACTCTCGTGTCAGGAAGCTGACCAGGAGTCAACTTCGGTCGTTAACAGGGTTGGTGACTGGTCACATAGCCTTGAATAAACATGCTTACAATCTGGAACTGACAACCAGTCCGAATTGTGAGTGTGGGTTAGAGGAAAGTGCAGTTCATGTTATTGCTGACTGTGCGATCCACGCTTTGGTCAGGTTACTCTACCTTGGTGAGGTGAGACTTGATCATAGCAAACTAAAAGATCTGGACCATAAACGCGTGTTGTCTTTCTTCATGGCAACAGGCTTAATGGAACGGATTAACAGAAAGACTGGTGCGTAAGCATCGTTGCAAATTGAGGGTAGTCCGCAATTAGTATATCAGTGGCTACGTCGGCGCTCGTTGCTAGTCAACGGGCACCTCCTTTACAATACAATACAATAGTTTTAAATTAAATTAAATCTTCTTATTATATAATTCAATGAAGAATGTAAACTTAGATGTAAGCATCGGCAAAGTCCATCTCAAGAACATTCTATCTTTGCCGCTTTCACAAGTTTTAGCTATAGTTATATTTCCTATGCATAAGAGATGCGGAATGAAATTCGAATTTATGCAACACTGATCTAATGGCCAGATCATGCGGGAATTTAACTATGCAACGTTGTTTTTAAAGTCCCGCGCTAGGTAAATTAAACTATGCACCAGTGATCTTCATGTCCATGACAACTGGTTTTAAAACTATGCAGCGTCTATCCTTTTGGTGGGGAAGAGGTTAAGAGGAAACTGCGGGAATGCGGAGAAAAAAAAGTGACGGGAGATTTTCTGTAGTTTCCTTCTTTTCCAAGTTAAAGGGTTACGCCTCCTATTTTACCACGACTTTGAGCTTTAGTTCTGACGTCCTTGAGCAACGGAATAGTTAAACTTTAGACAGGTGATTTATATCAGCAGGGTCACAATGAGAATTGGGCCGTCCCAATTCTCATTAGTGACCCTGCTGTGGCCGTAGAAAAGGAAACAAAACTTTAAGTATCTAAAATGAATTTAAATTGGGCCGTCCCAATTCTCATTGTGACCCTGCTGTGGCCGTAGAAAAGGAAACAAAACTTTAATTAAGTATCAAAAATGCATTTAAATTGGGCCGTCCCAATTCTCATTGTGACCCTGCTGTGGCCGTAGAAAAGAAAACAAAACTTTAATTAAGTATCTAAAATGCATTTAAATTGGGCGGTCTCGATTCTCATTGTGACCCTGCTGTGGCCGTAGAAAAGAAAACAAAACTTTAATTAGGTATCTAAAATGCATTTAAATTGGGCGGTCTCGATTCTCATTGTGACCCTGCTGTGGCCGTAGAAAAGGAAACAAAACTTTAATTAATTCTCTAAAATGCATTTAAATTGGGCTGTCCCGATTCTCATTGTGACCCTGCTGTGGCCGTAGAAAAGAAAACAAAGCTTTAATGAATTATCCAAAATGCATCAAAATTGGGCGGTCCCAATTCTCATTGTGACCCTGCTGTGGCCGTAGAAAAGGAAACAAAACTTTAGCAAAATATCTAAAACGCATCAAAAGTTCGGAATTTAAATAAAACTACGTCAACGCCGTTTGGTAACCAACGGGCACCTCATTTAAAATAACTAAAACTAACTTTAAAGCAGGGTGAACAAGTAATAATTCAGGAGGCAGAATGGTGTACATAGCTAGGAACGGGTGTATATGAATACGAGCCAAGACCAAGGTATGGCAGTAATCTCGGCTACTATTACTCGGTCCAGCTAGTTAGTTACGGAGGTGGCTTCGCCTAATTTTTTCGACTACTGGTAATGTTTACCTGATAATTTAAGTTAGTGTCTCAAAAATTAGGCGAAGCCACGTCTGTAACTAACTAGCTGGACCGAGTAATGGTAGCTGAGATTAGTGTCTTACGTTGGACCTAGCTCATATATACATATGTACCTGTTTCTAGCTGTGCACACCATTCTGCCTCCTAAATGCTAACGTAAGATTTTAAAGCGGCCAACGCTGGGTCAGAATGTCACATTTAGGACGGCCCTAGTTTATTCATTTTAGATAATGTAACTATTTTGTATTCTTAAATACATATTCATTTGTATGCACTTTGTGTCACAGCAGGGTCAGAATGTCACATTTGTGATGGTCCAATTTTATTTCATTTTAGATAATTTAAATATTTTGTTTAATTTGCTTTATGTTTATTTGTATGCACTTTGCGTCATTTTCCTACGGCCACAGCAGGGTCAGAAAGTCCATTTTGGGACGGCCCAAGTTTATTAATTTCAGATAATTTAAATATTTGATTCTTCTTGTGCCTTTTAACTTTTGGGAACAAATTTGAATAAACTTGGGCCGTCCCAAAATGGACATAATCGAATCGAAGCTCTCGAGATTAGCTTCCCTTAGACTTCGTCTCGGTCAAGCTAAAAATAATGGACTTTTGAACGATGAATTTACCTTTACCGTTACTTTTCATTTGGAACGGTTTGAGCGTTAGAAATAGAGTTATAAAATGGGAGCCATCACTCCTGCATGAAACTGATACTTGATGTACATCGGCGAATTGACTGAGAAAGATACGTAAAAAACGTAAATCCATTTAGCTGAGTAGTGTCAAGCAGTTTGAAGGAAATAACTTAGCACTGTAACTGCCATGACTATAGTTTTAAATGCTACATACCTAACCTATATCCTTGGTTGGAGGTCACAGAAAACCTCAACCATTTGGGGAAGATTACAAGCAAATTGAATTCCTTTCAAGAACAGATCATCGGGAAGTCCACCGCTAATTATGTCCATGAACACCAAGAAGAGGGAACCACTTTCCAAGATCGCTACGCCCGTATCCTACCTGGCGTACCGGATATGATGGAACACCATGCCGCTCCTCCTGTTCTGGCTCAAGCTCCCGCTCCACCATCCCCTCAACTTTATCCACCTTCTATCAACCTTCCAAGAATTGGCCTTCACAATTTGACGGCCATCTCCAAGGCTCAGCTTTCGGATTTATTCACTCCCACCCCCGCCATCCATATAACGACAATAGAGAAATGCTTAACAAAGAGTCTTAATAGAGACGTGCTTAACACAGGATCTTGATGGATAGTCGGTTTTCATAGGATCTTAATGGAATTTGGTTTTAGAACAAGATCTTACTGGAGAATTAGGTTTATCGTAAGATCTTAATGTAGCGATAGCTTTCAGAGGATTTTATCGGAACTCGGTTTTGTCATAGGATCTCGGCCATAGGAAATTGGCGCGAAGTTCCGGGGCAGACGGCGTAAGATTATCAATGAGTTCCTTAAGAATAGGATCTTAATGGCCACAAAGATCCGATGTAAGCCCATTATGCGCAATGCTACCGGTTTGACTAGACGTAGTGTGGTCGAGTTTGCAAAATCTTGGAGAAAGAGAGATTCAAACATACAGAGTGTAACTAGTTTATTAGAAAAATCCGTAGAAAGAAAGCACATTGGATTTCATTTCATGTTGGCAAACAGGTCCCATTTTGCAAGGATCTGGACCTGTTTGGTCTAGACCTGACAGGTCCTAAAAAATTGAAGCAGGATAGAAGCTATCCTTTTGTGCCGGTTTGAAATACAATTTAACACCTGGTAGTATACATTTTAAAGAAATTATTCAAGAAAAAAGCACAAAACTCAGAAAACGGATAAATTCTTTCATATCGCCATGGTTCCTCGTTCTTTACTGCTATGCGCTGAAATGGCGGGCAGATTTGCTGCTGAAAACTCATCATTCTCGCGTACTTTCTTGTAATACCACCGTAGTGCGAAACGACGTAATGAAGACACTACAACAGTAAATCTGGTGAGCTGTAGTGCATAATGGTTTGCAAAGGTAATGGAACTGTAAAATTGTATGCTGTAAAATTTTTAATTTATCTATTGGTCTGATTTTCCCGTTACCTTTCCAGTGTTCCCTGCGGTAACTACTGGAACTAAACGACGCTACAGGAGAGCCGGCACAGTAAATAAAAATATTTGATTTAGGTTTTCAGCGATAATGTAAGTCACTACTTTGCAAATAGTTTGCGTCAAGCATATCCTTATCCTTCATCTATTAACGAATGTTTTCTGAGTTTAGTTACAACAGAAACCGTGCTGTGGAAGGCCAATCAACGATAGCAATAGCTCCTACTAAATCCCTATTGTTTCTATACAGTAGATTTTAAATAGATTGCAATCAATATATTCTACAAATATCATGAATATATGCAAGTATATAACTAGTATACCAAATTGTTAACGGCTTTCACCGATCGCAATAGTGATTTCGCCCCATAGTATATACTATATTGTTTTTTCAGCTATATAGTAGATATGTATTGATTCTAAAAGATGTTCTCTATAGTTTTCATTCAAATCTACTAGTATTTAACTAGTATATCAAATTGTTAACGGCTTTCACCGATCGCAATAGCGATTTTGCCCCATAGTATATACTATATTGTTTTTTCAGCTATATAGTAGATATGTATTGATTCTAAAAGATGTTCTCTATAGTTTTCATTCAAATCTACTAGTATTTAACTAGTATATCAAATTGTTAACGGCTTTCACCGATCGCAATAGCGATTTTGCCCCATAGTATATACCATATTGTTTTTTCAGCTATATAGTAGATATATATTGATTCTAAAAGATATTTTCTATAGTTTTCATTCAACTCTACTAGTATTTAACTAGTATATCAAATTGTTAACGGCTTTTACCGATCGCAATAGCGATTTTGCCCCATAGTATATACCATATTGTTTTTTCAGCTATATAGTAGATATATATTGATTCTAAAAGATATTCTCTATAGTTTTCATTCAACTCTACTAGTATTTAACTAGTATATCAAATTGTTAACGGCTTTTACCGATCGCAATAGCGATTTTGCGCCATAGTATATACCATATTGTTTTTTCAGCTATATAGTAGATATATATTAATTCTTAAAGATATTCTCTATAGTTTTCATTCAAGTCTACCAGTATTTAACTAGAATATCAAATTGTTAACGGCTTTCACTGATCGCAATAGCGATTTTGCCCCATAGTATATACTATACTCGTTTTTCGGATATATAGTAGATATATATAGATAGTAATAGATATTCTCTATTAATTTAATGTATATCTACTAGTATATCAAATTTTTAACGGCTTTCACCGATCGCATTAGCCTATTTTTCAAACCGGCAAAAATGACAGGACCTGGAATGACCTGGACTGAAAGGCTCAAGACCTGGACCTGGAATTACAAAGACCTGGATCTGGAATTTAGTTTTTAGGACCTGAACCTGAAAGACCTGGATCTGGACCTGAAATTTCAGGTCTTTCCAGTACATAATTAATAACTGCTTTCCAAGTGTGATATATTCATTCAACCTCTTGCGTGTCTACATTTTGCCGATTTCGTAACCACATATATACACGTAATTATAGCGGTATGATGCTGTTTTCAGTAATTTGGAATGCATTGCTCGAACGTTTTTTCACCAAATGGCAATTCGAACCATTGCCACCGTTGGTAAACGGTATGCATCTTGAATGCTATTGCATACATGACATTTAGTACGCAAGAGGTTAAACTTAATTTATTTTGGATTGCGCAACCGTCAACTAAAATTGGCAAATATTTTCAGCATGAAAATTCATGTTTTCATGGCCTAACAGTAGTCAATGGAAATTCCACGGTGGAATTAAAAAAGACTATTTTTAGTTCCTACCATTCTTCCCGCAGCTTTAAATTTTGGTACGGCTCCTAAAAAATAACCTGTTTGGATTATGAAAGTTTGAAATCCAATATGCAGGTGTGCAGCATGCATAGTTAAAGCTGAAGTAGAATACACTGAGCGAGACGAAGTAAAGCTGCGGGATTTGTAAGGGACAATACACTAAAACTAACGACTTGTAAGATAATCCAGACATCATTTGTCTTCTCTTCATCATTTCTCCCTATTCCAAAACTTGACCAAATGTGCAAATGAGCCTGCCGCGTCTAAGTTTCCCAACATTTGTAACGGACCGTAAGCATGTTACGCCGCAGGGCAAGGAGAAGGTAGCCAGAAGCTGTAGACTCCTGGAGAATATCTCCAGTCGTCGTCTGGCAGGCAGGCAGGACAGTGGTCAATAAACCTAACCCAGTGTGTTATTCTACCAATACCTCCTGAGTCTTCTCCTTACAGCATCGTAATCATCCTCAGCCTACTACGACTCATCTACTAGCTAGCTCTTAGGGAACCGGATCCCGGGTATCAGGCTGATAAGGGCGAAAATACTTTAATGGAAATATTATTTAATAGAGATATTCTCAGTTTCCGAGCTTTCGTATAACTCAGTGTTCACCAATCAGATGGGCTACAGTTTCGCTGGAAACACGTTGCAGGGTGTGGTACATTGCAAATTCTTTCCAATTTTAATAGTTGTAATTGAGGCATTATGGAAAAGCCAACTCAAGTTTACACTGAAATCTGCACTGAAAATAAGAGCTGATGTAAACACTATGGCCTACGCAAGCGCCCAGCAATATTTAATTACGTAGGTACCAAGTTTAATTAAGTATGCAGTGCAAGCGAAGCAAGAAATAGAAGGCTTCTGTGCACGATGATTCTTAATGGTGAAAGTCTTTTCAAGTTGCATTGGTGACACAGATATAAAAATCCTAGTAAACAAGAATTTGATTAAAAAAGTCCCCAATGCTAATTATTGCTTTTGTTTCTCTAACCTTCTTTGGATGTAGTTTAGCTGGATGAGTGCTTTGCTATAGTATTAATAGTTGAATAGCTCTAGGTCTGACAATCACATTAAAGACATAAATTCACACTATTTGAGAATACCCGTTGAGATATGATGATTATGTCATGCATGAGCCAAGCGAGAGGTATTCAAGGTAAGAATAAACTGCATTGTTTACATTTTGTTCCAGTAAATCTGATCTGAGTGAATAGTCATGTATATTAAAGCCATATCTATACTTATTTTCATAGCACAAGTTTGTCATAGCAATTCTATCTTTTAAGATGGCGTGCAACAATGCCTTTCTTGTTCCATTGCTAATGTTTAATAAACGGGTTACTTTGGAAAACCTTTGACAAGCTTGTACTATGAAAGTAAGTATAGACAGGGTATAACGTACTAAACTCGAGTGTGTAACAAATAGGTTTCGAAGAAACCATGGTAACCACAGACGCCGGGTCGAGCAACTGTTTACTAAACCAGCATAATCTGCATCCTTGCATTATTTTAAAAAAGTGTTGTAGCATAAACCATTCACAGTATACCACATTCAGGGTGGCTGAATAGTCATAGATCCAGTGTGTGACAAAAGTCATGTGACATAATGCATATTTTTTTTATGTGGCTACGTCGGCGCCTGTTGTCAACCAACGGGCACCTCCTTTACAATAATGCATATTTTAAATATTACACATTTTAATCGCATTGTAAATGAGGCACACTGGAAAAGTCAACGCATTTTAGACTGAAATCCGTACTAAAAATTAGAGCTGATGCAAACACAATGGTCTACACAACCACAAAGTATTTATGTATTGTTTTGTTGGTATCAAGTGTACAGTGCAAGTGTAGCGATGAAAGCATTCGAATGCGAAGAATTTTGTATCTTCGTTACACACAATTGCCCAGATGGTAATTGTCGAATGTTTTTTGTGTATAAAAAGTATTGTCTTACGAATATCCTGCTTTATAACCTTGTGACAGCAACACTCCTTGGAATACTCATAGAAAACTATAACAGTTATGAACATGGTAGTAATGTGTTCAGTAGTAGTAACAATTTCAGGTAACAATTAGGAAGCAATTGTTGTTTTTCCGTTGGAACGAATCAAAAATCAGCTCAGTAAGTTTTTTCATCAAGAGCATAAAATGGAAACAACTCAGTCCTCGCAATTGTGCATTTAATATTGCAACGTTGGTCATGTTTGTTTACTTCAGGCTTTCACTTAGAAACTTAATGTCTCAATCACTTAAGGTAGCCATCATAGTTGCTGTAATCCTCTTTGTTACGTTATACTCACTCAATGTGTTTGATTCTACAATATTAAACAATAAGAAAGACATACATTACATTGTGTACCACAAATCAACACACTGTTCAGCGGAAGTAACTTAAGAAAAGTATGGCGAACATGTTGCCTAGCAATTAGTATCAAATCTGTTCAAGTTGCATTCGCAACACAGATCAGAGAAAATCAGACTAAATAATAACGTGATTTAAAAAAGTCCCGAATTCCGATTATCCTCTTTTATTTCTCTAATTTGTATTAAAACTATCTCAGTGAAGACTTGATTGATGAGTCGCCCTGGGTTTGACAACCCCATTACAGACTTAAATTCTTACCATATGAGCATACGCAATGGTCTGTGATGACTATGTTATGGGTGGGCGAATTTAGATGTGTGAATGAGCGAGAGGTATTCAAGTTTAGTTTAAACACTGAATGATTTACACTTTGTTCCAGTAGATCTGATAAGTGTATAGTTATGTATATTAACATATATTGAAATACAAAACTCGAGTGTTGAACAAATGAATTTCTAAGAAACCATGGTTACCACAGATACTAGTTCAAGCAACTGTTTACTATCCTGCATTATTGTGAAAAAGTGTTGTAGCATACGCAATACACCGTATACCACATTCAGGATGGCTTGATATAAATGTAAATGTGTGTGTAAATGTATTTCGGGATGCTGTTTATTAGACAGCGCCGGCTAGGCACATTATTTCGGCCCATCGCGGCTGGTTTGCACCAAGTCCCTTTGTCCATCGCGAGGCTCTATCTACTATTGGCTTCCAATTCTAATCACCAGTAGATCTTCTCCGGGGAGTGACTCAACCCAGAGGACTTCAACCAGCCTGTCACAACGGGACAGTGGTGGACGAAGCACCCGCTCCCTATATCTACCCCGTACCGCCTCCTTTCCCAGAGCCTGGAGGCTTCACTGAGCCGAGTAGATAGAAGAGTAGGATTAGCATGGCTTCCCGGTGAGGGTCTAGGCTTCGAACCCAGTTACGACTGAGTCCGGAATGTAACCACTCCACTACAGGGCCCTCGCTTTAGGATGGCTTGATAGTCAAAGATCCAGCGTGTGAAAGTCATGTGACTTAATGCATATATTACTGAGTGGAACATACAAGGAATGGGCCCAGTGGACGATTTCAGACTAGAATAAGTTAAGTGTAGCAGTTTTCTACACTGGAACAATATAGGAACAAGAAAGTCCCATTGTGTAGCGTGTAATCATTGTGTTGCGTATAGTACAGAAATTATGTACAGCAATGACTCCAACAATTTTAGACAGTTATACGTTTCTATATATTAAAACAAGCTTCATGAAGACTGAAGGGCAATGCATGGGGCATAAGATCTGCATGTGGATTCACAGACCTGCCACCAAATCTCTTACTCGAACATTGCAAAACACTAACTACTGGATGCATTATAATAAATTAATGTTCGAGACGTTATCACAGCAGTTCCAACAAACCTATAGTGTCTGCAGTATCAAGAAAAGTCAACTGTTCAAGTAGCCCACGTAGCCCGGCCAAAAATAGTAGCCGAGTAGCCGGGCTACTGAAAATTGATCCCTTATAATCGGATTAGTAAAAAAGGGTAGCCAAGTGTAGCCAAGGCCAATCAACAACCTTGGTATCAGCATAGTAGTTAAGGTGCGGACACCTCATTACTGGGCAACTTGGAGGGGTCGTCTCACATTGTTACTGTTATTGTTGCATTCAGGCTTGGAAATGTCGCTCTCAACATGTCCAGAGGAGACTATTTCATTGGTCGGGGACGAATAATTTAAGCGGCGAAACCACCAGGTCTTTCCCTCCAAGGACCTGGACCTGTCAGGTCCAGGTCTTAAAAAATGCCAGGACCTGACCTAATTGGAAGGACCTGGAATTCAAATTTTTGGGACTGAGACCTGAAAGACCTGGAATGGGAATCAGGTCAAGACATTGATCTGTTTGCCAACATTAATTTCATTGATGAGGAAAGGGCAAATTGTCAATAGAAAATATTTGGGAGACAAAAATTGTCCTAAACATATAAATTATGGCACCAACAAGATTTGACTACAGAATGTGGGAAGGAAAGCTTGGAAGCATGGCAAAAATAGAAGATGGAAGAGAATAAAACGGAAGCGCACAGGACAGGCAGTACTAAGGATACTCGGTTTGTGATGTCGGGATATCACGGCGCCCGTGATATTTTTAGACTAGGTTGTGATATATCACACAGTTAGTGTTATTGCAGTTTTCATATCACAACTGTAGCTAACTTCACGGGATGTTTTAGTTGAGATGCTGTGGAAATTTTATTTCTTGGCGGATTTTCGTGTTTTTTGTTTTAAAACACAGCTGAGGTCTCCTGCACACAATAATCCGGGGTGCAAGGCGCTCTAACCGCCATAATTTTGAAGGAAATTAAAGTTAAAGTGAGCGGCATCACCAAATTTCCCACTCCCATAAGAGAAGCATTGGGATTCTCACGCGCAAGCAGGTTCTCCGCTGTAGTGGAGAACTGAAAGTTTTTTGAGTTCTCTTTCCAATTACTCCGCTCAGGAGTGTCCCAGTGTCAAACGGTTTGGCTTGTTGGATAGCTGAGTTTGATTTCTCGATTACATGTAAAATTTAATCTCTCTAGGTCAAAGTGTGAAGTCGCTGCAACGCTTACACTGAAAAAAGTCAGGTTTCTTCGGCAGTAGACTTCCAGCGTTGCAGTATCTTCGAACTTTGACCTAAGAACAGGAAATTTAGTTTAAAATATAGAAGAAGACCTAAGCTATCCAACAATGCAAACTGCTTGGCATTGTGACTGTCGTGAGTGAAGTAATGGATAAAGCAAGCCGAGGAAAATCTTACGGCTTTTTACTATCCGTATTGCCCCAGTTCTCGATATCACGGGATATGTGATATCACGTGATATCCTGTGCTTGCTAGTACTACAGTTATGTGACAATTATATCACAGGGCCCGTGACAAATTTCCTTATTTATGCTTCTTATTCCTGCCTGCAGGAGAAGATGAGAGAGAGGGGATTGGGTTTGGTGAAAGTCTGAAGGTAGCATAGGCAGCTGGGTCGTAATGGTGGTGACGAAGGCTATCTTCTGGGATAACGCTTGGAGTGAAATCATTTTATTCCTACTTGGCATGCGATGCTCGGATGAGAAGTTTGTGAGACGTTTTAAGCTATAATTCAGCAAATAAGGCAATTACCCCACTTCCCAGGAAATATGGAAAGAACAGGACAGTAATTAATAATGTAGAATGTACGCTTGTCATAATGTCTGCTACGACGGAATCTGAATCGTAATCCTATCCCTGTGTAATGTAACCCAACGATAATGACACTCGGGGAAAGTAGAAGGAATTGTAGTGCAGCCATGTGCTTAAATTAACGTTACCTTTTATTTTATGCGTGAATTGGAAATTGGAATAACATTTTTGTTTGTTTTTTATGCAAGATGTGCGAGCAGAGTAAATTTTAAGGCCATGCTTTCCCCATAAGAAGAAAAGAGAAAATACTAAATGCAATTAAGAGGCTATCGGCTAAAGGATGTTGATGTAAGTAATCAACATTACGAAATTCATGAGAAAGGTCCAAAACACTTAGCTAGCTTCCTTGAAGTCATGGAAGCTTGTGCCAAACAACTACCTAAAGGTCTCCTAGTGGTGTTGATGTTATATGAGCTGTAGCCTTTGGCTGGAATCAGGAACCGGTTGGAAATTGGGGTCAAAGTTAGTGAAAGTGAAAGCAAGATTATTACAAACTAGCTTAGAGGAGTGTGTCCAGAAACTTAGAAGTTTAGGAATAGCGGAAAATCCCGAAAATGAGATTTGCGAGCGATTGTCCTGTCTCAGTAGAAAATAAAATATAAAATGTTTTCCTTTGGTTTTGCCTAGTTAAAAGTCAAATAACTGGTTGGGCTTCCTCCTGAGTCATATCACACATTTGTGTCGGAATGGAAGGAAAAAAGTTGACGCCCGATTAGAAACCGCATCTGCTATTGCTAGATTTATTGGTTTTCAACAAGGGAATTGTAGTTGAGAGGAGAAAGTCGGGAAAATATGGTGGAGGATTGTGAATCTGGGGAAGCTAGACTGGGCCTCGCATCGAGCGTCGTGTCCGCACTCAAATCGGCACTCGACCCTTGCCCTTAAACCCGTATTCGTATGTTTTGCATTCTCGTCATACCCAGGAATCAGATGACTTACATTTGTAGCAGCTAGTTTTCTTGATATGTTAGTAACGTAAGGATTTTGTGCTTACTTGGACTTTCGCTTAGATATTTAATTTGCAGGATTTTGAAGTACCGATGTGTGCTTTCACTAGAAACTATAATTGATTATTTAAGGCATAGGTTCAATGAAAATTTCGAACAACTTGTCACCGGGATGGAATTCAATAACCTTTAATAATTGAATACATGTTCACAGTTTCCATTGAATCTAAAACGTTTACGTGGCCTCACCATTCAGACCCTATTGGATAAACGGGCTAATGCCCACCTAGACCCTTTAGGACTAAGAAAGCAGCAAACCTAGTCGTTGTTAAGTTAGTGAATGTCTTTGCAAAAGTTTCGAAGAGGCTGTAAATCCGGTTCAATGTTTCAACATCCTGAGTAATAAGTCTGGTGAGAGAATAAACTAGAGATTACAAATACGTACATCCCAAGAAAGCTGCCGGAATATCGGATATCATTACTTCGCCGAGGGGAAATAAAAAAGGTTCGCTAGCAATAAGAAATGAGCAGCTCTGGGCAAGTCTGAATGTCTTTATTGTAGGAGAATGTGTCCTACGTCGGGACTTCTCCCGGGGATTCTAAGGTTGTTCTCTTGGAGAATTGCAAAAGAAAGAATTGTGTCGGTCATTACCAGGGGATAATGGCAGTAGAATGGGAAAATAACTTTAGTGAGAATGGGACAGGGAAAGTTGCAAGGAAAGTAGAGTCATTTCGCCAATTCTTTGCTTATTCTCGCAGTTTGGCGATGCTGGAACTTCACCAAATAGCACGGTATGTGTGCTGGGAGTTTCAGACTGGTAAAAGGTTGCTTTTAAACTTTACATCAACTTGTTTCTTTTCCTTCTTTCAGATCTCATGGATTCGTAAACGTGACCTGCATATTTTAACTGCTGGGATTTACACTTACACGACGGATCAGAGGTTTGTTGTATTGCATCCAGAGAAGTCGGAGAATTGGACGCTGCAAATCAAGTATCCTCAGGAGAGAGACGCTGGGATTTACGAGTGCCAAGTCAACACCGAACCAAAAATCAGTATGGCCTTTCATCTTAGTGTCATTGGTAAAAAGCTTGCAATTTTCTCATTAACTATTCTTCTGTCCGTTTATGCTTATTGCGTGAAGAGTATGACACCGTAGTACCTTATATAATTTTAAGTAGATAAAAGCTTGTCCCTGTACAACTAGCACTCCTCGTATCTCCAGTTTAACTATATAGGTCATCTATAATTAGTACCTACTTATAATTACCTCGGGTCGGATTGGCGTGGAAGGTGATGAAGAAAGATGCGGTTGAAATGTAAGTCCGTTTGAAGTGTACATTTCAGCAAGGTAATAGCTCATAAGTTTAAAAACACCGGTACCTTCCCTCTGAAGATGTACAAGGAGAGTGAGGGAAAATGATAAGTGCAAGACCACAGGGTAAGGGCAGGGGTGGAAGAATCTGCAATTTAACCCTTTCTAAAGTGGTTGCTGTTGCTGGAAGGACCTAGCAGCACATTAGTGCAGGCAAACAATTCTCAGAAAGTCTGCTTTGCAATAGTCATAGTCAATTGCAATAGTTAATAGTTGCAAAAGTCATCTCTACGTATCTGTACGTAGTATCTGTACGAGCTCCGTAGCTAAAATCCTGAGCTAGGATTTTAGCTACGGTCCCTTAGATGGCAATCGTCAACCAGAAGGAGCGCTCGAAGTTCAAACCCACAATGTATTTTATATGAGCCATTGTTGAAGTTTGCCAACATAGCGCCTATATTTTACGGGTATCTTACGACGCGAAAGGAAGGGCAAAACATAATCGTCGACACTTTCTCTAAATCAGAGCGTAGAGACTTGCCTCTTACTCTACCTCCCAATACCCGAGTAAAAGTCTCCTTGCCTAGCTTTGCAACAACTCCACACAACTGTGAGTGTTTTAGTGTTTATTCTAGCTCATGGGTGTAATTCTTATCTGAAAGAACTGCGATGCTGTTTCCACAAACAGAATGATAAATGACATACTTGCAGATGGATTACACCCAAGTCAGACTTTCAGATGGAATAACTTTGTTTGGACTGTAAAGCTGCGCGATTTTTTTTGTACGTTTGTAATTGTTTTATTATTGATAGGAATAACCTGCGTATGGAACAACGGGATATTCGTGGGGCGCACGCATAGGTCGCTCCCAGAATCGGAGATCAAGTAAAGCACGTACAGCAGATTTTGTGCACGTCTCAAATAATATTGTGAGAGGAATTTTTGCACTGGAGGAGAATGGGAATAAAGATTAAATATTTTTCTTCAAACCGTCTTTTCTTACCATGTGGCGTGGGATCCTAGATTTTGCGGATGCGTTAATGTATATTTGATCCCTCTGTATATTGCTATATGAGCGGGGAGGGCATGGCGTATGACGCCTTCATTTTAAGTACTTACCTGTAGACATGCTCACATACTTAATATATATGTGGCTCTGGGTGTTGAATTCTTGATGTGGAATTTGAATGCGTTTTTTTAATACCACAGCCACCATTAATGACTTCTGCCCTGAATACTCAAAATCATTGCTTCATGTATCTCATAGACGTAAGATGCGTGATGAACTGTACTCAATTCTACCTGCACTTAAACTAAAGGGTGGCAGGATGAGTTGTGCCTACCAAGCCTCCCTATTATGGAGTAAGTTACCACCAGCGCTGTGTAACCTTAAAGTTGAATATTTCTGTGCTAAGCTTTACAATTATGTTAAATCTAAGCGCACTTTAATAATCCATATGACTGAAATTCTCAAACTACTGTATGTCTGTGTTGTGTGAATGAGTCTTTTCCTGGAAATCAGGGCGTAAGTTCTGAGGATCATGACTATAAATAAACTAAAAAGCCCCACCCATAACAAGCGTGATCCAGAAAATTGAAACATTCTGATCCAGTGGATCATGGCCCAGGTTGGGTCAACTTGCACTTTCCGTGGATCGTGACCCAAGTGGATCATGACCCTGGGTCAAATGGATCCTGACCCACCCATACCCTAGATGATATGTGATAATGGGTACCAGTAGCCTTACTAGTATTTCATGCTTTCGTAAGCACAATATCAGCAAAACTAGCATCAATTTTAGCAATGGGCGGGCACATCGGCCGTAGATTTTGCTCGGTCGTAGCTATGGCCGGTCCTACCAATTCATACCACCAAAACTAAATCCTTTTCTCTAGCAATTAAACTGTACATTTAAAATTGAATTGTTTGCTGCCGACAGTTAAGTTGCAATTAAAATTGGCAATTAAATGTTCTTAAGTATCACAAAGATTACGACTAAAAGAGCTTAAATGTCGGAGGATAGGATTTAATTTTAGTTGTAAGGTTTTAATTGTACCCGACAAATAATTTAATTGCCAATTTTAATTTTCAATTGCGGGCGAGTTTCAGTTAAATTGGAAGGGCTTTAGTAGCTTCTATTTAATTGTCTCAACTTTAATTACCAAGACGTACACATTTCTGTGATAATGAATTTCCAAAAGCAACCCGTATCAGTGAGGAGGGGTCTGAATCGAATCGATAAAAAAATCGATTCAAATGTCAGGTTGCGGCGAGCCGATTCAGAGTCAGGAACCGCGGGAATCGGCTTACGATTCAGATTGGTGCCCCTCGAAAGAATCGCGATTCTGAATCGGGTGAATCGGGAACCGCCCTGCTCAGAATTGGTGGAAAAACCTGAAGAACTTTGGTGGTTTACAACCGGTAAAGACGTGGAGTGTCTCTGACTTTGTTGAAGTATCCAAACGAGTACTTCTGAATATAGAAAGTTGAGTTAAGATATAAATTGGCGAAGGCAGAGTAAGTTCCTCATTCAAGTTGCAGGTTGCAGTTAGGAGTGCAACGAAGCACAAGCTATAAGAGAGAAAAGCCTTAGTGATAAAAATTCCTTTCCTATGGTCAGTTTTCGTGTATGTGATGTATTTCCGGAGAGAGCTAGCTTTCACACAGGAAATTATGATATATAAAGAGATGCAGCGCGTGAATGGAAAATTGCTCAGGTTACTTTCAGTTGAAGGACAGAACGGACATGGATATTTAGAAAATGTGACGGCTTGGGTACACCAGGTTACCTGCAGACAGTTTTCAAGTTGGTTCAACATGGGTTTTAAAGAGAAGCCGGGAGTAGAATTTGGTGGCGGGGTAGAATAGAAACTCTTAAAGTACATGTCCGGTCCTTGTAAAGGACATTATGTATTTTATATGTATTGATGTAGATGGTTTGATTGGTTAGTAGCTGTGTCTTATGGGTGCACATGAGCCTGGAGTAATATTACTCGCCATGAGGCAGTATGTACATGATTCTAGCACTGTGATGATTTAGTCAGGGGCTAGAGTTGGACAACGGAAGTTATCTGGACGAGGACGGAGAGTGTTTGTTGAAAGGATTGAAGGATTACCTTTGTGTGAATCGTTTGGGATTGAGTGATTCAGATATTAATAAATATCGAGACAATAGTTTGCGAGAAACAAGTTTAATTGGTGTTTTGCGATAATTAATTATTAAACTATTGAGTAACTGCATGAAAACTTAGTTACAGTAGCTACCTTGGCCTGGTAGGTCGAGCAAGGCAGTAACAGTACATAAGGTGGGGGAAGCCAAGGAAATATTGAACAATTTCAAGCAGAGATCTGATTCCGATGCAGACATCCGAGTCCCTAAATACTATGAAGGAACCTATTTTGAGGTTGAGATCTACTTCTTGGCTATCGAATGACATGTTGCACGATACAGGAAATAGTGCGGAACGTTGTCATTTTTGACATTAAAGATGGCGTCGAAAATCGTCCGAGACAAAACTTGGTATGCAACCTCAAACTAGGTTCCTACATCGTTTTTAGCGACAAAAACGAGTCCGTGACCTCCGTGACCCGATTTGACCCATTTAGGCAACGAGGTCAAACTTAATTTAAAAAATACTTCAAAGCCTTCCGGTTCGACCACTACAAAAATTTTGAAAATCCGATCACGGAAACCGGAGAAATTAATTTTTTAGGACCTGAAATAAAGTCCCCATAGTGATCCTCTTATGGAGTCAGAAAGGGGAGGGGAAATAGGAATTAATTCTGTGTGTGAAGAAAGGGGAAAGTGGAGGGGTTAGGTGAATGTTTTAGATGAAAAGTTGTACTTACTTAGCAGTTTTTGGGATACATCAAAATCCTGTTGGAAAAAGTCGCCTTTGTCTTGCTCAGACTGAGGCCAAAATTGTTCTAAGAATAAAGTTGGGAAAGTTGATGCTTGAAATATACATATCTAAATGATTTAAAGTTTGAACGAGATTGTGATTTCAGGGTTTACAACCTAGGGATTCAGACAAATAAAATTGAGAGTCAGTTAGAAAACCTATGGAAGCGGAATTAATGAGATGCAGTCGTAGTCAACTAGAGATGCGGTACGAGATAAGAAAAGATATGGGAGAAAACAGCATCTGAGTATGTGGAAGTGCAAGTCCAAAGCTGATGAAAGCAAAATGCGGTTTGGAAGAAAGGATTTGATGGGCCTATTTAATGCATTTTAATGTTTTTTAATTGAATTTTCCCACATAGAATCCAAAGCACGGATCATTGGAGGCCACGAAGTTTATGTCCAGAGTGGAAGCTCGTTAAAGCTAAATTGTGAGGTGGAACATGGACCTCATGACCTTGCTCAGGTAAGTGGAAACAATGTCTGACCTGTATACATTCTGACCTATAAAATTCTGATGTGTGTGGAGAGAAGTTATAGGAATTTTACATTTTTTGCCATTACTTAAGAATATCACGTAGAGACCGTGCCTGTTCAAGCTAAAATCTGTTATTCTCTGCAAGTTTTCTTGTTTAGTTTCTGAGGTTATTAGCGACTTCCTAGAAAAGATGAAGCGTACATTCTTTTGTGAATGTTGGAGCCCCACCCCAGAATAAAGAATCGGCTCGAAGAATCGGAGAAAAAAGAAAGATACTAGAGTAAGATCTCTAGCAGAATGCCAAGGAAGGGAACATTTTGTGGTCTGCAATTTTCAATTTCCTAAGAAAACTGTACTTTTGCTTGTAGTGATTCAGGGAAGATAAGTAGGTTATAGATGACTGACTCAGTTTATCACACTCCATGAACAGATTCAGGAGCGATGAGACGCAAGGCTCAACTCTCTCCAACAAGTTTGGCGAGAATAATGCACATAAAGAAGTCGCAATGTTCAGAAAACGGGCAAAAATCAATACTGTATCTTGGGATTCGTGCTTGTTTTATGTAACCAAGGATGGATGGTCTAATATTGGTGCGTTGCAGAATATGCAGGATATCGGTTTTTTACTTGTTTTGTTTGGAAGATAGCTTATGGATAAAGGGAAGGTTAACTTGCTTAATGAATGACAGCGGAGAAAGGTATTTAATTAACTGTGCCTTAATTAATTGATTAATGGAATATTGATTTCAGGTATTCTGGTACCGGGGCCCACATATTATTGACCCGAAGGGTGTTTATGGTGACGCACTCGGTGGTGATGATATCCGATTAGTTACTCAACAAGGAGATCTACTCCGATCTCAATTAACGATACCTAATGTTAATTCTAATCATTCAGGGAATTATACCTGTTCTCCTACAATGGCTGTGCCTGCCAGTGTTATGGTTCACGTGGTTCAAGGTAAGGAAATTCAATTGCGCTACATAGCATATATTCCCTTCCAGCTATTGAATGCTCAACGACCTGCTTTTATCTTGCTGGTACGGTACATGTGCACGCTGTCTGGGAAAATTTAAAAGAACTGTGTTGTAGTTAGACCCGAAAATAGTGAATGTGGAGGCGGTTTATACGGGAATATTAAAACCGACAGTAGAGACATTAAGGATACAAAAGATTCTGCTGACCTTGTTCCCCACCGCCATATAATCTGTCCTTTGTTGTAGACCCCTGACTTGACAACTGAAAGTTACGTCATCTTTATTCAAATAGTCCGTGACCTACGCCCGTATTTCCGGGCAATATAGATATTATCTATATTCTATTAGATATTATCTATATTCTATTAGATATTATCTATATTCTATTAGATATTATCTATATTCTATTAGATATTATCTATATTCTATTAGATATTATCTATATTCTATTAGATATTATCTATATTCTATTAGATATTATCTATATTCTATTAGATATTATCTATATTCTATTAGATATTATCTACCGTAAGCGCGTTCATAGCTGGGCGACCACCCTTATGTAGCTCCTATGTAAAGTAAAAAGGGAAAACTCGCGCGGGAAGTTTGAAAGAGATCAGCTATGTGCGCGCTGACGATATATTCTATAAGATATTATCTATATTCTATTAGATATTATCTATGTTCTACCGTGTAGTCCACGTTAGCGTTCCCCTGTTTGAACGGTCTCGCGCGCTTCTTTCAACCTATCACATGCACCGATTCCTCCCATCAGCCTATCGCAGCACAGCACTGCATGTGTTCCTCTCTCTCGCTGCTGCTGCGAGCTAGAGAAAAAGATGGCTCTCTACCTTTCTTCGATCATTATCCGGCTCACAAGCGTCGTAGCGTTAAGCATTTTGCATTGCTGCATAGCTGAGGTCTTTGTCTCTCTTTCAGTCTAAGTTTAATGTCTATAGGTCAAAGGGCGCAGCCATTGCAGCGCGAGAGGTCAACTTAGTCAGAAAAAATGACTTTTTTCAGTATAAAATTTGTAGCGTCCGTACCTTTTGACCTATGAACATTAAACTTAAACTGAAAGAGAGACAAAGACCTCAGCTATGCAGTAATACAAACTGCTTAAAGCTACGACGCTTGTGAGCCGCGAAATGACCAGTGGAAAGAAGAAAGGTTTTGAGTTTGCCTCGCGAGGAACGCTACCGTGGACGACACGGTATTAGATATTATCTATATTCTATTGGATATTATCTATATTCTATTAGATATTATCTATATTCTATTAAATATTACCTACATATATTCTATTGGATATTATCTATATTGTATTAAATATTATCTATATTCTATTAGATATTATCTATATTGTATTAAATATTATCTATGTTCTATTAGATATTATCTATATTCTATTAGATATTATCTATGTTCTATTAGATATTATCTATATTCTATTGGATATTATCTATTTTATTAGATATTATCTATTTTATTAGATATTATCTATATTATATTAGATATTATCTATATTCTATTAGATATTATCTATTTTATTAGATATTATCTATATTCTATTAGATATTATATATATTCTATTCGATATTATCTATATTCTATTGAATATTATCTATTTTATTAGATATTATATATATTCTATTCGATATTATCTATATTCTATTGGATATTATCTATTTTATTAGATATTATCTATATTCTATTAGATATTATCTATATTCTATTAGATATTATCTATATTCTATTAGATATTATCTATATTCTATTAGATATTATCTATATTCTATTAGATATTATCTATATTCTATTAGATATTATCTATATTCTATTAGATATTATCTATATTCTAATAGGCGTTAAATTTTCCTGTTAAGCATATATTTCTCCCGTTAAGCGTATGGCTCTCGTTAAGCGCATGGCTCTCGTTAAGCGCATGGCTCTCGTTAAGCGCATGGCTCTCGTTAAGCGTATAGCTCTCCCGTTTTTGTTTAAGCGAATAGCTCTCCCGATAAGCGTTTAGCTCTCTTTTTAAGCATTTATCCATCCCGTTAAGCGTAAAGCTCTGCTTGTAAGCGTATAGAACTCCCGGTAAGCGTTTGGCTCTCCTAGTAAGAATATATCCCTCCCGTTAAGCGTATAGATATCCCGTTAATGGTATAGCTCTCCCGTTAAACGTATGGCTTTAGTTAAGCGTACAGCTCTCCCGTGATGAGACTAAACATTTTGTAGATCAGGGGACTTTTAAAACTTTTGAAGACTTTTTGATAATTTTTGGACTTTCTCTCATTTTTTGCACTTTTTTATCATTTTTGGTTCATCAACTTTATAGAAAATATTAGAAAACTCTCCCGTAGAATCTTGGGCTCACTTATGTATTTTGTTAAACCTTTAACTCTCGCGTTAAGCGTATAGCTCTCGCGTTAAGCGTATAGCTCTCGCGTTAAGCGTATAGCTCTCGCATTAAGTGTATAGCTCTCGTGTTAAGCGTATAGCTCTCTCGTTCAGCGTATAGCTCTGGCGTTAAGCGTATAGCTTTCCCATTTAGAGTAAAGCTCTCCCGTACAATTTATAGATATTACGTCTAAATAATATCTGGCTTGTCAAAATCTGTATCTGTGCCATCAAATCAATAGCACTCCCGTCGAACATATGATCGTCACATGCGTTTGCAAAACATAATCAATTGCTACGAGTAAAATCGGGATATTTTGCGACACTTGAAATCATTATCTTCGCCTAACCATGAGCGATTTTGGCATTACCTAACATTAAAAACTACAGAAAACATAACGAAGTTTTGAATCCCTGATCAAAATACTGAGACTAAGTCAATGAAAATCAAGGGCGTTTTAAAACTTTGATAATCATTCATAGATTTGAAAGGTACGCTACGTGCTTTACCTAAAACGGAGAAGTTCTAAAATAACAAAAAATGGATGGTCTCCCGTCAAAATAAGCTCTCCCATCGGAACGATAGCGCTAAACTTTATCTACAGTCAGCACAATATCTCTCCCGCTAAATTTTCATCTCTCCTGCGAAACGTTTGAGCCTCTTTTGGATCGTTTTCAATCAATCACGCAATTTTGTGATCATTTTTTAATTGTTACAGCTTTCCGGAAATTTCTAACCATTTAAACGCTTTTTGCCGATTTGAAAAATAGGCTAATGCGATCGGTGAAATCCGTCCACAATTTAACATATTAGTTATATACTAGTAGATTGACATGAGATATACAGTATATATTGAATAGAATCAATTAAAAACTACTAATATCCAAAATTTTGTATATACTTTACAGTATGGGGCGAAATCACCATTGCGATCGGTGAAAGCCGTCCACAATTTGACATTTTAGTTATATAGTAGTAGTTTTACATGAGATATACAGTATATATTGAATAGAATCAATTAAAAACTACTAATATTCAAAATTTAGTATATACTATATAGTATGGGCCGAAATCCCTATTGCGATCGGTGAAAGCCGTCCACAATTTGATGTACTAGTAGATATACATTAGATTTATAAAGAATATCCATTTGAATCTATTTAAACCTACTGAATATCCAAACAATGCAATATAGTCTAAACTATGGGACAAAATAGCCATTGCGATCGGTGAAAGCCTTCCACAATTTGAGAAACTATTTGTATACCAATGAATACACGTATTACGTAAGAATATATTCATTCATTATAATGTGTATAAAATCTAACTATATAAGAACAATAGAAATACGGTATATAGTATGATCTACTGCGGTCGTTGATTTGCCTTTCATAGTCCAGTTTTGCTGTAGCTATACTCAAAAAAGACATTCGTTAGAAGAAGAGGAGATTCTTATCGCAATATGTTTGTAAGTACTTTCTTACATTATTGCAGAAAAACTAAATCCATTATTGTAATATACAGCACCGTCTCTCCTGTAGTTTCGTCGCTTCCTAGTATCTAGCGCATGAAACGCTGCAAAGGTAACAGGAAAATCAGACAGATAGATTAATACACATTTTTCCAACATGCAATTGTACGGTTCGAATACCTATACATACCATTACCGCTCACCAGATTTACGGTGGAAGTGTCTTTGTTACATGCATTTCCAAAATTTACGCGTTCATTCTAATAATTTTTGAATCAGAAACAATTTCGCACTAAGGTGGAATAACGAGAAAGTTAGCAAAACTGATGAGTTTGCACAAGCAAATTTGCGCGCTGTTTCAGTACATAGAAGTAACGAACAAGATACCATGGTGATATGAAAGCATTGATCCGTCATCTGAGGTTTATGCTTTTTTCTTGCATAATATCTTTACTTATGCGTCTATCAGGTGCTAATATGTATTTCAAACCGGCAGAAAGGGATAGCTTCTACCCTGCTCCAATTTGTTGATCTTTTTGATTAATTTTTGGTCTTTTTGATTATTTTTTGGACTTTTTGATCATTTTTGAAGCTTTTCATTTTTTAAGCTTTTTGCCGGTTTGAAAAATAGGCTAATGTCATCGGTGAAAGCCGTTAACAATTTGATATACTAGTAGATATACATTAAATTTATAGAGAATATCTATTACTATCCATATAAATCTACTATAGATCCGAAAAATGAATGTAGTATATACTATGGGGCGAAATCGCTATTGCGATCGGTGAAATCCGGTAACAATTTGATATACTAGTTAAATACTAGTAGATTTGAATGAAAACTATAGAGAATATCTTTTAGAATTAATATATATCTACTATATAGGTGAAAAAACAATACAGTATATACTATGGGGCGAAATCGCTATTGCGATCGGTGAAAGCCGTTAACAATTTGATATAATAGTTAAATACTAATAGATGTGAATGAAAACTATAGAGAATATCTTTTAGAACCAATATATATCTAATATATAGCTGAAAAAACAATATAGTATATACGATGGGGCGAAATCGCTATTGCGATCGGTGAAAGCCGTTAACAATTTGGTATACTAGTTATATACTCGCATATATACATGATATTTGTAGAATATATTGATTGCAATCTATTTAAAATCTACTGTATAGAAACAATAGGGATTTAGTAGGAGCTGTTGCTATCGTTGATTGGCCTTCCACAGCACGGTTTCTGTTGTAACTAAACTCAGAAAACGTTCGTTAATAGATGTAGGATAAGGATATGCTTTACGCAAACTATTTGCAAAGTAGTGACTTACATTATCGCTGAAAACCTAAATCAAATATTTTTATGTATTGCGCAGGCTCTCCTGTACCGTCGTTTAGTTCCAGTAGTTACCGCAGGAAACACTGCGAAGGTAACGGGAAAATCAGACCAATAGATAAATTAACATTTTTACAGCGTACAATTTTACAGTTCCATTACCTTTGCATACCATTATGCATTACCGCTCACCAGATTTACTGTTGTAGTGTCTTCATTACGTCGTTTCACACTACGGTGGTATTACAAGAAATTTAGCGAGAATGATGAGTTTTCAGCAGCAAATTTGCCCGCCATTTCAGCGCATAGCAGTGAGAAAACCATGGCGATATGAAAGAATTTATCGGTTTTCTGATTTTTGTGCTTTTTTCTTAAATAATTTCTTTAAAATGTATACTACCATGTGCAATACTACTATGTGCACTACTATTTGCACCTACTACAGGGTGTTGGCGAACGTAGGCAGCCATTTCGAGTTTGAATTACGCAGCTAATTATCGGCCGATTTTATTCAAACCTACATTAAAGTAAAGGTAAAAGTCAAAAGTTTTGGTTGCATTAAGTTTTGGTTACCCATTAATCACGGGTGCACCACTGTTAGCGTGGAGATCATTTGGTCGGAATTCCAAATCTCGCCATGTGTTGCTCAGCATCTCTTTCGTAACTGACCGAAATGCTTGGTAAATCTGCTCCATGAATTCCCGTAAGAAGGAGTCAGACTGCGTGATATCCCCTGGTGGATTGGTGACCCTGGTCTTCATCATTCAGTTCAGTTACCAGGAAGATGCTGAACAACCCATGGCCAGAGTTTGAATTCCGACTGGATCCTCGGTGCCGTAACTTCGGTGCACACGTGGAAATTGGGTAACCACAACTTAACACAGCCAAAACTTGGGACCTTTACCTTTAATTTAATGCAGTTTTGAATAAAATCGGCCCATTATTAGCCGGGAAATCCAAAATCCAAATGGCTGCATATGTTCGCCAACACCCTGTACTATGTGCAAATTCCCTTTTTTTTCCACTCTCTGCGTGCTTAGCGTAGGGACTCTGCTGTGAGAGGAACGTATGTATTTTAATGTAAATGATGACTACTTGGATATTTAATCATCTGTAAAAATTAAAGTAACGAACCAAAATGGCTGTAGTTCAATAGCGATGGTCCCTAGTATTTTATCTACCTGTATGCCAATTCTCATATAAATCCATGATTGTTTTCGTGAGTTATCGTACGTACAGACAGACCGACAGACAGACAGACAACATCGACCCGCGCTGCGCCAATTAATAAACGGTTAACCGAATACGGAATGGGCGCAGATTTAGAAACGATTAAATTGGAGAGGATTATTGGAAAAGATAATTATATTATTAGCTGCGTCAGAAAAAGTTTAAATGGATAGGATTATTTGAAAGGATAATTATAATATTAGTTATGTTTCCTCCAAACACTTACTTTAACGTCTGACCGACTCTTAAATTAGATGTAGTTCAAAGAGAAATATAACCACATAGCTATTCAGGGAACTCTCTCATCACCCCATACAAAGCGGAAATTATTGATGGCGGAAACTCAATGACAAGCTTAAACTCCATGATGAAAAATCTGCAAAAATAAACCAGCTACCTGAAATCGATACCCTGTTCTCCCCTTAAGCATCACGCGCTCTTACCACTACGCCACGCAACTTATTGCTTGCATTTATCGTATTTCTTTTGAGTCTTGTTCCACACGCCAGCTACTGGACTGTGTGCTTGTGCTCTGCTTCCCTTTCTCTTTTCCACTCTCTGCCTGTAGCTGTGCTTGTGACTGGAACGTATGTAATTGCATTGTAAGTGATGACTCATCGCGCTTTACTTATCAATAACTCTGAAACTAATTGTTCTAAAATTCTGAAATTCAATAGGGATGGTCCCATGTAGTATATACACCTGTGTTCTAAATCGTATCTTAATCCATGCATCCGTTCTTGAGTTATCGTGCGCACAGGCAGACAGACCGACCGACCGACAACATCGAACCCGCTCTAAGAATGGCTGCGCCCATTAATAATAAACGGGTAACCGAATACGGAATTGGCGCAGATTTAGAAATAGTTTAAATGGAAAAAGGATAACTAGAAAATAAGTTAGAATTCCTCCAAAACTTTCCAGCTTAATCTTAACTTTTGAAATTTGTAAATCATTTTAGCTTCAAAAAATCACTTAAAAACTGCAACAGACTCTTTAAGTGGATGTAGTATAATGGGAAACACAACCACGTTACTAACAAGAGAATTCTCGAGTCTCCCCATAGAAAACAAAATATTAATCATGGAAACTCAATGACCAGATTAAACTCTATGATTTAAAATATGCGTCAACCAGTATTCGATCCCCCATCCTCCCATGCTCTATCACGGACGATTACCACTATGCAAGCCGACTGCTTGCTTGCATACGTCACATTTCTTTCCAGTATTGTTCCACTCGCTAGCTACGGGACTGTGTGCTTGTGCGTTCCTTCCCTTTCTCTTTTCCACTCTCTGCCTGCTGAGCGTAGCTGTGCTTGTGACTGCAATGTACATTACATGCAAATGATGAATGTGATGATGACTGACTGCATCTTTAATTATCCCTAACTCTGAAATTGATTAATCTAAAATTCTGAAAATCAATAGCGATGGTCCCAAGTACAGTTCCTACGTATATGCAAACTCTCATATAAATCCATGCGTCCTTTCGCAAGTTATCGTGCGCACAGACCGACAGACAGACGGACCGACAGACAACAAGGAACTCGCTCTAGGAATGGCTGCGCCAATTAATAAACGGGCAACCGAATATGCAATGGGCGCAGATTTATTAAAAAACCTTAGATTGATAGTTTATATAGAAGTTTAAGACTTCATAATAACAATTAATCCATGATTTAATACTAACTAGGAATGTTGTATGCTCGTATTTGCTGTAAAAAAGAATTTCTCTTATCGCCCCGTAATCTTCAGAATTACTTTACTGCTAAAACTCAATGGCTCAAACTATATGACTAAAACTCAATGGTTTGATGGGATTTCTATGCAAAAAAACCGAGATCTAGCCGGGATTCGAACGCGCGCCATTCACATCGTTCCTCCCAAGCTCTAGCCACTAAGTCACGGGAGTGTGAACGAGAGATGCTGTTTTCTTTCCAGTATTGTTCCACTCCCTAGTCACGGGTCGGCGTGCTTGTGCGCTCCTTTCCTTTCTCTTTTTCACTCTCTGCCTTCTGTGCGTGCTTGTGAGTGGAACGTATGTTTTTCAATGTAAAAGATAACTAATTGACTCTTAAATTATCTGTAACTCTGATATTAATTAATGAATATGCACGAAATTCAATAGGGATGGTCCTGGGTGGGTTAACTACTTATACTGAAAATTTAATGTAAATCCGTCAATCCGTTCGTGTGTTATCGTGCGCACAGACGGACCGACGGACGTCACCCAACCCGGTATAGGAATGGCTCCGCCCATTAATAAACGGGTAACCGAATATGCAATGGGCGGAGCTTTTTTAAAAAACCTTGGATTCATAGTAAATATGGAAGTTTAAGATTTCATAATGACAATTAATCCATGATTTATTACTAACTAGGAATTTTGTATGCTCGTATTTGCTGTAAAAAGGATTTCTCTTATCGCGCCGTATTCTTCAGAATTACTTTACTGCTAAAACTTAATGGCTCAAACTATATGATCGAGTAAAACTCAATAGTTGAATGGGAAACCCGTGCAAAAAACTAGGCATCGCTAGGATTCGAACATGCGCCTCTCTTGTCTTCCCTCTCTAACCATATGACTAAAACTCAATGATGTGATGGGAATGCTATGCACAAAAAACGAGACGTAATTGGGATTCGAACGCGCGCCTCTCACAACTTACCTCGCAAGCTCTAGCCACTAAGTCACGGGAGTGTGAGCGAGAGAATTTGTTTTACTTCAAGTATTGTTCTACTCGCTTGTCACGCGAGTGCTAGCTTGTAAGTTGCTTCCCTTTCTCTTTTCCACTCTCTGCATGCTTAACGTAGGGACTATGCTTGTGAGTGGAACGTTATGTATATCCATGTATTTGATGGCTAATTGACTCTTAATTTATCTGTAACTGTGATATTAATTAACGAATATGGACGAAAATCAATAGGGATGGTCCTAGGTAGGTTAACTACTTATAATGAAAGTCTCATGTAAATCAGTCAATCCGTTCGTGAGTTATCGTGCGCACAGACGGACAGACGGACCGACGGACGTCACTCAACCCCTTATAGGAATGGCTCCGCCCATTAATAAACGGGCAACCGAATATGCAATGGGCGCAGATTTAGAAACAATTAAATTTGGAGAGGATTATTGGAAAAGATAATTATATCATTAGTTGCAGATTTAGAAAACGTTTAAATGGAGAGGATTATTTGAAAGGATAATTATTTATACTTTTAGTTATGTTTCCTCCAAAACCTTACAGCAGAATATGTACAAATTAAATTGGAAGCAATCCCCTTAAAATGTGACCTACTCTTAAATAGATGTAGCATAAAGGGAAATACAACCATATAAATAAAAATTGGAGCAGGATAGAAGATTTCCCCACTGCCGGTTTGAAATCGCCATCGTTACTTGTTCATGTCTGCTGTTTTCAAAAGCGGCAAGATTTGCTTGCCCATTCTTGCCATTATAATTCCATGTATAATTGCGCTACAGTGCAAATGTGATCTAATTTCGCAAGGTGCTGCAGTCAACTGTTATGTTTTGTTGCATTTCTATATATTCATACAACTACCGCGATGCTAAAACTGTAAATGTGCCGGACGAAGGTTGAGGTATTGACACGTATTATGTATATTAAAAAATAATTATAAAATATATCCGTTTGGTTTCCCTCTTATCTTATAGCACTGTTTTCTGCGCTAATTTGTAGGAATACACGACACCCTAGAAGAACCAATGCTGTCTTGCTGTACAGGACTAATTCTTCTCCATGGGTGTAAGATTATACTTTGCAAAGGTTTTGCCGCAGCGCCTTATAATCCCTTGACAAAATCCTTTTTCTAATACAGTGAAACCCCGAACCCTTATTGAAGAATATAAAACATAATCACGATTAAGAAACCGATCGAGGATGGCCGTGACACTGATCGGAATGCATTTATATATGACAAACAGTGTCGATGTAAGGTTTTTAACGTGTAAATAAGCATAGCTATACTATATATACCCGTTAGTACACTATTATTCCGATTTTTAACAGCCAAAACGCCGATGGCAATAGCAATTTCGTCCCCTTATAAATATAATGTAATTATTGGAATATAGTGTAGATATATGATTTCAAACGGGTAAATAGGCATAGCTATACTATATATTCCCGTTAATACACTATACATCCAACTGTTGACAGCCAAAACGCCGATCGCAATAGCAATTTCGTCCCCTTATATATATATAATGTAATTATTCGTAAAAAGTGTAGATATATGTTTTTAATCGTGTAAATACGCATAGCTATACTGTATATACCCGTTTATACACAATTTATCCAATTGTTGACAGCCAAAACGCCGATCGCAATAGCAATTCCGTCCCCTTATATATATAATGTAATTATTGGTAAAAAGTGTAGATATATGATTTCAAACGTGTAAATACGCATAGCTATACTGTATATACCCGTTAATACACTATATATCCAATTGTTGACAGCCAAAACGCCGATCGCAATAGCGATTCCGTCCCCTTATATATATAGCATGTAATTATTTGTAAAAAGTGTAGATATATGATTTCAAACGTGTAAATACGCATAGCTATACTATATATACCCGTAAATACACTATATATCCAATTGTTGACAGCCAAAACGCCGATCGCAATAGCCTGTTTTAACAAACCGGCAAAAAGAGAAATCTCTAATCACCCCATACAAAGCAGAAATAATTTATGGCGGAAACCCAATGATTAGATTAAACTCTACGAATAAAAACCTGCAAAAATAATGCGTAGACCCGGTATTCGATCCCCTCATCCTTTCCTTGCTACAATCACGTACGCTCTAACCACTACGTCTACACGACTAATTCCTTGCATTCATTATATTTCTTTCGAGTCTTGTTCCACTCCGCCAGCTACTGGACTGTGTGCTTGTGCGCAATTTCCGTTTCTCTTTTCCACTCTCTGCCTGGTGAGCTTAGCTGTGCTTGTGACTTGAACGTATGTAATTGCATTGTAAGTGATGACTCATGGCGCTTTAATTATCAATAACTCTGAAAATAATTATTCAAAAATTCTGAAATTCAATAGGGATGGTCCCTGTAGCATGTACACCTGTGTTGTAAATCTTATCTTAATGCATGCATCCGTTCTTGAGTTATCGTGCGCACAGACAGACGGACAGACAGACAGACCGACCGACCGACATCGAACCCGCTCTAGGAATGGCTGCGCCCATTAATAACCATGCCACTAACTTGGATTGATACCCAGAAATACAGCACTAGAAACTTCTAGTTTGCGTTTCTAGATAGGGACTAGGTCAAGGGTCACTCATACTACATATGGCTCCCATCGAATAAGCCGTTTGGGAATGCCACAGGGTCAAATAATGAAATAAATTGTAGCTCCTTTACCCACGATCTTGATGGGTGCTGTAAATTCATCCAAGCTTGGTCAGAAGTAATAGATGCAGGAGTGCGGCTTTCTTGAGGAAAACATGTGGAAGCTGGTATGACCTTTATAATTAACTTTTATGTTGAAAAATATATAATTTTCTCATTTAGTTTCAATTTGATGAATTTGATGAAGGAAAAATATTAGAATACGAAATATTATTCAATATAAAAGTTAATTATAATGGTTACCCCAGCTTACGCATCATGTTTTCCAAAAGAAACCCGCGCTCTCGCATCTTTATTTGGAAAGGCTTGGACGAATTTACAGCACCAGTCAAGAGTGTCGGTAAGGGAGCTACAATTTCTTAAAATATTTGACACGCTGCCATTCCCAAACGGCTTATTCGATGGGACTCATTTTTTATATGAGTGACCCTTGACCTAGTCCCTACCTAAAACGTAGATTAGAAGTTCCAAGAGCGATATAAATGGGTATCATTCCAAGTAAGGACCACTCTTATGTGAAGTACATATAAGTGTGATTTGGTACTACTTATGTGGGATAGATCCCACATAAGTAGTATTTTATGAGTAGGTATTTTATGACGGAGCTTGGTACGAGATACACGGCATATTGCATGCTGGCTAGCTATTTCCGAGCTAGTGCATAAACCACTTGATGAGATTCGGCTTCAGGTTTGTTGCTTTGTTCAGCTATGTTGTAGCTACAGAAGGCAAATTATGGAGAGCGAGAAATCTTCGTTTTTCCGGTTCCTAAAGGACGACGTACAAAACGAAATCCGCACAACTTTGAGCAAATATGGTTTTTCACGTCTTAATCTTTTGGTATACTGTGTTTGTTGAATTCGGTAAAGTTGTAAGTCATACAGTATCTGTCGTTTTGATCTTGATCTGGAGGTCTATAGTATCTTTGTGTCCCCAATGACCGAACTACCATCACTTTTCCTACTCTGTATGTATTATCTTACCTTGAATCCTCCCCTTGTTTGTTCTCACACTAGAGGTTTGTTAATGTTCTTATCGTCTTAGAATTTAGACATGATAGAAAGGCCCAGAAGTATTTTGAGGTTTCCTACATATTATTCGTTTCACTTAGCTTGCTTTATCGCCAAAGAAAATCAAAGAAGAAACTTTGACTTTGTTCTATTCTACTTTAGTTTATTTTGATACTGAACCGCTTTCCAACTTTCTCTGTTTGCTCCTTACCCTACTTCACACTTCTTTTTTTCGTTCCTCCCTATATAGTAACCACTGAACTTAATTCCTGTCTGCGGGTATGCAGCTAAAATAGTAAAGCTTGAGTGAAAGAGACGAATTTTATACCGAAAAAGATTTTGATTTTCCTTACGAACTAGTAATGCGTATTATTCAACTTGTTTTAAACTTTGACGTCAGAGATGCAGTTTGCTCAACATATGGGTATACTCAATAGCTGAATCCTAACCGTATTCAAATTTCCCAAACTGAACTAACCAAACAATGATTTCTCTGAATAACGCATGTTTTTGTTTGATCTGAACAGGGGAAAAGCCTGCGGCGATGCAACATGGAAACCGTAGTTCGTCTTGTCACACTCATTTACGCTCACTCCAATATTTTCTTCTCGTCGCCCTACTTCAACTTCTTCTTTGGACGTTTGGATGCGAAGTTCTAGGACCTGGATCGCACCTAGTTTCCTTTTTGGAATCTCCAAATGTACAGTCTGAAACAACCAGACAAAATCATGATATTCAAGCAGGAAAGACTTTCTCTCGGACCCGCATTGTTCAGAAGCCTCTGGTATCTTCGTTCTGGTGGCTCTTATCTCCAGATGAAAATAAAAAGCAGGTGCATTAAAGATCTGTTGGACTTGAAGAAAGGAAATCGTCATTTGAACAGGCAGTCATTTGCTGAAAGTGCAAACGACATTTAACTTAGGAGAAAGTAAAACCTAAATATTTTTTAAACATACCCTTCCTGTACACACCAACCTGCACTTTAACCCTGTAACCCTACTTTCTCCCAAGAGAAATATTTCACATGCAACCTAGACATTGCGTACTCCGTCAATGGAAACTGTGTAGACGTTTCCTGGACGTATATTCTCTCTAATCTACTCTGCAAATACCTGGAACCTGAAATTTTGTACAAGATTTTGTATCGTGTAAACCCAGCATCATAATATTAAATTAAGTTCACATGGAATCAAATAAATAGAAATAAAAGAGCGTTATTCATGCTTTTGTATAATCTAGTACCCTATGGGCGTAGCGTATATTAAAATTGTTTTGAGGTAAGGACACTTTATTGGTTTAACTTCGAAAGCAAAGATTGAGTTTATTTTGAAGTTAAACTAAACCAACTAGGAATACTTACAACTACTAAAAATACAATTTAATAAGATGATTGTATTCAAACTGATATTTTGTCACTATAATTTGAAGCCAAAACGAAGTACCATGTACGTAATGGCAAAATAATTAGGAATGTTATGCCGAAACGTTTTCGTTAAAAAAAATGGATCAAAAAAATCCAACAAATCAAAAAACAAAATTAATTGACTTAATATGACGTGTAAATAATCTATAAAATCGAGAACTACCATTTAATGAGTTTTGGGCTAAATTTGGTAAATATTGAAAAGAAGACGTAATGTAATTTAGAATAGTAAAAAAGTACTTGAAATATTAAAAGGTTTACGGTTTCTGTGATGATAAGATAAGCAAAAGATTTAAAAACGCAAGATTACATTCTAATTAGTACAGTATTTAACATATAATAGGGTTGGAATAGAACACATTAGTACGATCTATTTTTAAGTTCGTACTGAATCTCTCACAAATTAAATATGATAAGTTGTACATAGAAACTTAAGTCTCTAAAGCTAAATAAATCACAGTAATAACCAATTCAACAGAATATAAACATATGCTACGTATCAATCTGAATATAATCCTCTGAAATAAGAAAACGAAAAGGGGAAATAGTAAAAGTAAAGTGAGGAGTTTTAAGACCATCTTCTACTCCTCAGAGTTTAACCAGGTCTGCCTTTCTTCGCTTTACTTTGGGGTGGCTATCGCCTTTATTCAGTGGTTTTTATCAGTAACGGCATTTAACTATGGGGGGAATCGCCCTGCACCCGGGAAGGAAAGCGCTCCAGGGAAAACCCACGATTTTTAGTTGATTATTTAATGGCTTTAAGGAGTGGGGAAAAAACCTGTAGCTATGGCATTAATGGTGAACGAACCGGTCAGGATTCGAACCCGCGCCTCTCTCTCCTCCTATGATATGGTCTCAATGCTCTACCAACTGAGCCACGAGACCGGGTCTAAAAGGGGAAATAATTCAGCATTGTAGTGCAATCGATTGTGGCATCCAAGTTGATATTTTAGAATACCTAATAGAAGAGTTTATGCCTCCAAATATCTAGAGTTGATCTCACAGAGAGTTCTTACGCACGCTGATCAAAATGCAAAATTACATGTCACTACGTGCAAGTTGTCAGATAACGAAAGTATTTGATATTTGTTTTTTTCGGTTTGCATCCACTTAGTTCAGCTGTCATTAAAATACTATCAGTAAGCAATTATATTGGATAGATAGATAGACATTTATTCGGTTTCGATGGCATTTCACTTATTCAGCACGGCCCTACAGTACAGCCATCGATAACTTCATTCTCGTTTCTTATATAAAAAGTATGATTGCTCGCACTGTGAGTCTTGTGACTCCTTTAGTTTACTTATCAAACATTTTGCTCAGTCATAAGGAAATCAGGCCAGAATTAAAATTTTAAAAAGAAGTTCATTTTATAGTAAACTAGCTGTGCTACCCGGCTTCGCCCGGGGGTTTTGTGGCAGGAAACTAATAACAAATATGAGAACACTCTCCCGTAGAATCTTTGGCTCTATTAAGTTTTTTTATAGCTTTTAGCGCTCCCCTAGTTACTTCAAATCTCATTAAAACCTTCAGATCTCCTGTCAGGCCCTTACCGCTTCCATTGAACCTGTAGGTCTTGCATGAAACATTGAGCTCTCCCATCAAACGTATAGTTATCCCGTCAAACGTGTAGTTATCCCGTCAAACGTGTAGTTCTCCCGTCAAGCGTATAGTTCTGCCGTCAAACGTATAGTAATCTAGACAGTTGTATAGTTCATGTCAAACCCTTATTCTTCTCGTGGAACAAACATTTCGCTCGTCAAACCAATAGCTCTGCTGTGAAACTCATTGTTCCCCATACATCAATAGTTCTTCAGTTAAGCGTGCAGTTCTCCTGTCGAAATGTGGGCTCTCCTGTTGGATCATTTCCTCTGGCGACAAAACTGTGGGCCCCCCATGAAACTTAGAGCTCTCTTGTGCCCCTTTTGTTATCCCGTTTAACCTCTTCCCCACCAACACATTAGAAGCATTCTCTAACTTAGTGACTGTGTTGTTATGACACCTGTGCACGGCATATACTAAGCTCGAACATCTATTCTAGAACGCTAGGCAAGCATTAAAATTTTAGAACTAAGTTAGTTTTAAATTAAATTTGATCTTCGTATTATATAATTCAATGAAGAATCTAAACTTAGATGTAAGCGTCGGCAAATTCCATCTCAAGAACATTCTATCATTGCCGCTCTCACAAGTTTAAGCTATAGTCATATTTCCTATGCATAAGAGATGCGGAATGAAATTCGAATTTATGCAACACTGATCTAATGGCCAGATCATGCGGGAATAAAACTATGCAACGTTGTTTTCAAAATCCCGCGCTAGGTAAATTAAACTATGCACCAGTGATCTTCATGTCCATGACAACTGGTGGGGAGGATGTTAATCAGCAGCTCAGCAGTCTACCAAATATCTCTCACATAAAGCGCATAGCTCTCCCGTTAAGCGTATAGCTCCATCGTTTAGCGCATTGCTCCCCCGTTGAGCGGTAACCTCTCCCGACCAATTTTTAGAAACTATGTCTCAATAGTACCTGCCCTTTTAAAATCATCAGCTCTGCCATCATACCAATAGTTTTCCCATCAAAATTATAATCTTCTTAATCACTTGTTGAATTTTTAATCTTTTTTGGTTTTTTTGATAAAGATCATTTGTTGAGCTTTTTGATGATATTTGGATATGTATGACCTTTTTATGGACTAAGTGATCATTTTATGGACCTTTAAATCATTTTGTTTATTTTGTTAATGTTTTACATGAAATTAACTGGTTTCAAGCTGAAAACTCCAATGATTTACATGTAATCTGAGCTATATCAGTTAAAACTCCGTTTTACATGAAAAAATCAAATTTTGTCATATCACGTTTCTGGCCAAAACTCCAATGTTTTACATGAAATTGACTGGGGGAAGCCTCCCCAGTCTAGTGGTTAGGATGCCGGCCATAGGACTATCAATGAGCAGGTTCAAACCCTGTGCGGGCAAGAAGAGCGCAAAAATATGGGATGAAGATAGGAGGCTTCCAACGATGCTGCGAGGGAGGAGGAGAGGCCTAGAAGTGAGGATGTACTGGAGCAGACATGAAATTGACTGGTTTCAAGCTAAAACTCCAACTTTTTACATGAAATCTGAGCTATATCAGTCAAAACTCCAACGTTTTACATGAAAAAATCAAATTTTGTCATATCACGTTTCTGGCCAAAACTCCAATGTTTTACATGAAATTGACTGGTTTCAAGCTAAAACTCCAACTTTTTACATGAAATCTGAGCTATATCAGTCAAAACTCCAACGTTTTACATGAAAAAATCAAATTTTGTCATATCACGTTTCTGGCCAAAACTCCAATGTTTTACATGAAATTGACTGGTTTCAAGCTAAAACTCCAACTTTTTACATGAAATCTGAGCTATATCAGTCAAAACTCCAACGTTTTACATGAAAAAATCAAATTTTGTCATATCACGTTTCTGGCCAAAACTCCAATGTTTTACATGAAATTGACTGGTTTCAAGCTAAAACTCCAACTTTTTACATGAAATCTGAGCTATATCAGTCAAAACTCCAACGTTTTACATGAAAAAATCAAATTTTGTCATATCACGTTTCTGGCCAAAACTCCAATGTTTTACATGAAATTGACTGGTTTCAAGCTAAAACTCCAACTTTTTACATGAAATCTGAGCTATATCAGTCAAAACTCCAACGTTTTACATGAAAAAATCAAATTTTGTCATATCACGTTTCTGGCCAAAACTCCAATGTTTTACATGAAATTGACTGGTTTCAAGCTAAAACTCCAACTTTTTACATGAAATCTGAGCTATATCAGTCAAAACTCCAACGTTTTACATGAAAAAATCAAATTTTGTCATATCACGTTTCTGGCCAAAACTCCAATGTTTTACATGAAATTGACTGGTTTCAAGCTAAAACTCCAACTTTTTACATGAAATCTGAGCTATATCAGTCAAAACTCCAACGTTTTACATGAAAAAATCAAATTTTGTCATATCACGTTTCTGGCCAAAACTCCAATGTTTTACATGAAATTGACTGGTTTCAAGCTAAAACTCCAACTTTTTACATGAAATCTGAGCTATATCAGTCAAAACTCCAACGTTTTACATGAAAAAATCAAATTTTGTCATATCACGTTTCTGGCCAAAACTCCAATGTTTTACATGAAATTGACTGGTTTCAAGCTAAAACTCCAACTTTTTACATGAAATCTGAGCTATATCAGTCAAAACTCCAACGTTTTACATGAAAAAATCAAATTTTGTCATATCACGTTTCTGGCCAAAACTCCAATGTTTTACATGAAATTGACTGGTTTCAAGCTAAAACTCCAACTTTTTACATGAAATCTGAGCTATATCAGTCAAAACTCCAACGTTTTACATGAAAAAATCAAATTTTGTCATATCACGTTTCTGGCCAAAACTCCAATGTTTTACATGAAATTGACTGGTTTCAAGCTAAAACTCCAACTTTTTACATGAAATCTGAGCTATATCAGTCAAAACTCCAACGTTTTACATGAAAAAATCAAATTTTGTCATATCACGTTTCTGGCCAAAACTCCAATGTTTTACATGAAATTGACTGGTTTCAAGCTAAAACTCCAACTTTTTACATGAAATCTGAGCTATATCAGTCAAAACTCCAACGTTTTACATGAAAAAATCAAATTTTGTCATATCACGTTTCTGGCCAAAACTCCAATGTTTTACATGAAATTGACTGGTTTCAAGCTAAAACTCCAACTTTTTACATGAAATCTGAGCTATATCAGTCAAAACTCCAACGTTTTACATGAAAAAATCAAATTTTGTCATATCACGTTTCTGGCCAAAACTCCAATGTTTTACATGAAATTGACTGGTTTCAAGCTAAAACTCCAACTTTTTACATGAAATCTGAGCTATATCAGTCAAAACTCCAACGTTTTACATGAAAAAATCAAATTTTGTCATATCACGTTTCTGGCCAAAACTCCAATGTTTTACATGAAATTGACTGGTTTCAAGCTAAAACTCCAACTTTTTACATGAAATCTGAGCTATATCAGTCAAAACTCCAACGTTTTACATGAAAAAATCAAATTTTGTCATATCACGTTTCTGGCCAAAACTCCAATGTTTTACATGAAATTGACTGGTTTCAAGCTAAAACTCCAACTTTTTACATGAAATCTGAGCTATATCAGTCAAAACTCCAACGTTTTACATGAAAAAATCAAATTTTGTCATATCACGTTTCTGGCCAAAACTCCAATGTTTTACATGAAATTGACTGGTTTCAAGCTAAAACTCCAACTTTTTACATGAAATCTGAGCTATATCAGTCAAAACTCCAACGTTTTACATGAAAAAATCAAATTTTGTCATATCACGTTTCTGGCCAAAACTCCAATGTTTTACATGAAATTGACTGGTTTCAAGCTAAAACTCCAACTTTTTACATGAAATCTGAGCTATATCAGTCAAAACTCCAACGTTTTACATGAAAAAATCAAATTTTGTCATATCACGTTTCTGGCCAAAACTCCAATGTTTTACATGAAATTGACTGGTTTCAAGCTAAAACTCCAACTTTTTACATGAAATCTGAGCTATATCAGTCAAAACTCCAACGTTTTACATGAAAAAATCAAATTTTGTCATATCACGTTTCTGGCCAAAACTCCAATGTTTTACATGAAATTGACTGGTTTCAAGCTAAAACTCCAACTTTTTACATGAAATCTGAGCTATATCAGTCAAAACTCCAACGTTTTACATGAAAAAATCAAATTTTGTCATATCACGTTTCTGGCCAAAACTCCAATGTTTTACATGAAATTGACTGGTTTCAAGCTAAAACTCCAACTTTTTACATGAAATCTGAGCTATATCAGTCAAAACTCCAACGTTTTACATGAAAAAATCAAATTTTGTCATATCACGTTTCTGGCCAAAACTCCAATGTTTTACATGAAATTGACTGGTTTCAAGCTAAAACTCCAACTTTTTACATGAAATCTGAGCTATATCAGTCAAAACTCCAACGTTTTACATGAAAAAATCAAATTTTGTCACATCACGTTTCTGGCCAAAACTCCAATGTTTTACATGAAATTGACTGGTTTCAAGCTAAAACTCCAACTTTTTACATGAAATCTGAGCTATATCAGTCAAAACTCCAACGTTTTACATGAAAAAATCAAATTTTGTCACATCACGTTTCTGGCCAAAACTCCAATGTTTTACATGAAATTGACTG